>OV884059.1:179483776-180713776 GCA_930367215.1 Pollenia angustigena | reverse complement strand
AGAATATTGCGATGGCTATAAATTGTAGAAAAAACACATAAGTCCAGTTTCACAACTCGGTTGGCTTATGATGTTATTACCAAGGAAACCAGAAATATGCTCTAAAAACACAAAAACAAAATTAATAAACAGTGAGTTTGTTGTTACAAGTTAAGCTGATGCTTATAATTCTTATTCGCTTAACAGTTTTATTTGTATAATATCTTTAGTTTTCCTAAAATCTTTGGATGAAGTTTCCTGATGACCTGGCCTAAGCAACCAGTGAAATGCGCATAGGAATAGCTTATCCCATCAAAAACAAATTTCAGTGTTTTTTATCAAGAATAAAAATTGGGAATTAAGCACGACAAACAAAATCTTGTTAGTTAAAAATTTTGTATTCCCAAAAATTACTTTGATAAAAACAATATTGTCATATTATCCTAAAAACTAGAAGTCTATATAAAATTGACGGTATGTGTATTGGGGCATGTACCCAGCTAGCATTTAGGTGAAAACATTTTTTTAAAAATATTTAATTTTTATTTATTTGTTATATTTAAATATAATTTAAGGTTTTGTTTTTTTTTTAATTTTTCCTGTTTAAATAATTAAGAGTAACAGGGGTATGCGTATAAATATTTAAATTTATGCGTTTAATACAATTACATAAGCATATTTTTTATTTATATAAAAATATAAGTTTTTATTTGTTTAGCTTATTGTTGTTCTTAATGATTAATATTTACATTTGGGGGTGACGCACTAGACACATAAAAATATACTCGAACCCAATAACACTATATGAACAATATTTTATTGTATTTTTGTTTTGTTTAAAGGGATTTTTTTATTTGTTTACATTTATTAGGTTTATTGTATATTTATTTATTAAACATAAAAACAAACGAAAAATATCAAAATACTTTTACTTATTATACTTATGCATGTGTGTATGTATGTATCTATTTATGTGTGTACATGCACATGTTTTATTTATTTATACAAATTTACTTTAATTATTTATTTGATTAGCTAAACATATGTGTTGATTACTAAATCAATGGTCTATTAGGAATAACAACAAAACCATCATTAGGCACATGGACAAAAAAAAAAGCAAGACTAATATTTATTATTGACAAACAACAACAATAAAAACATCAGTTGATTTACGTCACAACACCACAATCCTTAATCTAACCATTGATTTCGATTCGTACACAAGGACTAATTACTTTGATAAGAAAACTTGATATGTTTTGACTTTTCATTAAAGAAAGATTTAGTTAAACATGACCACCGAAATTGTTTGTCTTTATGTTTTCTATTAATTTATATAAATGATTTATCTGTGTACTTTTGATTATTGGAGAATTTCCACAAATTCATTATGTCTTAATGGGCTCTGCACAAAATATTTTTCCACGTGTGCAGCAATAATTAAGAATATTGAATTATTTTGAAAACTAAATAAATTAAACATTGACAGAAAACTTTTTCAGTTTGAGTATTTCATCGACAACCCCCAATATGTATAAATATAATTTTAGTATATTAAAGATAGATAATTCTATAACAGGTATTTAATTTCATCATCAGCATCGAAAAAATCAAAATGGGAATTGTCATAAATATCACACGAGTCCAGTATCTTAAGGATGTCATAAGATTAAATTATTTTTCATAACATGGCAATCGGTAATCACTTTACTCAAAACCGAACATTTAACACAGCTTTTACCACTTAAATTTATTAAAATGTTATCGTTTTGTCTGTACAATTTTCATTGCACTAAATAGTCGTTCAACCTGAGCAGGGCTTCCATACTGGCTGGAAATCTTTGACGCAAGTGTTCATCTTGTTTAATTATAAAACATGGAAAATGTTAATTTACTTATAAAATAACATTTCTGACACACATAAATCAAGCTTCATAAAAGCTATTTTGAAATTAAAAAAGGCTTAAAATCAAAATTTATAGCATTTAAGATATTTAAAGAGGCTGAATTTAGCCCCCAAAGGCTAAACTGGCAACACTGATCAAAAAATCTTTCTATAGAGTTTTTGTATACCACACAACAATATAAGAGAGAGTACACAGAAAAAATGAAAAACCAACTCCAATTAACGTATTTGTTAGACATTTGTACTATTAATTAAATTCCGTACTAATTTTCCGCCAGCAAAAAAATTTATCATATAAATTAACACATTTGTAAGTTTGAGCATTTCTTGCTGTTCAGTTTCATTCAATAGGTTTAATTGCAATGTGACCACCAGCAAAAGAGGCTAAATAAAGCATAAAAAAAAATTAAAATAAGTTTTTTAATCAACACAGTTGATTGAAACAATTAAAAATTTTTTTGAAAGTTTTAAATATTTTAAAGTTTGTGTGTATGTTTTTATATTTGCAAATATACACACAAGCATTATAATTTTTATTTTCAATTAAGGCAAATTATTTGAAACAATTAAAAAAATTGTTTGAAGCAGCATTATTGTACGAAGGCTCTGTTTTTGGGTATTTAAATATCCATCCGTCCTTAATGGGTTAAGTAAGCTTTAATCAAATTGCAATAATGGAACAATCTTTTACGGCCGATTAAATCCTTCCTTTATATAATAGAATTTTTTATGCCGGGCCCTCTCGAAAATTTGTCTGTATTTGTCAGTTGTGTTTGGTATCAAATAGTGGGGCTTGACTGACCTTACTTTCTTACTTGTTTCGATTAAAATAGTATTGCTGAAGTTTAACCAGTTTTTAGTGAAAATTATGTAGTAGTCACCATTTCGTAATTTCCGCCTCTTTTTATGATTTCAAATGAAGACAGATTCGTTTATATGCACATACAATGCTTGAAGAAAAACTAGCATCATTAATTAAAACTAGTTAACTTGCATTAAAGGTGCAAAATACGTCTCTAGTTTATTTAGTAAATTTGACAGTAACAACATTTTGTTAACGATCCTTATTAGCAGAACAATTTGACAAAAAAATAAAGTATTTTTTATACATGCATACAAACTGACTGACAGATATAGGCATACAATTGAATTTCACAAAGACCCAGAATAAAAACGTACAGAAAACTATTTTCTCAATATCGGCACCTTTAACAACATTTTTTACTAACGAAAAAGGCTTAAACATGGTATGGTTAATTTAATCATATCATATTTACAGTCAATCATATTATGGTTAAGCTAGTCCTCCATCAAAATGTCACAACCGTATTATGGTCACCTTCGAACATGTTATGATAAATAATAACAATAATTTTTTTATCACTAATTATAATATAGTTTTTCTTTAACCATAACATGTTGCTTTTGGAAAAAAGGAAACAAAAGTTGAAATTAATTTTTAAAAATTAATAAAGAAGACCAAAAGACTAATTTGCTTTAATTATTGCAAGAATTTATTGTTTGTGATTTATCAACATTTGAATTTTTCATTAACAATGACGCGCATAGGGGTCTTTTGCCAATCTAGCCGGACATTACTTTTTGTTTAGTTTATATTGCTTCTTAAAAGTAATTGAGTGCCCCTAGATCGATGAAGCATAGCGGAAATGGCTCCGTGCAATAACTCCCAGGTGCAATAAGTCCCAAGAAAAAAATGAAATTAGACCCAAAAATTTTTCATACGGTTTTATTCATTTTTTTTTGGAAGATTTTTCATTTTTTGCCTGGGAGTTATTTCATAATGAAATAAAATCCAAATGAAATAAGTCCCTTAAAAAAATTAACGTGGAAGTTATTTCATTTTATTTTGGTTTTCGGTGTTATTTCATTTGCTGTGGGAGTTATTTCATTTTTTGTGGGAGTTTTTTCATTTTCAATTATTTGCAATTTCTTAAAATTGTTTAAAATTTTAAACGGTTTTTATAACGGGATATTTCAAACTATTTGAATACAATGACTTAAGTTTATCAAAGAAGAAAATTTTGCTAATTGCAATTGCAGTGTCTTATGGTTACCGGCTATGCAGTGAAGCTTTAGTTAGCGAAGCCGGTGTTTGTTATACCATAGAGGAGAAAATCCTTGCGCCCGGCCGAGGGCCGGCTATGCAGAGAAGCTTTAGTTAGCGAAGCCGGTGATTGTTATACCATAGAGTATAAAATCCTTGCGCCCGGCCGAAGGCCGGCTATGCAGAAAAGCTTTAGTTAGCGAAGCCGGTGTTTGTTATACCATAGAGTATAAAATCCTTGCACCCGGCCGAAGGCCGGCTATGCAGAGAAACTTTAGTTAGCAAAGCCGGTGTTTGTTATACCATAGAGTATAAAATCCTTGCGCCCGGCCGAAGGCCGGCTATGCAGAGAAGCTTTAGTTAGCGAAGCCGAAGTTTGCTTTAGATAGCGAAGCCGATGTTTGTTATACCATAGAGGAGGTAATCCTTGTACCTGGCGTGCTTAAACTGCAGGCAGTTGCCATTGCAGGAGGTCAGGATATAATAAAATGCCCCATTTGTTGTCAAAATGTCGAGGACTCAATGTTAGTTTTTTGGTAACCTAATATGTAAATATTCAAGTAAAACGAATACATATATAATAAATTTAATTTTTTTGGGTCTTTTTTTATTTCTTTTCGATGGACTGTTTTTGGAAGTTATTTCATTAATGTCTTTAGGAGGTATTTCATTATGAAATAACTCCCAAAAGTTGGGGCTTGTTTCATTTAAGACTTGGAAATATTTTAATTTTTTTTTGGGATTTATTTCTTTTTTCCAGTTTGGGACTTATTTCATTTATTTTGGGATTTAATTCATTGGGAGTTATTGCACTGGGACTTATTGCACCTGGGAGTTATTGCACGGAGCCGCGAAAATATGTGCTATTGTCATAGGCATCTAATCCTTAAAAATAAATAAAATCGGATCTAAGAGGAAAAAGTTCCCCGAAGAAGAACTAATCCAACCTCTGAAAAATGCAATTTTTTTTAAAGTTTTTCCATACTTTTGTTTTCAAATGCAACTTTTAACGTCGGCGAAAGTTAAAAAACCTATAATTGGACCCCGGAGATTGTAAAATTGTACTTTTCGCCCCGTCCCCTTCTGTGGGCGGTTACATAAAATAATATTTAAAAAAAAATTTTAATATTAAAAGAAATAGATTACTAACACCTTAATACTATAAAAAATTAATTTTTTAACTTTTATGGGCAGGGGGAGGTTTCCCTCCAAACCCACCCCCCGGAACGAACCTGTCAAAACAATTTTTTTTTTCTAGTTTCTAAAAAATATTAATTTTTAATTTTAATTTAATTTAATTCATTAATGTGTAATTATAACTTATCTATAATAGTAACAACAAATTTTATTTAAAATATTATCAACTAATTAATTTAAAAGAACTTCTATTTTGCACTTAGATGATTGTGAGTACCATAATCCTTCTTCGTCTGTTTCTTCAAAATCCTCTTCGGAATCTGAATTCTGTTCAGAGCCAAGTACAGGTCGAAGCATAAAAGAAATTGCTTCTTTCGTAAAGGGTAATGACTTTTTTTTTGGAGTTGGTCTTATGCTAGTAATCAGTGGGTTAAAACTGAGCAAAAGTTTATTTAAAATATCTTTGTTACACTGAACCCTCGAAAACTTTCTACCAAAATTCTGCCTGTAAAGCCGAAAATGTTTATTTCGTTTCTCAGACGCTTCTTCTGATAATAGCCCGATAGGGAACAATTCCTCGCTCATTACAGTTGTGCCATGTATTAAAATCTTGTGCATTGTAGGTGTCATAGGATGCCAACGATATAGAGAAACGTAAAGTTTTGCAGTGTCTAAGCAATTCCTTTTTTTACATAGGTAATATTAGTCTTAGATGTAATAATTTAAATAAAAAAAAATCTACGTACAACCAAAACATTTTACGACTGACGAAAGGGTTTCTATCATATGTACATATGCAAGGATGAGCAAAAACAGAAAAAATGTGAAATTTTCAAAAAATCATAAACAAATCGCGCAACAACGAGCAACTGTTTTGTTTTTTTTTTTTTGAATTTTAAAGTAGAGAATTCAAATTTTATCGTGATGTTAAAGATTTTAATTGATACAACAAAACTGAATTTCAAAAACCTTTTAATTTTTTTTTTTTACAAAAAAGTGAACAAAAAATTCGTTTTTTTTAATTTCGAACAGTGTTCGAAAATAAACACTAAATATCGTTTCTTAATGTTCGGTTCGGTAGATTTGTGGAAAACACAAGCGCTTATAGTGTTTGTGTAGAAAATCATTAAAAAAATAAAGTTTCCCTGTTAGTCATCTTTCGAACACAAAAATAATACTGTTTTTATCAAACTCAACAAAAGATGTGAACATTTAATTCCGTTCGGTTTTTTTTTTTGAAAATCCACAAACTTCAGTGTGATCGGTTCGGCTCGTTAATGTACGTCCCTTTTGGCTGGTAAAAAAACCAAACATTTTTTACAAAAACAAAATACACACACGAAAAAAACATTATAGAACATTAAAATATAATGTTTGTCTACAGTATCATTACAATTGTTCTGTTTTTTGACGAAGAGCCGAAAATTATATAATGTTCGGTTCTTTCTTGAAAATAGTTACGAACGGTATTAAGGGTTGTGTATGTCTACACAATCACTAAAAAAATAGATATCATTCCTTGGTGTGTGAGCCGAACGTTAAATAATGTACTGTTTATTTTCGAACACTGATTTCGAACGAATTTTTTTATCATAAAAATTTCTAATAAAATTTTTCTAAAAATTTTTATAAGTAGCTGTTAATATAGTCTTTCACAGAAGCAAAATAAAATCAATGTAAAATCTTTATTCGTTTACTTACAAAAAAATATATTGTAAACCTCCAAAAACCGTAAAAAGTCAATGAACACTCATGTAATTTAATCAACTTTCCTGACTTTAACAGTGTCCCAAAACCACAAATCTCAAGCGAAAATTCCCTATACGATGCAGAACTTTGTTGTCTATCGAGCTGCTTACTTAAATTTTGACATTTCTTAAATATAACTTTTTGCCTAATGTCCACCTAGATTGGCAAAAAACCCCTATGTGCGACCTTAAGCATAAAAAAATCTGGTTGTATAAATGCGCAATTGAACAGCGCAAGTTTACGAGTACAAACTGTTGGGCAAATTTACGAAATATGTGTATTTGAATTCTCATACAATTTTTGACAGTTCATTTGCGAGGGCGTAAAAATGCACAGTTTGCACAGATTGCGAGACTTTAAAGCAGTGACGAGCACATTTGCAAATCCTAGCTACGCGTGGATAGGAATAAAAATGCTGCTTGTGTGACGTCGACACATATACACTATAAACTTCTTTGTGTGGTTTGTGACAATGTACGATTGGCTGTTGCTTTGTTGTTATTTCGCCAACACAAGCATAAATGTGATAGTATGTGTGTGCCCTTCACTGCTTTAAAGTGATATCAGGAAAATCCTTAATGATTAGAAATTTTTTATTTTTTTAAATTAAACTTATAACCGTTACGGTCACTGATTCATTAAAATCCATATAAAATTAAGTTTATTAAACATTTTTAAGTTTTAAACAGTGATGCCTACATTAGGGAATTTTCCCCTTTTTGTAGGGATTTTTCGGAAAATTTCAAGCGTAGGGGAAAAAGGACAGATTTTTTAATTTAAGGCAAATGAAGGGAATTTTTAAAATACTATCTCATTGTCATTATACTAAAAATACGTTAATATTCGCCTTATTTTCATTTAAAAATTAAAATTTTTCATATACAATAGCATTAAAGTGAAAATGTATTTTTCGACAGAAACCCTAACAGCCTGGCAATCTTCAACAATTGCCAAAACCGTTTACCAGAATATACGTGGCGCCCCCTAATATATAATTAAGGGGCTGCGAATATTCGTGCTTGCATTTGCGAACTATTCTCTTGTTTTTGCTATTTGAATTTGCACTCACATTCGCTAAAATATATGCGTATATTAAAAGAGAATAACGAATGAATAACATTTCTACATAGAAATGAATTTTGTACCGATTTTGTACCAAATTTTTGTGTTCTATATTTTGGTTTTAAAGGTTTTAAATCAATTATCTAAAATTGCTACTGAACTTTTATGTTGAATTATTTGTTACGAATTCTATACTGTATTTTTTTTAGGTTCGTTTGTTATCACAAAACTACTAAGTTTTAAAATAAATACTACTTAGCTATAAGTAGTGGTCATAAATTAATAAAAGATCTACTCCTACTTGTTACAAGTATTTTAAGGAATTTTTACATAAATATTATTAGAAGCATGTTGTACATACTCATAAGTATCTACAAACATACCTTTAAATGTAAGTGTGTAGCTGTGCATTTTACTAAACCACATCATAAACTTAATCACCACAGGCAGGTGTTAATTCAGTTCAACGTCAAGATATTTTAAAAATGTCTGAATAATTTGTTTATGAAAAGAGAAATAATTAATATAAAGCGTAAAGCGAGTAAATTCTTGTATAAACAACTTAATTAACATTTTGATTTGTTTGAAGAACAACATTAAATAAATTGAAAAATTGTGATTCACCAACAACAGCTCTCCAACTAACTATCTTACTAATATTTATCTAACTCACTTACTAGAGCAAAATGTGGGTAATTCACAGTACCAAGCTACTGATTTCAATTTTCCGTTATTGCCACTGGAATTATAAAGCTGTTTGTTGTATACCAGTTTTTAAAAAAATTTCAGTTGTTCAGCACAGTTGCATGCAAATGACATTAAAACAAATTATTTTAATATAATTACAATAAACGATAATTAAATGCAAAAACAAATAAAACTGCATGTGTTCAATTGGCACATGAACGAAAAACTTGGGAAATGTGGGAATTAAAATAATTTAAATATAGTTTTTTCCCCGAGTAAAATAATACTTATGGAAAATCCATAATAATTGGATTTTTTGCAAACATTTTTAATCTACCTTAATTAACAAAACTAATATTAGTAATATAAATTAAACATATACTTTTTACTTAAATTAGCTCAAACAAATTATTATGGGAAATTTTGCAATTTATTTTAAGTAAAAAACATTGTTTAAAATCAATATTTAAATTATCCTTATCTTTTGTTAGTTATAATTTTAAACGAGAAAAATATGAAAAACTTAACAAAACATGAACAATTTGAAAAGCATATTGCAAATGGAAACAGGTTCGCAAATATTTGCGTTTTTACTATTTTTTCTCATTCTTAACTATTTTAAATAATGTAACGTATAAATAGGCGCGAACTTTTAATATACAAACAAGAGATTCTGATTAATTCATTTCCATTAATAAACAAATTAGGTAGGTACGTTAGACCGGGTCGACCTCCATATAAAAAAAAGTTGTGCCAGTCACCCCTAAAATGAAAGATATGTCAATGAAGTTTCTAAAACAGGAAAACTTTTTTTTTTGCCACGCCCCTAAATATATCACTTTTGGTTTTTTATATGTAGCGCTGCCATTTAAAGTCCGATCTCATCATATCGCATATCGTTGTTCATGGCTTGGAAGTGGCTTAATTTTTGCCTTGGATGACTTTTAAAACCGAGCTAAAACTATGGGCGCCACTTATGCCATCTCGGATCCTTCCGCCAAATGCCAAATTTGTTTCACGTACCAAAAAAGCCCTTCTAAAACTTAGTATGTATAGCTTTTAATTTGCTAACTTTTATAACACGCCTCCAAATTAAGCGCCTTTTTTTCTTTTTCACATACATATTACATAAAACCAGGCAGAAGCCAATACAACCCAAAAAATGTTCATCAGTCACGCCCTAGAATAAAAGGTATATTTATGGCTCCACGAAAGGTCCCCAATGAAATAACGCCCAGGAAATAGCCCCCAATGAAATAATCCCCAAAAGCAGTGAATGAAATAACATCGAAAAATAAATGAAATAAACCCCAAAACGAAAACGAAACAACCCCCAATATTTTGATGTTATTTCATATGAAATAACACCCAATGATGAAAATGAAATAACCCCCAATGAAATTAACCCCATCAGCAACAAAAATGAAATTATGCCCAAAACTCATAAAAGAGTCAGTTTCACCAAGGATTTCATGAAGTCAATATGGACCAACAGCAAAGTCGCAAAATTATTGAAATGAATCGTGTGGAGGCCCGCAGGCGTCTTCTTAATAATAAGGATATATTCGGTTCAAAAATATTGCTGTAGTTATTTTACCCGCCCGTAGATCCTTGTAGCCCTGCTCTATTTTTGCAGTTCGGAAGACAAATTGCCTTCTACGTTTGGTCTTTACACGGGGGGGGGGGGGGGGGGGTGCTTTTTAACCATGGGAGGTAAGGCCATAATGGCTTTATTGCTCAATTGAATGGGAGATAAAGCCGTTATGGTCTTATCGCCCAATCATTGAGAGGTAAGGTCATTTAAAATTTTGCGAAATGAGAGATATAGCCATATTTTTTTCACAAATGAGAGACAAAGCTATACTTTTCCAGAATAGTGTTACACATGGTGTCAACATTCTGTAAAAGGGAAAATCCTTAGTTATCATTGAAAAACATTTTTTTATTCTTGTGACGCACGCAGGAAAACTTCATTCAGCGAAGCCACCTGCCGCGTCCTACTGGAGGAAAAAAATCCCTAAGCACGGCCACAGGCCGTCACGCAGAAAAACTTTAGTATGCGAAGCCAGATTTCAATACTTAACTTTGGTGTTAAAAATTAAATAACCTCCGAATTAAAAATGAAATAACACCCAAATTAAACACGCTATGAAACAAGCCCCGAATTTAAAAAATTTGTTGGGTGTTATTTCATTGGAGATTATTTCATAATTTGAAAACCCCAAATGAAGAATGAAATAATTCCCAAAAAAAATGAAAAACGGCCCAAAAAAATTGGGAGCTTTTTCATATGAAGTAACACCCAAAAATGTATGAAAAAAAAAAATTGGGGAATATTTCAATTTTTTTGGGGGGCTTTTCGTGGAGCCATATTTATTAAGTTTGACGCACTTTAAAAAAATCGGTTTTGTCACGCCCTAAATTACAGCTTGTTTTGCTATATATATGTAGCATCGTCATTTAAAGTCCAATTTCATCGTATCGTATATCATTGTTAATGCCTAGAATATTGCTTAATTTTTGTATTTAATGCTTTTTTAAACTAACTTAAAATTCTAGATGGATTGTTAATGGCTAGAATATGGCTTAATTTCTGTATTTTATGCTTTGTTAATCTATCTTCAAATTCTAGATGACATTTATAAATTATCGGATGCTTCCCCTCTTATATCCAATATTTCATAACTAGAAAAGATTTCCTTCTAAAACTTTATAAGTAAAGTTTTTTATATTCTAACTTTTTCCTCACGCCCTAAAATTACCCATTTTATTATTTCATCATCAGGCCAAGTTTTTATTGCATATTCTACTGGCACTGTTTTTCCGTATTTTTTTATTTATTTCAATACCACAAATAGGACCTATTGTAACTATATTTATTTAAAAAGCTATATTTATTTAAAAAAAATGTTAAATATGAAACCATGTTACAGAGTTAAAACAAGAACTAAAAAATCTAAAGAAATTACTTAGTTCTAAAAATGTAAAAAAACAAAATAATTTAAATGCGTAAAAATGAATGCCTCAAAACATATACATATGAGAAAAATTATAAATTGGGTAGTCGGTGTATGTAAATCTTGGAGAGACTCAACTTGGCTTGGTTATACTGTAATGGTAAGGAAATTCTATATATTAAATTGAAGCGCGGCGAGTATATCAAAAGCTATTTACACTAAAATTTAGAAGGACTTTCTTGGCTCGTAAAAAAATTAAACATCAGAGGGGAAGGATCCGAGATACCATAAATCCCTTCTAGAATTTTAAGTTAGTTTATAAAGCATTAAATACAAAAATTAAGCCATATTCTAGCCATTAACAATAATATACGATACAAAAAGAGCAAAAATAGCTGTAATTTAGGGCGTGGCAAAAACAATTTTTTTAAAGTGCTTCAAACTTAATAAATATATCTTTTATTCTAGGGCGTGACAGATGAAAATTTTTTATGTTGGCTTCTACCTGGTTTAATGTGATATGTATGTGAAGAAGATATAAAGGGCTTAATACTTTAGAGGCGTGTCATAAAAGTGAGCACATTAAAAGCTATGCATAATAAGTTTTAGAATGGCTTTCCTGGCACGTGAAAAAAATTCAACATTTGAGGGAAGGATCCGAGATGGCATAAGTGGCGCCCAGAGTTTGAGCTCGGATTAAAAAGTCCCCAAAGGCAATAATTAAGTCACTGCCAAGCCATGAATAACGATATGCGATATGATGAGATCGGACTTTAAATGGCAGCGCTACATAAAAAAAAGCAAAAGAACTGTATTTTGGGGCGTGGCAAAAAAAAAAATTTTCCTGTTTTACTCTCGTTACCAAGTTTCTTACATATACATACATATTCACATTGAATTCTCAGATTTTTGTAATCACATCAAAATTTTCCCCCAAAAGGACTTTGAATTTTCAAAAGTATAATATTTAAAAAAAAGTAATGAATATTTCAAATAAGTTTATATTAAAATAAGTATCCAAAGATAGATAGGAATCCTTAAAATTTTATAACAAATATTATGTCCTGTGTTTCCTAAAATGAACTACTGTGATACCGAATAACATAAGCACAAGTGTGTCAAAAAAAAAAGTATTTTCAGATTTTTTTTAAGATTTTTCGGGAGAGGTTTAAGGTCGCTCAAGTCGAATTTGTACCAAAAATTGGGTATGCCGGCCTTTTTTTAAGTTTTCTTCATAACTTTGTCAAAAACCACGATTTTCTTCACTTTTGAGGAAATAATTCGAAAGAAAAATGCCCAAGCTTTATTTTGGTGAACAAAGACTACAAGTTTTTGCAATGCATTTGTTTAATTATGCACCCTACATTAAAAATGTTCTTAATTTTTCCATAAATTTTGTAATTAACGCTTTGTAACTTTTAAAATGTTCATGAAAATAAAAGAAACCAACAATGCAGTTTGAAAGATCAATTTATTCTTAATAACATTGCAGGGCAGATACTACAAAGTTAGAACCCCAATAAATTGTTTTTAGAAGAAGCAAAACGTTTGATTTTAATTTGTTTATTGGGTGTCAGTAATAATATAATAACCTGGGTACAAAGCTAAAACCGGTGTTACTAGGGTATTCGTTTAATCGACCTTTTGCTTTAATCGGTTAATCGCTCGATTAATAAACCGAGGTTTTGGTTTAATCGGTTAATTTTGTTTTTGATCGGTTAACCGATTAATCAAGTTTTTTTATAAGTTAAGTAATCTATCTTATCTTATATACAATATAAAACAGGATGTGTGTATGTATGTATGTATGTATGAATGTATGTATGTATGTATGTATGTATGTATGTATGTATGTATGTATGTATGTAACGTATGGACCCCAAAACGGCTGGGCCGATTTTGATGAAATTTTCAGGGAATCTTCAGAATATTCAGGCGGGTGACACTATGATGTCTGATTTTTAATTTTCGGTATGCGGGCGGAGGGGCGTGGCAAAATCAAATTTTCATACTGCACCGCCAATGACATCTATATAATTTGGACGATTTTTTCTTTAAAAGGATCGCCATGGTCCAACTTAGATTTATACGAAAATAAAATTTTGCCCCGCCCTCTTTTACGCCCACTTTTTTTGAATTACCCAAAATCAGAAAACGGCTCCATCGATTTGAAAAATTTTGTTTCAAATGATCGTATTAATCCATTTTAAGTTTTCATCGAAAGAAACATTTACCACGCCTACTTTTACGCTCACTTTTTCTATTAAGCGCATAACTTGAGAACGGCTTGACCGATTTGGACGTTTTTTTCTTTAAAATGATTGCCATGGTCCAACTTAGGTTTTTTACGGAAAGAAAATTTTGCCCCGCCCACTTTTTTTGATTTACCTAAAATCAGAAAACGGCTCTAGCGATTTGACTAATTTTTCTTTCAAATGTTCGTATCTTTTGAATTGATTTTAAAAATCGAACGCAAACATTTTTCCTAATTTAGACAGCACAACGGCTGTCGGGTCAGCTAGTTTCAATATAAAAAACGGATTACTTGTTTATTATATGGAGTTTATTAGTAAAAAAACAAAAACATACCAAACATAACGAGCAAACAAAAAAAAAACTATTTTTCAGTTAATACACAATTTGTGCTATCAAGTCATATCGTCATAATATCCTAAATAATATTTTACAATTGTTTACAATAAATACAATTTTTAATGCTGTGTTCATTTATTCGTCATAACAGTAGAAATCTAAATTATTAGCGGTAGCCCACAACAGTCAAATCGTCGGCTTATTATGCAAACCTGCTAACTCACTTTCAGCATATTTTACGGGAGAGACAAAAAACTTTTTACTTTCCCTATTTGCAGCTTGATAGAAAATTTAAAATACAGTTAGTTTTCACACTTCAAGACTTAAATAGAAGAAAAACTACATGCTGGTCGACGAGACGTATATTTCTCTACACCACACAGCATCAACATCTCAATTTACATAAAAAGTGGATTTAGCCGGTTTGCATATTAAGCCGACGATATATATTTCTTGTAATTATTTTAAGACTTTATGACTACCATGTGAATCCCCCAACTATGTATTTATAAAAAAATAAACTGAGATAATTTTACTAGTTATTTCAATAGTTAAAGGAGATCTTATAAAATAATCTTTTAGAAAAGTAATTTGATTTAAATGTTTAGGATTACAGCGATTCTTTTCTTTAGCTTTGACAAAACTTGACTTGAAAACAAGTCTTTTATTAATCGTAGATCTAATATCTCAGTCCTTTTCCAGGATTTCTCTAGACATATAAAATAATCCATTATGCCATTAGAGTTTTTTTTTTAATTTTTAACACTTCTAATTATTTCGGTTAATTTTGTTAAAAGACTGATATTAGAAGATATGTATGAGAAACGTGAAACAAAAAAAGGCGTTGACAATCAAACATTTAACCCATTTTTAGCCACATTCCTGCTGATCGATTATGAAGATAAAAAAATTTAAAACATTGTAATTTTAGTCACCGGTCGGCGGAAAATGGGTTGAAATGAAGGTCACTGAACACATTCTTTGGTGGTATAAAAAAATATTTTCTAAACACATACATTTTGTATATGAGACGAAACAAATAATTAAAAACACAAAAAAATATGTTATTATACTACAAAATATTAAAATTTTTGTTACATTGGTTAATCGAATGAAATTAATCGGTTTAATCGGTATTCGAAAAAACCCAATTTTAAATTAACCGATCAGTTAATCGGGTTAACCGAATGAATACCCTAGGTGTTACTCAGGAACGCTAAGAGCAAATTCAATAATATTGATTTCTAAATTATTAAGAATAAATTGATCTTTCAAACTCATTGTTGGTATGTTTCATTTTCATAAAAATTTTCATGTAAATACATAGCAAAACTTAAAGTCTTTGTACGCCAAAATAAAGCTTGGACATTTTTCTTTTATATTGTTTTCTTAAAAGTAAAGAAAATCGCGGGTATTGACAAAGTTATGCAGAAAACTCAAAAAAGCCGGCTTACTAGATTTTTGGCAAAAATTCGACTTGAGCGACCTCTAAGCCTCTTCTGAAAAAATGTCAAAAACACTTTACCCTATAAGCTCCTAAATTATGCTTGAGCACCCATGAAAATCAAAAAAAATTTTCGGAGCCACACTAGTGAGCACCTGCACTTTGGCGTAATCTTGGTGGATCTCAGCAGCATGGTGGGTTTATATTAAGCACTTAACAAATGCCGCCGCCTGTGCTCGGCTAAATACATACAATTTTACACTCAATCCCTTTTTTAATAGCTGGAGCTACCTAACCTCTGCTGCTGAATGAATAGCCAGCAACTTCTGTTGAATAACAACAGCACACAGATGAACCTATCTCACAAATCGAACCACTCCACTGACTTTCATTGCAAAATTCAGGAAAATTCTACCAGTGTTACTTTTGGTTTTAACCGCAGCCTCCACGTGTACCCTTTCTAATAAACTCTCTTGGGAAAAGCACTCTTTGTCAATAAGCATAATTCTGTTCAAAACATATTATATGTAGGCAGCCAACGCTCTACATATGCCACCATACCACCAACGCACATCCATTAGAGCAGACTGTTTTCCAACATTTCGATTGCAGACGATACTTTCGTACTCGCTCCAACGCACTCGTACACAGCCAACAGCATCGACTCTATTCTCTAATAGAAGACTTCTTAATCCTTACTGTAACACCACCAGTAGATCAGTCTTTTCTCCAACCTTTAGATTTTAAGGCGATACTGTGGTAGTGCATTGCATTCAAAATATTAATAGAAATTTTTTAAAATTTAATTTGCGTGTTTTATTAAAAAAGGTTTCTAATAAAATATTTTGTGACTTTGCGTTATCTACATGAGACGTAAATAATCGTACGTGATAAAAAATATTTATATGTGTCAGAATTATAACGTTGACCAAGTGTTCGAAAATAAACCGAACATTATTTAGCGTTCGACTCACACACACAGGAACGATATATATTTCTGAGTGCTTCAGTAGACGAACACAACCCTATATACCGTTCGTACCTGTTTTCAAGAAGGAGCCAAACATTATATAGTGTTCTGTTCTTCGTTTAAAAACAGAAAAATTGTAATGGTACTGTAGACACACTTTATATTTTAATGTTCTATAATGTTCCTTTTTTTTTACATTGACGAAGAAATTAACAAAAAAAAAAAAAAAAAAAAAAAAAATAGCAACGAACACAGCATGAATAGTGTGTTGTGTATGTGCTTTGTTTGTGTAACCGACCTTCATAGATTTTGAGGAACATTTCATATGTAATCTACATGATTTTGGTGCAATGTAAACGGGCTATAATACTGAAATCTATTTCAATATCTTATATATAGAAGTAAAGTTGTTTTATAGCAAACATTGAAAAGTCACTAACTTAAAACATCTACAGTTAAACCAACTTATTATGTACTGTATATTACGCTATAAATATATATTATAGTAAGTTTTTTATGTAACACTTTCGCATATGCATTTTACAGTAAATAATCAGTAATGCATAATAAGTAATTTATTAAATATTAAATGTAAATATAAATATTTATTTCAAATAACTCCCCAACACTCGCTCAAGTATCAATAACACTTTCATTAATAATTTCCGTATTAAATGTTTAACATTAAACAAACTACAAACAAAGTAACTGAAATGATTGTATATAAAAATGCATTAAAATATTTATTTATTAAAGTGGTGGTAGATGAGCGTATATGTGTGTCTGTTTGTCTATTTATAAGATAAATTATTATTTCAACACTTAACAGTTTATTGCAAATGCGTATGAAAATGTTCTTTTTATTTTACATTTTTAATTTATGGTTGACTTGTATTAATTAATATGCATTCACATTGACTGGCTCTCTGTTTCTACTGCGTCGTGTGTGGTGTACTTTACTTCATTTTATTTCAAGCACAAAGAAAAATATAAATAGTAAGACCCTTCCTCTCCCACTCGATGAACTGGTCAGAATTTATTTATTAATTGTGAATAAAACCTTCTGTTACTAGAGTTATTACTTTTCTCCGAACGGTTGGACAGTGAAGCACTGCATGAATTTTATTGTTTCTTTGTGAATGCTTTTTCCCATTATTAATAAACTGCATATTGGGCAAAAACAGTTTTTTACTCATTTATTTATTTATGGAATCCTTACAGAGAGTTGCAGAAGTTTGCTTGAAAACACTCTTTTATAATAAAAGTTGTTTGAATTAAATTTATTTTTTTTAAATCTTATTTAAAGATAGTTTTTTATTTTATAAAAAAAATTTGTAAAAATAATTTAAAAACCTCAAAGAAGTATATAATTCAGAAAGAAGTTCTTTTTTATACTTTGTTTGCCGAGATAATCGTTTTGGCACAAAAGCGCCCATTCAATATGAAAAAGGGGGAACACATCTGCCTGAGATACTTCTGATATATAAAGAATTTGTTGATATTAAAACAATTCCGTCTGTAATTTCACCCATACAAGTGTACTCCCCAATTTTAGGTTTTGATACGACAAAGTCCGTACAAATTTAGCGTAAATATTTGCTCTGTATGAATATAAGGTTTGTTTGGTTTTAAAAATCAGCGATATGGAACTATAATTTCATCTAGCCCCCATATGACTGCACTATAGGAAATTTTTGCCTTCTTTGGCTGAAAGTAAAACTTTTTTTTAAATTTTGTCATTTTTTTAATTTAGGACACTTAAATCCAATTTGGATATACCATTACTTTGTAAATACAAACATACTTATGTATGTATTTGATACGGACTTAAAATAAATTATTGAGTGCAGTAAAACAAATGTTTCATTTATGCGGGAATGAAAAAAGTAATGGTTTTAATAGTGTTTTGAAATTTTCGGACGTGAGCGTGTGTGAACAAAAATTTTATTTGCAAGAATGTGCCAGCGTGTGTAATGAAACAAAAAATTTTTTTGGTGAGAGCGCGTGACCCACTTTTTCCCCGTGCCAGTGCGTAACAAAAAATTTATGGGCCGCAAGAGGGAGGTTGACTTCCAAATATCGAATCAAAAAAATCGTTTAATTAGTTTTGGCCAGAAAAAATTCAAAATGTCTTATATTGAACTGGGCTTCTGGAATTTCGACACGATACAGATCACACCATATGTAAGGCATGTAAGATTCGGCAAATATATCTTGCAATTCTTTTTTGGTCCAAAGTTGGTAAAATATTTTCTTTGGAATATATTGTTGACTTATTTTAGGGATATAACCGAAACCGATATATCGGCGATGCTTAAGTTTTTGTTTTTGCTTTGCATCATAAGGTATATCAGCCACAGCCAGTGATGCCAGAAGTGCAGATTTATCTGCATTTTGCAGATTTTATGCCCCAACTTTTCAATTTTAATAAGCAGCAAAATCAATGAAAACACACTTATTTTTTACATATGTATGTATCTAAATGAAATAGTTGAGTTATACCAATTTCTTTGCCAGGGCTGCAAAAGTTGGTACAATAGTACTTTTTTGGTACAATTCAAACCTCAAAAGTACAATGATACACCAATTACTAATTGTGTACAATTTACAAACTTTCTCAGTTTTGATTGAATTACGGTGGCAATTTATCTTTGCTATAATTCTTTTGTAATTTAGTTTTTGCATTTACCTGTTTATTTTCAAGTTTTAGATCGTCTTAATAACGTTATTAAGGAAGAAGTGACTGACTCTCAAATCGTCAAAAAATTCATAATAAATAGGCAAAATTTTGACTGGTCCCCTTGATATTAACCCATTAAGGCCCGAGCCATGATCCCGTTGAGTTTTAATGACGAAACTTTCAAAATTTTATTGTTTCTACCTAAATAAGAAAGAAAACAAATTTTGGGCAAATCGGATACGTGAGAGCCCAGATAACCCCCGTTGCGAAAACGCAACGTTGGGCCTTAACGATATAAAAATTAAGCGCATTTGCAAACATTTTAAATTAAAATTTTTTATTCACGTCTATAGGAAAAAAAAAAAAATTAAAAAAGATATTCATATACATTTCATTTTTGTTTTCCTTTATTTTTGGCCACTTACTTTTATTTATATTTGTATATTTGCTTATATATACTTAGCTGGTGAGGCCTAACTCTATTTGTGAAAATAAAAATGCAAAGCTTTTTTATTTCATTTTTCCCGACGTTTCGTGAATTTTATGTTCACTTCTTCAGGGGATTCGTCTATTAATATAAAATAAAAACATCAACATTTAATAATACAATAAATTGAATGTAACTAACTTACATTAAAAAAACAATTTTGTATTACATTAATACATTTTTAAATAATGAAAGCCACAGCTAGTGTCATTTTTAATTCAATTATGATATGTTCCAAAGCACTTTGGGTGCACTGCTACGTCACATTTCTCACGTTTGTAATTGATTGGTCCATTATTTACCATAGGCCCCATATAAAGCCCATTCTCGAAAAACACTTTAGTAGTATAAAACCATAACAAATAATTCTATTGTAATAAATTTTGTTCTGTCACAGTTTTATAATGACTAGAAGTCACACTGTCAACTTTCGTAAAGATCGGTTCATAATTTACCACAGGTCCAATATAATGCCCACTCCTGAAATATCCTAGCTGTCAGTGAATGGTATCAAATATTTGGCATAGCCGAATATATCACTCTTACTGGTTTTTCTTTAATATCCTGGGAGAGGATAGTTTCACATTAATTGTTCGATTTTCTCTTATTGTACCTATTGAATAACCCTGGGGGAAATTTGTGTCAATTGTTCCACCAGACTGGTCCCGGGATTTGTGAAAATACAACAAGTTCAAAAAGATAATATCCTGGGAGAGGATGATTTCACATTTCTTGTTCGATTTTCTCTTATTGTACCTATTGAAGAACCCTGGGGGAAATTTGTGTCAATTGTTCCAACAGCCTGGCCCTGGGATTTGCGAAATTAGAACAAGGAGAACTTATCATCTTACTGGTATATTAAGAACAAAAAGGTTAAAAACTAATGAATTACAGTACATTCTTCACCGATGGTGTGACACTTTTTTTTTTGGGACTTTCTAAAATTTGATTCTTAAATCTAGTTCTGGGGACTTGTTTTATTGACATACTACATTGTATCGCAATAATCTAACATTAAACACGTTCATTGAGAATAGATGTTAGACTGGTCAAATAGTGTCAATTGACCAATGACAACCCCATGTTAAAGTGATATTTCTTATCTTATCACCAAAGACGTATCACGGGACTACTTTGGTGTAACTTCGCTTTCCTTTAGGAAAATAACACACTTTGGGCATAATAAAAAAAAGGAATTGTCATAGAGAATTTACCTTCTGCGAAATATCCTGCATTTTAAAAATTGGAAATTAGTTTGAAAAAGGTGAAAAAATGAACGAAAATTTCGAAACACATAAATAACAACAACTTATAATTAACATACATACATGTTTTTATTATGCTGTTTTAAATAGCAAGTACCCAGCGGTAACTTGAATGAGTAAAGAGGCCTAATAGAAGGCCTTATTTAGCAGTCACAAGCAGTCAGAAGCCCTTCTCGCCGCATTCCATACTTATTTATTTTTTACACAGATTGTCATTGGGCGCAAGGCCTTCCACACTTCCTTTAAAAACAATTTCGATCCCTTCCCAAAGAAGGGAGTAAGGAAGGTCACTAAAAATAAAAAGTAAATAAAACTGAACACCTTCCTTTCTCCCTTCTCAAAGAAGGGAGTAGCGAATGTGCACTGAATATTTCAGAAGGTCTTTTAAAAAGAAGTTTATGCCTTCTAGAAGGCATACTTCTGAAGGCAGGATATCATGCGAAGCGAATCTTTTAGAAAGGAGTACAGAGTGCAGTGTTGCGTTTTCGCATCACGGATATATACAATCATAAAAAAGTCTCAAATGTCTACGATGATTGGATTTTTCAGTAGAAATAATAATGTTCGTATGTTAGCTACCTCCTTCAGAAGTTTCAGATAGGTATATTATAAATTAATTTATTTTTTTTAACTTTTTTCAAAAGTGCCCAAAAAACAGGAAAAATTAAAAATTTAGATTAAAAATTTTTGTAAAAAAAACTTATGTATCATACAAATCCAAAAACAGGTCGATTAGATATTTAGTTAAATTTTATTTCACTGTGCTTTATAACACTATCACGTAACAACAAAATGCCTGAGGGGAGGTTTAAGTGAACGTTGCGAAAACGCAACGCAGGGCCTTAATGGGTTAATAACATAACTGAGTTTTGTAGGAAAAACTACTATTCTATTGTTTTCAATGAGAAGAGCTGGCTGTAGTGTCTTCAAAAACGTGGCTCTTTTGTAGTCTTAAAAATTGGATTCCCGATGATATTGACAAATTTTTTAGGGAATAATTTTTACTTTTTTAGTAGTTCTTACTAGTTTATGTGTTAACAGTTTAAACATTAGAAATTAAAAGCAATTGTAGATAAGATTGCTCTTTTCTTTTTTCTAGTTGTAGTGGTTATTGATTTTATATTTATGGATTTTTATACATACACGTCCATATGTCAATGGTTGTACAATACGTATGCACATGTGTAATTCATGCATTAATGATGAATTTATTATGGGCACAAGCTGTTTTTTGTTTGCATGAAATTAATATTTAAAGTCCATTGAATAAAGTAGATTATATTCTGATCAACATTTCTTTTATACAGATATACACTAGGTGTTAAAACCCGGCGTTGCCCGGGTCAAAGGAATGTCAAAAATTGCTAAATTAGGGGAAATTCGCAAAAATTTGCTAACAGCGGCATGATTGGAAAGTCTACCACTTATTTTTTGAGGAGAAAAGAAAACACTATTAGTGATTTCCATAAGCTGCATCTTACATGTAATATTTTTAATGATGTTTATAAATTCCCAAAAAACAAATGTTTTAATACTATTTTGACAAAATGTATGTTAATAACGTGAATTTTAAAAATGTAATGTTTTTTTTTTTTTTTTGAAAAATAACTACAATTTAAAAATAAACAATGACAAATATTTTGCCGTTAAGATAACTTAAATACCTGACTTGACAATAAAAATATTAAAAGTTTTCGAAATTAAAACCAATTCCGTTCGATTAGAAATTTATTAATATTTTTGACATATCACTATTAATGTTTTCTACTTAAGTTAGGAATTTGCTTATTAAAATTAATCCAACTTTTATTTAAGTAAAATAAAAATATATAAATCCAGTATTTCTTTAATTCCTTAGGGACATTTTAGTTCATATGTATGTATATTAATGCATTCATGTCCGTTTGAATATTTGTAAATGATCATTATTTATTGTCTCAGTTGGTAGCGGTGAAAAAAGCAACAATTTCCAATGAATGAGTAAAAAATTAAACAAATAATTTTTTTAATCTCTTGTGTATGCATGTGTGTTTGTGTGGGATGGAGCGAACATTTTTATTCGTTCAATTCATTCATTACTTGCATAAATGTACGACTTTATTTTATTGTTATTGTATTGTTTGTTTTATATTATTTTTCTTCATTTTCATTTATTTTACGTTTACTTTTTTGGTGGAACCCGCATATATAAAATTACGACACAAATACATACATATAAAAATATTTTATCTTATAGACAGTGGGTTAATATTATTATTTATTACTACGGATGCGACTTCCATGCAAATGCATGTTTTTCTCGATAGTCTAAGATCGATGTCGACCAATTATCTTTCCCAATCATTAAATTTGTGTTAAAATGGCATCGATTTGTTTTTGCATATTGTTGCATATTTTGGTGAAAATGCATATCTTGATTTTAAATGCACATTTTTGCATATTTTAACATTTTTTAGTGATATATGTTTTAAATTTCCATATTATACAAAAAGTTTTTCAAAAAATGTCCAAATTGTATACAAAAAAAACAGGATTTTGACAAAAGATCCTTCAATTTTTAACCGATGCAGCACCTAACATGGTTAAGGCTGGCAATTGGCCTTAAGCAATTAATCCAAAACTGTAACATGTTACTTGCTTGGCACATGGGTTACACCGAATTGTAGAAACCAATTCGATTATATTGATTTATTGGTTTCACACGGAAAAAAAAAATATTTATAACTCTTCAAGACTTGCAATTTTTAATGATATGTACCCCTTGCAGGCGCGGATTCGTGGGGGCCCCCCCTAAATTATTAAAATATGTTTTGTTTATTTCAATATTACAAGAATTCCCAATAATAATATTTTTTTAAATGTTCAAAATTTTAGGATCCCAGCAAGGTTTTTTTTTTCAATCAGTATTTTTTTGTTTTTTTATTGAATCTCAAACGAAATTTTCAATCAGTATTTTTTTTGTTTTTTTATTGAATCTCTAACGAAATTTTCAATAAGTATCCAAATCTTAATCCTAATAGTTATTTATTAGATATTTCCAATCTAGTTTACCGCATTCAAATACTTATTATTCTACATTCAATCCCAGCAGGTGCCATCTAAATCCAAAGAGTAAACGTTTGACTAGAAAATGCGTGCGGTTGAATTATTAATAAGCCTTAGTAAATGCAATATTTATGTATGTATGTGTTATATGAATCAAAATTCTATTCGAAAATTTTTGACGAAGGCACGGATTTCTCGGGGAAAAGCCAGATTTCCTTATCTTTAAGATATTTCAACATACAACAAAAAGTTTTTAGGGAAGAATTTATTGGCTTTGTTGTAAACGCATTTGAAGAGGCTTCAAAAGATATTGATGACGTTGATTTGTCAATTAATGCGAAGGCACTATCATCAATAGTTCTTAAAGCTTGGACAAATTTTGGTCCCGACCTAAAAAATTGTGTAGGAGATGAAACAGATGGGTGTCCGCTGATGTCAGCAGAAAATGGAGTTGTTAAAAAATCCTGGAAACCGCAACAAATGCGAAACAAACGCCTTGCTATTCCCATAAACCAAACAACTCAATTTCTAAAAGCAATAAAGCAATCATTTGTAAAAAAACGACAAATTTTTTTTAAATAAAATCATCCCAAGCAAAACGCAGTTTTTGCAAATTCTTTGGGATCCAAACTCTCTACGTTATGCGAGACAAGTTGGGTGGATCGTCACGACTCAATTTTACACCTTGCAACAAGTGTACATCATAAAGTAGAAGCGTTGGAAAAAAATATCTGAGTGGAAAGACAGTATCTCTACCTTTATTTAGGGAACTCACTTAGTACTTTTGAATTTATTTGCCATTAATAGCCATTTTCTCAATGTATCGACAAACTGTCTGTTACTCAATGTCAACATAAATTTATTGGACCGATAAACTGTCCGTTAGCGATTTTGGGTTTCTCAATATACCAACAAAAACCAAAGTTTTCAGCTGGCAACGCCACTCAAAATACATGTAAAAGTTGGGAGTCAGCTGATTGAATTTATCTGAACGGCAAATGAAAGGAAAATAAATAATTGGCAGATGAGTGCCGGCTAGCTTTGCGATAAAATCGAAGCAAATGAGACATTGAGAAAACCAAATTTCTTTAATGTGCAGTTTTTCGTTGGGAAACAAGATAATCGCCTAATGAGAAAATGGCCATAAGTGTGATACTTATTGTAACACAGCCACGAAGTATCATTTCACAAAAGCAAGATATAGATCTTCAAAAAGGATCAAGCCTTATCAAAACTTTTATCATGAGCCTTGAAGAGAACAGAAATCAAGCCAAAGAACAATTCAAAGCGATTTTTGAAAAAGTTTAAGTTATTTGCGTTCAAATCAAGGTTCCAATCGAAAAAACAGGATTTGAACGAAATAATCACATCCAAAATGTTGAAGATTACTACCGAGTTGTAGGTTACATTCCTCTAATTGAATTTATTTTAGAAGATCTCAAAACACATTTCCCAATAGATATATTAAATGTATTGAACATACCTAAACTTCTACCTTAAAGTGTAATCAATTCATATACAGATACAAAACTGTTAACACCACAACTAGCTGATGAGCTGAATATATTTGATAAAAGAGATAAACATCTACTAACATCTATACTTGAGCCTGATCTATTAGATAACGTTGTAGATGCTTAAATAAACTGAGATGAAAATATCTACCCAAATCTAAGAAAAATATTTAAAATTTTCGTTTCAATGCTCGTCAGTACTGCTACGGGAGGTCATTTCCTACCCTTCGTCGAATAAAAACATGTTTGGAAATCATAAATTGCTTATTTAAAAAGATTAATATATTTTTTATTAAATTCAAATTTTATTAAACCTTTTTGTTGAGTTTTTTTTTTTTATAATATTCACATATTGTTTTTAATAAACTTTTAAAAACAAATTTTTTACTTTCTTGTATCATACAAAATTTCTCCCCCCTAACAAGAAGGGGAACCTGGCTAGATGCTTAAAAATACTATTCAAAACAACTTTAAGAAATTTAATAATGTCATTGAAGACCTCGTTGCTACCGATGCTAATGCAATTAAAAAAGTAAAAAAAATATTTTTTTTTTCATTATTTATTTATTGAAATTCATATATTAAATATGAACTAACAATAATTAATCAAATCTTAACCTAATACGTTATTTTATGTCCTGCCAGTGCCAGACAAAAATTTTCTTCATCACGGGTTCTGCTCACTAATATAGGTGTTTATCGCTCATCTAATTGGATAAGTGCTGCAGTGTCTCTTCTTCTTAAGCGAGTGTGGAAGCTATCATTTAAAATATTTCGTGCTAGTGGGTTCGGGTGCAATTCGAGCCTTTTTAAGTATTTTACTGCATATTTCGTAATCATAGTTTTAACTAATGGAACATTGAGATCCTTGTGAATATTTGAGTTTTTAACATACCAAGGGGCAGCTGTGATTATTCGAAGTAGTTTATTTAGGCGCCTTTGAATTTTGTTCGATATTAGAGGCCGAGGCAGTGCCCCATAACTGTATACCATAAAGAAGAAGTTTGCAGTCGAGACTAAGGACAGAGTTTCTTACAATAAGCCAATGAATTTGGATGGCTTTTAGTTTCATTTGAGTTAATTTTGCCTCTATATGGCTTTTCCACGTTAAACAGCGATTTAGATGAATACCGAGGTATTTTACATGCGAATTTTGAGGTATTATTTGATTATTGATTTTAATAGGGGGACATGATTCCCGACGCAAGGTGAATGTTATGTGTACGCATTTTTGCTCATGGACCTTTATCCTCCATTGCTTTAACCATAGTTCGAGTTGAAATATATGATCCTGTAGGTATCGAGATGCTTCTTGACTGTTTTCGTGCACGCTTAGAAAAGCTGTATCATCAGCAAATGTTGAAGTTTGGGTGAAGTTGTTTGTTGGCATATCCGCAGTATATATTAAGTATAAAAGTGGGCCCTGGATGCTTCCCTGAGGGACTCCAGCGTCAATTTTCTGAGGAGAGCTTAAATAATCACCTTCTTTAATAATAAACTTTCGACCGACTAAGTAGCTTTCTAGCAGCTTGTGTGTGTTTACTGGTTAGTTTAGCTTCAATTTATGTATTAAGCCTTCATGCCAGACTTTATCAAAAGCTTGAGAAACATCGATGAAGAGAGCAGAACAATATTTTCTTTCTTCAAAGGCTTTTCTTATTGCGTTTACTATACGATGGGTTTGCTCAATTGTGCTGTGTTCTCTTCTAAAGCCGAATTGGTGTTAATTTTGACGTTAACAGCTTCTCAAACAGCTTTGATATATTAGAAAGTAAGCTTATAGGCCTATATGACTTAACTTTTGTGTGATCCTTTCCTGGTTTAGGTATCATGGTGACTAAGGAAACCTTCCACTTCTGAGGATAGTATTCAAGGCGTAAAATAGCATTAAAAATTAAAAGAATAATTTTCTTTGCTATGTTGGGTAGCTCCAAAAGCATTTTGTTGCTGATCTTATCAAAACCAGGAGCCTTCTTGGGGTTTAAATCACAAATAGCCTTTTCGATGTCTCTTAACACAAATCTTAGGGGAACAGCTGCTCTAGCTGCAATAGAATTGTACCTCCGACTGCAACAGGTCGACCGCAATATCGTGAGATATATTTGGGGTAAATACGTTTTTTAAATGATTGACTAACAGATTTTCTTTTTCAACATCATTTCTTGCCCAACTTTCATTCAAGTTTCTTAATGGTTGTTTAGAGACAACTGGCCTTTTGAGATTTCAAGCTGCACGCCATAATGAGTAGTCTGATTGTGGGGTTGCTTCAAGTTCCTCAAGATATTTTTCCAGATAAGCCGTTTTCTGAGTCTGCAGTAACTTTCTTAGTCTTTTTGTACACTCTTTAAGTAAGTTCTTAAGTTGAGGGGATCTGTGCAATTGCCACTCTCTTCGAGCCCTCCTTTTTTCAGAAAAAAGATGGTCGACATCTGTGGAATATATTTTAATAGTTTTTGTTTTTTTGGGGGCAATATTGGAATGTTGAACAGCTAGTTTCAGAAAACTGTCAAAATTGTCAATAGAGCGATCTACATAATCCGGTGTACTGAGCGGAATATTTTCTGTGCAATTGGTACTGAGATATTTTTTATATTTTAACCAAGTTATTTGCGTAGCTGTCGTCGCTAAATAACCAGTCGGAGGTACAATTCTATTGGGGTTCATTATAGTAACAATTGTAGGTGTGTAGTCGCAAGATAATTCTAGGGAAGCTTCAACATGAATCGTTTCAATGGGAATGTTTTTAACCACGCCGAAATCGATGACATCTGGAATTTTTTGATGATCAGTGGGCCAATATGTTGGTTGTCCGCTCGCTACCACATTTAAATTCATTTTAGAAATTGTGTTAAATAAAACTCGACCCTTTGGTGTTATAAGTCGCGACCCCCAGAAGGTATGTTTAGCGTTATAATTGCCAGCGGCTAGGAAACACGGTCCTAATGATTTAAAATATTTATAATATTGGTCCTCCGATATTGAAAATCTAGGCGGGGAGTATAACGATGAAATTACTAGGTTTCCATTTAAATCCTCAACGCAAATGTTCGTTGCTTGGAGATAATCTTCACGATGATCACACATTAGGTAGTGTTTGACTCGGGTTTTTTTTTAAATGGCAGAACCTCCACAAGCTCTATCTCGCGGGTCCTTGGTATCATATAGTATATAACCATTGATTTTAAACGTATTTCTTGAGGTCAAATGAGTTTCAGAAATCATCATGACATCAATTTGTTTATTTTTAAGAAAGTATTCTACTTCATTTTTATGTTGGCGGATGCCGTTTGTGTTCCAAAAACAAATTTTTAAACAGTTCATGGTTTGTTAAGTACAGCTTGCAATAACATCGATTCTAGGAATTTCCTGCGTCATGTTACCCATTGTTCGTAAAATTATTTACTGTTTGCACTAATGTTTCCATGGTTTTTTCTAAACGACTTAAATTAGAAACTGGAGTTTCATCATTACTTGGCGGGGCACCTTGCATTGGCTGATGGTTTGATTTTAGGACGTTAGCGTAAGTGATTCTGTTATTACTAGGCTGGGGGGCTTGAATTGCATTTGTGTTTACTTGATTTGCAACCTGCATTTGAGGGGTATTTGTTTTCGGTCCAACTGTCTGTTTGACGATATTATATACAGGGCATCCTATATAATTGGCAGTGTGATTACCGCCACAGTTGCTAAATTTTTTTACGTTGGGGTCGGTTTAAGACTTATCGCAAGAAGCTGTACCGTGTAGTTCACCACATACTACGCAGACAGGGGTTAAGTAGCAGTATGCCTTGGTATGTCCAAATTCTTGGCAGTTTAAGCACTGAACAGGTCCATTTTTTTTTGTGCGGCTCCTCAATTGTGATTTTTCTGTATAGAATATATTTCAAACTATAAATAGGATGCGTTTCGTTTTTTTTAACTTAATGTCGCCGGGCTCTAATTCTACTCGGAAAAGTGGTTTTGGATTTTTGTCCCTATTTCTAATATTTACCACATGTTTTATCTTGAAGCCTTTTTCTTCGAAGAAAGTTTTAATTTCTTCTGGGTCTACGCATGAATCAATTCCCTTAATCACCACCTGGAGAGCTTTACTGCTCTTGAGTTGGTATGTATAAAAACTTTTTTTAAGTGCCTCAAATTTGCTAATTATTTTGCGAAAGTAATTTTCATGATTTACTTGAATTTTAGTTTAATTTATACTACCTCGCTTTATTGCGGCAACATTAAAAAGGATTTTCACCAATCAATGAAATTAAACTCTTTATTACATCATTTGAGTTATGCTCCCTAAGATATATCGGGGGAGGCTTGGACGATTTTATTACGTTTGGTGCTTCAGAGGATTCATCCTCCAGAATTGCAAAGCGATTTTGGGAATTTATTTTATCAAAAGATGGCACTTTTGATGCCGAAGCAACAGAGGTAGGGCTGCGACCCCGTTTAAGGACTGTTATATACCTGCCCATACTAACTTGGACTTGAGGCTTTTGACAACTTTTTACAGAGGGGTTTTCCATTGCATTTGTGTTTAAGTCTATGGTATCATGGTATTAAATTTAAATAACATAAAAAGTCAATTTGCGTTTGTATTTTCCAACTTCGGATATATTGGTAAAAAAATAACTCGATTAAGGGGACTTAGTTAGTAGTCAACTCTAATAATTTGATATGGCTGAAATTAACAGAAATGAACAGAAAAATTAACAATATGGAAGCAAGAATAGCCCGACAAATAAAAAAAAAGTCCAAAAAGTTTTGAAAAAAATATCGCTGCGAGAAATTCGTGTCAATTTGTTTTAAGGCACTTATCCCGTAACAAGTGAAAGCAGTTTTATAATAAAAAGGAACGAAATGTGATTGGTTAAAACAGAACATATCACTTAACTGGTGATAATGTGCTAAAAGAGTAGTTACTCCAGAAGGATTTTGTGTGGGTAATGACTGATTGATTCTTCCTGGTTCTAATACTTTAAATGAAGGGGATCCGCCCTAATAACATGGTTAATTTGGGACAATATCTGCGACAGGCTTTATTTTAACTGAAATTTAATGTGTCCATTTAGGTTGTTTCTGTGATCTGTTACAATGCATCAAAAAGGTGCCATCGCCATGTTAAAGTGACAAGTCCTCTTCAATAAAAGTGTTAGAACTCGAACCGGTCCCTATCACTATAGCACTGTCACGTGACAAGTTAAGTGTTAGTTGCCTTTCCTCTAGGGATAGGATTTCAAAAAATAAAACAAATTTCAAATTTTTTGGACCTGGAATCAAACGTGGGATCTGAATTAGAAAATTAATACCCTCCAAATGAATTGGCATCCTTCAAGTATGCTTCAAATTCGGTTGCCGTCGAGAGATCATCTTCCATGTACAAAAGCTTTATAACAGACAAAGGTTTACTTTTGATAACACATAAAAGTATTTATTTGATTATGAAAACAAAAATTTAAATTATGTAGTTATTTAAATTAAGTTTTAAATAATATTATACATTTGAATAACAATAGAATAAAAACAACAACACAATATTTTTTTAATTTATTTTTTTAATAAAATTGTATTAAAAGGTTTTTTATTAAAAATGTTCAAGTTTTAAGTGCATATTTTTTTATTTTTTTAATGCATATTTTGAAGTTTTTAGTTTTTAGTTTTATTTTATGCGCATATTTTCAATTTTTTAGTGCATGAAAATCTCATCCCTCTTAATTACTTATTGAATGTTAACCACCTGCATGAATAAACTCCACAGGCCTGTGAAATTTGAAAAAGTCGAAACCCTGGGAAAAACGTATACTTTTTTTAAGGCTTGAGTTGCGAAAGTTAACAAACAGACCAGCAGATCGGGACTTGAAGTCGATGGATTTAAGCCATTAGTGGCTAATGTGGTGCTACCTAACGTTCATATAATAAGGTACACTAGCCATAAACTTGAAATCGTTAGCTCATTATTGGTTTGTCGCATATGCCAAAAAGTCGTAAAGGAGAAAAACGACAGTGAAGGTTTACGTGAAGTATGCTAAAAATATACCCGATAGAATTTTTGTGTGCTTTCATCACTGCTTCCGGTATTTGTTGTAAATTAACTTAAGTGTTAATAGCATTTTATTGTAAGTGAAAATTATTGTTTTGTGCCGCATGCGCAAAGTTTCTAAATTTATTTTTAAAAAGTGGCTTTTTGTGCTGCATACGGATTCTTGATATTTTTTTGATTTCGCTTTTACTTCTTTTTTTCTAACAGCAATGAAGCGAAGCATGAGTTAAATTTTGTTAATTTTTGTATTAGGAATTTTTTGCATTCGCCAAACAGTGGAGTGTAGAGCAAAACAATATCAAAAACCGTAACAAATTTCTTGAAACCGATTTCGGAGTTAGAAAGGGGGAATTCAAAATATATATACGCCATACCAAACTAAATTTTTTTCAAATGGTCGATAGGTCAAAACAATTATAAGCTGAAGAAATGTAAGCTATGATTCTTCTTTCAGACTATGCGACATGACCCTGTAACAATATTCATAGTTTCTTTTGGTGTCCCTGCGTGTCGTAATCGTTCAGACGTTACGTTTGTTGTTACAAGCTGCAATTTGACGTCTGATTCTTAAATTCAAATTTAACTATTCAATTTTAAAAATTTGTACGAATAATATTAAGGAGGAACATTAAGTTATTGCTTAATTTTACGTATCCTGTGACATTGCTTACTGCGCAAGCGTCTGGTTAAAATTAATCTAATGTCACTTTCGGATTCGGGACTAAATTAACTTTATAGTACTAGAATCGAGAGCATTTTGAGATTGATGGATTTCGGATGGATGTATTTCTCTTTTCAGAGTATGTACACGATCGATCGACTTTTTTCAATCTCAAAACCCATATTTCCGGCAAAAAAAGAAGTCTCTTTCTAAGACTGATTCACATTCAAAACTTTTAGACTGGTGTCATTCGAGTGTTTTTAATTTAGGTAAATTTTAGTCAAAATTAATTTCTTTTTTGTATAGTTAATTTTAGTGAAAATTAATTTCTTTTTTGTATAGTGACCCCTTGAGAGGTGGAAGAGAAGTGTTAGGTTATTATAGAGAAATATTGCGGAGACAAAATTAATGGGGTTGCTCATACATTTAACCTCCCTAGGGGTGACACAAAGCAGTTACGAGCTTTTCTTTAATCCATTTCCACCAAATTCGTTCTAACAAACTTTAATCCCTCTGCATCACGCCGAGTTTTAACCAATCGACCTCAAATTTGTTTATCCTAACCTCACACAAATTTGCCCTTCGATTTATAAACACATTTTATCCTACATTGAGGGTCCACCTTAACCTTCAAATGTTTCATATAAAATAAGTAATTTTTCATGTGTACCCATTCATAAATTCAACTATCAAAAGCGGCTTATTATCGATTTATATGTGGAGCAAGCGTCTTAATTTTTTTTCGCAATGGTATATCTTGTGAACCAGTGTCAAATCAAAAAAAGATATTGATAGGCATTGAACGTCAGTACTATGGGTATCTAGACCCCAAAACTCATGTTGACCTTTGTTATTGTTTTTATAAAAAAATAGATACCTCGCATAGCAAAGAAAATGATTGTTTTTATTTTTAATGCAATTTTACGCTTTGAATACTATCCTCAAAAATGGAAAGTTTCCTTAGTTACCATGATAACAATGCCAGGCAAAGATCATACAAAAGTTGAGTCATATAGGCCTATTAGCTTATTATCAAGTATGTCAAAGCTGTTTGAAAAATTATTAGTTTCAAAATTAACTCCGATTTTAAGTGAAAATAGATGTATTCCAAACCATCAATTCGGATTTAAAAGAAAACACAGCACAATTGAACAGACTCATCCAATAGTAAATGTCATAAGAAAAGCATTTGAAGAAGAACAAGTAAGAGTGCTATATTCGGCTGTGCCGAATCTTAAATACCCTTCACCATTGTGCGAGCAGAATACAGAGCAACTAGACAAAAACTAAATAAAACTGGTAAATATTTTTTTTAAATAAGAGAGAACCGGTTTTGAACTTCGCTTTTCATAAGGGCCCAGAATATATGTACTTTATAGGGTGTAGGATCAATATTGTATATACCTTTTTACCTTCGGTGAAGGGTATAAAAAGAGTAATTTTCGGGAATTCAAGGCTATAATCACTGCATTCGATACTATCGTATCGAATAAACTATTGAATTTTTTTGCATACGATAGACACTGGCGTATCGAATAAAAACTCGATAAATGTAATGTCGAGTTACTCGATGTCGAATGCTATTATTTCAAATTCAATACATTTATAAATAAATAATTTCGATGAATTTTGCTCGATATCGTATGCGGTGATTAGACCGCAGTATTTCTATTATAACTCATACAAATTTCCGACATTTTGATATATAAGTCTATCCATAGGACGTATAGCAGCCCTAAAATTTAGGTTTTTATAAAAATGTTGATGTTTTTTAGCCCATTTTTTGAGTATTTTGCTCATAAATTACCCATTGTCTAACCGATTTGATAGTTTTATATACCGACGTGTTAAGGAAGAATTTTACCATTTACTTAAGTTATATTTATATATAAACATTTGTATAAACTTGTAAATATATATTTTAACAAAGTTAATTATAAAAAAGAGTAATTTTTGTGGGTTCAGTATTTCGGTTATTACTCTGCCATTTCTTAACCGATTTGGCAGATTTATATACCGACGTGTTGAAGAAGAAATTTACCAATTTCTTTAGTTATAAAGCTTGGACTCGGGGAGATCTATGGTTCCCGAAAGTTGGGCATTTAAAAAAAAAATTGAATTTTGGTCATAACTTTTTTGTATCTGAACCGATTTTCCCGAGTTTTTTTTAAAATATGTTCTACTAAAAATTTCCGATATTTTGATATATAAGTCATATCCATAGGACATATGGCAGCCCTTAAATTTAGGTTTTTTTTTAAATTTTTAATTTTTTTTGTACGGGAGGTACCACGCCCACTTCTCCAATCCTGCCCACATTTTGTAGGATGGTGTGTATTGGCAACCTAAATGTGTGTACCTAATTTGGAAACTTTGGCTCTTGCCGTTCTCAAGATATACAGAAATAAAAAAAATACAACAACAAGGGATTTTTGGAAAAATTTAGAGGTAGTCGTGGTTTTTTGCTCATATCTACGTCATTTTTGGACCGATCTGGCTGAATTTCAATAGCAAGAAATGGTGGACTGTATGTAACATAAATGTAAAACAACCATGTCTGGATTATCCGGAAAACACATATCAAACGTAAGACGGACAGACGGACAGACGGACATCGTTAAATCAACTTCTCTTCTCATATGGACCCAGAATATATATACTTTATGGGGTCTAAAATCAATGTTGTGGAAATTACAAACGTTATGACAAACTTATATATACCCTTTTACACCTGTGGAGAAGGGTATAAAAATATTGCCCAGCACTCTTCATCGATGTTTCGCAAGCTTTTGATAAAGTCTGGCATGATGGCTTATTACATAAATTGAAGCAAAATTTACCAGCAAACACACACAAGCTGTTAGAAAGCTACTTAGTCGGTCGTCAATTTATTATTAAAGAAGGAAATTTCTTACGTTCACCTCAGCCAATTGGCGCTGGAGTCCCACAAGGCAGCATCCTGGGCCCTCTATTATACTTGATTTATACTTCGGACATGCCAACAAACAACTGCACCCTAACTTCAACAATTGCAGACGATACAGCTTTTCTTAGCGTCCACGAAAACCGTTATGAAGCATCTCGTTACTTACAGCATCATATATTTTAACTGGAAATATGGTTAAGACAATGGAGGATAATGGTCAATGAGGAAAAATGCGTACATATTACATTCACCTTGCGCCGGGAATCTTGCCCCCCTATTACAATTAATAATCAAATAAATCCTCAACATTCGCATGTTAAATATCTCGGTATACACCTGGATCGGCGATTAACATGGAAATGCCATATTGAGGCAAAATTAACTCAAACGAAACTAAGAGCCATTCAAATTCATTGGCTTATTGTAAGAAACTCTGTCCTTAGTCTCGATTGCAAGCTTCTACTTTACAACTTTATCTTAAAGCCTATCTGGTGCTACGGTATTCAGCTATGGGGCACTGCATCGGCCTCTGATATCGAAAAATTCAAAGGCGCCAAAATAAACTTCTTTGAATAATCACAGCTGCCCCTTGGTATATTAAAAACTCAAACATTCATAAGGATCGCAATGTGCCATTAGTAAAAACTATGATAACAAAATATGCAGTAAAATATTTAAAAAGGCTTGCACAACACCCAAATCCACTAGCTCGAAATATTTTAAATCATGGCGGCCACACTCGCTTAAGAAGAAGAGACACTGCAGCACTTACCCAACTAGATGAGCGATAAACACCTATATATGTGAACAGAACCCGTGATGAAGAAAATTTCTGTCTGGCACTGGCAGGACATAAAATAACGTATTAGGTTAAGATTTGATTAATTATTGTTAGTTCATATTTAATATATGAAGATTCAATAAATAAATAATGAAAAAAAAAAAAAATATTATCGAGTGCAATTTTAAATGTAAAACCGTGTGTGACGTGTTTTTTATTATTGTTCCTCTTTACCCTGAAGATGAGATCCAGTGGATTTCGAAATATTGGAAAACATTTTTTAAATAAATAAAAAAATATAAAAAGCCTCACCTTGAGCTTAACGAATTATTTACATTAAAATTACAACAAAAGGTCGAACAACACACATATTGAATATTATCGTTCTGAGTACAATAATCGAAACCAGAAAATGCGTTTTCGAGCATGAATCGTAAAGACAAAGTGTTTTAGAGTTTTTTAAATTTTACCATATTTGAGGTAACAGAACTGTGCGTTCTTTGTGGGCTTATTCCAAATAATAATAAAGAACTCGTCCATATCAGAATTTCAAAGTTATAAAAATGTTATCTCCACTGTCGCCCTGATTCAAAATCCATAGTTTTATCATTTCATCATTTCATCATTTAATTTATTTCTGTTTGGTTCAGTTCTCAGTTGTGTTGTTATTATTTGGTATTGCAATTGCTGCTGTTGTTATTATTGTTATTGCTATTGTTATAGTTATTTTTATTTTGATTAATTGCATTTCCTTGCAATTCATTTTCACAACACCGAAAGCCAACACAATGGCACGACACAGTAGCTGAACCAAATGAAATAACCATGCAAAAAAAAAAAAAGTGAAAAATAAGGAAAAAGCTAACAAAACGCAATGTCAGTTGTAAAAAATTAATGTACCTATAATGTATTTTATTTTAAACTTCATTTCATCCATTTCGCTTCTGTTTTTTGTATTTTATATTATTTTCAATAATATTTATGTATATGGATTTCCAAAGAATTTCAAGTTCAGTTTTTGTTTTTTGTTGTTGGTGATGAAATTCGTTTTAAATTTACTCTTCATATAAAATTAATTTATGTATGAGACTGTATGTATGTGTGTGTATTGGTAACTTAAAATTCATTTCAATGCAAATTTGATTTCAATAGAGTTAAAAACTTTAACAATTTGGTAGTGTTTAAAAATCACTTTTAACCCTTCGTCTTACTCATGAGTCTGGCCAGACCTTTTTCGATTTTAAATGTTATTTTAGTATATTTAAAACACAGGTAGAGACTTGAAATTTCAGGTACCCGTCTAGAATTTAGTTAACAATTAAAAGTTGTAAAAATATATCCTGGAAAGGACATATAAAGAAACTTATTCGAATATTTTACAGCACACATCACATACGTAACACATGTGGTCTGGCCAGACCCATATATATTTTGTATAGAAGATGCCGTATTTTTAACTTTCTTTCTTGCTGTTTTTAATTATTTTTTGTTAAATTATCTGTTATTTATTTAATTTTATTAAACACACAAACTAGTAGCTCCATCTAGTTCTCGATTTGAAAAAAAACCTAATAAGCACAGTAACTAGTAATTCGCGTTCAGAAGCTGATTATTACATGCGAAGAGTAGAGGCTAATGACTTAGAACATAATAAAGCTGCTGAGGAAGGTTATGAAATGCAACCGTTCACAGATGAACAGAATGATGATGTAGATTACGTTCCAAATAAGAACGATTCATCCGGTTCTGAAAATAATTTGTTCATAAAACCAAATGAATCGTTTGCTTCTAAGGACGATGAAGAAGAACCACATGTACAAACTTGTCAACAATACTCTGCCCATCATATATTTATGGTAAAGATTGACCAAAATGGAATAAGCAGCAACTTAATGTTGGTATATGCTGCTTCAAAATAATATGCGTTTTGTATTCGTGTATTTGCTTGAAAAGGAACGATGTTTGAAAATTTGCAAACGAATTGGTTCTATTTAATATGTATTGAAAATGGAATATTCATATACTCCAAAAAATTTTTGTTCAAAGTGTTCAGATTGTCAGCAACATTCTAAATTTAAAATTACATGTTTCAGTTGCTACGGAAATCCATAGTGCTTATACATGTATGTATTTTATTTCTCTTTTTTATTACAACCCTGAAAATAATAGGACCAGTTCAAACACGCGAGTAAATAGTTGCCCACAAGGGACTAGGACTAGTCCAAAAGCAACCCAATCGTATTTAAAAAACATGGTCTTTTTAACATTACGATGTCTTAGGGCAGGATCATATAACCCACCTTTGCACTACAAAGGAGTAGTTTTAAAACTACTCCATGGTATAATCAAGAAGATTAGTTTGAAGTCGATTAAAAACGAAAGCATGTCGTATCACTACAAACACTTTTTAACAATTGAGTAGTCCATTTAATCAAAATGGATCAGGTGGTCCAATATTATTTGCAGGGAAATAAAATCGTATCGCATATTATAAACATGTTATATACATTTTATGAAATAAAACGATCTTATTTTTCAGTTTTAAGAAATATTTTGATAGGTCAAAATATGTTAATTTGTGTATTATAAACAAAATAATATGAATATGTACGCATAATATTTCATATAATGAATTTCATATTTTATTTAAATTATAAATTAGTATAAAATAACTTTTAGTTAAAAAGAATTTGGTTTTATTTATTCAAAAGTTGGTTGGGTCTGGCTAGACTCATGCGTTACGAATGTGAAAATAAAAACATGTGTAAGACCGAGGGTTAAGGAATTTCGCGGATTGTTAGTAGCTTTTAAAAATGGATGAAATTTTATTTATTAATTTATTTATAATATATTCATATGCAAATAAGTGCCAGCAGAATAATATTTATTTATATTAAACAGTAAGAAATAGAGTTCCCTCTCAAAATAATCTCAGTTTTAATTAAAACAAATATAGTAAACTAATTAGGCGATGATCAAGCGGCTTTGCTCAGATATAGAATGAACACTTATAGATGATGGCAACATTATCAACCACATGCAAAACTTGAACTACAAAAAATATGGAATGCAAAAAATTAAGATCTTGATATTGAATTTTACTGTCAAAGCAGTATTATTATATGGATGCAAGACATGGAGCTTTACAAAGTTGACCACAAACAAAATTTAAAGCTTTATATATCGAGGTCTTTAACGAATTCTTTATTTTCAGGACAAACCGGATTTCGAATGATACACTTTGGCAGATAACGACCTCTGAGCATATTGAACTGTAAATAAGAAAAAGTAACTGATCATAGACAGGTCACAACTTTAGACGTCTGAGAAAACTTTAATAAATAACAGAAGTAGATGGAGAGAATTCGTTAACACCCTAAGTTCTACATGAACCTTTTTTTTAATTTTTATTATATTGCACTTATTTTAAAGTTCTATTAAATAAATAAAGTCCCTCAACTTTTCAGATACTACTATACCTAAGGTGACCATATTTTTAAAAGCACCCCAAAAAAAAAGAACTTCCAACGAAGCAGGTTTGCAAGGAAGAAACGTAAAATTTTCGCTTACACAGCAAAATTATTATCGAATTATTTTCAAACAAACGCTTGTTTGAAAATTTTTTTAATTTCTATAAATTTATTTTACTGTTTCAAACAATATTTTTGTTTGATTTTTATTTAACCAACAAAAATGTGGACAACTCTTCAAAAATATAATAAACGCGTTATTGGTGTCAAGTTTTCATAATTTTGTATGAAATATTTAACGTTCTTTAATGTTGTCGTCTTTTTGCCTTTTTTTTATTTGATCGTAAGCAACACTTCTTTATGTGAAATATAAGAACAACAACAATAAACACACACAGTCTATTTTTGGACGCTTTAAAAAAGTGCAACTATAAGAAAAACAATAGCAGAAACAAAATCCCGTATTCAATTTTTCAAAACTGTTTGGTTAAATACATCAAATACAAAAATAGAATGATGACGAAAAACATATCGAGTCGGTCTGCTGCCGTTTTTGGTTACATTTCTTCTTTAGCAAAGGAAAGGATACAGCAACAGAGAGTGATAAAGAAAAAACATTGTGTTGCGTGTATAAATAAGACTTCGTTCAAAAATTATTCCAACAAAAAAAATGTGTCTCAAACAGTGATGCCAACTTAGTGCTTTTGGCACTATTTACGGTGGTTTTTGATGCCTCAAAATGCCAAAATTTTATCCATAGTGCCAAACTAAAAAAAAGCACTAATTTGGTGCTTTTTCAATTTTTCGCTAGTGCCTTTAGTACTTTTTGCAACTTTTACTTTTTTTCTACCATTTTTTTTTTAAACTACTATTATATAGAGTTAGCTAGGCTTCCTAGCAATTTGGAAATTTTACGAAACGTTGCACTTTTTAGCGGTGACAACATGTTAAGTAATCGTTATAAAAACGATGTATGTATTTCGGTAAACATTTTTTAGACACCTGTAGACACTGTTTCAAAAATAGAATATGGCTTGGAAAATATTATCAATTGCTAAAAACATGCAGTCGGAAACCGTACAAAAAAACGCAAGGACTTTAAAAACAAAAAAAGAGCCGTAGTTTGGTATACGCAAAGTATTAAATAAATTAAAAACAGTTGACAGAAAATACTTTTATAACGAGCGTTGTGTAACCTGCCATTTTTCATGCGCTTTAGTTTTCCATGTGTTGTGCACTTCTACTTCTAGTGCTATTGAAAAAAGGTTTCACTAAGTATCAGAATGCAAACATACATGTTTTTTCTATTTTACACCTTATGTGTGTTCTTTATTCAGAAGCTTACATATGCTAAAAGTTGTTTTATTAAACTTTGCACGATTTTAACTTAGATTTATTTAAACGATAAGATATAAGTATGTTTATTGAAATATATGCTGTCCTAAAGTTTTATAAACAATTTAAATTTTCGGTAATTGCAAAAGGCTAGATTTTTTCGAGTTACGAAAATCGATCTCGCACTGTATTACTTTAAAACTGTTTTATGGCCAATTTAAACTCCAAATGATTTGGATGATATTATTTTTATTGAACATAATAATAATACATTTAAAAATGTTTATTTACAAATGTAAATATATTTAATCACCCCTATCATGAATAAAAATTCCTTGGGAGTTTTTTCCCTTTTCCCATTTTTACAATTGAATTGAACTCCCAAGGAATGTTTATTCACGATAGGGGTGATTATTTAATCTTAAATGAAAATAGTCCCCATCAACGCCGTCGCCTTTTGTGTTTTGTGTTTAATTAAATTGTAAAAATGGCTTAGTGCTTTTTTACGCTTTTTTTTGCTCGAAATAGTGCTTTTTAGTGCTTTTTTTTTAATTTTAAAGTGCTTTTTGCTCTCAAAAAGTTGGCATCACTGGTCTCAAAGCCAGCCGGCATGCCTCTGCTCTGCCGTCATCTTCTCATACAGTGCTTACTTGTGTGCGCGTCATTGCTTGTGCAAAAATTTTTTTTTTTTTTATTTTGAAATTTAGTATATGAATTTCAGTAAACGTTTTGATTGATTCAGTTAAATTATTTGTTTGAAAAAAATCAGTGTTTTTTTTCAATAAACAAAATGCAAATAAATTGCTTGAATATCCAAATTTGTTTATAGGACCGATTTCAGACAAAAAATTGTTTGATTCTACAAATTTTTTGTTTGAATTGGAAAAATAATTTTTCTGTGTACCATATCGCTTACGGCAGACATGAATTTTATTTGGAGAGTTCCCACTATACAGCAATAAATTTTTGACACAGAAAGCGCTTTCTTCAGCGCAAATCATAATTGGTGAATGTAACGATCAGTTTTAATATTTAATATTTGTGACCGTTTTTCTTTAATATGCTCCCTTACAAACCTGCTTCGTAGTAAGAAAATTTCGTAGCTCTTCAAATGTTATATATTTTTTTTTTTTTAATTTGTTAAGAATTCGTTCGAATTAGTGCATCTCTGAATGCCTTATTGCGAAGCGCAAAAATGTGCGCTTACTTTTTAAAATTTACTTCTAGTGCTCAGCATGGCCTTTTTGGCATTTGCAGATAAATTAAGTATTTTTTTCTGATTTAGCTGCAAATTTTCCATTAAGCAGTTAGCAATTTTTTTTTAGTATTTTTCAACTAAATATTTAGCATTTTTAAGCATTAGTTAATTTAAGAATATTCAAGTAATCTTTTTTTTGAAAATCTACCACACTTTTTGGTTGACTGCACATACAAATCCCTACTCTTTTTCTAAATAAACTTTACAATCTTTTAAAAGACCTTTCATATCAAATTGTTTTAAAATTTGATCAGTTTTATCCATTAAATTCATGTTAAGCTGATTTTTTCCCTCAATTACGATTATGAAAATTTTTGGAGTCGAAAAGAGATACATACTATAACTTTTGAAAAAGAAAAAACAAATACGAATTACATGCCGAGATTTTATAACTCAATTAATATGCCAACTAACGTGCTGTTTCCAGGTGACAAGCAATTGATTGTGTAACAAAATGTATATGAAAATCACTAAATTTTTTGAGTGCTTTTCATATTAATTTTGCTACGCAATCAATTGCTTGTCACCTGGAAACAACTCATAAGACTTAGATTGCCAAACAAATTTCATAATTTAAGAAATACTAACTTTTTTTGTATTGAAACAGTTTCTATCGCGAAATACTTAACTTATCCTTATTCAATCTCGAATTCGTGCTTGAAATAGTCCGAAAAAGAGATCGATTTAAGCAAAACTAAGATTGAACCAATCTCAAAATGCACTTGATTCAAGTACTATAAAGTTGATTCAATCCCGAATTCGTAATTGAAATAAACCAAAAGTGAAATTAGAAGGAGAATTTTATTATGATGGATTTACTTCCCGTTATAAACCTTACAGAATTTCAATTATAAAACACCAGCATCATTATTGAAATACAGAAAAGGAGTCTCATATTGCGTATTTAAGAACACATAAAAATGTGAAAATAGAAATAGATCAGTTTTCTGTGGTGTCTGCTTTAACTCCTCGGAATGGGAACATCCAACTGGAGGACAGTATAACGTAACTAAGCATATATGGAGTAAAAAATGGAAAAAAAGCTTAAATATTTGGATGGTGATAATCAAAAGGAAAAACACATGAGCCAAGTTTTTTAGTTCGAGTGGCTTATGATGTTATAACAAAAAGCCATTGTTTTCTTTAAAAATGTATCCGTTTTTGCGCTGTTTCCAAAAATGCCATACAAATGTTCTAAAACCGTACTTTCTTTAATTTAGTCCTTTTTAGTCCGTTTATTGTATGTTTGTGTTCACGTGTTAAGTGTTGGCATCACTGGATTTAAATACAGCTTGTTCCTCCACATTTGTTTGGATAAATTTAAAATTATTTTTAAAAATTTAGAATAAAAGCGTATGTTTAAATACAACTGCTATTACAAAAAGCAAACATACTACGAACTATATTTATTTTTAATTTTTGCTATGATTATAAACCAAAAGTTGTAACTACATAAAACAAGTGTGTATACATTATATCTGCATACATATGTCTGTATATTGTGCAGACATATTTGTGCTCTTCTCTATATGCAGAGCGTACACTCAAAAAAAAAAAAAAAAATCAATCCATCCATCCATCCGTACTTAAATCAATCCGAAGCAGTATTACTAGTACGGTGAGTACGGATTATCTTGAATCAAGAACAGAAAGATTGATTCAAGTACGGATTTTTAATCGAAAAATACTTAAATTATCCATACCCAACAAACACGAAGTCAAACCTTTGATATGAAATGACTTTGTCACATGACATCAAACACAATTCTCAAACGTTTTTCAATTGTTTGATTTAACATTTAAATTCAAATTGATAATGATTTGAAAATAAACATTTGATATCAAATGTTTTATCAATTTGATGTCAAATGTTAAATCAAATCAAAAATAAACTTGGCAATACTAAAGCGAAAAATAAATGTAATCATTAAAAATGGCGATTAAAGTTAAATTTTTTTCTTTGCGGTTACATGTGTTTTTCTATTAAAAATAAATTTTAATATAAAGTGAACAGCTTATTTCTTGTGAAAAATAAAAATTATTTGTGAGTAATTTCAATGATAAAAAATACGAAAAAAAGGAAAATAAAACGGGAAAGTGAAGAAAGTTTGTTGAACGATCGCGGTGCTACAATCCTCAAAATAAAAGGGAGCCAAGTAGTTTGTCTTTCCAAGAATTAGAGGACATTATTTAATCTTTAAGCTATGGTGTCGAATGTTTATCTCACAGTTTATTTAAATAAATAATAAATGTATATTAAAAAAAATAAAATATTTTTATTTATATTCCACATTGTATTATAATCCACATTTGAAAAACATTTGAGAGTTACGTTTGAAAGCAAGTTGAAAATAAAGGCATTTTTCAATTTGAAAATAATTTCCCCTTTTTGTTGAGAACGCTATGATTTTCAAATGATTTTCAAATCATTATCAAACGTTTGTCGTTTGAGAAAACGTTTGATTTCAAATCATTTTCAATTTGAAATCAAACCTTCGTGTTTGTTGGGTATCCAATCCGATTTCTTATTTGAAATAATCCGAAAATGAGATTGATTTAAGTAAAACATAGCTTGAACCAATAACAAAATGAGCTTGATTCAAGTATTATAAAGTTTATTTTATCCTGAATTCGTGCTTGAAAAAAAACCAAAAAGAAATTAGAAAGAAAAAATTATTATGATTGATTTAATTAAAAATAATTAAGAATGGTAAAACACCAATATCATGCCCGATATGGTTTTTACTTAAGAAATCGTATGTAAATATTTAACAAAAATAGAAATGAAATGAGAAGCAAGAGTTAATATTTTATTTTTGAACCCTTCGTGGTACACATGAGTCTGGCTTGACCTTTTTTCAATGTGTATAGAAAATCAAAACATGCGTAAGCCGGAGGGTTAAACACCACGAAAAGTTTTATCTTTTTTTTACTTGATTTGAGAATTTTATACTTATTTCAAGAAATTCCGGGTTTGATTTTCGGAAGATATCCCATTTAGGATTGTTTTGAGTACGTTTTAATCTTATTTGTACTTGAATTTTTGAGTACGACTCGGACTTGATTTATCCACAGTGTTTTTCTTTCTGTGTATTTGTAGGTACATCTGATTACTCGTAGCTTCATTTTGTACTCGTTTCATAGTGTTAGTATGCATATTTACAAGTTGTATTTGTTAAATACAAAAATATTTGTATCTTTCTATATTTATCCGTGCCAATGTCTATTTTAAAATCTGTCTATTTTGTAGTGATTTATGACCCTAATAGGAATTTACACACACGAACGTGTATATTTAATCTGAAAAAAAAACAATAACAAAAAATACCAACAAAAATTTTTAGATTATATCTCTACTTACTCTGTCCTCATTCCCTGTAACTAATTTTATTATTTCGGAAGTAGTGATTAAAGTGAAATGTATAAATGTATAACCCCAATAGTGAATTTAGCTGATGGCAACAATAAAAAAAAAAATATTAATTAAAAACAAAAAAATTTAAAGAGGAATTAGGTATTTAAAATACAAAACTGCATTTACAACACACTTTGCTAACAGCGGATGGTTTGCAAAAGTGGAATTGCAAAATATCGTACACTCAAAAGAAAAAACCAGTCCGAAGCTGTTTTAATAGTACGGTGAGCACGGATTTTCTTGAATAAAGTACAGAAAGATTGATTCAAGTACGGATTTTCAATTGCGAAAAACTTAACTTATCCATATTCGATTCCTAATTCGTAATTAAAAATAGTCCGAAAATGAGATTAATTTTAATAAAACTAAAATTTAATCAAACTCAAAATGCACTTTAAATACTCCGAAAATGAGATTGATTAAAGTAAAACTGACATTCAACCAATTTCAAAATGCGCTTGATTCAAGTATTATAAAGTTGATTCAATCCCGAATTCGTAATTGAAATAAACCAAAACTAAAATAAGAAAGAGAATTTTATGATGATGGATTTACTTACCCATTTTAAAACTTACAGAATTATAATTATAAAACAACAGCATCATTCCCGATATGGTTTTTACTTTAAGAACTTAATGTACAGGAAAATTATGTGTTTTCGTCTTGTTCTGTTTGTTTTTGTTGTTTCTACACATAACAAGCAAATATTTTGTTTAACTACTTGTGTGGTGGTGATTAAAATTCTCAGTTAGTAATTTTACTCTCAGAGTGGCTCTACCAACAAAAAGTGTAATCTTTTTTTTATTTGGTTTAAGAATTTTGTACTTGTTTTAAATAATGCCGAGATTGATTTTCGAAAGTTGTCTTATTTAGGATTGTTTTAAGTCTGTATTTATCCGGAGTGATTTCTTTCTGTTAAGCACTTTTGTAAAATCCAACAACAAAATACACAGAGTTTCCGTTAGATTTAAGAAATTATCTAGGAAATTTTGCATTTGCTCTTTCCAAAGACCATTTTGCAACCAACACTGAATACTTCTATTGAATTATTTAAATATCTTTAATTTAACTTGTTTGATTTTGGATCTTTAATCTTTAACTCAAATTCACAAATCATTTGGAACTTATTATTAAATTTTCAAATTCAAACAGAGTATTTATTGTTTGTATTCAACATCAGTTTGGAAACGCTTTCGGAATGCTTTGATGATGGCCTTCTAATATGAATACAGCTCAATAATTTCAAACATAATTTAGTCAAAAGCAATTTTGTTTACTTTGAAGTGCTCTCTAGGTTTTTGATAAACACTTGCTGCAGTTTTTTTTAACGCAAATTTGAGTTTTTATTATTTTTACTGCTTCGTCTCTTAAATGTCACTTTCATATTTGCATACCCGTATATTAAATTCACAACCACCTTTATTAATTATATTTCCTGTAAAACACAAACGTTTTTATTGGTTTTAATAAGTGTATTTAATTGTTGGCTCCATTTGACATTCTCCACACTGTGTCTCCTACTAATTATTTACACAACATTTTCCATTAAAAGGAGTACCGAGAGTTTTCATGGTATCGTTTCAAGGTAACAATAATATTTTATTAGCTTTTTTGTTATTTCCTTTTTCTTCGTTCATTTCTTTTTTTCCAAAGTCAACTGCTAATTTGTTGCTTGCTTTTATAATTAGTAACATATTGTTATAGTTTTCTCACTGCATTTCTTTTAAATACACATGCATGCACACTTCACACACATACACACACACACACACACACACACACTCAAACAACTGGAACAAAGTGTGAATATGTGTAAAATAAACATGCCATGATTCATATCAAACAAATGACATACTACGTATTGTATGTATGTATAATAAAGAAACGCCACTAGAAAAAGGAATGAAAGTTTATGAGGAAATGAAAAAAGGGGAACAAAAAAAATCTCAATTACATTCATGACTTAACATTAAATGGAAAATGTAAAGTACTCGCAGAAATTAAAATCAGGTTATAAAACAACAATAGAAATAATAAAAGAGGAAAACATAAAGGAAAATGGAAAATAATAAATTAACACAAAGGTCAGTTGTAAAAGACATTTATTTGCAATTGCTTTACTTCATTTTGCATTTAAGTGGTGACACAAAGAAGAAGAATTTTTATTTTTAGAAAAAAAAAAAAATTCTTAAACTTAAACAAAAATTAATGTCGAGAAAATTACAGAAAATGGTTTTTGGTTGTGGGAGGAAACTTAAAGAGTTTTTTTTTTAAACTATAAGTATAGTAAGAATCAAGAATTTGTAGAAGTTCGGTCACACCCCGATTGGTTGTAACATCTTAGCGAACCAAATATAGAAGGAGTTACCCAATAAAAATTTTTACCATTTTGCGAAGCACTAGGGGTACATTTAAAAAAATAAGCGCACAATTATGCGCTACGCAATAAGACATACAGAAATGCAGTAAAGTAAGTGAAAGAACTCTCAACAACTTTTATAAAAAAAATAACATTTCAAGTGCTACGGCATTCCCTTACTACGAAGCAGGTTTGTAAGGGAGAATACTAAAAAATAACTGTATCAAAACATTCAGTGTGTAAAGATGATCGTTACATCCAACAATATTTATGTGCGCTGAATAATGCGCTTTATGTGTCAAAAATGTACTGCTTCAAAGTGGGAACTCGAATTATAAAATTCATGTCTTCCGTAAGCGCAATGGTAAGCGAAACCCTTATGTTTCTCCCTTACAAACCTGCTTCGTTGGAAGCTCCATTTTTTATTGGGTAAGTTAAACTATAGTTTAACTTAAGTTTTTTTTTAATATCACAAGGTTTTTAAATAAAATTAATTTAAATTTTTTTTCTGTGTAGTAAACATTAGTAGCCAGTAGCCCATGCCCAGTGGTCAATTGCAGCCAAAACTCCATTTTTCTTTACGTAAATACCTAAAATTTAGTATTTAAATTAAAAATTACTACGCTAAAACTTTGCACATACATGAGTTAGTCATCATGAATCGTTAAACCCAAGAAAAACGCTTCCAAGTTGTGGAAACTTACTTTGAAAGAAATAAATCTGTTCGCGAAATTCATAGATCACTTCGTCCATAAGCAAAATTGCCGCATTAAAGCCATTAACAAATCACCCTTTTATCCATTCATATTGACTGTTTGGTGTCGATTACACCCTTTTTTGAAATCAGCAAGTGGTTGCCGTTACGTTGAAGTAGTGCTGGGAAACTATCGATAGTACTATCGATACTATCGATAGACTTAAACTATCGAAAATATCGAAAGGAAAAATATCAATATCGATATTATTATTATTTAAAATACAGCTATGAAGACATGTTACAACAGCTATACATACAGTTATTTGCCGCAAGTTTTTACTTGCTATTATTAATTCGCGCAGAATAACAGCAATGAATACAAAGAACATAAAAATCAAATAAAAATGGAATTGCAATTGCGAGCATAGGATAAAACAATAAACGACCATTAGAGGAAAAGTCCGCTAGATTGAGTACCTTTTGGGTTGAGAAACAAATCCAATTTAGAACATTATCTAAAGTTGAAATAAAATAGTCCTTGTTACTTTAGTTCCTTCAGAAAGGTGCTTATCAGCATCACAATTATTAAAAACTGTCATCTAAAATAACGCGCGTGCATCCATACGTCTCATAGGTTCAATAAAGTGATAAAAACAACGAACTGTAGCCTGATAAAAACTAGTTACAGTTTTCCTACTTAAGTACAAACATTCAGTCGAAAGTAATATCGATATAATGATAGTGAAATCTGAACTATCGATAAATATCGATAGTAGAAAATATCGATAGTATCCCAGCACTACGTTGAATACTGTCGAGCCATGCTGACTGAATTTTTGTACCAAAAAATTATTCAGCTAAACATCAAGGAAATTTGGTTCCAACAAGACGGCGCAAACCAATTGAGCACAAAATCTGCAGGCGCAAATGGACTTGGATAGGTCACATCCTAAAAAAGCCACCTGACGAAATCGCAGGGCATGCACTAGATTGGAGTCCACAGAGCTATAGAAATCCTGGAAGGCCCAGAAACACATTGATTATAATGGTGAAAAACCAATGCAAACCTAGCTTATGATCGAGAAAAGTCGACAGAATTGGTTGATGCCCTTTGTTCTTCATGAACTTTTATCTAATATACAATTACTGTGTCTGTAAAAACGGCGCATGGCAAGCGCGCTAAACAATTGATTTATTCCATAATCAGTTTGGTGAAAACTTTATTTCAAGAAATGGTCCGACATACCAGCAACTCTTGAAGCCTTAGAAGCCAAAAATTCTGGAAAAAGTACTTAAAAAATTAACTGATCGAATGGACCATGTAACTCATAACCAAGGCGAACTATGTCGGAAATCATATTTAAAAACTAAACACCTTGAAATTAATTTCTGGGGCATTTTGTCAAAACATCTTAAGTCAAATTTAAAAAAGTTGAAAAAATGCTGTTAATGATACGAATTTTCTGTCAATATTTTGTTTGAGATTTTTAAATTTTGTACTATTAACGAAATTTTTCCTTAATTTCGGTTTATTTTATTATTTGATAAAAATGATTTTTTTACCGAGTTTTTTTAAAACTTTTTTTGCTATCTTATCTCGGCTTAAGATACTACAGATTTCAACAATATTTCTTCATTTGTATTATCATTTTAAGTTCTCATGCAGCTAAAAAAAAGGTGGCATGTCATAACGTCCAGTGTCATAGTGTCCATGGACCTTATGACACTCCACATTTTAATATTTTAAATATTTTTCATTATAAGTTAAGTTGTGGACATTTCTATGCTATGACTTTGATGTCCATGGACATTATGACACTTTCAAAAGTGTCAAAACGTCCATGGACACTATGACACTGGACGTTCTGACATGCCACCAAAAAAAAAAAACACCCTATACATACTATATGAGGGAGTTTACACGGAGTCTTTTCAGACATGTCTGATTTTGACATTCTCTTTTGAACATGCTTCCAAAAACCTATTGTCTTTTTACGATGTTTTTCCAAACATGTCGGTTTTCATGTATAATAGTCTAATATACATATACATACAAATTAAAAACATGGAAATTTATATAAACAAACATGAAAACTCATTTCATGTCTGTTTGGCAACCCCTCTTTCTTCTCTACCCTGATCGCCTACAAACAAAACAGACGTGTTTGTCAGACATGTCTGAAAAGACACCGTGTAAACTCCCTCATATAAACATATAAGCAACCCCTCTTTCTTCTTTACCCCGATCGCCTTCAAACAAAACAAACGTGTTTGTTAGACATGTCTGAATAGACACCGTGTAAACTCCCTCTATGTTTATCTAGACATAACTCCCGCGCGGATCCAGCTTGAGCTACTGTAGGGGTTAAAATAGAGGAAGCTTTTACTGAAACATACTCTATGCAAAGTTTTGAAATGTCAATAGAAACATAATTCGAAAAATTATCTCGGGAATTACTACTTCCACAACTTAACCGATTATATAAAAAAAAAATCTCATCTTCTAAGAAAATTTTATTACATTTTCTGTGTCCATATAAAATAACATAGTCTTCTGTGAAAAACTTCTCCTTCATTTTGCCAACTATTAGTGTTATAATATTTGTAACTTTGAACCGAAAGAGATTTTACAATTTTTTTTTGCTCTAGAGAAGACTTTTTGAACTTTTTTCCAGTTTTAATATAGTTTAAATCGGTTTAGTAGTTGTTGAGCACTTAGTAAGAATTATGGTATTTTTTATTCAAAAGGGTGATTTACAGCGATTTATAGTATGTCAAGCCTTAGAATTACTGTATTTTTTACATAATACACACAAAAAAAAAGACTATAATCCCAAAAAAATTCGATTTTGATTCAGATTTGACGATTTATCGTCATTTTGACGATTTTTTGTTCCGAAATTAGCAAAGTGCCGATATGCTTTAAAAAAGTTACGATTTTTTCAGTCTCCAAAGTCTTTCTGACATTTTCGTTTTTTAATCTTGGAATGTGTTCTTCCTTAACAAGAGCTGGAGGCGGAACGTTTTCTTTTGTTAAGCTTTTACGCTGATATTTAGTAGTGATGGCTTTCTTGTTAAATAAAACCCACAAAAAAAATCTTAATAAAAAGAGAGATAAAAACGCTAGATTGACCAAAAAAAAATAGCTAATTGCCATTATTAATTAACAATAGTGGCAAACTTCACTTTTAAACGAGCTGTCAAAATCGGGTTTTCCAATTGCAAAGCGTTCAGGCCGCTGTATTCAAAAACTAGGAAACGCGTGCCGCTTTTTTTAGACATGGCTTTAATATGCAAGTCTTAAGAAAAGATGGGGTTACAAGTACAATAATGTTACACTTTGTTTATTTTCGTCAAACCATCATCTAATGAACCTTTTACGACTTCCTGTATAAATCACACATTCAACAATTATACGGCAAGCATTTCACGAGTTGAAAGAGAATATCTACATGAGTCTCATACGATTGATTCTTGACATGGAAGTCTCGTTAGATTATCTTTACCCACGTCTTAAACGATTCCCACAACGATTGAAGAAGCGAATTTCGCTGTGCTATGGAAGAATCTCACTCGTGTTACAGTTTTTCCCGTGTGAGGAAACTTCTAGGATTAAAAATGCGGTCATCGACGATCAAAGACGCTCTTAATGAGACTCCTAGTAGCTCTTACACGATTGTAAATGCTAGCTGGGTAAAAAGTAAATATGTTTTTGTTTGAATGTTTTTTTTTTATAAAAATCAAACAAAAATTGTTTAAAAAAACTAAATTTTAAATTTTCCAATTTTTTTGACGATTTTTCGGAACGATAAAGACGATTTTTTTTTTCTCAGGAAACTGACGATTTCCTTACAAATGTATCTGGCAGCCCTGCCCCCAAAGGCTCAGTGCTGTTGTCGCAACTGCAAAAGTTGTTGGCTCAACAGTTCAATATACAATTGTCGCAAATGCAGAACATGTTGTCTAAACAGTTCAATATACTTTTGTCGCAAATGAAACATTATAATATAAATGAAAACATTATTTTTAGTTTGAGAAAATTTATTTTAAATTCTTGCAATTGTAAAATAATTGTTTTTATTTATTATATGGCCAATCGTATCCTTTTAGGCTTCAGATATAGATGGTTTCGCTGCCTTGTTGATGCGTGGAGGAGTTATTACCATACCGCATGTGGCAAATAAATAAAGAAATAAAGATGTCGCGAATCTGTAAACATATTTTTTATGCAATAAATTACAGAAAAGAATATGTATATCGCATCAACTTACCAAAGTTTTCTGGCGATTTTTATTTTTCGAAATACTGCGATTCTATATTTTTTTTTTAATAATTTTAAAACTAAAAAGTTCACTTTTCACTAGTTTCTCACAGACAAACGACTCAATACTGATCGCAATGATAATGAAGTACCAATCATGTCATTGCCAAAGACACATTTTTTTACGACAACAGATTTATTATTGGATTCAAAAAATAAATATTTTATGGCAACAAAAATAGTTATTTCCTGCAAATGAAAATCATTTACGTCAACAACAATTTTAATTGTGCCCTTATTTTAGAGGAAAACCTTTAACGGCAAAAGTTATTTTATTTGCAACAAATAATTTTGCTGTTAAAAAACTTCAGATACTTTCATGTTGTTGCGGTAAAAAAATATTGTTGGAAAATTTCTTGCGACAAAAGGATTTCATTTTCTCCAGCAAGTTTTTGTTAACCCCAACGGCATAATTGTCAAATGCTAAAATTATTTGCCCACACAATATTTTTTTTTTTTTTTTTTTTTTTTGTGTGTAGCAATAATAATTTTAATGCTTGACATTCCATGAATCAGACATAGATAGAGATATCACAGTGAAATTTTGAAGTTATGTAAAGATCTTAAAACAGTGGACTTAAAAGCATGCCCATTTTTGATTAAGAAATACCCCAAATTCCCAGTCCCGAAATAATGCTTTTAAAAAAATTAATTTTTTTTACAAAAAAAAAACAAAATTGCCACTATATACCACTAGGTATTGATCAGAATTTTCCAGAAAAGCATGGATAAATTAAAAAACATTACTGTGCTTATTTTTTTAAAACCGTTGTGTTGAATTTCTAGAATATTTTACTGAAATAAGTTTCTTTTTGTTTGAAAAATTTGATTTTTTTTTCGATAGGGAATGTAGGAGAAATAAATGCCAAATTGACTAAAACTTGCTTCTACGTTTTCTTTCGAAAAATATAAGCATTTTTTTCCTGATGAAAATATTGTTTTATCAGCGAAAGAACATCTTTTGGTGAAATAGTAAAAATGAGTATTCATTACGGTTTCTAATTTCCCGGACTTTTTCTATTTCCGGGAAACGAGACAAAAAAATCGTATTCCCGGGAATCCCGGGATTCTTTGAATAAAACAATGATTTCATTAAATGAGTTCAAGACAAAAGCTATAACGTTTTAAAAAGAATATACACATATACAACAGTCCAAATAAAATTAGCCTTAATAATTCCACAGAAAACCAAAACAAAACCAAATAAATTGTTACATTCATATGTAAATGCATGTTATATATATGTATATGTGTGTATATATTTATTTTTTTTTAACTTATTAATATTTAGTAGTTATTATTAATAGCAACTTGGTAAAATTGATTTTCTTTTAATCAAAAAATTTTTTAGTATTAAAAAGCTCATCAGGTATTTTATTTCTAATCCTTGTTTATATTTATATTGCCTGCTACCCAAAACGTGCTCTCGCTCTCTACAGATGTTGGTTTTATAGTAAGAAGCGCATTATACAGATATTATTAATTTGTTGGCCTATTACCCGTGACTTCATAGACGGAAATTTCTTTTTTTGAGATATTTTCAGGCTTTTGTATTTTCTTTACTTTTAATTTTTCAGAATTTGTAGATGGTTCATCATCAAGTGTTGGTATCGTGTACATTTTCATTAGGGAATGGTAAATCGATTTCGATTCCAATCGAAAATCGATTTTGTTGTAAAAAAAATCGATTTTTTGTAATCGAATTTACGTATGCGATTTTATACTGAAATCGATTATTGGGCTTTTAAAATCGATTTTTTTATTTTTATCAAAATTTTGGAAATTTTTAATTTTTTATCTTAACTACATCGATAAATTATGGGCATGCACAATAAAACTTATTTTTTGTGCATCTATAGGTATGCTTATGCAGTTTCCCAAGTCTAAAGTTGTAGTTTTACGTATTTATCTATTAGAAGTATACCAACTTCCAACTTTAATATAAGGGCTCTTGTTCTTCAGAAATTAAAGTCATCAATGGACAGTGAACAAGATAGTCCTTAACATATCGTACCGAACCAAACACTGAAAGTCAGCTTCGTGTAAATCAACATATTATAGAAACATAACTGGTGAATTAAGCCATGACTTCCTGGAAATACGCTAATATTTAAACAGACCAGTGTAGTTTTAAGCAGACTGAAAAAACAAAAAGTATGTAATTTATTCTATCAAATACGAAATATCTCTGCATCTTTCTGAAAACAATGACATGCAAACGTTTGTTTTCTAAAACTAACTTAATAGTTACTCAGCAAAGAAACAGTCGCCATGGATCAGAACTATTGTCATACTCCTTTGAAATACTATCCATACATTCAGGCTTGTCACAGAAATCAATTCCGGTCAAAAGTGATTTCGTTTTATGTGAAGCAAAATTCGAAATCACTTCCACTTTCGATCGGAATTAATTTATGTGACAGGCCTGATTGACTACACAAGTATATAATTTTAATATGTGAAATGTACATGCACTTTTTCCTCTAAAGGCCATCTCAAAATTTACATATTTTCACTTTTTACAGAAGAATTATAAAAAGCAGTCATATCTACCCACTGTAAAAATCTAATTTCAATTTATCTAGAGTAGTAGTTTGCTTTTGTGATATAATTTATAAGTTTGCAAATTAATTTTAAAACGATTTTGAAATCGATTTTGAGGTTCGATTAATCGATTTCAAAAACCGAAATGAAAAAAGTCGATCGAAAAATCGAAAATCGATTTTGGAGTCCATTTACCATACCCTAAGTTTCATTTTCTACTTCAAGAACACATTGTAACAGCAACTAAAAAGACCGTTGTTTTATTGGCGTAGGAAAATTAGCGATTTTAAGGTAGTTTTTAGTAATTTTAGTAAAGAATATATTTTTATTGCTCGTTTTTTGATTTTAACGATGCTAACAAATTAAAATTTAAAAAAAATTTAATTTTAAATTACCGAAAATTCCCGGAAAAAATTTCCCGGGATTAATTGGAAAAAAATGTCCCGGGATTCCCGGGAATTCTTACTCGCGTGGAAACTCTAGCATTCATATTTATTTCCTTTATACGCGTATACATTCGCCTTGAACTTATACTACTTTACTTATAGAATTTAAAAATACAACATACCATTGCTTAACCCTTATGTGAATGGCAAGGTAACCGGGGTACCTATGACATTTTCAGCTTATTTTTTTTTTTTAAATAAAAAAAATGCTCCACCTATCTTAAACTTCATGAGAATTCCTAACTATAAATAAATATTAAATTATAATTATTTTTTAGCTTAAAAATATTAGAAAAGGCGTGGTGAAGCAGTTTTCATCTTACACCCTTAACGGTATGGCAAGGTACACGGGTACCTTCATATATTAAATGTTACCTGTGCTCGGTCAAAATCTAAGAGAGACTAAAACAATACACATAAAACATTCAACTACTGCTTATTTGCAATAAGGGAAATCACCGAAGTAATATTTACAAGTTTTTTGTTTCACACTTGCTAACTTTGATATGCCTAAGAAAGATTTACAGTAAATTTCAAACTTGCATATCTTAATACGTTGCATAGCCCAGTGCGTATACAAATATTTAAAATTTACTGAAAATTAACATTTTTTTAAGGCTCAGAGTTATTTTCTGTGATTATCAACATATATTAAGACAAACAATTTTTGATTCCATTAAATGTGTTTTTTTTTTTTGCCATTCACATAAGGGTTAAAGTCTGCTTTCCTACCAAAATAAAAATGTTTTACCCACTATTGATAACAGTTTGATATTGAATCCATCAGGTTAAAAAACTAGAAAAATCATTAAAAAAAATCAACCCAAAAAATCCGTTTTATCCGCATATATCGAAAGGCAAAGGAGATAACTTAACATTTAAGCATATTTTTTGTAGGTCAGCTTAAGTCTATTTTTTTTTTTTTTTGGTGCGATTTGAATTTCCAACTGAAGTCAAAAATATTATTAAATATTTTTCTTTTTTTTAGATCAAGTTCATTTCAACAAAAGTTGCAAAGTGTCATTTCAACCGTAAAAAATCTATTATATTCATCTTTATTATAAAATTTACAACATTTAGCACAGATATGTGTAAGCACAATCTTTGCTATTTCTTATTAAAATCCTTAGGTTTATTATTTTACACAAACCAAAGAAGGACAACAAAACTTACAATTATTAAAAGCAATTAAAGTTATAATTATTATAAAGTATAAATATTCACACATACAATTGTATAGAATTTTAGCTTAACCCGGTGCGCTTCGCTACACTGCTATAACCACGTTAGAAGACTCTCCCTTTAATAGTTCTTCAGTTGAGAGATATTTAATATATGCATCCTATGGGAGGTATTTCCCCCGTTGTGCCTACCCGCTTTATTTTTATTTTCAAAATTGTGGTATACCATAAGAGTGACTTCTACAAAGTTTGAACATTCTCACTATTACAGTTCTTAAGATATGTGATATTACTATAATATTATTATTGGCGTCCTATGGGGGTACCACTTCCACCGCTGCCTCTTTTATTTTAATTTTAGGGCTCAGAAAATGCGTGGCATCCTATGGGGGCTACCAATTCCCCTGCCCCTATAATTAGCCTATTTTATTTAAAGGGCTCACGTGATCTTACTGCATAATTTTCAGGAAAATCGGTTCAATAGTTTAGGTGTTTATAAGCCAACATACAAACAAACAAAGACACTAATAGAAAAGGCTTCATAACGCTGATGTATTTTGACATCAGTACCATGACAAGTGTCTTCGTTTTTGACCCCATGATACTTTTCATTACTGCGATGTCAACCTTAACATCACTTGGCCAAAGTTTCATCAGGGTCAAAATGAAATTATGTCATCAATGGGATGACACATCGGCATCACAGAAATTACGAACATGTCCTCAGTGCGATGACGCAGTAACATCGGAGAAAGGACACATTAGCATCAATTTAATGGCAGTTAGTCATTATGTCAAGGTCATTGGAATGGACTTAAGTGATTGTGAGAGAATATTATTATTTACTTACCCGTTAAATATGTTTGCTTCACGTTTGTTGAATTTCGACCTTTGTTTACAGCAGAACTATCAATAATAAGACACCAGCACCATGCCCCATATGGTTTTTGCAATCATTCTACTTTAAAAATTTGACGTATTTAACTTAATAATTAAAACAAATAGAATATAGGAATTTTTGCTTCTTATAATACATTGTAATCATGAAAATAATGTTAATAATATACAAAATGTGGCATCGAATTTATGTCACTATAGTCATAAAATAGATGACACGTAAAAAATTACAAAATTGTACGATGACGTTAGTCATTGGATTGATGTTATTTTTTGCTTCATTGATGCCATTTGTAGTAGCATTGATGTCACAAATCTGATGTAAGGGCATCATCAATATGAAGATGCATTTTTCTATCAGTGCAGACAAACATTTTTAATTTTTATATATATACATATATATATATATAGCACACTTAAATATATTAAAAGAATAAAAAGAAAAATACACAAGAAAATATTCATAAATGTTTTTATGCTTATTCTATTCTTTCTCTCTTGCTGTATTAATTTCGACAAAAATTCTCCGAAAAATTCCTTTTGCCTGTGTGATTTTGTGGTACTTTACTTCTACTGTTTGAACACTTACACTTGCTTTTACAGCAATGTGTAAAATCATATCAGCATGTTGTCTGCTTTCTTTTTATAATACCCCTATAGGAATTGTCAATAGTGAAACTGTACTGTCCAACTGGAGATGGAACAATGCTTTATTCTATAGACATTTAGCATGACTGACCTTGGAACTATTGACTAGGTAGTTTTCATGAAATCATATGGATACAGTGGACCCAAAATTCACTTGTACGTGAATTTGTGTAGACGAAGTGTCACCAAAAAATCGATAAAAGTGGCGACTAACAGCCACTGGATTCCAGGGTTTCTGCAGGGACTTTTGTTTGAATTTAAAACATTTAAAAAAACGTAAATATTATATTTTGTTTTACTGTAAACACATGCATACATATAGCTATTATATGTATACAAAATACAATAAATATTAAGAAGAAGGAATCTTTTTTTATTCCAAATTAACAGGCATGAAACGCACAGAAAAAAAAGGATTGAATAACAACAACAAATGAAATTGCATACAATATTTTTTCACACAATTGAACAATTGTAGTCTTTGCTTTAAAATTTAAAGGTATTGCAAGTATTAGTTATGTAAATATATGTATGCATTTGTAGGGATGCAACAAGGATCCGACGAGATTTAGCAAAGCACAATGGGGTAAGAATAAAAACTAGCAACTTCGTATTAAAAAGTATAGCTTGTGCCTTATTATTTGTTACGAATGAAATGCTATTCTAACACCGCGAAAAAGTTAAGAAAAAAAGCTAAGAGAGCTTTATTCGGCTATGCCGAATCTTGTATACCCTTCACCATGGTGCAATAAGCACAGAAAGTTACATAGATACTGTGTTTTAGACATAAATAAATATATTTTCAGCCATGCCCGCTTCTCTAATATCGCCCACATTTTGTTGGATGTTGTGTATTGATAACCAAGATGCTTGTAACTAATTCGGAAACTTTAGCTGTTCTCCAAATATACAAATAAACAGACGGACATTGTGTAATCAACTACGCTTTGCATGTATCTATTTGTTATGTGTAAAAAAGCAAAAAAATAGCTCTACACATTAAAATAACCATCTTATACAAGATGTATATATGTATATCAGTTACCTTCGGTGATTGGAAAAAACAACTGAAAAAAAGCTAACGGAAAGTCAAACTTATATATAACCTTTTACCTTAAGTGAAGTGAAGAAGCTAAAAAAAACTCTTTATTTTTTCGGTTTATGGGATTGTTTAGGTCATTTACTTACTTTAAAATTCTGAGATATTCTTAGTTTGTATGTATGTATGTCTGTCTTTAGTTCCAAATGTTTGGTCTGGAGGCAAATAAACTATTGTTTGAAATAGAAAAAACAAAAATGGAATTTTTGAATTTAAACTAAACACATGCATCCATATATTCGTTAACCTTTTACTTATGTATGTATATACATAAGTATGTATTTGTGTGTATAAAGGAGTTTCATTGTGTATGCTCTGGCTTTCTCTACAAATTAAGTAACCCCAGATTAGATACGAATATTTGTATATAAAAAATATTTTTAAATTATGTTATTTGTATAAATATGTGAGTATACATTTGTATGTGTTTATGGTTATTTGATTTATAAAATAAAGGAAAAATATTCCTGCAACAATTAAGTTCAAAGCATTGCACACTCTTTTGGTTTATAAAAATTAAGATTTTCTGAAAATAATTGTAGGAATGATGGAGTGTTTTATGTTCATATTAAAAATCATAATCATCATCCATAATTAAAATAAGTTTGAGTGATTATATTTTGAAAAAAGAATAGTTTATATTTTAAATAAGTTAATTTTGATTTCTTGCCCTTCAATCCATATATATTTATGAAACTGCATTTATATAAAAATTTTCTAACATATTTGTGTATTTTTTTTTTTTTTTTTGTCTCATTTCAGTAAATTCAGTAAAATTTTAAAAGCAAATGGGTGCTAATTTTCTTTTTTAGAAAATAAAACAACATATTTTTCTTAAATGATTTTTGTGGTAAAAATCATTATTTATAAAATACTATTTTAATTTATAAAAAGTATAAACAACAATAATAAAAAAAAACATTCTTATTGTTGAGTCGGTATATTCCTTTATTTATTTTAACGATGATGGAATCTTAACAGTAATTTCTGTTGATTTAGTGCATTCACACCACCATCACAACCCCAATTGAAAGATTCTCTAAGTTCTAACAACACACTACCGATTTACAACTCCATCTCACTGATGAAATATGGATTTTATACAAATATTATGCAGTTATTTCTTAGCACTGCTAGCAAAAACACATGGTAAGTGAAAAAATGCTCTTTCTTTTTAATATAATTCTAAGAAATTTTGGTTTATTTAAGATTTTTGTTGAAACTACAGATTAATAAGAGAAAAAAAGTTAAAAGTTTTGGACATTATAGTGGGTCATAGATGACCTGATACATAAGTTTATCTTTCGAGTATTTGGTTTCCTATTTCCCAGAATTTTTTTTTGTACTATAGGGCAAAATAAACCACACAAATCGCTTGAAAACACACACTTTGCTTCCGTTTTGCGTTTGCCAATCAACAACACAAACATGGTTCGTGCAAACGTTAATGTTTAATTTTAGTTTTGATTTCAATGAGTGCAGACGAAAATAGTGCTGCGGCTATATTTCTCGCTATTTGTTTCAAACGAAGGAGATATTTGAAATAATGGAAAAGAATTTGAAGTAAAGGGTGCTTTAAAAAAAAATTTACGACGGAGAATGCTTCTTTCTCAAAGTCTTCACTTTGCAAAGCTTTTTGTAAAATTATTTCATTGAGCTCTAGATACCACAAACTGTTTGAGAAATATCAAACACGTCTGCCAAACATTAAATCTTTTAAATATTTCTACAAACATGCCTCGAATGTTGTTTGTCCAAACAGAAAACACCCGAGTTAAAAACACAACATATTTGTACAATCATAGAATGTCGACATGTTTGCCAAGCAATATGTGTGTTTATTTTGCACTTAAATAGCTTGTATTTGATCTATTATAACAATAAGAGTCTAAAAGAAGACCCACGCTTGGCTATTCTAATTTTTTGTTTATCCTTGTCCAGTTTATAGTCCCTTAAGTGGCAGTAGATAAAAAAAATATGATAGAGTCAGTCAGTATGTACATCTATTTATGTATATGTATATAGACATGAAATTGCGTTTGTTTGAGTAAATGCGTTTGTTGGTTGCTTTGTTTACTCCCTATAGACTTCTAAGCTACTAAACCTTTATTGCCAAAATGTTCAAAGTAATTATCCGTCCCTTTACATGGGCTATAATTATTTGCAAATTATCAAGAGGGCGTGGCACCTCTCATACAAAAAAACAAGGGTACACAAATCCGAAGAACCAAAAACAGCCAGCAAAAACAATACGCCACTACTCCTGTGTAGCTGGGAGCAGCGAAAATAGCACACCAAAATGAAAACGTCAACATAGCACTATCAGTACCGCAATGTAAATAGTATCACAGTCCCAACAAACACGCAGTTTTGATTTCAAAAAGAAAATTATTTGAAATCCAACTTTTCTTAAAGACAAACGCATGAAAATAATTTGAATATTAAAAAAGGGGAACTTATTTTCAAGTTGAGAAATGCATCTATTATACACTTTAAATCTCAAATGTTTGTCAAATGTGGATTGTAAAGCAATGTGGAACAAACATACATACATATGTATGTGAATAGAAAAATATTTGTTTTTTTTTGTTAATTTAAATTCATTATTAACTTAACTAAAGGTCCAACCATAATATGCATGGCCGTGCTTAACCTACTGTCAAAAACCCACAAAAAATCTCTCAAATGTTTAAAAAAAACAAAAAAACATTTGATTCCGTACGGAATGTGCGATCGCACTTTGCTTAAGCAAATGACAGTTTCATAAAGATTAACAAAAAGTTTTCTTAAGATGCATGTAGACGACATGTTTTTTACATCTGATGCATGTAGACGACACACAGTGCTTTGGCCCATAGACATAAATCAAAAAAAAAACAAGTCTTATATTGTGCTTAAAAATGTACAGATCGATAGATAACAAAATAATTAAAATGAATTTTGAAGAATTTTTAAGATTTAACTCTTTTTGGCGGCGCTAGAGGGCGCCAAAGTTTGAGAATTTATAGTAAAAATGGCCAAACAACTACTTGAGTTTTACATGCTTTAGGAAAACTGTTGTTAAACTGTTGTTTTTTAAAGCACGAGATTGAAATTTTTTTCTGTAGTAGTTTACTATATTTAGAACTAACTGTAAAAAATTTTTATTGATTTATTTTCTCATAAGTGTTTTTTTATTGGTTTGAAAAATGCTTATTATTTACTTAAGCTCTAAAAATTTTCTAACTTTGATGGAATATTAAAAAAAAAAGAAAAATATGGTCAATGGGTTTTTTTCTGATTTCGAATATTTAGACTGTTTTCTAATAACTACAAAAAAAAAAATTTAAAAAATTTTACCACAACTTGAAAAAAAAAACTTTTTTTAAATGGCTATTTTCATGATTTTTGATCAAATTTTGATAGTTTTCAGGAGTTTAAAAGACAATTAACTACAAATACTGTGAAATATTAATTCAAACTTATACCATTCAATAAAAAACAACAAAAATCAAAATATGTATAAAAAATTGTTTGTGTTTGTCTGCATTTTACGGCATAAGAGGGCGCTGAAATCACAAATGCCCTTGGTTTTTTATTGTTTCAAGAAAATAATTGTAAAAAATTAATTTTTTGGATTACGAGATTCAAATTTTTTTCTGTAACAGCTTACTATATTCTAAACTATCTATAAAAAAATTTTACTGGAATTATGCTCCTATACATATTTTTTAATGGTTTGAAAAATGCTTATTATTTAGTTAAGCTCTAAAAATTTCTTAACTTTGATGGAATATTAAAAAAAAAAAGAAAAATATGGTCTATGCGTTTTTTTCTGATTTCGAATATTTAGACTGTTTTCTAATAACTACAAAAAAAAAAATTGAAAAAATTTTACCACAACTGAAAAAAAAATTTATTTAAAAAAAATGCTTTTTTCGTTATTTTTGCTCAAACTTTCATAGATTGAATTAGTTAAAAAAAAAATAAACTAGGAACATAATAAGAAAAAAATCCAAATATATATACTATTGAATTAGAAAAATTTACAAGATAAATTAAAAAAAATTAGTATAACAGTTGTGTCTGTTTCTTTTTGTCGACACAAGATGGCGCTAAATTTTTGGTAACAGCCTTTGTTTGTAGTAAGAGCAATTCTATTGTGGAGTGTTCGAAAATATTGCATACAGGGTTTTAAATTTAAAAGAAAATAAAAATTTTCTATTAAAATGTTAAATCAATTTATATATTTAATAAATACTTACTTTTACAAACGAGTAAAAGTGAGGGCGCGTGGTTCAAAAAATGAACGTGCACATCTCTAATCAATTTTATTGCAATCAAAATCAGCTTATCAAATTTTATTGGAATCTTTCTATTTTTAAACATAGCTCCCATACAAATCATTCTCCCGAAAATAGCTTTTAATGCCAGCTTCCTTAAAAATATATGTAGTAACATACCAATATAAACCATAGGTTACATATAAACCCTCATCCAAAAAACCCATATATGAAGATGAAGATATCTAAATAATATTCGGCAGAAAGAACTTTGAAACGAATCTTAACCTCATAACATAATTTTGTTCTGGTGGGTCCATGATTGCCCATGGGTCCCAAATAGATTACAATCTAGGAACTCTGTTTTTAAATACTATGCTATAGGATATCACATGGTCGGGCTTGACCGATTATACTTTCTTACTTGTTATTTTTGCACGAGCATTTTAAGCGTTTTTCACTCATTTTTTATTAAATGATGTTTTTGTATTTTTCACATTTATAATCCGATTCTACCAAAATTCGGCACACATATATACCTAACAAATATGAATTTTCATACCAAATTTTATTACGATCGGATAATTTTTGGAAGTGTTATAACATTTTTAAGAAAAAGGATATATGGCAGGACCTTGAATCCTTGTTCAGATTTAAGTGAAAATTTGCACAAAAGTTGCTAGTTGTGTGTGTATTAGTATGACAATTTTTTGTAGTTTTGTGGGCATTATTGAAGCTAAAATTACATTTTTCCATTTCAGGACACATGGGAGGTAGGCGTGTCCTTGGACCGATTTGTCCAAAAATTCACATTTTTCTTAACTAAGCTATTCTATGCTTGTGTACCAAATTTCAAAAATTTCTGACAACTCCTTCTATTTATGTCCCTTCGTTATATGGGGACAAAGCACTGTGCGACATGTTTTTTACATCTGACTTGTCAATTTTCAAGTCACATGTAATTGTGCATGCCCGTCAAAATGGCTGTTTTACAGAAGGTTTAAAATATTCGGTCTCAAACGTACATGTTATTTGCTTCTGATATTGTCTCTGTTTTTTTCCCATGTTGTTGCAAAAACCAAAATAAAAATGCCTCCACGAAAATTTTTATTTACGCCGTAAAATAATTTAGCCGTCTTAACATATTTTTCATTTAATTCAAAGATAAAAATTTAGGATTTTATAATCAAACGGTTTTTATATATATATATTAACATAAACTCTATTCAATAGTGGGATGATCATACATATTTCGGTATTGTAATATATTAACTTCAGCCGGCTAATGATTCCGTCAATAGTGGACGCCGCTGCCGGTTTCCTCTCGGCATAGATTTCTGATGTCAGATGGTTTGTCAGAAGAAAATAGAGGATGCTCTAATTGAAATTTTGTCAGATGACTTTGCATCTGACTTTAACAGAAGCAAAATTTAAAAGGTAACACACGACATGTATGTATTTTTCAGTGGGAAATTTGCCATGTCAGATGACAAAAACATGTCGTGTACGGTCGCCTTTAAGTTCGATATGGTCAGCCAAACATTCACCACCATAGCTGCTGCTGAAAGATAATTCTTTCATTCTTTCGTTCCTCAAATTCTTGAATAGACGAAATCTCCCTAATAGGTAAATACGTAAAACTACAACTTTAGACTTGGAAAACTGCATAAGCATACCTACAGACGTATGTACGCAAAAAAAAAAAAAAAAATAAGTTATATTGTGCATGCCCATAATTTACCGATTTAATTAAGATTAAAATTGCCAAAATTTTGATAAAAATAAAAAATCGATTTCAGTAAAAAATCGCATACGTAAATTCGATAGCAAAAAATCGATTTTTTTCCCACAAAATCGATTTTCGATTGGAATCGAAATCGATTTACCATTCCCTAATTGTTATTAATTTTTTACTCGCAAATAATTAATATTTTTTCACAAGAAATTTTGGTTTTCTTAAGGCGAATTCACTTCACATGATATTTAATTTTTCTTTAATTGTACAATACATTTAACCTCAATTGCCATTTTTTAATTTATTTTTCGCTCTAGTATTTCCAAGTTTAGTTTTCGTTTAAGAATCAAATTTAATATGAAGTTGATATAAAATTGATAATATATTCCATGTCAAATGTTTATGTTCAAATCATTATCAATTTAAATTCAAATGTTAATATCAAACAATTCAAAAAATGATTTGATAATTGTGATTAATATAAAATGATAGAATCATTTCATATCAAAGGTTTGACTCGTGTTTTTTGGCGTAATACACCCGACTGTACAATCAGCTTTTTACAAACGGTTTAAGTAAAAATATCCAAATTTGAAAAAAAGGTTTTGTAGTCAGTTCAAAACATTTGACAAAAACGATATGAACTGGAAAAGTGAGTGTGGTACATCCACGTTATGTATATCTAAAAATCTGGAGGCATATCTTTATTTTGTACAAATTGTTTCTTTTTAAATAAATATGTATTGTTTTAAATAAAATTTACTTATTTTGTTAAATCAAAATTGTAAATTACCGTTGCCGTCTAACTCAAACAAGTCGAGTTCCAGAGAACAAATTTTTTTTTAAAACCCAAAGTGCCGCCACGTTAGTTCTTAGATTATCGCACAGTCTATCTAAATATTAATGGACAAATTGATTTATTTAATTATTTAAGACGTTACAATGTACCACAATATGGTCTGTTGACTAAGTTTTTCATGAAGTACTGACAATTGCAAAACAAATGCAGTCCTAAGTTGCTGTAGGGTACAACAAAAAAGTATTCAACATCTTTAAAATGCAGACACTCTTACTAACTAACAAATCCATTCTAATACGAAAATAGATATGAAGTAGTTTGAATTCAAGTTTAAATGGTTATGCATGAATATCTTCATGTACGGGTGTTTATGTGTTCGTTTATGTCTGTATGTTTGAGCATATAAAAAGTTTTGTTTCGTAATAGTTTCATGCAGAATATTCTATGAATAATTCATGATTGACTTTAAGAAAAATCATTTTGATTAAAAAATCAATTTTTATTATATTTGAAAAAGGAAAAAATAATTTATAAAGAAATAGTTTTGATTTAAATTGAAGTTAAATAAAATGTTTTAATACAAGAGTAAGATATTATTTAATTTTTTAAGTTTGAAAATTTCTTCATATATAATAAATTTAAAATAATAGTTGCCATAATTTGAGGCTTATAAATTATTTGATTTTAAATTCATTCATAAAATTTATTTTTGAAATTTTTATGATTCTTATAAATTAAGAAAATTGAAAAAAACAAAGTCGACTAGATTAAAGTTTAACCTTTATGTCAACAGCTACATACCCGGGTATGTTTTGAAATTTAAAAACTCTGTATCTCTGAAAGTGGCTATCATAGCGGTCTGAAATTTCATGATATCCTCACTGGAAGTGTTTTTTAACATATTCTGAAGTTTGGATTAAATTGGACAAAATTGGACCATGGATGTGGCCATTTTGTCATTCCTACCCCTTACGTCAACAGCTGCATACCTGGGTATGTATATAAAAACAAATGAAAATGGAATAATATTGCATGTTTATTTCATAAGGTTTAAGATTTTTAATAAAGTAAAAAAGTAAAAATAAAATTAATATAAAGAAAATAAAATTAAATTAATTCATATAAATTATAATTTAACCAAATAATAAGAGAAAACATGTAAAAATTTTAATTATTGAATGATTTTTAAATGCAATTTTTGCATTTCGGAATTTCAGTGGAATGTGCAGCACATACGGGTTTCTTGCATAATGAGCAAGATTTCCTGGTAGGTCGACGCTTAGTACATATGTAGCAATTACCTTTGGTTTTAATTCTGCCGGTGCTATCCCTTTCTACCACACTTTCTGCAGCATCTGCAATGCCTAAAGGACCTCCATTTATGGCTTCAATTGCATTCCGGGTAGAGAATACTCTAGTAATATAGATATTCTTGGCTCTATTTTCTATTTCAGGCTTAGCCAGTTGCTCGCTGAGATTGTGTAAGAATATCCTACGACTACTTGTGGAAGTCTTCAACTGTGGATTATTTTCAACATAAATAATGTACGCTGCAAAGGCAGCCACATCTAGAATATTGTAGAAGAATGCTAAAGGCCATCTATTTGTTCTTCGCTTTGTAGAATATTCCGCCAAAGATTTATCCATGTTGTCAACGCATCCTTTATATTTGTTGTAGTCCAATATCAAAAGTGGCTTCTTCTTTGGACCCCCCACTTCGCTTGTATTATGCGTTGTTGAAAGGACCACAACTGATCTATTTTTCTTTGGGATGTAGGAACACATGGAAATGTTGTTGTTGTAACCAAAAATAGTTGATTCTACTTCACGTCCTTTTGGAACAACAAATTGCGGTGGTACAAAAACACGTCGTTTATTTACTGTACCTAACATTTACTGTCCAACATCAAACTATTCGCTAAATTGTAACTTGTAAAGAAATTATCACAAACAATATTCCGTCCACTTCCACGAAAAAGATTGACACACAAATCCTTGACTACTCTTTCGCCTACGTTTTTCTCTCGTTCACCGGATGCCAACAAACCAGTATAAATTTGTCCTTTAATTGGATAAGAGGAGACGGAGTCACATACCCACCAAACTTTTATTCCGTACTTGGCGGGTTTTGATGGTATATACTGAGTAAAACCAGTTTCACCACGGAAAGGATACAACTGTTCATCAACTGTTACATTGGCTCCTGCTACGTAATTTTTATGTAGATTATCGTTTAACATTAAAAATATATCCGTTATGGCTGCAGCGTTGTCGGTTTCCTTACGCTGTTGGCGTGTATTTCCGTTGTCGAAACGTATAAAACGGCCAATCGCCCAAAATCGGCGTACACTGATTGAAGCACGATATAACGGATGTGAGGTTGTTTTCCATAAGTCTTTGGTATGTACGTAGCCGGAATGTGTCACGCCGCTAAGCAACAGGAGACCCAAATATGCATCAAATTCAATTATTGTTAATGCTTTCCATGTACACTGCTCTCTTGTTTGATTTCCCGCATTGTTACGTTCATAGAATTGGTTCGCTTTTCTATTTGTCTCGCGTATGATAATGTCACACATTTCATTCGTAAATATTAATTTGAAAGTATCTACTATTGGTAGACCTTGTGTTTTTCTTACTGGCCCATAATTAGCAGATCTTAGAATATTATGAGCACGGAATCTGGCAGTATGTGTTGGTAAGACAAACCAAATTGTTCCATCTTTGCTAACATAGCCTGTGCCACTTTCACGGGGTATATCAGCGAGTTCTTCATCATCTTCAGTTTCGTCTTCCAGGTTATATTCTGGTAGCTGGATTTCTTCAATACCGGAGTCATCTGGAGCTACTTCAGCCTCGTTTTCTTCTGCAATACCTTCGAATGCTATCGGTTCATCATCACTATTATCTTCTTGTAACTCTTGGAGCCTTTGCCGAATATACTCTTGTTGGTTCTCATAATTAAGAGCGCTCACTTGACGCGGAGAAAGCCATTCACCATCTGCCATTATTATTGATTGTACTAAACGGTATCACTATATTTTTTCTTCTTTAGTTTTTATTTTTTTATTCACTTGCCAAAACTACACCGCACAAGCAACGATAACCAACTAACAAGTGTTTGCTAAAAAGTCCCTTATTGTAAATTTTCATACATGAAAGCTAAGTCAAAATACACAAATCTTTTCTTAAGCTACCGTTATTTTAAGCATAGAAACAGATCAAACTAGGAAAAAACACAAGCAAAAGACAAATAGAACAAAAAAAAAACACACACACAAAAAAAAAACAGAAATATACTTAGCAACACGTGAATTCTCATATAAATTGTGCTTGCATACCCGGGTATGCTTGCTGTTGACGTAAGTACAATTTTTCTACTGTTGACATAAAGGTTAACAGCCATATTCATAAAAAGTTCTTATTTTAAGCTTATAGCATGTAATAACCATTAAAAGCTTTTTGTCTTATTAACCTCCTATAAAAATTTGTATTCATAAAGGTACATTAGCAGTTTTTTTACTATTAACTGTTTGTAGCGATTTTGTGTTTGAGTATGGCAACTTTCTTTATATTGTTACGTTACTGCCTTTCAATAACGTCTTGGTTTATTTCCTTTATAATAAACCGTTTCGAGTTCTTTTATTGCAATTCAAATAAAACAAATAAACACAACACTTTAATGTATAACTACGGTTTCTAATTTCCCGGACTTTTTCTATTTTCGGGAAACGAGACAAACAAAATCGTATTCCCGGGAATCCCGGGATTCTTTGAATAAAACAATGATTTCATTAAATGAGTTCAAGACAAAAGCTATAACGTTTTAAAAAGAATATACACATATACAACAGTCCAAATAAAATTAGCCTTAATAATTCCACAGAAAACCAAAACAAAACCAAATAAATTGTAAGTGCATGTTATATATATATATATATATATGTGTGTATATATATATTTATTTTTTTTAACTTATTAATATTTAGTAGTTAATTTTAATAGAAACTTGGTAAAATTAATTTTCTTTTAAGCAAAAAATTTTTTAGTATTAAAAAGCTCATCAGATATTTTATTTCTAATCCTTGTTTATATTTATATTGCCTGCTACCCAAAACGTGCTCTCGCTCTCTACAGATGTTGGTTTTATAGTAAGAAGCGCATTATACAGATATTATTAATTTGTTGGCCTATTACCCGTGACTTCATAGACGGAAATTTCTTTTTTTGAGATATTTTCAGGCTTTTGTATTTTCTTTACTTTTAATTTTTCAGAATTTGTAGATGGTTCATCATCAAGTGTTGGTATCGTGTACATTTTCATTAGGGAATGGTAAATCGATTTCGATTCCAATCGAAAATCGATTTTGTTGTAAAAAAAATCGATTTTTTGTAATCGAATTTACGTATGCGATTTTATACTGAAATCGATTATTGGGCTTTTAAAATCGATTTTTTTATTTTTATCAAAATTTTGGAAATTTTTAATTTTTTATCTTAACTACATCGATAAATTATGGGCATGCACAATAAAACTTATTTTTTGTGCATCTATAGGTATGCTTATGCAGTTTCCCAAGTCTAAAGTTGTAGTTTTACGTATTTATCTATTAGAAGTATACCAACTTCCAACTTTAATATAAGGGCTCTTGTTCTTCAGAAATTAAAGTCATCAATGGACAGTGAACAAGATAGTCCTTAACATATCGTACCGAACCAAACACTGAAAGTCAGCTTCGTGTAAATCAACATATTATAGAAACATAACTGGTGAATTAAGCCATGACTTCCTGGAAATACGCTAATATTTAAACAGACCAGTGTAGTTTTAAGCAGACTGAAAAAACAAAAAGTATGTAATTTATTCTATCAAATACGAAATATCTCTGCATCTTTCTGAAAACAATGACATGCAAACGTTTGTTTTCTAAAACTAACTTAATAGTTACTCAGCAAAGAAACAGTCGCCATGGATCAGAACTATTGTCATACTCCTTTGAAATACTATCCATACATTCAGGCTTGTCACAGAAATCAATTCCGGTCAAAAGTGATTTCGTTTTATGTGAAGCAAAATTCGAAATCACTTCCACTTTCGATCGGAATTAATTTATGTGACAGGCCTGATTGACTACACAAGTATATAATTTTAATATGTGAAATGTACATGCACTTTTTCCTCTAAAGGCCATCTCAAAATTTACATATTTTCACTTTTTACAGAAGAATTATAAAAAGCAGTCATATCTACCCACTGTAAAAATCTAATTTCAATTTATCTAGAGTAGTAGTTTGCTTTTGTGATATAATTTATAAGTTTGCAAATTAATTTTAAAACGATTTTGAAATCGATTTTGAGGTTCGATTAATCGATTTCAAAAACCGAAATGAAAAAAGTCGATCGAAAAATCGAAAATCGATTTTGGAGTCCATTTACCATACCCTAAGTTTCATTTTCTACTTCAAGAACACATTGTAACAGCAACTAAAAAGACCGTTGTTTTATTGGCGTAGGAAAATTAGCGATTTTAAGGTAGTTTTTAGTAATTTTAGTAAAGAATATATTTTTATTGCTCGTTTTTTGATTTTAACGATGCTAACAAATTAAAATTTAAAAAAAATTTAATTTTGAATTCCCGAAAATTCCCGGAAAAAATTTCCCGGGATTAATTTGAAAAAAATGTCCCGGGATTCCCGGGAATTCTTACTCGCGTGGAAACTCTATGTATAACACTTATTTATTAAGAACTTAGTCACTTTAACAACCGTAGCTTATAGTTTTTATTTACAACTCACTATTGTTATCAACACACTTCAAACGTTTATAGTTTTCTCCGCGTGATGCGCTCTTCACTTGACAAAGTCTGAACTAATACTGTCTTTTGATGCTAGCCGTCGCAAGTATTTATACTGTATTTCAGCCATCTAGAACATTCGAAATGTTTCTCGAAGGTTCGAGGCTTTACTTATTCACCACTCTATCGTCAATTATGATTTATGGCGGCACTTATATTTACATAATTGCACTACTTATACTTTTTTAACGGTCATTTCTAGCGCTTTCTGCACATTGGGATTGATGTGTACTTAATTATAACAATCTTTAATAACAATGTAAACTAATAAAATAACTAACAAATACTTAATAACTAATCAATACAAAATAAATAATAATTACAACTAATAATTACAACTAATTCTTAAACAATAATTACAACTAACAAAAGTTACTTTCGTAACAATATTTTGCTGCCATTTTATTGCTAGTGATGCATTAAACTTCTATTCGGTTCACATAATATTCTATGTTTAATTTGTTTTTATATATTTTTTTTATTGTAGAACTTAAATATTATTCTAATCAAATAAAACTTTATATTATTTTAGTTTCCGAACAAAAAGGTATCATAAACACATTTGTTTGAATATCTTTTAAATATACGATAAGAAAGTATTCGAATAAACAGTTTGTTTACTTTTTATTAACATCACTGTTATTATGATTTCTTTATTCTATTTTTTTTTAAATAATTTTGAACAATAATTTGTTGTTTTATAAAAAAAAAAACACTTGTTGCAATAATTTAGTAAGCAATTAAAGAAAATATCTGCATTTGCCCCTGAATATATTCTTTTCATATTACATTTCTTTTAAATAGTTAACCATATTATTTTAAACTGGTTGTCTAAAATAAAAAAAAAATTGTAAAATGATGTATTTAACATTAATAAATAAAACATTTTTTTCATTATTTTTCAACACATTTCCTATAATTATATCATAAAATGCAAACACTTATCAAAATGTCATTTTATTTTTGGTTTGAAGAAGGCCAAATTAATTTTCTTACTTTATGAATGGTTTATTAAAGGTTTAATATACTATTTTTTGTTTATGAATACAATTTTAGCAAATTTTGCTTAAAAACGTTTAATTAATCATAAACAAGTTTTTATGAATATGGCTGTAAGTATTTGCCAGTTTGTAAAATAAATCAAATAAAAAAAATTCAGAGAGGTATCAAAATTCGATAAAATCTGAAAACTTAATAATTACTTGTAAAAATGTAAAAACATTTAGAATTAAAAAAATATTAGCCATTCATAAAATCGCAAATCTAATAGAACCATAAATTGAAATGACGTTTAAAATTTTTTCTGATTTCTGTTTTTTCATCTAGTCCGAATCAATACATATGTATTAATATAAAATATTAGCTTAACCCGGTGCGCTTAACCCGGGGATAGCGAACCCCATTGCAAAAAATTAGAAACATTTTTTTAAGTCCGATCTTCTGTATCGATAACGAAGCAATTTATACTAAATTAAGATACTTTACTCGTATACTTCTGCAGAGATTTAGACAGTTACATGTTCTTGTATTAAAGGTTCCACTTTCACAGCTGGTTTTTTAGCATACAAATACTGTGTACTAAGGACCAACAGCGTTACCGTTGTGATACTAAAGTATCAATTTGACCCTTTTTCGACGGTGTTGATACCTTTTATGACCCTTTTTTAAATTATACTTTTGTATCATTATCACCTATTTTGTGACACTTTTTGACCCTTTTATGGAAATAGCTCTCACATTTTGTTTTTTGCCAACACTGCGGAACAGAAGTGCTAAACAAATGTTTTCGAAATAAGCATTGCTTGATATGGAACAGACTCAAAGTATAAACTTACAATTCCATGCTTTCTTCTCCTTGATTTTTGATAGGAAAGTACAATTTCCCTAAAAGCAAACATAACTCATATAAATATTTTTTTATTTTTTAAGGTGGTTTCTTTTCAAAACAAAAATAGTGTTTAAAATTCTTATTCGCTTTAGGGTTTTATTTGTATAATATTTTTAGCTTTTCTAAAATCTTTGGAAAAGGTTTCCTAATGAGCTGGCCTAGGCAACCAGTGAAATGCGCATAGGGGCTAGCTTTCCCTCAACAATAAATTTCAGTGTATTTATCAAATATAAAAAATTGGGAATTTAGCACGTCATACAAAAATCTTAATAGTAAATTTTGTATTCCCGTAAATAACTTTGATAATATACTTGCATGTGCCCGTGCAGAAAACTGAATTGCCAAATTGGTTTTTTTTTGTTGTTTTCTTGCGAAGACAATAGAATGGAACAATTTGTTTTTTAATTTTGTTTTTTCTTTTTACCCACTTACAACTATAATTCGAGTCGGAAAGAACCCAACCAATTGTAAGGGGATGTAAGAAAAGATAAACTCACTGTTTATTGTTGGTGTTTTGTTTAAGCTTTGATATTGTTACAAGTAAGACTTTGAGTGTTTAAAATTCTTATTCGCTTTAGGGTTTTATTTGTATAATATTTTTAGCTTTTCTAAAATCTTTGGAAAAGGTTTCCTGATGATCTGGCCTAAGCAACCAGTGAAATGCGCATAGGGGCTAGCTTTCCCTCAACAATAAATTTCAGTGTATTTATCAAATATAAAAAATTGGGAATTTAGCACGTCATACAAAAATCTTAACAAAAATTTTACATTTTATTAAAAAAATGCAATTTGGTGTTTTGCTCTCTTAAAGAGTAGCATGTTTTATTCAAAAAAATTCGCCCTTAATAATGGCAAAAGGCAGAGTTGCCAGAATTAAGATTTTATCTTATTTTTAAAGATTTTTTGAACAAAATAAGATTTAAAGATTTTTTTTCTCAAATTAAGAGTTTTATTTTTAGAAATAAAGATTTTTAACTTTAAGTTTGTACAACATACATAATTTTTATAATATGACTAAATTTTCAAGCTTGAGGTCTTTTTTTAATTTTATATAAAAAACTATAAACTTTATTCTACCTAGAATTTAAATAAAAGGTCGAATAAAATACATATGTATAATACACATACATAATTTTTTTAAAAGTTTTTTAAACAGTAAATTTTTAAAACAATGAGCTTTTATATCAGCTTGTTGTCTATTGGTTTTGCACACTTTTGTACCCATTGTCTAGCATACACAAAAAGGCATCATTATTTCTGAGCATACAAAACATTAAAAAGCGTCATAGATTCGCTGTTGTTGATTTTGGGACTACTGATGAAAAAAATTATTTGTGAAAAGAAAAAACGTATTTTTATAAAGATTAATGCCCGTATTCATAAAAAAATTAAAAATTTAATAAAGGTTTAAAGAACAAATTTACTATGAAATTTGTCCTTAATAAACGTTTGCTAAATTTAATATTTATTTATGAATACGGGGATAATTTATTAAAGAACAAAAAAGTTCATTTATTTAATACCAAAAGGTAAATCTAATGGAACTTAACCCTAGGATTACCGTCTTGGTCTAGCCAGACCAAATTTGTGTTTTCCTTGGAATATTTTTCGGATATAACAAAAAAACAGGGGCGTGAGTTCTATAAATGATACGTGCTGAATCGAATGAAACTAATTTGGATTCGATTATAGCAAATTCGTGGGGTGAAATTCTATTTTTATGTAAAAGTCTATGAAATTACCCTCTTGGCCAGACGAAATTCTTGTTTTCTTGCAATATTTTTTAAAAAGGACAAAATTTCAAAAAACAGAAACGTGAATTCTATAAATGATATGTTCTGAATTGAATGAATCAAGTTTGAATCAAATGTGTGGTAGATGCGAAAAAGCAATGTAAAATAAAATTATATGGTAAACTAACGGACCTAACGAACTTCGCCTCGTCCCAGTTTTAAGCCTTCAGGCAAACTTTAGACTAATCATACCACACAAATATTTTCACACAAAGTTTCGTACAAAAAAATCAATTTTCGATTTTTCCAATTTTCCGGAGGGATTTTCCTTCTCCTCGAAAATGCGAATAACTGACAAAAAATTTTACGATATAGGCCCATCCATTCTCATATTATGAATTACTATACATTTTTTACACTATAATCGTATAACCGTACGATGCATACCCAACTTTTTCTACGAGAACACACACCCGGGATACGTTTGTACCTACTAGCTTATTTTGGGTTTTTCTTATGTTTAAATGGTCCAATTTAATTTTTTTTTAAAGCGTAAATAAATATTTTAAAAATGTTTTAGTTTTGTTTCATGCAAATATTCTACATGGTTCAAAAGATATAAGCAAAAGAGTGCATGCAGGCAACTATTATTCAAGTGATAAACAAGTGTTTGTAGTATTTGGATATTTTAACGGTTGCTTTTTGATGTTGTTGTGCATTCGCCATTATTTAGCGGATCACCAATACCGAGTGCACAGTATGTAACAATAATTCATAATTTTAATTTTTCAAATAAAATAATATATTTTCAAAACACTATAAAATGGTTTGTTGCCTTTTATTTTGATATAAACTGGTGTGGCACAAACGTATCCCGTAGGTGTCGACTTTGGAAGCTCGTAGCTCCTGAACCACTGGTCCGAATTGCAATTAGAAATTACCTATGTTTTCTAGATCGGAAACCTATATTCCTTAAGTTAAGCCATTCCTGAGTTACAGCACTGCAAAGATGCAAGTGGATACATTTGTACCCGGGTGTGTGTTCTAGGGATAATCTAGCATAATAAGCATACGTTCAATAAAAAACATATTTATTTACTTTTTATTTAATTGGGTTTTTTAGCTGTTCTTATTGTGTTCTGCCTAGACCAAGGGGAGAACTTAGTGGTAAAAAGTTACCGAGAATCCTTGGATTAGGAAGCTTTTGGTTTGAAAATTCCACATTCCATGTTTATGATAATTTTTACATAAGTGCTTAAGAATATCTTTTTAAAAGTATTCTAACATTATTTTAATAAAAATTCCATTAGGAATATATTTAGGTAAATCCAAATTTTTTCAATGAGCTTTTTTTAAATGCAACTTTCTCAAAATGCCGTCGATATAACAACGGTATCAAAAAATATAATATTAAATTGAGAACCCTAAAGATTTCATATGATGTGTGAGCTTCATAGCTCCAAAAATAATCCAAAAATGCATTTAAAATGTTTTTTTATGGAAAATATAATTAAAAATACAATTTCAAACCTACAATCTAATTTTGTATAAATACAGCAATCACGCATTTCAATTTGAATAGTTTCCATAATCAAAAGTAGTTTCTTTTAAAATATTAATGATTTTTACTTTTTTGCACTTGTTAAAAAAAATTTAAGATTTTTCTCTTCAAAATAAGATTTTTTATTCGCCAAATTAAGATTTTCCTTCCAAATCTTCTGGCAACGCTGGCAAAAGGTATTGAACTTTTCGCCTTCTTTTGAATCGACAGTGTTGAGAGTGCCCTAACAGGAATAAAAACAAGAGGTAAAAATTGCTAAATTAGCGGAAATTCCCATATATTTGGTAACAGCGGTATGATAGCAAAGTCTTATATTTATTAAAAATCGTAAAAGCTTTAAAAAATCTGACACTTACAGGAAAAAATCGCTTTAATCGAGAAAATGGTTACAATTTGCAAACGATTGCAAAATTAAAAACAAACACTAAAATATTTTGACATCACTAAATCCGAAAATTACATAAAAATATTAAAAAATTAGCTATGTATAACGATAAAGCATAAACATTTTGTCAGGTGTTTAAAATAGGACAGAGCTTTCCATAAAAAAATTAAGTTTTTTGAGATCTTCCTACCTGAAATATTATTTGTTTGTTTGCTTATAAAAAAACTTGATCTTATTATGTTCATTAAAATGGGTAATACTGCTAATAAAAAGCTTGACCCTTTTTTTTTATTGAAATACCCTTTTTTGACCCCATTTTCTGGAAAATACCATTTTTGTGACCCTTTTCGAAAATTTCCAACGGTAACCCTGATGACCAAGACTTTTGTATACTTTTAATGTTACCATTCTCGAGACATTTAAAAATTTATTTTGTCCTTATATATAAAGTTCCACCGCCACTTTTCTATTTAAGCTCGCTTTTTTACACAGCAACAACAACAAGCTTTATTCGAAATTAGAATACTTTTACTATTACCGTTTTTAAGATTTACAAAAATTAGCATTGGAGATGCCACTGTCATTTCTTTGGTCACAATCCATAACAGCTGTGTGTGTGGGGGGGGGGGGGGTACCTGGTGTCTTAACCTGATTCGGGTACTCCGCATCCCGTGGCGTTAACCGTTTTGTTAGGTCCTCCAAAAATGGAGGAGGTTACTAATTATATCTGTGGCATTTTGACAAAACATCTTAAGTCGAGATAAGATAGCAAAAAAGTTTTTAAAAAAATATCGGTGAAAAATGATTTTAATCAAATAATAAAATAAACCAAAATCAAAGAAAAATTTCGTTAATAATACAAAATTTTAAAAACGTAAACAAAAATGTTGTTTAAATGAAAATTTAAATTTGATTTAAGATGTTTCGTCAAAATGCCACAGATATATGTATAACCGTAAATTAAAAAGCATAATATATTAAATAAACAAAAAAATGAAACAAAATTCTGAAATCCAATTGGCTTTTTGCCAAAGTTTTTGTTGTTAAAAATTCATTAAAAAATTGGAAAATGCAGCTTTTAGTTTTTTCTACATGTTTAGGAAACAAAGTTCCAAACAAAACAAGCCATACGAAAACAGATGAAAAATTTTAATTAAATTTAAGAATTTTATAAAACGCCATATGTATATATTTGTATTGGAGCCCCCCCAAGGGGTCCGAATGTTTGATAAAACGTTTAGGACGAAATACTAATGGTGGTCGATCATACATTGTATCCCCTTATCCCCTTAGGGGCGACTCCTGGGCAATTATGGGACTTTTTCTTCAATATATTTCGAGCCTGCATTAAAAGTTTTGTATAAGAGTTAAAAACAAATGATTGAGATGATAAAAACGGGTCAAAATTTCAAGAATTTCCTTAAACCGCCTTTCTAATGGATGCTGTTTTGAGAAGATCTTAAGGACAAAAAAATAATGGAGGTTACGACCTTTGTTTGTTTGCATATCAGCTGAGAAACAGATGACTTAAGATATGCCATAGTTTGTCAAAGTGTGCGTGGCTGCTTTTGAGAATGCGAGAGATTGCTGCACTGCTTAGCAACATGTATTTTGGAAGGCAGCCGTATACATGTGTAAAATGTTGGAATAAAACAATATAGAGTGCTTCGATTGTGCCGAATCTTTGATATTCAGGAGTGATATCTATTTATTATGAATTTATCTTTATAAAAACAGACATTACCATTAAAATCGGTTGCGGTTTAGACCTATATTAAATTATTAACCCATAATCTTGAGTAAAATATCATGATTTGTAGCAAAAAAATTTCAATACAACGGTAAAATTATTTTTGCGGTTACAGTGAATTTTAGAAGGCTGCTCAGCTCAATATGGGATCTAAGGTAAATTATGGACCGTATATCACAAAATTGCATTACATTTTTTCTGGCCATATTAAGCTAAGTTGTAAGAAATTTTACCGTAATATCTATATATGCTACGGCTTTAGGCGTATTTAATTAATTTACCAGAGTAAGCTTTATATGGGGCCTTTAGTAAATTATGGAACGATTATCACGAAATTTATTAGTGTGGTTTCCAGTCCTATGAAACTGTGAAGTATTTAATTTTATTCCGATAGCATTATTTATTATGGTTTTAGGCGTGCCAAACTGTTTTCTGGGAGTTGGGCTTTTATGGGGCCTTGGATAAATAATGGACGGATCTTCAATAAATTTTACTGCGTGATTTTCAGTCGAATAAAACGAAATTTCGCAAAATTTTATAACATTCCACCATTTATGTTAGTTTTTGTAACAAAATTATCAATTTTTTAAGGTGGTGGTTCCACATTTTGATTCATAGCTCTGATCCTACTAAATCGATTTTGCTGGATTTCAATCCCAAACTGCTTAGGATAACTACAAGCAATTTGACACCAAGCTTGTTCATTTCTGTTGAGTTTTTCGAAGGTGTGCGTGCTTTCAACAGACGGATAGACGGTTAGACGGACAGACAGAGGGACATGGCTTAATTGACTAAGAATTACTCAAGGAGCCAGAATATATATACTTTATGGGGTCTGAGATGAATAATAAAAAAGTTTCACACGGAATGACAAACTTAGTATAACCTCTTCATAACTAATTGTGGTGAAGGGTATACAAAACTTAAAATCGTCGATAAAAAGGACTTTTTCCAATAATCGCATTTACGACTTTAAAGAAGTTATTCGTTACATAATTGCAATAGTAGCATTACATTTTTTTGTCCAAAATTTCTAAAAACTTGAAGGAAATTTTGCCAAATAAACATAATGCAAAATGGCTTAATCTAGCTACCTAATAGCTAAATTGGCAACACTGCTCTAGACAATTATAACCTATTTTGGTTAAGCGCTAAAAAATTCTTCAAAATTAAATAACATATATAAAATTGTATTAAACATCCAATTTTTCTTTTGCCACAAGTTTTTGTTGAGATTTATTATAATCTTTTTTCTTCGTTTTCTTCATAATTATTTCCATGAATTCTGACTGTATTGTAAGTTAAACTTATAATTAAATTTGAACAATATTAAAGATAGAAAAAAATATTAATTAGTTTTAAAGCCTTAGGTAAAATAATTGTTTGTGTGTGTGTGTGTGTATGAATGAAAGTATAGGAGAGCGTAAATGTGTTCGTATGCCTGTGTTAATTTATTTGATAATAATTACACTTTAACAAAAATACCATATTAACCCATTAAAGTCTGTTGGGTATTTAAATACCCATGTTCTATCCCAGAAGTGAGAAGAGGGAACATTTTTGGTGTACAACAAGAACTTTAACGAACCCCCAGGTACACATACATATATAAAAACTTCATAAAAATCGTACGAGTGGATCTATGGACAGGCATTTGTGGGTTAAGGTTAGCCAGGACAAAAATGAGAATTTGTTTTTATATTAAAACGAACACTTGTAAAGAAGTCTATGAGTATTTGAAAAATTTTTATAAATAAAATAGTAATACAAACTAATTTGTATGCTACATTTAATATCTTTATTATACAAATACATATAAATTTTATTTAAAACCACAGGCAGTCTTTTGTTAGTGTCAGAAAGACAGACTTATTTGACAAATTTGCTTAACATCATAAGTGTCCTACCAAAAATATTATCACACACACATACAAACAATTTGCAAGTGTATTTGCTTATGCATTTTAAACGAAACATAAATAGAAAAGCATTTGCAAAATCACAGTCAATACTGCAAGAAAGCGACAAATATTACACACATAAGCTAGTAACATATTAATTGGCTTAATTAAATCTCTAGCATAATAAATATAACTAAATTAGAAATTTAATTTGCATTCCGTTTTTCAAAAATTTGACAAATCACGTAAACTTTCTGATCATCCCATGTGGACAGCATTCACTTTTATTTTCACAAAAACAATTTTGGAATGTACATGCATGTGTGTATTCAACTGCACAAATTTACTTGAAATTTTAGCATAAAATCATAAAAGAGTAAACGCAAGAAGAGCAACAGAAACAACGATACAAAAAAAAAACAACATGTGTTTGGTTTCAAGTGCATTAAATTTGAATTGTCTGTCATAATGACAATAAGGTTTGGCAAAATATTTGACATTAAAATTATAAAGAAGCCATACATGTTTACTGTGCGTAAAATATTACAACAGAATATTGAAAAAGTAACTTTAAAATTTCCTTTTTTAAACAGTAATTTTCAAAAAATTGTCCCTGCTTTAAAAAGTTACTTTTGAAAGGATCCTTTGTTAAATCAGTTTTTAAACCATACTTTTAGTAGGAAGTTCTGTGCACGTACAGGTACTTCCGCTAAAAGCTGAATTTTTAAAAGGTCTTGACTTATTTTTAAAAGTGTTTTGAAACGGTATTTTTGGGAAAGATGGTTAGTACTTTTTTTTAATAATTTTTCTTTTACGCAGTACTTGTTGGATATTCTCAGATCGCTTCCTCTTTTTATGTTACAGCCAAAATGAAATACCCAGAAATAAAAGTACAAATATTTTTCAGAGGCTTACACAAATGTCATATTCCTACTAAATATTTTCAGACATGATAAAAGGTATGCTTTTTAAAAGCCGACGTCGACAAAAGTCAGCGAGAACGGTACACTGAAAAAATTTTCTTCACAGATCCAATGAAATTTACATTAAAATTTAACCTATGTAACCCTTCAATGGATTAATGAAATGTTTCATAAAATCAATGAAAATTTTGCATTAGTTTAATGACAAACGTTTATTTTATCCATTTTTTCAATGAGGATTCATGAAATGAATGAAGATTTTGTCATTGATTTTATTAATCCTTCATTAATCCAATGAAGGGTTACATAGGTTGAATTTTAATGTAAATTTCATTGGATCTGTGAAGAAAATTTTTTCAGTGTACAGTAATGGTTGTATCGTAGTCTTTATTGACAATAATTGAATACTATTGGCAGTCACTTGGTATTTCCTACGCCGCTTTTAGTCGACGTCGAGTGAAATTGGCTCTGTTTCTGTCGACAAAATCAAAAAGAAGTTAAAGGCATTTTATCTAGAAAGTTAATACAGTGTAACCTCGGTGAACGCAACCAATATCAATTTTGGGCTGTTGCGATAACTGAGTTGTTGCGCAAACCAAGTCACAAATTTCTAGTCATATTTTTCTATCTAAAAGCTTTTTCTAAAGCAATCAAGAATTTTATAAAAAAAATAGGGTTAGCTTTTAATAATCATTTGAAATTTGATTGAAATAAAGAATAAAAACAGAAAAACAAAATATTCATTTATAATACAAAATTAATAAAATACACATTTAAATGTATGTTAATTTGTACTGATGGTTGTTATCGAGTTAAAGATTCATGTTTTTAAGTGAAAAAGTCTGAAATTTTCGACTGAGTTTTTGTGCTTGTCATATTTTTTTGAACTGCAATTTCACGAATCTTTTGCAATACCATTGTATCCTACAACAACTAACAACTATTCTCCTCTGCCCATTGTAGACAATCAAAAGGCATTTTTGTTATTTTGATGAAAGCACCACTCATAAACCAAGAAGTTTCTAAAATAAATTGATTTCAAAAACAGAAGAACATAATATGCACAAAATATTTGACATTCTTAGAAAAACGGTAAATCTCAAGGACAATTGCACTAAAGCATAAGATTTTACATTCACACGTTTTAGTTTTGAATTTATTTATCAAAGACCAAACTAAAAAAAAAACATAAAAAGCCTTGCGTTTATTGAGGCTTTGTTTTTGAAAAGTTGCGTTTACAGAGTCACCAATGTTACAAAATTGGGTGTTGCGTTAAGCGAGGGGTTGCGCATATCGAGGGTTGCGTTCAACGAGGCTACACTGTATATGAATCAGTGATGGAAAATTCAGTACTATGGTACTATTTTCAGAACTTTTTCCTTTCAAAAATACCATGGTACCCCCACGTCCGTTTAAGTTCTCTTTTTTTGTTATGATTCTTTGTTTAGAAATTTAGCGTTGATATTTTTTAATTTCAAAAGATTTTGCTATTCGTGCTTAATTCCCAGTTTTTATTCTTGACAAAAACACTTGAAATTTATTGTTGATGGGATAAGCTATTCCTATGCATTTCACTGGTTGCTTAGGCCAGATCATCAGGAAAATTCATCCATAAAGATTTTAGACAAACTAAAGATATTAAACCAAATAAAACTGTTAAACGTATAAGAATTATAGCAACAGTTCTACTTGTAACAATATCAAAGCTGGAACAAAACACATCAACAACAAACAACAGTGGGTTTATCTCATCTTACATTCCCCACTACAATTAGTTGAAATTCTCTCAACATTAATTGTAGTTGTAAGTAGGTTAAGAAAAACAAAATAAAAACAACAACAACTTACAAAAGATGTTGTCAATTAAGTGTTTTTTAGGCCGTGCACTTGCCTGTTTATTATCAAAAAGTAATTTCAATTTTTGGGAATACAAAATTTTAATTTCAAAAGATTTTGCTATTCGTGCTTAATTGCCAGTTTTTATTCTTGACATTTTTGATATTTTGATATTTTTTTTAACATTGACAACCTGGGCTGTGTAGTCGTCAACAAAAAGTACTAACTCCGACTCCAACCGCTGAAATTCCAACTCCGACTTTTAATCTAACCTCAATGTTAAATGTATATGAGACTGGGGCTTATTTGACTTAAAACTTTTTTTTATTACAGTACCTCTTAAATGGTTAAAGGTAGTAAGAAAAGGATTCAGTAAAAATTTCGAATCAATATTTTAAATATTGCATCTCCAATTTCGAAATATTTTTATTTTGATTATTACAAGTTTTTGTGGGTACTTCGACTCCGACTCCGGTACAAAAGCCTCAACTCCGACTCTACAACTCCGAACTCCACAGCCGTCTTGACAACGTTGCCTACACAAAATTTATTCTTTTGAAAAGTATATATCGATGGCTTAATAAAAAAAGATGTAAGTCGATATTTTGTTTGTTTACAGGGGAAGAAAAAACCTTATGACATCAGAAAAATTTAAGATATAAAAAAGTTTGTTTGCGATTTTTAATAAAAAGCCCTCTAAAATTTAAAAGCATTTTGTATTTGTCTACCAGAATAAAAACAAAAAGTTTTTATTTTAAATTCAGCATTTTGCTGTTGAAATTTAGCCAGCTCGGTTCATAAATGGCTGAGATATGAACAAAAAAAAAAAAATTATGTATTTTAGTTTTTTTTTTTTAATATTTTTAATTAGGCTTAAGTTCATGAAATTTAATTTTTATTAAATTATTTTTATGAAGAAAGGAATTTCACAACATGAAAATCAATTTAAATTGTTATTGATAATCTTTCATTCTTGACGTGGCTCGGGCTCGAACCCTGGCCGGCAGGTTACCATGACATGTTTCGATCGCAACCACTCGATCTCCTCAGATGGATTTGCCGTCTTACACTCGCAGCCATCGACGACTGCTGACGTCACTAGTCAAACATCAATCCTTAAACCAAATTGTATTTTAACATTTGGTAGATCGAAATTTGCTTTCCTGAATGATTATCCATTTTAATTGATTTTACATGTTTCCTCCTTTACTTCTGTTTTTTCGTACTTTCGTCAAGAATTTTTCTTGAAGTCCAAGTACATTTTTTGTTTTTTCACTTTGTCTTTCTCTTTTCTGTTGACCTTTTTCAGCACAACTTGAAGGACAAATGTACACATAGAGCTCGTGCCTTAGCTTTAAAAATAATTAGTATTGTGGTTATTTTGTTGAACTATTTATGGTTTTTAATCCAAATTTTTAATATTTTTAATTAGGCTTAAGTTCATGAAATTTAATTTTTATTAAATTATTTTTATGAAGAAAGGAATTTCACAACATGAAAATCAATTTAAATTGTTATTGATAATCTTTCATTCTTGACGTGGCTCGGGCTCGAACCCTGGCCGGCAGGTTACCATGACATGTTTCGATCGCAACCACTCGATCTCCTCAGATGGATTTGCCGTCTTACACTCGCAGCCATCGACGACTGCTGACGTCACTAGTCAAACATCAATCCTTAAACCAAATTGTATTTTAACATTTGGTAGATCGAAATTTGCTTTCCTGAATGATTATCCATTTTAATTGATTTTACATGTTTCCTCCTTTACTTCTGTTTTTTCGTACTTTCGTCAAGAATTTTTCTTGAAGTCCAAGTACATTTTTTGTTTTTTCACTTTGTCTTTCTCTTTTCTGTTGACCTTTTTCAGCACAACTTGAAGGACAAATGTACACATAGAGCTCGTGCCTTAGCTTTAACAATAATTAGTATTGTGGTTATTTTGTTGAACTATTTATGGTTTTTAATCCAAATTTTTAATATTTTTAATTAGGCTTAAGTTCATGAAATTTAATTTTTATTAAATTATTTTTATGAAGAAAGGAATTTCACAACATGAAAATCAATTTAAATTGTTATTGATAATCTTTCATTCTTGACGTGGCTCGGGCTCGAACCCTGGCCGGCAGGTTACCATGACATGTTTCGATCGCAACCACTCGATCTCCTCAGATGGATTTGCCGTCTTACACTCGCAGCCATTGACGACTGCTGACGCCACTAGTCAAACATCAATCCTTAAACCAAATTGTATTTTAACATTTGGTAGATCAAAATTTGCTTTCCTGAATGATTATCCATTTTAATTGATTTTACATGTTTCCTCCTTTACTTCTGTTTTTTCGTACTTTCGTCAAGAATTTTTCTTGAAGTCCAAGTACATTTTTTGTTTTTTCACTTTGTCTTTCTCTTTTCTGTTGACCTTTTTCAGCACAACTTGAAGGACAAATGTATACATAGAGCTCGTGCCTTAGCTTTAACAATAATTAGTATTGTGGTTATTTTGTTGAACTATTTATGGTTTTTAATCCAAATTTTTAATATTTATAATTAGGCTTAAGTTCATGAAATTTAATTTTTATTAAATTATTTTTATGAAGAAAGGAATTTCACAACATGAAAATCAATTTAAATTGTTATTGATAATCTTTCATTCTTGACGTGGCTCGGGCTCGAACCCTGGCCGGCAGGTTACCATGACATGTTTCGATCGCAACCACTCGATCTCCTCAGATGGATTTGCCGTCTTACACTCGCAGCCATCGACGACTGCTGACGTCACTAGTCAAACATCAATCCTTAAACCAAATTGTATTTTAACATTTGGTAGATCGAAATTTGCTTTCCTGAATGATTATCCATTTTAATTGATTTTACATGTTTCCTCCTTTACTTCTGTTTTTTCGTACTTTCGTCAAGAATTTTTCTTGAAGTCCAAGTACATTTTTTGTTTTTTCACTTTGTCTTTCTCTTTTCTGTTGACCTTTTTCAGCACAACTTGAAGGACAAATGTACATAGAGCTCGTGCCTTAGCTTTAACAATAATTAGTATTGTGGTTATTTTGTTGAACTATTTATGGTTTTTAATCCAAATTTTTAATATTTTTAATTAGGCTTAAGTTCATGAAATTTAATTTTTATTAAATTATTTTTATGAAGAAAGGAATTTCACAACATGAAAATCAATTTAAATTGTTATTGATAATCTTTCATTCTTGACGTGGCTCGGGCTCGAACCCTGGCCGGCAGGTTACCATGACATGTAAGACGGCAAATCCATCTGAGGAGATCGAGTGGTTGCGATCGAAACATGTCATGGTAACCTGCCGGCCAGGGTTCGAGCCCGAGCCACGTCAAGAATAAAAGATTATCAATAACAATTTAAATTGATTTTCATGTTGTGAAATTCCTTTCTTCATAAAAATAATTTAATAAAAATTAAATTTCATGAACTTAAGCCTAATTAAAAATATTAAAAATTTGGATTAAAAACCATAAATAGTTCAACAAAATAACCACAATACTAATTATTGTATTTTAGTTTTTTATTTTTAAATTCATTTTTTAAAAAAAGTACCATTATAAAAAGTACTCTTTTGCTTGGTGGTCAGTACCATCTAAATTTTTCAATTTTCCATTACTGACATGAATATTTATTATTATATACGTTTAAAATACAACTACGCTAATTTTAAAAGAACTTTTGGGCGCAAATTTTATTAATAATTGTTGTAATTTAATATTTAACTAAGTCCACGAAAAGTTGCCCAAGCACCTGTGTTTTAAATAAATTTAATACATGTCCATTTTGGGGAAACACTAGGGCCCTAATTGTGTTAAACGCACCGCCAAAAACAAAAAAACATTCAAAGCAAAAACAAAGTCAAACATATTTTGCGTTTTAAAATTTTCAACGTAACAAGATATGCAGCGTTTGAAATGAAAAAAGTCTATATGAATTTCTGTATAAAGCAACAACAAAAAATTAAAAATTTTTTGACTTTGTTTTTGCTTTCAATGTAATTTTTGGCGTTGGTTTGCGCTTTACACTATTATGGCCTTAAATGACTGAAGCCGTCAGAATGAAAACTACTTAAAAACGGTGGGGTTTGACCAACTATACCTTAATAACTTCTTATAAATAACAAAGTTTTTTAAAATACTATTCTAAAAGTAATTAAGAAAACGTGTTTTCTTAAGCAAATTTTTTTAAGGTATGTACTTTTAAAAGTACCTTAACCCTTAAGTGTATACCTGGGCCTGGGCAGGCATTTTTGACTTTTTTCATATAATTATTAAATATATTAAAACGAAACTTTTTGTGTTCTTCAATCAAAGTGTTTTTTACAAGAAAATTAGAAAAAAGTGTAAATTTAAACACCGTGGGCGTAGCAATTGGCCAATTGAAAATTTTATGGATAGTGTTTCCACCTGGGCCTGGCCAGGCCCTGACCTTTTATATATGTTCTGTAGTAAATAAAATCAACACGAAACATATCAAAAAACATACGCAACACATAATAATTTTTGCTTTTCCATATTTTCGAAGAATTATTCTTTTTGACAATAAAATGTTCCATACGTATAAAGGTATTCCCAGCCAGGTCCAGGAGTTCGTTAGTGTGAGTTTTTTCTATAACCACAAAAAAACTCCATACAAAATACACGTGGTCCCAACCAGGACCAGGTGGTATTTTGTGCCACACAAAAATTAGGTGTCTACTACAGTGTTGATGTGCTTTTAATTTATTTCCCGAAAATCAAAACTACAATTTGTATTTATAAAATACATTTTCGATGTATTAAAAGCACTTTTTATTAGGTGAAGTAATTTAATATGACGCCTTGAGAATTTTACTTTTTATTTCCCACTGTAATTATTTTAAATATGAATGTTTTAAAATATACTATCACATGTTAAAGAGACTATCCTGAAGGTACAAAACTGAAGACATTGATTTTTCAAATGCCAAATTTTTAAGTGAATCAAAAAGAGAATCTGGCTTATTACTTAGATTTTAGTTAAAAATCAACAATTATTATTTTAAACACTCATTTAAATAAATTTATAGCTTTGACAATTTTGCAATAATATTTAATTTTTGTCTCTTCTAAGAATTTTTTTAAAAACATCTAACATACATATCGCTCATTTGCTGCAAGAAAGGCATAACTCAAAAAAATCCATTTCGAGATAAACGCATTCAAAGCTTTTGATTTGCTCTAACTACTTAGAAAAAAAGATTACACATTCTCTTTAAAATGGGAAAGTATAAAAGATATAAAAATGGATTTAAAACACAATATAAAGAAAAACAAAGCGAAAAATTCTGCATCTCTAACTCCAAAATTTCATATTTTGAGTTATGCCGGTCTTGCAGCAAATGAGCGATATGTAGTTATTTCTAAACAAATGTTTTTAGAACATTTTCTCCAAACACTTTTGTAGAAAATAGAAATTTATATTGCAAATAATTTATTTGCAATTTCAAGTGTCTATCAAGGTTGCAATATATAAAAGTCCAGACAAGATTGTAGCAATTTCCATTAACGTATAAACTACTAAGCACTAACATAATACTCCTACACAGACGGGCACATAAAAAGGACTTAAATAACATCAAGATTATTTTGTATAAATAAAATAAATGCACAAGAAATTTAAAAAAAATACTACAAAACTTTAATGTAAAACAAACACAACATATTCCTTTTCCCCTCTCCAAACCCAAAATATAAAGTTTATTTTTTTTAGAAAGAGAAACAAACAGGTGAAAGTAAACCTCCGCCTTTGGCTTTTTCCCAGCAAAATCTGTTTTTGCCCCCCGTATTCAACAACTATCAAAAAAGCTGTGAATCTTCTAAATTCCTTGCATCAGTTGCACCCTGAGTTTTCCTCATGTTTGGAAATATTTTTCTTAACCATTTTTACTTTATTGCTGTTGTTGTTGTTATACCCTTCACCAGAGGTGTAAAAGGGTATATATAAGTTTGTCATTACGTTTGTAATTTCCACAATATTGATTTTAGACCCCATAAAGTATATATATTCCGGGTCCATATGAGAAGAGAAGTTGATTTAACAATGTCCGTCTGTCCGTCTGTCCGTCCGTCCGTCTGTCCGTCTTACGCTTGATATGTGTTTTCCGGGAAAACCAGACATGATAGCGGCTAGGTTGTTTTACATTTATGTCACATATAGTCCACCATTTCGTGCTATTGAAATTCAGCAAGATCGGTCCACAAATGACTGAGATATGATCAAAAAACCACGACTGCCTCTAATTTTTTCCAAAAATCCCTTGTTGTTGTATTTTTATTGCTTTTTTCTGTATATCTGGAGAACGGTAAGAGCCAAAGTTTCCAAATTGGGTACACACATTTTGGTTGTCAATACACACCACCCTACAAAATGTGGGCGGGATGGAAGAAGTGGGCGTGGTACCTCCCGTACAAAAAAAAGTAAAAATTGTATAAAAACCTTAATTTTAGGGCTGTCATATGTCCTATGGATATGACTTATATACCAAAATATCGAAAATTTTTAGTAGAACATATTTTATAAAGAACTCGGGAAAATCGGTTCAGATACAAAAAAGTTATGACCAAAATTATTTTTTTTTTTTTTAAATACCCATTTTCGGTAACCATGGATCTTCTCGAGTCCAAGTTTTATAACACAAATAAATGGTAAATTTCTTGCTCAACACGTCGGTATATAAATCTGTCAAATCGGTTAAAAAATGGCTGAGTTATAATCAAAATACTGAAATCCCAAAAGTTACTCTTTTTTATAATTAAGTTTGTTTTTTTTATAATTAAGTTTGCTTAAATATATGTACACATATGTAGGTATATATATATATATATATGCCTAAAAGCCAATTTAATGGAAATGTTATTTTTAAGCACGTTGGTATATAAATCTGCCAAATCGGTTAAAAATGGTTAAGTTATGTGCAAAATACTCCAAAAAAGGACTAAAAACATTAACATTTTTATAAAAACTAAAATTTTACAGCTGTATTATGACCTATTCATACGTTTTAAAAATTGTATAAAAACCTAAATTTTAGGGCTGTCATATGTCCTATGGAAATGACTTATATACCAAAATATCGGAAATTTTAAGTAGAACATATTTTATAAAGAACTCGGGAAAACCGGTTTTTTTTTAAATACCCATTTTCGGTAGCCATGGATCTTCCCGAGTCCAAGTTTTATAACACAAATAAATGGTAAATTTCTTGCTAAACACGTCGGTATATAAATCTGTCAAATCGGTTAAAAAATGGCTGAGTTATAATCAAAATACTGAAATCCCAAAAGTTACTCTTTTTTATAATTAAGTTTGTTTTTTATTTTATAATTAAGTTTGTTTTTTTTATAATTAAGTTTGCTTAAATATATGTACAAATATGTAGGTATATATATATATGCCTATAAGCCAATTTAATGGAAATATTATTTTTAAGCACATTGGTATATAAATCTGCCAAATCGGTTAAAAATGGTTAAGTTATGTGCAAAATACTCCAAAAAAGGACTAAAAACATTAACATTTTTATAAAAACTAAAATTTTAGAGCTGTATTATGACCTATTCATACGTTTTAGATATCAAAATATCGGAAATCTTTAGAAAAACTCGGAATATCGGTAAAAAAAAAAGTAATGTCAAAAATATAGTTTTTTTTTTAATACCTATTTTCGTGAACCATAGAACTTCCCGACTACAAGTTTTATCACCAAAGTAAATGGTAATTTTATACTTTAAGATGTCGGCATGACCAAATACTGAAATTCGATCAAAACTTAACGTGCTATATATTAATTAAACTTTTAATATATTTAATAGCACGCAATCATGTGCAAATAATTAAATAAAACTAAACGATATATATTTTATAAATATACATGTATATATACATGTATTTAAATATATATATAAACTTCTGTTCTTTCCAAACCATGGTGAAGGGTATATAAGATTCGGCATAGCCGAATATAGCACTCTTACTTGTTTTTACTTGCTGTCGCCTTTTTTTTTTTTTTTTTGTTTTGCCTTGACTTTTAGTTTTTGCATGCAATTGTTGTTCTTGTTGTTGTGTGAAAGCATTAACGATTCTTTATTTCGTAAAAATATTTTTTATTTAAGAAGCGCTCTAAATTCTAAAGACAAGGAGTAAAATACTTAGATTAAAGTTACCATAAATTTTATGGTCCATAAATCAGTTGGCAAAGTGCAAAACCAAGGTAAGCCAACAGGCAACAATTTAGAAACATCTTTCTCCGCTGCTGTTGCAGCCCGAGTGGCACAAGTTGGGAATTAAAATTTATAGAAAATTAACAGAAAAAACTAAACTAAAATTTTAATGTTAAGTAAGTGTTGTTTTATTTCTAAAATTTTAGATTTATAAAGCAGCCAGTGGTTAGTAAATTTAGTTGTTTTAAAAATAATAAAATAAATTATGTGCGTTTTTGAGTTTGAAAAGTTTTTTTTGGAACAAAGATAATTTTAAAAGTGGAAATATTAAAATTTTTTTCTAATTATGCAATTTTACTTTGATTTAAATTTCACGTCTATAAATCTATTAGTTTATTACAGAAGCACCTAGTAAAAACTTCGGCTACAAAAAAATGTGTTGAGTAATCCGAAAAAAGAAAAAGAAAAATACAATTACAATTCTACTTAAAAAGCCAATCAATGAACGGGATGTCCCAAAATGAACGCATCCACATTTAACTACAGCACTTTTCGTTTATAGTCACAACCGTTTTTAGTCACATTAGCGATATAGCCAATTTATCTTTTCAGCCGCTATAAGCAAATTTAATGAAAAGAATTTACGTCAGAACAGATGGGAAAGAAATGTATAACAACCAGGTCCTTATCATATCTGGGGTTTTCGGAAAACCCATTTAAAAAACCTGTCGGTCAGTTAATGAACAGACGGACATCGTTAAATCAGCTGCGCTACTCGGAAGGGTCCAGAATATGTGCGTTATAGGGTCTAAGATTAAAATTGTAGAAAGAACAGATGGAACGACAAACTTAAATGGTGAAAGGTATAATGAGTGAAAGAAGCTATTCATTTTGTAAAAGTAACCAAAGTTTGTACTTGGACATATCAAGAACTGTGTTTCTAGCTCTAAATGTTAATACTTTTACCGAGTGCTAAATTTTTAATTTTTGGTTTCAAGTTTAAGTGCACACGCAAAGAAAAAACATGGTTGTGGTAAACATATTCTAAGAGAAACATATTATGATAAGATTCATTATTGTAGTCACCATATTAAGATTATAATTGAATCATATTATGACTAAATATACTCGTAATATTACAACATAATGTTTTTCCCTTAATCATACTATTTTTCTGTTTATCATACTAAGTTAAGAACTAATCATATTATTGTCATTTTAATCATAATTAGCTAAGAAGTAATCATATTATCATCATGTTAATCATAATAAATTTAGAAGCAATAATATTATGATACAGCCTCTTTCATAACGGTCATAAAAATACAAAATATGTAAATTAAATTTTTTTTGCATCGATTTTTTATTTTGTGGCTTTTTACAAATTTTCTTAATGTAAATCAAATAGCGGAGTTCAATATAAGGCTTGCAAAAGAGCAAATGCAAAATCTTTAGTTTTCACGGGCAACCGCGTATGTCCATTTTGCCGATTTTGAGATGTTGATGCCATATTGCCTAATTTTAAACGCTCTTTACAAGTTTCATAAATTTTTTTAAAAAAGATGCATCAATTCCGATTTTTTAACGTAATGACAAGGTTTAAAAAGTGCAATACCTAGCCCATTTGATCTGGAATGGTTTTTCGGCTTTCCTGAAACATTTGCCGTTGCCTATGAAAACCAAAGAAATATCGTAACACTTTTATAAAATATAACGAAATCTCTGTGTGCTTTGTTGTTCGATTTTACAAAAAAGCCACGATATTTTGCATTTGCACTATTACATCACTAATACCGAATGAACTCCGCTAATATTTTAATTTCTTTAAACTTATTTTTTTATGGGAATTTATCTTTAAATAGTTTAACCGCTCACATATAAAATAAACGACACAACTGATTCAAAATTATTTTAAAATGGCGCTAACATAATATTATTAGAGTAAAAATAGTTTGATTGCATCTTAAACATAATATGACTTATGTATATAAAGTTATCATGTTATGGCTATTAAATATCATGATGTGGTTGTGAGTAATATAATATGTTTTGAAAGTTATCATAATTTAGTTGTTAGAAAAATAATTATTTTTCGGTCAACAATACTCAAATTTATAATTGCGATAAACATTGATATGTTTACAGTAACTATAATATTGTTGATATTTAATAACAATAACAATTATTTGTGTACGACAACAATATATTGTTACAATAAACATAGTGTTGTTGCCATAGCAATGCCCAACCATATTTTTTCTCTGCGTGCAGATATTTTGAAAATAATGAATTGTCTCAAAACTTATCAAATATGCTAAAATAATCCTTAATCATTTAAAACACAAAACTTTACAGTGAAAACCATCCAAAAAGTAAAAACAAATTTCTCCTCAAAATTTCGTATTTATGTAGTTACAGGAACCAAATTCACAAGTTTCTTTCTAACACAATCATGAGTTATTTTCTTATTTCTCTGTCCTTTCCTTTCTATTCCAGTGATTATTCTACGTCTCTAGAAAAAATAAGCATACAAAGCAGAGCTGTGGAGTCGTCAAGAAATAGTTATAAATCCGATTCCGACTCCTTTTGCTGTAATTTTTTAAGTACGACTCCGACTCCAACTCCGACTCCTACTCTAACCTAGCATTATTTTTTGAGACTAGTTCTTATTTGACTTAAAACTCTTTTTTTAATTCAGTACCTTTTAAATGGTTAAATATAGCAAGAAAATGATTCTGTAAAAATTTCAAATCGATATTTTAATTCTAACGTGCCATGCCGCATTGAGCTTTAACATATGAGGAGGAAAGCTGGAAAAATTTGCAAAACATATAGCGCCCGATTAAACAGACCAAACGAGTTCAACTTTATTGATTCTAAAGTGTTAAATCATTCTTGACTAATAACTCAACAGTTGAAAATTTTAAACCAACTGAAATATAGAAAAACAAGTAAGAGTGCTATATTCGGCTATGCCGAATCTTATATACCCTTCACCATGTTGACATAAGAACAATAAATTATATACATAAATAACGTTCTTTAGATAGGTATAAATAAATATTAATTGAGCCACGCCAACTTTTCATTTCGTCTTGCCGAAGAATATAAAAAAAACAAAAAATTTATATATGTACCTAAGCTCGTTTCCTCTTTTGCCAAAGTTGATGTTTGAAATTCGTTGTATAATCTTAAAATCGTTTTTTAGAACACAAAATAGTTAAATAAAAATGAAAAAAAAAATTATTTTTGGGATTCGAACTGTGATATTGCCAGTTCAGTCTCAGGAGAGAACTTAACAACTCGGCTACGAATGCTTTTACTAAAGAAGCGTTAAATTGAAATATATTGAGTCTATGAGTTTGTTTCTTTATTAGAGCTACATGTCATATACATGCATTAATGTATATGTGTGTGCGTAAAATTAAATACATTACAAATAAAATCCACCACTTGTAGTGAAGGGTATAAAAAAATACAAAAAAAGAAACACATTACCAACACTGTATTACCATATCCACTGTATGACCGTAGAAACCAAAATTTTATTGGTTTGTATGGTATGTTTATGTCGTTTTGGTAATACAGTGTTGGTGTGGAAATGTCACGTCTAATTGGACCTTTAAAGGAAAAAATTTGAAGCAGTCGTGGTTTTTTACAATTCCGGACCATATGTGACATTAATGTATAATAACCTGGCCCCCATCATATATGGGGTCTTCGGAAAACCCATTTCAACGAACAGACGGACATCGTTAAATCAACTTCGCTCCTCATAAGGAAACAGAATATATATACTTTATAGGGTCTAACATCCATATTTTAGAAATTACAAACGGAATTAAAAACTAATATGTACCCTATTCACCACCTGTGGTGAAGGGTATAATAATGGATTTAATTTTGGAACCAACGAGTTTTGTTACAACCTTTCGAAAGATACGAGTTTTGATTCAAACCGCGTATGGGATCATTAAACTTTAGTATATTTTAAAAGTTATATTAATTTATTAAATTTATGCAAACAGTGCTAAAAATTTAACAATAGTTCTGTAGGGGAGAGATAAACTACACCAATTAACATCTCGTCGGTTGATTATTTAATTGTCGTATGTCTTATGTAATTTGTATCCACATACGACAATTAAATAATCAACCGACGATCTGTTGGAATTTATATATGCGTGTATTTCCATAAGTCCTATCTAATGTAGCTTTCGAGATGGAAAAGTTGAAAACAACACCAAGTCCAATTTGCTTAGACGTTAAAGGCATCAAGTGTACTATGTACTGTTTACCACAGAATTTGTAGAGACAAAGAACATCATAAGTTCTTTTTTGTAAATTGTGAAGTGGGGTCTTTTGTTTTTAATATACATAAATTGAGACACTGCCATTTTGGTCTTGTTTTGATTATCAAGTCAAATATTTTGACCAACTTTGTAAATCATTCTCAGAAAAATTAAATATATTTTTATTAAAACATGCAGATGCGCCTTCGGTTGTTACTTCTACAATTTTTATAACACATTTTGAAGAGAAACGTATCGTAAAAAGTTCTATTATTTATGGGAATTAGCACCCCTGGGAAATAGAACCTTTTATGATGTAATTTTTTAACGATATCATCGACATAAAAAAAAATCATGTAAGGATCATATAAAATATTCAGACAAAGGCAAATTTTTAATACAGAAATAGCATCATTTGCGATTTTCAACATGTTTCAAACTGTGGCTTGATGTAGTTTATCTCCCACCTGCAGAGTTAAAAAAAATATGAATTTTTAAGCAACCAAATTGAAATCGTTTTCAGAGTACACTCGCCATTGCTTTTTTCCGTTCCAAATTCAATATTATTATTGTCAAAGTCCGAAATATGAAATTGCAAGTCATTATTATCTCTCCAATTTTTCCTAAAGTGAGTTGATAAAAGAATTCTCAAATCATTTTTCGGCTTAACCCCCATATTGATGGGAATTATATTTAGAACAATGTCGTGTATTTTTCCCAGTTCCTTTTCCTTTTTTCTCTATTATAATTCACCTTGAAGGTTAGAACTTAAAATGTAGTTCACTTAATGCTTTCACCAAAGGAGCTACAGCAGATTTCAAGTCATAAATATGAACAGGGCTACAAAAATATTTGCTAATATAAGATAAATAAAAAACAACAAGTTTTTAAATTCCTTAATTCGGCTCTATTTCATTAGCGATATCTTGGCGAAATTCAAACAGTGAACCAGTGAGTTTTGTTACATAAATTTTAGGTCGCATAAAAACATAGAAAAGGGCATGCTTCGAAACAATCTATATATTTATTCTCATAAATCGTCAAAATAAGATGTTATTTCCATTTTTTTAATTTTTGAAACTCACCTACTCGTATGAAAAGTATACTGGTCCTTATCTTCTGACTTCACAATTTCAAAAAGTAGACTGTCTTATGGCCAATTCCACCAATTTATTTTAATATATCAATTTATGTTTAAAATTCGTTATTTTATGTCAAATAAAAATAAAATTATATCGAGGGCTATTTTTCAAATAGTGCTATCTGCAATTTTTCAAAAATGTGTTTTTTATAGAAACGTGTTCACTAACTGAAGGGTCATCTGTCATTGAAATTTAAAACAAAATTTCCTAAACCTTATTTCATAAATATTGTATTGTGCTATCTAACACACAAGTTTTTTTTTTTTGGTTTTTTTTGGTAAAAAAGTGCTATCTACATCAAAATATTACTTCATATAATAAAATGATAAAAATTATTATTACAAAGTAGACATAACTATGTATTATACATCAAAGGGTTGAAAATTGTGTCTAGAAGTCATTATCTAATATAATTTTAAAATTCGTTTTTTTTTTTTTTGCAAAAAAAAACTGCAAAAAATTTGTTTGTGAGTTTTTGTAAACAATATAAATTTTAATTTGTGCAATAAAATCTTTGTTAACTAATATTATTTAATGAAATTTTACAAAGAAATGCAGTTTTTAATGCCTAATACAAACCAGCTCAAAATTTAATTAAACTTACAAAACGAATCCCACAATTCTCAAAAAACACCCGAAAATTCCCAAAAATTAGTGTTTTTTTAGAAATATATTGACTACTAAGCACGGGTCTTAGTATTCATATGACACAATTATTATAAAACTATCGGGTCATACAAACTCGAACGAGTCGCCCAAAAGTGGACCGTCCGAATGGACCACCTCAGACGAAGTCATGGCCAACATTAACATAATATTATACAAAAAAAATTGTTAAGCGAAAATAAAATCTAAAATCTTTGGAAAAGGTTTCCTAATGAGCTGGCCTAGGTAACCAGTGAAATGTGCATAGGAATAGCTTATCCCATCAACAATAAATTTCAGTGTTTTTATCAAAAAAAAAAATTGGGAATTAAACACGACAAACCAAATCTTGTTGATAATTCACAAAAAAATATTTGAAACAAATTACGATAAATTTGAGTCTGATAGTTCCAAAATACTGGACCAATTATAAATTATGAAGAACTCGGCAAGAGCATTTTACTAAAAAATTATTTTTAGCATCCAGCTAAAATTAAGAATGAGGGATCGTTTTTTGTTTTTGTTATACCCGAGATGTCTTAATTTGGGAACCTATAGCACCTCTCCTGCTAAGCCTATAGACCTAATCTAATCTAAGACTATAACTCAATTACAACTTTTTAATTGTCACCTGAAACTGCATTAAAATCCGACCAACCGTTTATAAAATATATTTTTTCCAAATTTCCCACACTGTGCAGCGATCATATAAATAGAAGCCCACGTTCTTTTTTTCCAAAGCATTGAAGTCTGCTTTTTCGCAGGAATATCATTATTTTTATGATAATTTAAAATACGTGGATAAAGTTTAATTATTTATTGCTTTTCAATTAACGTAAGTGTAAAATTTTAACTTAGTTTCGAGTTCTGTTAACATGATTACGCGTTTATTAAAATTTTACTAATTATTTTAAAAATAATTCGTGTAACTTAAGCTTAAGTTTCAAACAATTTTCATTACAGCTCATTTTCATTTTTGTTCAAATAGTGCTATCTGCTTATTTCAATGTTCAAATCGATAAAATTTGAATTTGCAAATAGTGCTATCAGACATATAAGCGCGAATATCTGGAATTAAGAAGAAAATTAACATATGGGGGATTTCATGTCAAGTGACCCAATTTTTAAATCGATGTCTTGCGATTTGGGTGAAATTAGCACCAAGCTTAGTCCTATTAAAAAGTAGTTCAGACACAAATTTTCAACAGATCGGTCAAAACGTTTCTGAGATAAAGGGGGTCAAAGTTTGACATTTTGTCCATACAGGTATTCTTTCTCATCCATGTAACTTATTACCTGTTGGTGTTAGACAACTTTGTCCCAAGTAGCTTAGATAGCTATTTGATCAATCTTTAAAAAAAAAACAAAAATATAAAAACGACTTTCCATACAAAACTATAAACAGCTTTATAAAATATGTTATAAATAAGCCTAGGTCAAATGAAAACTTAAGGACGGAGGAACCACCAAAGATATATAGGTCGATAGAATATATACCTGGGCTGTCAGAAAGGATGAAGTGTTCAGACATATACAACAAAGAAAATTACTTATTAGCAATGAAAACGAGCAACACAATGAACAGATTGTTTAATAACATGAAATCCAGAATAGACAAACTAGATAAATCCAATCTAGTATATCAGCTTAAATGTAAGGGGGACGATACTGACATATGCCAAAAGAAATATGTTGGTACAACAAAGACAAAACTAAAGACAAGATTATCATCGCACAAATCCGACTTAAAATCAAATGACAAACCTTTAACACAAAAAACAGCACAAGCAGCCCACTGTGCAACAACGGGACATCAACCAGACTTTGAGAAGGTGAGAATACTTGTGGGAGAGAATAATTACACTAAACGATACATGCAGGAGATGCTACATATTATAAATACACAAAACGAAAAGCGAATTAACTACAAAACTGATACTGATAATTGCGCTCACATATATCGTCATCAGTGTTGCCGTTAGCATACGAAAGATACATTTTTCGTATCGTTTGATGACTCAAGTACCATGTTTAATCCTGACATTTTTCGTATCTGTTGAATCTGTACGCAAAATGTACAGAAATAAAATATTAGAAGACTGATCATCGTTGCCGACTCAATAGTAATACAATTGCAGCTTTAATAATAAAGAAATAAAACATAAAGGATGTTTAAACATACGATCCACCTAAATCGATGATTACTAGTAGTGCAAAGTTGTTCTGAAGAAATATGAACATCTTTTTTATTTTCAGGAAATTTATATGAACTTTTTTATATAATCGCATTAGTAAAAACATACCTAATATTAATGACTTAAATAATTATGAAAATTAATTTATATGCTATCCGGGTATTTTCGTTACCTAAATCGCAAAAGGGCCTTACTAGCCCAAAATTTAAAATAGACTTTTTCATTGATTTTGATGTAATTATAGCTCATTTTTTTAACACTTTTTATGTTATTTTCCGACAAGTTGTTTTTTTAAATTTTGCAATGTTTCGCGATAAACGCGATTTGTTCCTGTAAGTTTTCTAATTCTTTACAGCTTAAACGATTAATAATAAATTTAATAATAATTTAGTAATTTTTAACGAATTTTTGCCATTCCTTATTGTTTAGGGATTTAAAATGAATTTTATGGCAAAATATTAAAAATTTTCGCGAAATTTCGCTTTTTTGCATTTTTTTTTCTTTGCTTTCCGACATTTTGTTTTTTAACCCATTTAGCGATTTCAAATTAATTTAGTATTTGTTTAAAAGTTTGTAATTTTTCGCGAATTTTAGCCATATTCGCGATAGAAGCGTTTTTTCCTGTGATTCTTAACAGCTTTCACGATTTTTAATAAATATAAGACTTTGCTATCATGCTGCGGTTAGCAAATCAGCGATATTAAGTTCAGCTAAATTTTTTTCGAACAAAAACTTCGAATACACGAAAACATTTGGATTTGAGAACACCAATTTAGGAATTATGCGGATTCAAAAAATTTTTCATTTTCAATTCGAGTCGAAACCTTAAACATATCTGATCATTTTCTTAACAATATTCATTAAATATGAAATAAAAGAGTATGTTAATAAATGTTAAACGTTATAAATAGATTTTCAAATTTTTTTCAAAATTTATCTTTTTGGGAAAAAGTGTATCTTTTTGGCAACTAAAATGTATCTTTCTCGAAATTTCACTGGCAAAACTGATCGTCATACAATAAACAAACACAAGATTAATAAACAAAAGAAAATTATTAGACAGTCAGTGAGGAAAACTTTAAACGATAACATCGGACAACACTGCATTAAATATTACGTAAATTTATTGTTTGTTAAAATTAAGAAACATGTTTAAAATTATATTTTTTAGATCATAACTATTTCCCTGAGGATGACCAACAAAGTTGGTCGAAATATTGGAATAAATAAATAAATAATTAAAAATTAAAACAGAACAAGAGTTTTTATTTTCATTATATTTTATGAAACAGACCCCAAGCCGAAAAATATAAGCATAACACATTTAAAAATATTTTTTTTAAAAAGATTGATCAAATAACTATCGTAGCTACTTGGGACAAAGTTAGCTAACACCAATAGGTAATAAGTTACATGGCTGAGAAAGATTTTTGTGGGTACTTCGACTCCGACTCCGGTACGAAAACCTCAACTCCAACTCTTCAACTCCGACTCCGACTCTACAGCTCTGATAACAAGGCGTTTTCTTAAGAATACTTTTACGCCTACACTATTTTAACGGATTTTAACGATATCTTCCGTCATCGGAAGATATTTTTCCGCAAAACAAATTTCAGTATTTTAAGAGGATAAGGCGTTAGGATTTGTTACTTACACATAGAAACCTTCACATACGTGTGAACAAATTTAATATTAAGAAAGAAAACATGTTTATGCAAAAAATTTTTTTATCTCTAGAGAAATTTTTGTTGTTTTTGTATTAAATGATTTTAAACTATTACTGGGTATTCTAACTAAATGAAAACCTTTTAAAGTTATTAAACGACTTAAATAAATTGAAATTTGAAGGATGTTTAAAATAACAATTTACAAGTAAAACGAAAACGAATGAAATGAACGTTGCTTTTATTTGCGTTCAAAATATCAATGTCAAAACTTGTGGGCCCTTTAATTTACATTTATATACAACAATACTTCGGTCTGCATTGCTAATTGGGACTAGAGAAACGCGACGCAAAGTGAATCACGATTTTCCAAAAAGTTTTATTGATTTTTTTATAAAATAATCCGAGATTTATAATTTCAGTTAAAAAAATAAATTTTGACTTGATAGATAGACCTGATAACGGATAATTTTCTTTTAGATCTTCGAATAAATTCTTTTAAATTACAATTTGACTTATGGGCATTCTTCGCAGATTTTGATCCTCCAATCCAAATGATAAGAAGAGGCTCCATTGTTAATTTCTCATTTTTGTAACTGGTAACACAATGGACGCAGTTTCGAAATCACAGCAGTTTTGAAATGGCGCAACTTCGAAACGACGCAAAACGGGGTATTGACTACTTAGAATTTTTAAATCTAACACATCCTTTTTTTAGAATAATAATATAACACTAAAATATCATGAATAAAAATTTTATTATTCATCATAAATGGAGAAAAATATTAGTCAAGTTGTGCTATTTGAGTTCCGTCATTTAGAACTTTTTCTCAAAACAATTTAAGTTGTCCTCAATAGGCATCTTCCAATTGCCATTAAAATTACTAATCTTACCTGTGTCAATTAACAAAACCATAACGTTTCCTATAACAGCAGACAATTAAAGTCTCAAGTCTACAAAAAAAAGACAAGTCCCTAATATTCAACATTAAAAGGATTTTAACGTTTTCCTAATAAAACAATAAATGCACATAAATAATTTAATAAATATTTAAAATCTTAAGTAAAAGCAAAAGAAAATTTTATTACATATCACTTTTTCTTACCTTCCCTTTATTAAAAGCGTTCGTAAATTTGATGGATGTAAAGAAAGAGAAACAGTTTTTTAATAAAACGTTTTCTTAAACGTAAATCATAAATCTCGAAATTACCATGTATTTCCATGTATATGCCAAATGTTTGCATGTCATTGTATTTGTTAAAATTTCTTCTTCAAATACACAAGAGGCAAAGTAGTAGAAGAAAAGAAAAACATTTGCAATTGAATGTGTAAAAATAAAATTGATTTTCAAATGAACCGTAAATAAACGGTAACATATGCGTGAACAACAAAAGGCAAAAGTGCTCAAAGTACTTGTATTAGAAGAAAAATCTGAAATTGTAAGAGTCTTTTTTTTTGATTCCTTTTTCTCAGCAGTAAAAAAGCTAAAAATCATACATGAAAAAAAAAACATAAATGAAAATTTAATAATTCTATATTCGGTTTTACAGTTAAAATGTGTATTAGAGTGATCCAAAAAAAAATTTATGTAAGCTGCATTTCGACGGCGCTGCGAAATATGGCCCCAAAAGTTAAATGAAAATGTCCCCAAATTTGGGATTCTTTTCATAATGCAATATGACCTTATTTTTTTAGTGACAATTTAGCAAAAATTCCCTGAATAACCACTATATTTTTTGATCCTCTTTAGGCACCTAACTGCAAAAATCATCATTATTTAACCCTTTCAGGGTCAAAATTAATTTGTGGCGAGATAAAAATCTAAAAATTTGTGTTTAAGGTAATGTGATGGCAAAAAATAGTAGTTTTCGTCTCAAGTACCTCCCTTGGTTTTTAGGGAATGTCGAATATATTCGACATTGACTTTCAAGGATACCTATTGTTGCGTATATATGATTCTCTTTTGTACGGAAATAAAAGAAAAAAAAAATAGATTTTTAACGATTTATACGTTGAATATTTATTGAAACAAGAAATTTTTTTTTGCAATTTCACACCTGCTGCTGTATTCTGACAGTGACACACAATGAACGCCTCCATGGTTTTTGGGTATTCGGACTGTTCACCAACTTGTAATGCTTTTAAGAGTCAATAAAAGTGGAAACTTCGGAGCTCAGTGGACGTATTGACTTGGAATATATATATATATATCATTAATATTTTCCTCTGATATAAAGTTCTGCTCGCCAGGCAGAATATCCTTTGATTACAGTTGTGGGATTTCAAATATGACGTCATCATCATCTTCAATTATGTCCTCAACATTCGAATAAGCTTCTAACATGGCCATTACCTGATCATTATTAATTTTTTCCATTGTCTATGGAAATCTGCAGAGAATAAAAAAAAATACAACCTCTTAAGGTAAATGTCGATTATATTCGACAACCGAAAGAGGCCCACAAAAGAACCTTCCATTTATTTTTGCAATATTTTTTTCAAGTAAACACTTATTGACCTTTGTATCAATTCTATCAATTTTTCTCGATTTTGTTATGCAATACGTCAAAAAATTTTAAATTACCAGATTAAATTCTTTCTTATATCATGCCTTGATTTAGGCATTATTTTTGGAGTTATGGAGGACGAAATGGAAAAAAAATTTTGGTTTTTTTATAAAAATTTTTAATCCAAAAAAATTCAAAGCAACAAATACTTACCAGTTTTAGTACTTAAGGTCAAAGCTGCATGTATTAGAAGAAAAATAAATTTTATTTCTTGAAAATCCATGGACAAATTTCTTTTTTATTCCCGATAAACTGAAAGTACCTTGTTTTGACCTTTTTTATTAAAGTGGCAGCGCCGAATTCGGTGCAGAAAAAAGCCACAGAGACGTCTCTGTGCCGAGAAATTAAGAGACCCAATAATTTCACGCGGATTTATGGACTCTATAGAAGCTTAAAATCAGGCAGCGAGGCCAAATGATGCAGGTTGGCAACCAATTCGAGATAGATACCTTAAAGTAGCTGAAGAAACGATTGGGTAGAGAGAGCAGAAGCGAAAACACAGACAGAAAACAGCTTAAGAATGAACTCAACTCTGCCGGGACCAGGTCCCACAAAGCACATCTTCAGACTTTGTACTCCTTAGTCGATAGGATGGTGAAGAGGAGCACCAGGAACGACAAGAAATCGTGAAGTGACAGAATTGCCGTACAGGCACAGACAGCGGCAGCTACCTATCTAGCAGAGATCTGTTTAACGCGTTGCATGGGACCTCCAAGATACACTTGGAGACCTAGATTATGCAGATGATATATGTATTCTGGCACACAAACACTCCCATATCGCGACAAAACTTGAGCACTTGAGCGAGTGTGCAGCAAAATCAGTTCTTAGAATTAATATTGCGAAAACCAAGCTAATGTGCATTAATACCGAGTACGAGACGGGAAAACGATCGAAGTGGTCGATTCTTTCTGTTACCTGGGGAGTATCATTTCCAGTATTGGTGGAGCATGTGATGATATAAGATCCCGCATCACAAATGGTAAAACATCGTTTGGAATGCTGAATAAAGTCTGGCGATCAGCATGCATCTTTAAGCGCACTAAACTCAGAATCTTTGACGCTTGTGTAAAATCCGTTGTTTTATACGGGTGCGAAACATTGCACGCGGCCACTAGGGAATTAAATGCTCTCCAAGTATTTATAAACCGCTGCCTACGGCAAATCTTACGCGTATTCTGGCCAAACACCCTATCGAACGCCACATTGGGGGCAGCAAGAGACCAACTACCAATAAAGACCGAAATTCGACGACGTAAATGGAATTGGATCGGGCATACTTTGAGAAAGCACCCATACAACATCACTCGAACTGCGCATGACTTGAATCCACAAGGTAGCCGAAGAAAGGGAAGACCTGGTAATACATGTAGAAGACTGTTTAAATCTGAGCGACTAGCAGCAGGGCGTACATGGCATGAAATAAAGGCTATGGCATTGGACAAACCGAATTTTAACTTGTTCGTTGATGCCCTATGTTCCACCTAGGAACTACGGGAGTTTAATAATAATAATAATAATAATATCTCGGTATGAAGCAAAGTTGACAACATTGATTAGGAGAATTAAAGGTTTTTCCAAAATTTTATGTTATAAAAATAATAATGAGTCCCAAATCAATGAGCTAAAAAAAAATTGTAATGTGCTATGCAACAAGCAAAAATTCCCTGAATATATTTCATATTTTTTTAATCTGCTATAGTCAGCTAACTGCAAAAATCTTCATTATTTAAAATTCTATGATAAGGTGTTTTTAAAAAATTTTAGGTTTTTAAAGAGACCATCCATACATCTTGTCGTAACTTAAAAAAAAAAAAACTTAAAAATTAAAAACTATTTTCAGGAGTAGTTTTTTTAAGGGAGCTATGCTCAAATATGAACCGATTTAAATAAAATGATGTAAAATGATTAAGATTGTAATCAAATAAGTTTGGACCAAATTTAATCTAAATACCATTGTATTAAGATGGTTTATGAGCACAAAAACTTTTCTCCGGATAGAATCTTGCAAGGGGATTGTATGTGATATTATTGACCGATTCTCTTCGTTTTCTAAATACTTGGTCCTTGTAACAATTGGAACCTATGCACTTTGCGCAGAAGCTTAACATAGACAGCCAGCCAGACGGACGAAAGAAAATCGATAAATTAAAAAAGTGATTCTGAATAGGACGATTTACTTCAATATGGATCCAATAACCATTTTTAAGGTGACAGACACATTAGCACAAACCTGTTATATCCTCTCTACTATTGTGGTTTGGGTACACAAAAACAAATATTGAGTTTGATCTGTTTTTCCACTGAAATTCTTTTAAAACTGTTAAGATAATTAAAATTTATTATTGTGGAGCAGTCAGTTGAGTGGAGATCGCCTCTATATTTCGTACTTGTTGACTTCGAAAAGGCTTTTGATACTCTCAGTCACACGGCCATATGAAGCGCACTGTCATGCAAGGGTGTCCCGACTCAAATAAGCAAAAATATCAAAGTAAAAACCGGAGTTCGCCAAGGCTGTGTGGTATCACCACTGCTCTTTAACTGTGTCCTAGATGTAGTAATGCAAGAGTCAACAAGTCGTAGGAGAGGGATAACATGGGGTTTGCAAGACAGATTAGAAGACCTGGAGTATGCAGATGATATGTGCTTATTAAGTCACTCTTCTCCCGATATGCAACCAAAGCTAAATCTAGTTAGCGCAACAGCAAAGCTAGCTGGATTGAAGATTAACATCCCCAAAACAAAAACACTTAGGATAAATGCTAACGCAACGCAAAAATTCCTAATATACGGCCAGAAAATTGGTTATGTGGAGTCCTTCTGCTATCTATTCAGTATAATCGGCAAATCCGGTGACTCATCAGCCGATGTGGCCAGTCGCATTAATAAGGCACGCAATGCATTTGCCCAACTCACCAAAATTAAAATTTTCAATTCCAGCGTTAAATCCACATTACTGTACGGTTGCGAAACGTGGAATATGGCACCGCGCGATACCCAGTCCCTTCAGGTGTTTGTTAACAAATGCTTGCGTAGAGTCTTGCGAGTTTACTGGCCCTCATTAATATCAAATGCCAAACTCTGGTCAGTTACCAACCAGCAACCAATTGAGATGGAAATAAGAAAACACAAATGGGGTTGGCTTGGACACACTCTCCGCAAGACATTAGACGATGTCACTAAGAAGGCCATAGACTGGCACCCCCAGGAAAGCAGGTGCATCGGACGACCCTCACACACCTGGAAACGCCAAATCATAAACGAACTGTCCAAGCTCAACTACAGTGGAACGAAGTCAAACATCGGGCTGATGATCGAGAACATTGGAATCAACTTGTTGCGGCCCTATGCTCCCCAGAGGAGTAAAAGGAACAAATATATAACATAATTAAAATAAAGCAATCCCACATGAATTGATTTTTATTTAAGCTAAGGCAAAAAGTATAAATATTTTTTATATAAAGCATTCCAAACTTTAACGAATCTTCTAAGATTTTTGATACAAATAATCTTGTAGCATCGATTTCCCATAATCGTGGAATCTTGAAAGTTAGCCGAGTTATTAATTAATGCCTCTACTCACTTTTTGTGGCATATTAAAATCTATAGCGCCCAATAAGTGTTTTTGGACCACTCTAATGCACGTTCATAGATATGTGGTTTGTAACACACATGAAGACTCATAAATACATGCAAGTAAAACAGAAACCAGAGAAAGTGGAAAATTTAAAAAAGGACTACTTACACTACACTTATGCAAATCAGTTTGAAGCATGGAAAAAAAGAACATGATACGAGTATTAATATTTGTTTACCAATAGAACTACTTACAAGACTACAGTGGAAGATAAAAGTTTTTTCTAAATTTATTATTTGCACTGTTTTCTTAAGAAGGCTTCAATCTCGTTGACAACTCGGTAAGTTACGCGCAACTTTTGGTACAATGTTCATTACTACTGCGAAATTCAAATTTATTTTAATCGGTTTTCTCTGAACTTTGTTTTTTTTTAACTTAGGCGTGTTTGCAACTGGCCTACTCATATTAAGTTCTCCTAATATTTTTAAAGTACCCTAACGTTATTCTTACGATAGTTTTCCAGTAAAATGTTTAGGTTAGATTAGGTTTTAATCGTCGCTCGCTATTCTAAGTACACTTGGAGGTCCATTTATCCTAAATGTATGCATAAGCAAGAAAAGAGAAATCTACGAATTCCGTTCGTGTGATGGAAACCAAACCGTAATTCTGATAACAAATGTGTTGGACAGTCTAGAACGTAATCGACATGCAAAATAAGGGTTAGTAAATTTAAGCAAATATACTTACAGAATAACATCATCTTCAACATATTAGCCCTAAATTTTGGTAAAAATTTTAAAGTTGGAGATTTAGCTTTAGAAACGAGAATTGCAGAATAAGGCTACAGGATTACCAAATTTTGAAATTAAATAATCACAGTAATTATTTCTGTTACCTTTCCAATATTTTTGTATTAGTGTATTAAAAGTTTTTTTTCGCCCACTGTACCCACATACACATGGTTTATGTTCATTTGTGTTATTTCTTACTTGCTTGTTTGTTCAGTTAGGTGGTTGTGCTAATGAAAAAAAATGCAAAAGAGAAATTTTTTAAAAATGCAAATATTGTTTGTGGTAAAAGTTAGTAGCGCTGTTAGGGAAATGAGTAATTTAACCAGAGGAAAAAGAAAACAGAATAAATATTTGTTATTAGAAATAATAAAAAAAGAACAAATCATTTTATGTAAATTGGCAAAAAACAAGTTTTTTTTACAATGAACTATTAACAATTGTAGAGGATTATTTAATTAATTGTTGTATGAAAGAGGATGATAAAATAAAGAAAAATAAGTGATAATGGTTAAAGAATTATATGAGAGAATAACGTTGGAAGTAGATATTGAAAATTAAACGGTTGCGTAAAAGTTATTAAGATATAGACCACCGATTTATTAAAAAACTTATATTGGCATTTCCATGTCAGCGTACGTGACATAAGTGCGCCTTCAGAGAGTTAGAGATTTTGCAAAAATAGTTGTAACTGGAAATTTTTTTTAACAAGATGTTTCATTTAGAAATTACTAAATATGAAAAAAAAAAAAAATTATCAAATTTTTTTTATGGTTTTATAATGAACAAAATGTAATAACGTTCGTGACATAACGTGCCTGACAAATTTATCTCTAATAATATTTACAAGGTATAAAATATATTTTTTGTAAATATTTGTATAGAAAACCTTAAAACAAACAAGTAAGAAAAAATAGTCGGTCAAGACCGACCTTATGATACCGTACAGCATTATATGCTTTGTAACGTGGTTTTGTCGTTGGCTGGGGTAGTTCAGCTGTGTCCAGGTTCGACTTACGGAATCCACGAACCTTAAGTGAAACACGAATGATTTACCCTTTCGGGGTTAACAATACTCTTTTAACTTTATTGGTAAATTTACAATTCAATTACAATACTTTGTTAACTTCATTCAAAATTACTTGCAGCACAGCAAACAGGCAGGAATTCGGCGGAATCTCCTTGGCTAGCGTATTCGGGTCGGGGTCGGGATCGGTTCACTTTAATGCTCGGCAATGATAAGGCGGCTCGCCCTAAGCGGTCGTTATAATTTGTTCTTATGTCTTGGTATCTAAATACTACAATTCGTCCTTATATACTAGGCTAACTACTGATTTACTAAGAGAGGACTGGTGACCGAAGTCTCAGTACAAAACTGTTGACCGAAGTCACAGTGCAAAAACTGTCAACCGAAGTTACAGTACAAAAACTGTTGACCGAGGTCACAGTACAAAACTGGTAACCGAAGTTACAGTACAAAAACTGGTGACAGAAGTCACAGTACAAAAACTGTTAGCCGAAGTTACAGTACAAAAACTGGTTACCGAAGTCACAGTACAAAAACTGTTAACCGAAGTTACAGTACAAAAACTGTTGACCGAAGTCACAGTACAAAACCTGTTAACCGAAGTTACAGTACAAAAACTGTTGACCGAAGTCACAGTACAAAAACTGTTGACCGAAGTCACAGTACAAAAACTGTTGACCGAAGTCACAGAACAAAAACTGTTAACCGAAGTTACAGTACAAAAACTGTTGACCGAAGTTACAGTACAAAAACTGTTGACCGAAGTGACAGTACAAAAACTGTTAACCGAAGATACAGTACAAAAACTGTTGACCGAAGTCACAGTACAAAAACTGTTAACCGAAGTTACAGTACAAAAACTGTTGACCGAAGTCACAGAACAAAACTGTTAACCGAAGTTACAGTACAAAAACTGTTGACCGAAGTCACAGTACAAAACTGTTAACCGAAGTTACAGTACAAAAACTGTTGACCGAAGTCACAGTACAAAAACTGTTGACCGAAGTCACAGTACAAAAACTGTTAACCGAAGTTACAGTACAAAAACTGTTGACCGAAGTCACAGTACAAAAACTGTTGACCGAAGTCACAGTAACGAAACTGTCAACCGAAGTCGCAGTCCAAGGCAACACCCGAGTTAATACAAGTGTCGGCGACCGTCGTGCAGAAGGCGGGGACTAAGTCGACTTTAATATGGCAAGATCGTAAGTGCAATGAAATCGCCCCGATTGTCTCTAAATCTAACCTACTTGTTCAACCTCATTCATAAACTAAATGGGAATTCTCATAACAAAAAGCGAAACATTAGGGAGTCACATGTTTAATTGGATAACATTAGGGGGTTTCATCTGTAAGTGGATTATAATATTATTTTAAATAAAGTATAATTCAGGTATAATATTACATTTCTAAAGTATAATATATTAAGATAACATATATGAAATAATAAAAAATAATTATATGATTTTCTTTTACTTAAAAAAAAAAAAATAGAATATAATTATATGTGGCGTAGATTTCGGGGAGTATAAATAAACGTAGATTTATTTATACTATAAAAATATATTGACACTATTTGGGACCCATCGCAAATCAAGACCGCCAGAATAGAATTATGCTTTGAGGTTAAGAATTATATAAGAGTTATTTGAGCCAAATATTATTTAGTTATCTTCATCTATATGAGATTTGTTTACCTCTACCCGTTTTAAGCAAGGGGGTTTATATGGGACCTATGGTTAATTTTGGACCTACCAGCACAACATTTCGTCATAGCGTAGTACCTATTGTAAAAGTTAATGTCGCCAATTTTTTGTGTAAACACCAACATTTATAACGAAGTTATGCCAATAACAGCTATTTTCAGGAGTAGTATTTGTACGGGTGCTATGGTCAAACATGGACCCATTCCAATAATATTTGGTGAGATGATTTAAATTGCGATTAAATAAGTTTGGACCAAATTTTAACTATATACCAACATTATAAGATTTTACTTTTAGTTGCATTTTAGTACTTACAATATCGTACGTGACGACTTTTAAAAGCTTTTAAAATTTTTATTATACTAATTAAAAAAAATCCGCAAAAAATATCTGCTTTAAACTTTTATTTTGAAACACCAAAGACTGATCAAATACAAATGACAAAGACAAATGATGTTTGTGCACCGAGTACGTGACATTAGAATAGCATCTAAAACAAACCAAAAAATATACCGCTAATCGAACTACATATACATATATTTGGTTTTTCCTAATGGATCTTGTTTACATTAAAAATGGTTGATTGCAGTTACTTAAAATAAATCAAAGAGGAAGAAAGTAAGCTTTTATTTTTTGCTTTTTAAAAATTGTAATAATTATTAAGTACCTCTGCATAGTAAAGTTTGGGTGTTTTTTCTTTTACAAATTTGAAAAAAAGTTTTAAGCGTTTTAATTTTTTGAGTCGTGGTTGACATTCGCATGGAAATGCGTGTTCATGTGTCGTCATAGTACAAGTATTAGAAATCATGCGAAGGAATTGAGAAAACGCACGCAAAAGCTTTTAAAAAATCATCGTTTTTTATTTCCTTGGTAGAGTGTCCGATTGCTAAAACAGAGATCGACTGTAAAAAACTATTAACTAGAAAATTCAGAATTGCCCAATTTAAAAGCTGTGTCATATGGCTTATCCTTTTATATATTAACCATTCAGAAGAAGTAAATTTTTGGTGGTACTTATCAGAATCTTAAAAGATTTTTACAAAATTGGCAAATAATTCCAGGCCTTGCATTAATATATTTTTTTAAAACAAATAAAAAGTCAATCGTATAATTAAACATCACTTTTGTTTAAAAATTACCAACAACAAATACACAATACGAACGTACTGCGAGCTTGTGAGTTGGATAACATGTTTTAAAATGCATAAGTTTCAAACTCTTATATACTTATGGCCATTTTCTCAATGTATCGACAAACTGCCTGTTACTTAGGGCAAAAAAATCAGAGCAAGTTAAACTCTCGTTTTGGTTTAATATGTGTTTAAACCAACAAATCTATAAACCACTAAACATAAAAAACATCTTTTAACGCTTTAAATTGGGCGTTTAAAATACCAATACAGACCATATGAATTTGATAAGATTTATCGTTGTGCTGCCACATGTTATTATGTTAGCAACATATCCTAGTAAAAAATGGTGCTTATTGGTAAGCAGGTTTGTAAGGGAGAGAAGCACAATTCCCCCTTACAAACCTGCTTACAAGAGGCATGATTTTTATATGGCGAATTCGCATTTGGAAGCACTACTTTTTTGTAAAATCACTGCGTTTTTCATGGCTTTCGTGAAGGAATAGCTTCCAAAAACCGCAGCTTTCATACCTTTGATTAATTGCTTCTATACTGTATACAAGAAGCGCAACACAAAAACTTATGCAAAAGAACAAAAAGCAAAACAAACACACAACACAGTTAATATGTAATTTTTAAAATAGAACGAAACTGTACGCAAATTAAAAAGAAAACAACAACAAATCTAGTAATTGACCACACAAAAATTTGCTTGCGTCCTCTCTGCTCAAAAACAATTTGCTGACTGATTGCGTAATAAAAAAGAAGTAATTTTAAGCATCTCTTTTTTCGATTACATGTCGGGAATAATCGTTAACACATTTTGAAATCATTGCAATACAACGTGCTTCCATGTAAGGGATTAACAGAAGCACTTTGAACTTTAGTCGTATATTTTTTCTTTTAAATAATCATTTCAACTACTCCCTTACAACCTGCTTACTTATAAGGGATTATGCGAAGCTATTAAATAATGTTCATTTACTTATATTAAAAATTGACTTCAATGGTTTTCGCTTCCCTGTTGCTTCTAAGTAGTATGTAATAGCTAGCGCATATATCAGCGCTCTTGTACTTTTCTTGCTTCCGAAAACCTTAAAATTTTTTACTGGGATAATACATGGGACACTGATTTGTAGTTGTTGAGTTTAAACTACATATAAATTCAAGTTTAGTTCAACTAATCCAGCTTTTAAACAGTGAATTATTAGCCATTAATGTCGATATTTATTTTTTAAAAAAATAAACTGTCCGTAAACGATTTCGGTTTGCTCAATATACGACAAAAACATTTTTTTTCAGTTGGGAGTCAACTGATTGAATTTATCTGTACGGCAAATAAATAATTGGGAGATGACTGCCGGTTAGCTTTGCAACAGAATAGAAGCAAATGAGACATTAAGAAAACCAAATTCCTTTAACATGCAGTTTTTCGTTGCGAATAAAATAATCGCATAAGGAGAAAACGGCCATTAGAATTAAAGCTGGATAGTTGTCTGTGCACTCAATGATTTCTAATGTAATTTTAACGCAATTTTTGAATTACTCCACTTTTATTGTTATATAATAATTAATTATTTTCATTAATTACGAACATCGTTGTACTGCGCTCGAACCTTGTATCAAAACAAAAAAGTAAATATTTGCTTCATTTCGCCTTTCTTCTTCTAACATTTTTCTCTATAAACTCCTTTCTTTTAGAATAAAAAGAAACAAACTGAAATCCTTAAAACGTCCCTTTTTCCAAAATTCATTGTTTTGCCATCATAAAGTAAAAACAAAAAGATTTTGTAAAACAGAAAAACAAAGAGGTTTTTTTTTGCCATGGCACTCAAATGACTTTCTAAATGAACTTTAGCAAATAAGTGAAATTGGAGCTGCAGTAGCAACAATATCAACTGGCCAGACTAATTTCAACCATATTCATGATACACAAATAACTGGTTAAATGGCTGATTGTTTTTGTATTTGTTCATCCTGGATAAATGTTAGCTGGATACTAATCTGGTTTTTGCTCTTTTGAATGGCCACAAATTGAAAATAGGAATTATATTCTTCTTCTTTTTTATTTACATGCTCTAGCTTTGGTCTTTAGGAGTTGTCTAATGTTTCTTTTGGCAAATTTTTCTTTCTTTGTTTGTTTGTTACACCGACCTCCCCTAAATGTTTAAGTCATTTATAAAAGCAGTAGCAGCATCATCATCATCATTGTGGACATTATTGTCGTCATCGTTATTATTTCCATTGTAAAAAAGACAACAAATTTAGACAAAAAAAGAAAAGGAAAAGACAACAACTGTTTGAAAAAAAAAAAATGGAAAATGAACACATTGTTAAACAGATAAAAAATAAAACAAACAAAAAAGAATAAAACCAAACTTAATGGAAAACAAGAAAAACAGATTGAAATCATTCGAAAAACAATTCAAGTGTAAAACTGCATTTTTACAATGATTTTTGTAGAAAATAGAACAAAAAGTATGGAAAGAGAGGTATTTTAAAATATAATTGGTGGTTAAATCCGAAATTTTTAAGAACTTATAATTATTGTGGTTTCGCCTATATACTTACATATTTCCTTACTAATAGGCTTTAGTGCAAGAATAGAAGGTACTAAAGTTAAAACCTAGAGCTCCAATAAAATTGTTACTTATATTCATTTACTCTACATACTAAAAACGTTTCTGAACGAAAATACATATCTAGAGCGAAAGTGTGGACATATTTCAATCAAAAAATATGTTTCTTTCAAATATGTTCATTTTAACAATACCGGACACAATATTATGATTAAATGTCATTCTATGGTAAATAATAACAATGATTTGTTTAACCCTAGAACACACACCCGGGTACAAATGTATCCTCTTGCAACTTTGCAATACTGTAACTCAGGAACGGCTTAACTTAAGGAGTAGAGATTTCGGATCTAGGAAACATAAGTAATTTTTAATTGTTTAAAGGTTATTTGATGCAATTCGGATCAGCAGTTCAGGAGCTACGAACTTCCAAAGTCGACACCTACGTAAACACACACCCGGGAAACATTTGTGCCACACCAGTTTATATCAAAATAAAAAGCAACAAACCATTTTATAGTGTGTTTAAATTATATTATTTTATTTGAAAAATGAAAATTATGAATTATTGTTACATATTGTGCACTCGATATTGGTGATCAGCTATATCGTGATCAGCGAATGCACAACAACATCAAAAAGCAACCGTTAGAAAATCCAAATACTACAACCACTTGTTTATCACTTGAATAATTGTTGCCTGCATGCACTCTTTTGCTTATGTCTTTTGAACCATGTAGAATATTTGCATGAAACAAAACTAGAACATTTTTAAAATATTTATTTATTCTTCAAAAAAAAAAAAAAAAAATAAATTAAATTGGACCATTTAAACATAAAAAAAGCCAAAATAAACAAGTAGGCACAAACGTATCCCGGGTGTGTGTTCTCGTAGAAAAAGTTGGGTATGCATCGTACGGTTAACACTGATATGCTTATCATACTTGTATTGTAGTGTACCTTATAAGCGTCCACTGCTTACCCAATACCAATCTTAAATGCATACATGCCACCCCAATTACTGTAGGGTAAGTGCCATACATAAAAGATCGAATAACGGCATTTACCCAGTGACCCAATATGTTTGAATATGAGTTAATACGAATATGGCAATGGTAAAGCAGGGACCTAATTCTGGCAGTCCTGATCGAGTACTTTCTCGATTAGAAAGCAATTTTATCTCAGTCCATACTGAACGAATCGATATTATTTTTTCAGTATTGTGAAACTGAAAAGAATGCTTTGCAACACTGAAAATAATGCCGATAAAAACTGGGAATTAAGCACGAATAATAAAATCTTTTGAAATTAAAAATTTTGTATTCCCAAAAATTGAAATTATTTTTTGATAATTAACTGAAATAATTAGATATTAAATGGCTTTCGAATAAAGAAAGAACTCAATGACGACCGCCAGAATCAGGCCCCAGATCAATCAGAATGTGAGTGACATGATTTTGGATTTTCAAACGTAAATGAGTACATTACTTACTCATGCATTCTGATTAGCTAGAGCATTGTTCAGAGGAAAAACCACTATAATTTCATGGTACTGATAGAGAGGACACGATTTTAAGAACTAATACAACAAGTTAGAGTAAAAAAGTAATATTGTTAAAAATTAGTATAAAAAACAGACTTTAACATTGAAAACATAAGCTGGCACTTGTTGCCAAGTTGAATTATTTTGGTCTACAATTTGGCTGTTCGCAAGAACGCCTAATCATTAAGCTGGTCCCCTACAGCTGCATAAAATTATATTGGGCTAAAGGAAAAATACAATATAAAGGGTGGTTAAATTTCAAGGGCCGATGTTGATTTTGAATAAAACACAAACTATTTAGGAAATTATTGTAATTTTATTTTATTGTGATATATTGGTATTATTCAATAATGTATGGAACAAAATATCGGCCAAATGGGCGCCGCGACCACGGCGGCACACCTCCATCCGATGGTCCAAATTTTCGAGGACCCTGAGGCATAATGGAGGTTCTATGCCGTTAATGTGCCGAATTATCTCATCCTTTAGCTCTTGAATTGTTGCTGGCTTATCGACGTACACCTTTTCTTTCAAATAACCCCAAAGAAAAAGTCCAACGGTGTCAAATCACATGATCTTGGCGGCCAATTGACATCGGCATTACGTGAGATAACACGGCCATTGAATTTGTTGCGCTAAAGAGCCATTGTTTCGTTAGCTGTGTGGCAAGTGGCACCGTCCTGCTGAAACCACATATCGTCCACATCCATATCTTCCAATTCGGGCCATAAAAAGTTCGTTATCATGTCACGATAGCGAACACCATTCACAGTAACTGCCTGACCGGCCTCATTTTGGAAAAAATACGGCCCGATGATGCCGCCAGCCCATAAACCGCACCAAACAGTCACTCTTTGTGGGTGCATTGGTTTTTCGACAATCACTGTTGGATTATCATTCGACCAAATGCGGCAATTCTGCTTTTTGACGTATACACTGAGGTGAAAATGTGCCTCATCACTGAAGCTGATATGCATTTTAATTTGAACGCCCATTTTCATGATAAGCCTGAATAGCTTTAACGCGTTGCTCGATTGTTCAAATTGAATAAGTCTGAAATAGAGAAATGTCAAATAAAATTCGGAAAAAAACTTGGCGTTTAGGTGTGGTTCACATTCAACATCGGCCCTTACAATTTAACCACCCTTTACAAACACTTACAAAAATAGCACCACTCACCACAGTATACATTCCGGGGGAAAGTATGGAAGATGCTTAAAGTGTAAAACAAGCATTAGCACTTTCAACATCTGATATATACTATCTCAAACATGTCACGCTGCTTTCAAAACAAAACAAATAATATAACTAATTGCCAGTTTTCTAGTGATGACAGTTAAATGATCGAGAGATGTAGAATAGAACACACTGAGATGGGATCATCTCGTAAAAATGTTAATTTGTAGCCTTATGTATTTCCTATGGGAAGATGTTATCATCTTCGCAAATTGATGGTAGATGTTGACAAGTATACAAGGGCTATAATATTAGTGTAATTTTTTGCTCTTGGAAAAAAGCTTATGTTATTGTTAATATTTTAAAAAAATCCCATGCAATTATAAGTAGTAAACAAATTATTGTTAATATTTCCCATAACATGTTTTGAGGTTACCAATTATATAGTTGTGGTTTCTTGATGGAGGACTTATTTGGGCATAGTGCGGTTGCCGGTGACAAAAATATATATGGCCAAAGAAACATAATATATTTAAACGTTTTTCGCTTACTTATCTCAAACAGAAAAAGGTTTTATATTTTGTACAAAATATATACTTTGGCATTTTTAAATTTAAGTCTCAAAACATAGTCTTACAACAAGTTTGTGCATAACTTGGACTCTGAGGTCTTATATTTTTTTGCGAGGAATTTCACACATGTACCTTATAAGGGGAGTTTTTTAAGAGGCATATAACTTTTTTTTAAATAAAACACATCACATTCAATAGAATTTCCATAATTTTGGCTTTATTAGCTTTTAAATTTCATGGCATTTGTAGTGTGCGGCTACGTATTAAGAGGTCGATAGGCATGGTGAATTTCCCGAACTAACTACTTTTGAAGGTTCTCAACCCAATGACAACAGCACACAAACATATAAAAACAATATTTCATGCCTTAATATTGAAGCAAAATCCGCAAATTCCTATCGAAAAGTGAGAATGATGGCAATTCTCTCTGTTCGTTACTATACTATATGCAACTACCAAGACTCTATTTACCTGACATTCCCCAAAAATTTTAAAACTTAGTTATTCATTGTACTTAATTCATTTATTGACAAAAATCCAAGTAAAAGTTAAAAAAAATATTGAATTCATTTATCGAAAGGTTATCTATCATAATACATACTAATTTAGAGAACATAGTTAAACACAAAAAAAAAATTATACATATGTACTTAATAATAATGAAATTGAATTAGTACATTTGGAATTGGACTGACTTAAAGAGACTGATGGCCATTTTCTCATTAGGCAATTATCTTTTTTCCCAACGAAAAACTGCACATTAAAGAAATTTGGTTTTCTCAATGTCCCATTTGCTTCGATTTTATTGCAAAGCTAACCGGCACTCATCTGCCAATTATTTATTTTCCTTTTATTTGCAGTACAGATAAATTCAATCAGCTGACACCCAACTTTTACATGTATTTTGAGTGGCGTTGCCAGCTTAAAACAATGTTTTTTGTCGGTATATTGAGAAACCCAAAATCGTTAACGGACAGTTTATCGTTCCAATAAATTTATGTTGACATTAAGTAACAGGCAGTTTGTCGATACATTGAGAAAATGGCCATGAGAGTCAATGTCTTAAAATATGATTTTCTTTATATTTTACTTACAAATGTTTTGATTTCGTCGTTCCATTCTGGGATGTTTTCAGCTCCCTCTTCTTTGCAATAAAAGTTACTAAATTGTAAGATAATTTCACTTTAAAACATTATACTCTCAGATTAGATCTTAGAAAATTTTAGTAATAATTTAAAATATTATGTGATTTAGTGAAAATTGTGGTTAGATATTTACGTTGAAAAATTAGTAGGGGTATGTAGGTAATTTTATTTAAAATTATAATTATGTACGTTTTGTTATTAAGATTGAAAATTTGAGAATAATAATGATTAGGTATTAGGTTTTTAGTTTAAAGTTTAATTCAGAAATTGTTATGTATTACTAAATGTTTAACCCCTAGAATTAAGTATTAGGTTGTTATTTTAAAATAAATTAAGAAATAATTAGTATTAAGAAATTTTAACTTATTAGGTTGTTCGTTTAAAAATAAATTTAGAAATTTTAACTTATTAGTAAATGTGTTAGGTTATTAGGTTTTTACAAAAAAAAAATATATTCAGAAATTTTAACTTATTAGCAAATGTTTTAACCCATAGAATCAGGTGTTAAGTTTTTGTTTAAAGTAAATTTTTCCCTTTTTGTTCTGTCGGCTTTAGAACCTTAATACACCATAAAACTTTGTTATGTCACTTAGCCTGTGTCCTCGTGGGACAGCCACGAGTTATAGCCTCCAGATTATTATTCCTTCCAGCTAGAATTCTTCGTTATCGATTCTATAAAAAGACTAAACGTCAGCCCTGTTCTTCTCCCAAACTTTAAAATAAAACTTTCGAAGAAAAAATTTCCAAATAAGGAACTGCAAACTGTGGATCGGGCGGATACCACGTCTTCTGGAGAAACAAAGAGAAACTTTGCATATATATTTGTATGTTGAAAACATATATATTTTAAACTGTGTTACCTTTTTAAAAAAAAATTTTAATATTTAATAAGTTTCCTTTGGAACTACTAAAATGGAGAACTCAGTTTCCAAAATTATTCAAAAGTTAACTCTTATTCAGCTCCACATCAAATATATGAGTTTTATTCTTTTATTTGAAATCACTATTTGAAACAAAAAATTCTTTTGCACTTGTCGTAACGACACTTCCAAATACAATGATTCTGGTTTACAAAAATTCAACTACGCAGTTGAAGTTGTATTTAAAAAAAAGAGACTAGTTGCAAAACCAGTATTTAATAAAAGGAATAACAAAATAATTAAACATTACCATATATGGGCACAAAACGATATGACCTGTTGAGTATAATTATGCATACACACAATTTACAAATATTTTAACGCACTTTTATTGTAAATTTAACAATCGTAAGAATGCAAAGGAGAAAAGACAAAAACAAAATTACATATAGGATTATGAGATGAACCCCAATCTGCAGTTACTGGTTTTATAATAATGCAAACCAATATACACTTTTTCCCTTTTCATTTCTTCAAAAAAAAAAAACGTTACAAATCTGCTTTGGTCGGCTAGAAACATGTAGACGAACGAACAGAAATTCGATTTTAATTTTTTCCGTTTGTCAGTATAAAATAATTGATTACGTTTTTTTCTTCCAGTGTGGCACGACCCACGAAAGCCGGGTATATTTACGCCCTAATATCAGAAGCATGATATCGACCGATATATTTTCCTTTCAGATCTTCTATCTCATACAAGCAATTCCCTATTCTATTTTTAATGCGACATTTGAGAAATTTTTTCATAAACTTTGCATTTATACCTTTTGCCAAGTTGCTGAGACCAAAATTCCTTCTAAAAACTATTTGTCCTTTTTGAAATCTCGTAGGTCTAGTTCTTAAATTGTAGGTTTTACTGGCCCTCTCATAACCTATTTTCAAATTCTGACGAATTTTCTCTCTTATTCTACTAATTTTGTCCACTCTGTTCAAAACAACGGTATCATCTTCATTTAAGCTAGTAATTTTTCTCAAAATATCGTAGGATGAACCGTGTTGTAACATATTTTGGCCAAACAAGGCGTAATAGGGAGAACATTTAATTATTGAGTGAAAGTCGCTTCGTAAAACTGAAAGTATTTGGGGAATATATGTGTCCCAGTTAGAATGGGTGTCGTCATTATCGATAAGAATTCGAAGCTTTGTTATTATTTCTCTATTTGCCCGTTCTGAAGCGTTCGACTGAGGTGCATAGAAACCAGTTTTTACATGTGTTATACCGTACAAAGAAAAAAAATCTAACATTTCTTTTGACACAAATTGCTTAGCGTTGTCGCTATGAATGAAATTTGGAACCCCAAAAGTGGGAAAGATTTCCTCCTGGTAAAAGAGAAATACGTTGGCTGAAGTAGCCTTTTTCAGCGCTTTTAAAAATATAAATTTTGTAAAGTGGTCTAAGCATATAAAAATGTACCTATTCTTAGCATTTGTTACAGGATATGGACCTAAAAAATCACAATAAAGTCGCTCGAATGGACGATTTGTAATAAATTGATTACCCATGGGTGGTTTTAAAACCCGATTATTTGATTTGGTCATTTTGCAAATATCGCAACTGTCCAGATAAGCCTTCACATCTTTAGCCATTGTTGGCCAGTAGTACTTCTGCCTGATACGGGCTAAAGTTTTCCCATAGCCCCCATGGCAGGATAAAGCCGAATCGTGGGCAGACCGGATTACTTCCAATGACAGAGATTTAGGAACCCAAAGTCTCCATAGGCTGTCCTCTTCATCCTGAATCCCCTGTTTGCACATTAATTTTTTATATACAAAGCCTCCTTCACTGAAAATGTCAGGCAATAATTTCTTGTTCTTAACTACTTCTTCGAGAAGTTTTGAATACTCCTCGTCCTTGAATTCAGGGGCATTAAGGTTTAACTCAATAGGGGTGTCCACCAACTGTATTTCGTCTACCCCCTGCCTGGATAGGGTATCAGGGACTATGTGTAAGGAACCCTTCCTATGTTCGATTTTAAAATCGAATCCTTGGAGGTTAAGACTCCACCGTGCTAATCTTCCGCTAAGATCTCTTTGGGACATAAGCCATTTGAGGCTTGAGTGATCATTAATAATGCGAAACGGAAGGCCTTCTATGTATGGTTGAAATCGTTTCACACAAATAACTGCAGCCATACACTCTAACTCCGTAACGGAGTAGTTTTTCTGGTAGCTGTTTAGCTTTTGAGAAACATAGGCAATAGGCCTTTCTATGTTATCGCTATCGACCTGACATAAAACACCTCCTACTCCCGTAGTAGAAGCGTCACACTGGATTATGAACTCCCTAGTGAAATCTGGTTGCACAAGAACAGGGGCGGTAGAGAGTGCATGTTTTAACTTCTGAAAAGATTCAATTGCTTTGTCTGTCAATGAAAACGGTTGTACTGATTTTTTTAAACAATCAGTGAGGGATCCAGAAAGATCAGCAAAATTACTTATAAATGTTCTGTACCAGTTGGCCATTCCAATAAAACGCCTTAACTGCTTGGGTGTTTTGGGGAGAGGAAAATTTGTGATAGCTTCAACCTTTTCGGGATCCACTTTCAGACAACCATTTCCTACACGGTAACCCAAATATTTGATCTCCTGTTGGCCAAATTTACTTTTAGAGACATTTATAGTTAATTTAGCAAATTTTAGGCAATCAGCCACCTCCCTTAAAAGTCTTATGTGTGAATCAAAATTTTGGCTACAGACTAGAAGGTCATCAAGGTAGACGAAGACGTTTTCCCTCAATCGTGAAGGTATAACGCGGTCCATAAGCCGACTCATAGTTTGTGGTCCATTACAAAGGCCGAATGGCATTACTTTATATTGGAAAAGAGGTTTTCCCGGAATCACGAATGCTGTCTTTTCCTTTGACGATTCAGTCAACTTAATTTGGAGGAAGGCATCTTTTAAATCGATACCGCTAATAAAATAGGTATCTTTAAGTCTGCTTAGTAAGCCACCAATATGAGGTAAGGGATATGAATCTTTCCTAGTTACCGCATTTAACCTTCTCGAGTCGATGCATAATCTGACCTTTCCTGGCTTTCGTACCAACACTGCTGGAGAGCGCCAGGGTGAGTTAGACTCCTCTATTACTCCCATTGCTAAAAGTCTATCTATTTCCCGATATGCCTCTTCCTGTCTAGGTGGTGAAAGAGGATAATGTTTCAATTTTATCGGAAGAGAATTGCCTGTGTCTATGTGGTGTTCCAATAAATTTGTGCATCCTAGGCCAAGTTTTTCATATGAAGGAAAAAGATTAATTGTCTCGTCAAGAATAAGTCGTTGTTCCTCATTAAGCCCATGAAAATAATATTGATCAGGTACATCGCTACAAGTGTCGTATTCAAGAGCTGATACGTTCAGCAAGTCAGGAGCTAAGCCGAATTCTTTCCAAAAATTAATCCCAAAGTATGCCTCCTGCTTGAGAGAAGGAACAATATAAAAATCAATATTTTTGGTAATTTCCTTATATTTCACAGGTAGAGTGCAAAAACCTACGACTTTCTGTTTCGAACAATCAGCGGTTGATATAAAGGGATATATAGGTTTGTATGAGATTTCTAAGTCCTGTAAAAATGTTAACGCGTCTCTTCCCAATGCCGATATATTAACACCTGAATCTAATAGGCCAACTAACTTTTGATTAAAAATCGAAACTTTGGCAAATGGACGCGAATCAGACCCAGAAAACACTGTAGCTTCTAACATTTTACGAACTTGTCTTCGTTTTTTAAAACGAATTCTACATTTAAGTATTCTTTTCGATGTGCTCTTAGTGTGGATATTCATTGGTTTGAGTCGAAATATCCCTCTAAGACAATTTTTCTGGAAAATTACTTTCCCTTGTTCCAGATTTGTAAAGGTTTTCTAATTGATTCTTGAGCTCGGGGTCTGGTGGGGTAGACGAGTGTCCCCGGCTGCCAACTCGCCTGTTTTGCGGTTTCCCTGATAATGTTCATTCGGACATTTTGGTGTCAGAACACCCCTTTGACCGCATTTAAAACAGAATGCCGAACGAATTTCCTCTCCACAGTATATATACGAATGCCCCAGTTTAAGGCAATTCCAGCATTGAATTCCAGAGTAGTCTGGTCGCCAATATGTAGTGTGCGGCTACGTATTAAGAGGTCGATAGGCATGGTGAATTTCCCGAACTAACTACTTTTGAAGGTTCTCAACCCAATGACAACAGCACACAAACATATAAAAACAATATTTCATGCCTTAATATTGAAGCAAAATCCGCAAATTCCTATCGAAAAGTGAGAATGATGGCAATTCTCTCTGTTCGTTACTATACTATATGCAACTACCAAGACTCTATTTACCTGACATTCCCCAAAAATTTTAAAACTTAGTTATTCATTGTACTTAATTCATTTATTGACAAAAACCAAGTAAAAGTTAAAAAAAATATTGAATTCATTTATCGAAAGGTTATCTATCATAATACATACTAATTTAGAGAACATAGTTAAACACAAAAAAAAAATTATACATATGTACTTAATAATAATGAAATTGAATTAGTACATTTGGAATTGGACTGACTTAAAGAGACTGACCCAGTAAAAAATGTGCTCCAAAAGGAGCAGGTTTTTTGTATGAATTCATACCACAAATCGCTTCAAACCTGCTGATGGGATGCCTGATTTTTGTATGGGGTGTTCCCGGTTTGGAGGACTATTTTCTGCTGACAATAAGCGCTTCTTTTACCATGCAAACAAAACGCTCCTAAAGTGCTTTTTTAAGGGCTAACTATATTAACATATTCATTCATGCTTTGCTTTTACTTGCTTAAATGCCTTTTTCAATAATTTTCGTAAACCAAAATATATTTTTTGTCGGCTTAAAACCTTCTTCGTTGTCAGCATTAACATAGCAGCTTTTTTGTGTTTTTTATTCTTTACCATTAACTGCTTTATAAGAGCTCTCTAATTGAAGCGCTTTATTATGCGCTTTTTCTCTGGAGTGCTTCAAAAACCCCAAATTTTTTTTACTGGGGAGAGTCAATGTCTTAAAATATGATTTTCTTTATATTTTACTTACAAATGTTTTGATTTCGTCGTTCCATTCTGGGATGTTTTCAGCTCCCTCTTCTTTGCAATAAAAGTTACTAAATTGTAAGATAATTTCACTTTAAAACATTATACTCTCAGATTAGATCTTAGAAAATTTTAGTAATAATTTAAAATATTATGTGATTTAGTGAAAATTGTGGTTAGATATTTACGTTGAAAAATTAGTAGGGGTATGTAGGTAATTTTATTTAAAATTATAATTATGTACGTTTTGTTATTAAGATTGAAAATTTGAGAATAATAATGATTAGGTATTAGGTTTTTAGTTTAAAGTTTAATTCAGAAATTGTTATGTATTACTAAATGTTTAACCCCTAGAATTAAGTATTAGGTTGTTATTTTAAAATAAATTAAGAAATAATTAGTATTAAGAAATTTTAACTTATTAGGTTGTTCGTTTAAAAATAAATTTAGAAATTTTAACTTATTAGTAAATGTGTTAGGTTATTAGGTTTTTACAAAAAAAAAATATATTCAGAAATTTTAACTTATTAGCAAATGTTTTAACCCATAGAATCAGGTGTTAAGTTTTTGTTTAAAGTAAATTTTTCCCTTTTTGTTCTGTCGGCTTTAGAACCTTAATACACCATAAAACTTTGTTATGTCACTTAGCCTGTGTCCTCGTGGGACAGCCACGAGTTATAGCCTCCAGATTATTATTCCTTCCAGCTAGAATTCTTCGTTATCGATTCTATAAAAAGACTAAACGTCAGCCCTGTTCTTCTCCCAAACTTTAAAATAAAACTTTCGAAGAAAAAATTTCCAAATAAGGAACTGCAAACTGTGGATCGGGCGGATGCCACGTCTTCTGGAGAAACAAAGAGAAACTTTGCATATATATTTGTATGTTGCAAACATATATATTTTAAACTGTGTTACCTTTTTAAAAAAAAATTTTAATATTTAATAAGTTTCCTTTGGAACTACTAAAATGGAGAACTCAGTTTCCAAAATTATTCAAAAGTTAACTCTTATTCAGCTCCACATCAAATATATGAGTTTTATTCTTTTATTTGAAATCACTATTTGAAACAAAAAATTCTTTTGCACTTGTCGTAACGACACTTCCAAATACAATGATTCTGTACCTCGTTTCTGTATTTCTCGCTTCGTAAAATTTTCCGCATGAAACGTGTGAATTGCAACAAAAATAGTGTGAAATGAAACAAAAAATGGTTTTTCTCACGCAAGTGTTTCTGTATCTTTTCTTGGCGAGAATTATCTGTCATTTTAATAATTTTCCAGCAATTATTGGAAGGATGCGAGAAAAAGTGTTTCTATAACAATGTTTTGCGAAAAGTTTCTTTCAAGAACTGTCAAAATAAGTCGCATTTGAAATTGGTGGTGAGAAAAACAAAATGTAGATATTTTGAATTTAAAATATGTTTATATACTATTTTTTTTAAATAAATAAAAAAATAGAAGGAATATAAATGATGAATGCATAATTTATATGATGAAAATAAACAAAAAACCATTGTTATATTTTGTTATTTTAAATTTTTTTTAGCCTTTTCTTGTTTTGGTTTTAATCAGCGCTGCCAGATAAATTTGTGTCAAAATCGTCAATTTTCTGAGAAAAAAATATAAAAGATCCTCTTTTTTTGTTTTAAAAATCGTGTAATTTAAAATAAATTTTAAACAAATTTGTTTCGACTTTTATTAAAACATAAACAAAAACAAAGTTAAAGTTCATGGGTATTTAATAATTTCTTTAAATTTATATTTCTTTTGCTAAGCTGAAGGATAATTTTTTATAAAACTATTTATTTTCAACATTTTTTTCATTTTTCGAATTTATTCTATGAGTTAAATTTCAGTTATGTATTTTGTAAAGCTTTTTTCGAATAGTTCTATTCCTTTAATTTTTCAGAAATGACTTTATACACTACCAGACTATTATATTGTATTTTCTGTATATAAAGTCATTGTATAAAGTCATTTCTGAAAAATTAAAGGAATAGAACTATTCGAAAAAAGCTTTACAAAATACATAACTGAAATTTAACTCATAGAATAAATTCGAAAAATGAAAAAAATGTTTATAATAATATAAAGTAACCTTCACAAGGAAATAATTCCCAATTTACTATTTATTTTCTTTAATCCGTTTAATTAAAAATTGTTTTTCCCTGAAGAAGTCACACAAAGGCATGAGAAAATATCATATTAAACAAAAAATAAAATAAATGGCCCATAACTATAGTCATAAACAAAGCATACTTTAAGAGTTCTAAAGTAAACTTTTATTAAAAATATGCTTTTGATCTACTATAGACAAGCAAAAGCATACTTAACACGTTAAACCCGATGTTAATTTTAAAACCAGCTGAAGTTGTGTTTAACTCATTTAACAACAGCATCAGCTGTTTTTCGCCAAATAAAAAAGTACTTGCAAAAAGTTAAAAATGTTTATGTTATAAGATGTTGTCTGATATTTTGCAATTATTAATGATTTGCAGGAAAACTTTTATGGAAAGAAACACAAAATATATATGTATGTATAGGCCCTAATTGTGTAAAACGCTAGGCCAGCGTTTTACACAAAGTTTTGTAATTTTGTTGTTGCTTTCTACATAAAATTATATTGCGTGTTTCAACCGTACAAGATATGCAGTGTTTTATTTATATTTTAATTTTCAATGTCGGCTGCTTAAAGTTGCCACTTGCTTATATTTTGTTGTATGTTGTATGAAAAATTTGCTACATTTGAGGTGGCACCCAGTTAAAGTCGGTTCAATTTAAAACATACTTTAGTTTCGACTATAGTAGCAAAATATTTAAAAGAATGTTTTTATTTTAAAGTTGTTTTTAAATAGAACCGACTTAAGCGTTTGACTATGATTATGGGCCAATATTTTTACAAAAGCAAAAAGAAGCCAAGCTTAATAAAATAAACATACATCCTTATTTAAAATAGATAAATATAGATAAATAGATAAATTTTTTAATTAAATCAGCTTTGTGAAAAACCTAGAATTCATAGTGACAACGTTGTTTTATATTTATATCGTATGTAGTCCGAAATAGTATATTATTGAAATTTAACTATATCGGTTTACAAATGGCTGAGATATAAATCTGTAATTTACCTATTCCTATAAATTTTTTTTCTTTTTTTTACCTGAAATAGACTTAGTAGAACAGCATGTAGTTTTAGTTAAAAAAATCGGTTCATAAATGAACGGGTTACAGACAAACAACTTTTTTTCTTGAAGAAATAATGGTTTTGGCCCAAATGTCCATATAAGATAAGAATATCAAAAGCGTATTTTTATTTTGAATTAATTTTTCCGCTATTATACAAAATAAATGTATCGTGTCATATTCCTAAAGATTAACTTTAATTTTATTTATACTAACAAAAATATATTTTTTTTTGTCACCGATAATAAATGAATTCACACGCAAAAAACTTGTAATTTTTATAATGTATTATTTAAACAAATCATTTCAAAGAATTAAATCAGATATTTAACTTGACATATCCTGTGCAAAATTTTACAAAACATGATGTTTGTTTCAGACATTTAAAAACAGCACATTTATAGAGTAACGGCCGTTACTTTGGATACACCCAAATATCAATCATATTTTGTTAATGTATATAAGAAGTATTAAATGTTCAAAATAAGCCAAATCGGTCCATTTCTTTCCCTCGAAATTTTGCTTTTGCCGATACATTTTTCAGGGAAGAGGCAAACAACTTCGAGAACAATTTTCATAAAAGGGATAAATAAAAAACTTTAAGCTGTCTTGTTTTTAAAGATATTTTTTTTACTAATAAACAAACATATTCAGCCCAATTATGAATAAAAATTCCCCGGGAGTTTTTTTCCTTTTCCCATTTTTACAATTGAATTAACATAGGAAAAATGGGAGAAGGGAGAAAATTCCCGGGGAATTGTTATTCATAATAGGGCTGATTAAAATATTTAAAACTATCTTATTTCGAAGACTAAGGGGCAACGCCAACAATTTCATTGAAAGCAACAAAAAAAATCAAAAGTATTTTATAAATTTGTTGTTACTTTCTACAGAAATTCATTTTGTTTTTTCAATTTTCAACGCCACAGAATATGAAGTGTTTGAAATTTAAAAATTCAATATGAATTTCTATAGAAAGTAACAACAAAATTATAAAATATTTTTGATTTTGTTTTGGCTTTCGTCACTTTTTTAGAAAAATCATTAAATCGTCACTTTGCTAATTTCAGAACAAAAAGTTGTCAAAATGACAATAACTCGTCAAATCTGGCAGCCCCGTTTTTATTATATTTATTTCTTTTGTTGACGTTTCGCTTTTATTTGACACTTAATTACTGGAAATATTCCAGTATAAACAGAATTTGTTGTGTCTGTTTTCGCATTCAAATACAGAAACACTTTTATCTCATAAATCGAGAAACGATGGAATTTTTTGTTTCACACTTCATGTAAGAAATTTTACGATGCGAGAAATACAGAAACGAGGTACTGGTTTACAAAAATTCAACTACGCAGTTGAAGTTGTATTTAAAAAAAAGAGACTAGTTGCAAAACCAGTATTTAATAAAAGGAATAACAAAATAATTAAACATTACCATATATGGGCACAAAACGATATGACATGTTGAGTATAATTATGCATACACACAATTTACAAATATTTTAACGCACTTTTATTGTAAATTTAACAATCGTAAGAATGCAAAGGAGAAAAGACAAAAACAAAATTACATATAGGATTATGAGATGAACCCCAATCTGCAGTTACTGGTTTTATAATAATGCAAACCAATATACACTTTTTCCCTTTTCATTTCTTCAAAAAAAAAAATCGTTACACATTTATTGCTTAAAAACAATATCTGGCATATGAACGCCATCCTCTTGTTCTAATGTTGCACCACTTTTTCAAGTATACACGGTCTTAGTTTGCCATTAGTGCGTCGACTGTTGGCTTCTAAATGATCAATTAATGCCAGTTTATCAGTAGCCCAAACGTGTCAAATTAGAACACGAACGAGGTGGCCAATCCACTGGTAATTTTGGCATAGATTATTTTGCGCAAAAAAGTCTTGTGTTTACGTGATGTATTGCACGTTGCGGCGTCTTGTTGTAATCATTTATCTTATCAATGCTTTTCAATGATATGAGGATTAAAAACTCAAGAACTATTTGCCAGTGGCGCTCGTTATTCACGGTAATACTGGCACCGGTTTCGGATAAACAAAAATGGGCCGATGATGCCTTCGTTGACTTTTTCGGGATGTAATGGAGTCTAAAGAGCCTCATGGGGATTGTTTCTTTCCAAAAACGGCAATTCTGCTTATTTAATTACCCGTTTATCCAGAAATAAGCCCCATCCCTGAAGATGATTTTATGAAAAGAATCTGGTTTAACATCCAGTTGATTCTAAGGCCTTTCACCGAACGCACGACGCAATTAAATTGTTGCACCAGTTGGTTCGTATAATTTTCCAAGTAGTGAACGGGTGGAGACTGAGTTGCTGAGAATGGCATCAGATCGATAAATTCGAGTCCTTTGTCAAACTCTCGTCTACAGCGGCAATAGCTTCTTCTTAACGCATGGCAAGGCTTCCATTTGAATAAACTGTATCCAAAAGACTAAATGTAGTCATGAATTGATCAATCTTTTTGCGTATAAGCTGCTCAGATGAACGATTTTACGCAACATAAACTAGACAAAGTGCTCTCTCTAAAAGTTTGGTGAACAGGGCGCGAGTTTCGGAAGTCATTGCATTGCGATTTGCCGACGTACAAATAAAAAAATGTCAACCACACTTCATTATCCTTATCGGAAGTTCTACAGGTCTTAAAACACCCTTTATAAGAAAATAAGGGAATACATCTACATATATCGCGCCAGTTCCTTTTGAAGGAGTTAACTTTAAACTGATATACATTCGTATATTCTTCTTGATATTTACTATAGAATTAAAAAAAAAACAATTATGTGTTGTAAAGAAAAACGAGTCAAAATTATATAGCGGATGTAGTTTTTGCAACCTTTTCAATGATTATCGAAAAATTGCAAGCTTTTTGACTCTATAGCCTAGTACTCTGTTCAACATTACACGTGAAATGCTGTCAAAACTCATATGAACAAAAGTTGTGCGGAATGTCTATGAAATTATGTTGATAGAGGGGTTCTCTGTTTAATTTGTGAAACAGTTACGACATTTTTCAGGCAACATTTTTTAACAACTGCGAAATAAAAAAAGCTGCACTTATTTCACGTTTCTTGCAACAAGTGAAATTTTGTTAATACTACATTTATACCTGCCCAAAATCTAGTACTAACGAGATTTCGAGCTAAATCTAGTTGTTTTTGACTACATTTCCCATACAAAACTAAATCTACTTCGTGACTAGATTTCAACGAAATCTACTCAATGATGCAACTATGGGTTTTTCAATATAGCACTAAAAAATACTTCCCTGCACAAGAAAAAATTACATTTAAAAAAGACAAGTAAGAGTGCTATATTCGGCTATGCCGAATCATATATACCCTTTACCATGATGAGATAAGAACAAAAAGTTTTATACATAAAAAAATATTAATTGAGGCACGCCAACTTTTCATTTCGTCATGCCGAAGAATATAAAAAAAAAAACAAAAAATTTATATTTGTACCTAAGCCCGTTTCCTCTTTTGCCAAAGTTGATGTTTGAAATTCGTTTTATAATCTTAAAGTCGTTTATAAGAACATAAATAAATTAAAAAAAGGAAAAAAAATTATTTTTGGGATTCGAACTGGCAATATCATCAGTCTCAGGAGAAAACTTAACAACTCGGCTGTGAATGCTTTTACTAAAGAAGCATTAAATTAAGATATATTGAGTGTATGAGTTTGTTACTTTATTTGAGCGGCATATCATATACATGCATTAATGTGTATGTGTATGCGTAAAACTTAACACATTACAAGTAAAATCCACCCCTTGTAGTGAAGGGTATAAAAAAAACAACAAAAAAAAACCACATTACCAACACTGTATTACCATAGCCACTGTATGACCGTAGAAACCAAAATTGAATTGGTTTGTCTGGTATGTTTATGTCGTTTTGGTAATACAGTGTTGGTATGGTAATGTCACGACTAATTGGACCTTTAAAGGAAAAAATTTGAAGCAGTCGTGGTTTTTTACAATTCCGGACCATATGTGACATAAATGTATAATAACCTGGCCCCCATCATATATGAGGTCTTCGGAAAACCCATTTCAATGGACAGACGGACAGACGAACATCGTTAAATCAACTTCGGTCCTCATAAGGACCCAGAATATATATACTTTATTGGGTATAACATCAATATTATAGAAATTACAAATGGAATGAGAAACTTATATATACCCTATGCACAACCTGTGGTGAAGGGTATAAAAAAAATTGTTAAAAAAAAATAAAAAAGTTTTATAAAAATTTTTAAAAAAATAAGAAAGACGAATAATATGATAAAATAAATATCGTTGATCTATTTATATAAAAATAAGTCCGTATATGTACGTCGCCGAACTACTCATGAACGCGTCGTGCGATTTATACACTACGTAGGCAATGGCCCATATATGGTTTATATGAAGTTTGGTTGAAATCCGATAACGCATGTGTGTGCGGTGCGTATGTGAAGTGAGTGTGTTTTTGCCGCAGGAAAACCAACTTTATTAAAAACAAGTGTGTTTCTTTTCTTATTTTGTTTTGCCGTGCGAAGCAGGCAACGGGCCCGCTAGTTATTAATAAAAGGTAATGCACATTTTTTAATGTATATTTCTTTTTGTGTTTGTATGTGTAACAAAAAAACTTTTAGTCAGTTGTTTTGTTATAAAAACCAAATCTCGCTAATGTCAAAAAAGTATAATGTAAACGCACTAGATTTCGAAGAAGATTTTAAATCAAATCTACAAGATTTCGGCCTAATGTTAATGTAGTATAATATTGAATTGACCGCCCTTTGAAAGAACCGGTGCGATATGTCTGTTTTTATTTGCTTATATTATTGAAAACCAGTTTACTACACCATTAACATTAATCCGACTAAACATGTTAGGGGAACAAGGTTTTCACTCTTAAGTTATTTTCACAAAATCACAACATTATCTGCTGTATGGTATAAATAGAAAAAGATAGTAAAAAATATTTCTTTGACTGAACGAATTAGAGTCGTGACCAGGTTGAAGCAAAAAAGTTTTTTAAAATTCACATCGAAAAATTTTTATAAAGGATATCAAGTAAAAAAAAATATGTTATGATTTTCTATGTAGACGATAAACATAAATCTTTTGTTTGATTGATTTTTATGGAGATTTAGAAAAGGAAAAATAAGAGTGTTTCCTAGAAACTCCACTTTTGAACAATAAAAATGTCTGTATGTAAAAACGAAGGAAGTAATGAATTTATAATTTAAATTAAATTTAAAAAGTGATTTCTTTGACTGGGTTTTCCTATTATTTTGTTATTAAATTTAAGTTATAATCAATAAAAGTTGTTTAAGGTAGCGAGTAGAGTTTCTACGCGGGAAAGAACTACCCGGAATCCCGAGACATTTTTTTTAAATTAATCCTGGGAAATTTTTTCCGGGAACTTTCGGGAATTTCCTATTAAATTTTTTTGAAATTTTAGAATTGTTAGCATCGTTAAAATCAAAAACAAGCAATAAAAATATATTCTTTACTTAAATTACTAAAAACTACTACCTACAAATCGAACTATTTTTCCTACGCCAATAAATCAACGGTCTTTTTAATTGCTGATGACATGTCTAAAAAGCTTTTTGAAGTAGAAAATGAAAATGTTCACGATACACCGTCATCAGAACCATCGACAAATTCTAAAAAAAATAAATGTAAAGAAAATACAAAAGCCTGAAAAGATCTTAAAATGAAGTCACGGGTAACAGGCCAACCAATTTATATTCTTTGTATGAGTCGCTTCTTACTATAAAACCAACGTCTGTAGAAAGCGAGAGATCGTTTTCGGTAGGCAGGGCTGTCAGATATGGCGATTTCTCGCCAAACGTGGCGATTTTGAAACGTGTTTGGCGATGGGATTTTTCATTTGGCGACTGGCGGCTTTTGTGGCGATTTCTGATATAACTGGCGATTAACTTGGCTATTTTTACCATTTATATTATTTCGGCGATTTTGTTTAACAGCTTGTTATTTTTTTTATCATTACTAAGTCTGTGTTCATACGGCTCATGTCTTATTGACATGATTGCTACTTTATAGGTGAGAGGATCGAGGGGAAAAGAAACGAGTACACAGATGCATGTACTGTCTTTACGTTTTGATTTCTTATTCGTTGCTTACTTTTGTTTTTGCTTTCAATATCACATAAAACAAAATAAAAACATGTCGTCAACATGACATGAATCATTTGAACACCAATTCATGTTCAAAGAAGAAAAGGGAAGAATCTTGTCAATAAGACATGAGCCGTATGAACTCAGACTAATATAAAAAAAACTTGCAACTTTTTTCCACATGATATTTGTTTTGTTTTCAGTTTAAATGGATTTTATTTTCAGTCACTATTTAATTCTAATAGTTTGTATGCAGGTCAAAACTCCAGTAATGAAATCAGTGAGGCTGAAGTGTACGATCTTATAGACTTGTGTACTTAATTTAAGCTTTTTAACTGAATACTTATACGATCTCCATTTTACGTTATTTAAAAAAAAATTACAGAAACAAAATTTACTTTCGGCGAATTTTTTGTATTTTTTCTCAGTTTTTGGCGATTTTTGACTCATATATCTTACTAGCGTTTTTTGTATGCAAAATTTAATTAAAAAAAAAAATTACAAAAACTGAACCAAATTGACGTTTGGCGATTTTTGGCGATTTCTGACATCCGGTTTGGCGATAGAGCTCAAAAAATTTGACAACCCTGTCGGTAGGAGGCAATATACATATCAACAAGGATTAGAAATGGAATCGCTGATGAGCTTTTAAATGCTTTAATAATACTGTTGCAATTAATAATAACTACTAAATATTAATAAGTTTTAATAATTCGTGATCTGCAAATGCATGTGTATAATAATGTAAAAATTTATTTGGTTTTGTTTTGGTTTTCTGTGGAATTAATAAAGCAATTGTTTTTGGACTGTTGTATATGTATGTAAAAATTCTTTTAAAAAAGTAAAAACTTTTGTCTTGAACTCATTTATTGAAATCATTGTTTTATTCAAGGAATTCCGGGATTCCCGGGAATAAGATTTTTTTTGTTTCGTTTCCCGGGAGTAGAAAAAGTCCGGGAAATTAGAAACCCTAGTAGCGAGGTATGTTCTTGTAAATTTGATTATGAAAACTCTTAATAAAAAAATGTTAAGTTATTTGCAAAATTTACGTACACTTGTATCTCGGTTTAACGAACGATATAATATCAGGCCGTTTCGTTAAAGCGAAAAGTTCGTTAAATCCAGTACTCTTTTTTACTTTTAGCAAGGTAAATTCTTATAATAAATTATTTAAGGTAGCATTGAATGACTTCTTCAGGAAGCTGGAAAATAATCGATGGAACTATCGACTACCCAAATTCGGAAGCTGCGGCTTAGCAACGACTGCTAGCCAGGGTTGTAAAACGTAGGGTATTTTTCTTCTTAATGTTAAGGAAACTTAATTTAGTGACTTAAGGTGAATTATTTGGCGACATAGTTAAAATAAAAACCGACAACCCTGCTGCCAGCTAAGTCATCATCCAGGTCTTAACTTTTTGTTGCTGCAATTTTTAAAAATTCTGCTTTGAAGAAATTGTTTAAGTGTCCAGTGCCCATGTTCTGTAACCCTCGCGTCTAGAAACTTTTCGATTGTAATGTGTGAAATGCAACAATAATGCCATATATTGAAACAAACCGCTGTTTTTCTCACTTAACTGTGTCTGTAACTTTTTTTTGGCGAGTACTAGCTGTCACGTAAGGAAAATACTCGCCAATTTGCAGAAAAAGTGTGTCTGTAACATTTTCGTGAGAAAAGTTCCCGCTTTGAGCTGTCAAATACACTCACGAACAAAAATGGGGCGAGAAAAAACAATTAAAAATACAAAGAATAATAATAATATTTTGTTCTTGGCACATGTTTTTATTGTTAATTTTTTTTGCTTTTAAAATTTTTATAAAATACACGAATATTTTCAAAGCTCGTTTGCAAACAACAAACATTAAAGCCGCACTTCACATTATTTGGTATAGTCGACGGTTGTATTTTCGCAGCGTTCGTTAAAAATTTTCAATTTTGGTCGCCGTCAACGATATGTGTTACTGACGTTCCCAATGTCTGCAATGTCACATCGGCTTTGAGTGCAATGTTATGACATTTATAACGTAACGATGTAATCTCTTTTGATAGTTTTCGGCATGAGCTACAGGAACACTTCTTTCTCACTTTTCGAGAAACGATGGAAAATTTTTTTCACATCTTTTGATGCGAAAATTTCTCACTAAAGTCACAGAACATTGGTACATGTGAAATACACCTACAGCCAACTTCAATTTGAAAAGTGGGAGAATTACAAAATAGAATTGCAGAGTTAAAACTACATAATAATAAAGCTTCTCTTATTGTTTCTGGTACATAATGGTTAAAAACAAACCTGTGGCATGATTTCGTTATAATGTGCTAAATTCCCATTTCATACACTGAAAGAAAAATGCTTCATATATTTAATGAATCATTTTCATAAAAAAGTTTTCCTTGGGTAAATGAAAATTTTCATTGTCTAAATGGAATTTCATAGGTTTGATGAAGTATTTTCGTTAAAATCGCTTCATTAGATTTCGTAATTACGTTAAAAATTTTCATTGGATATATGAAAACTTAAGTTTGTCCAAGTTAAACAAAAAATTTTAATTGGGAACTTAAAAAAACAATATACAAACATAACTTTATTCATAAATTAATACAAAATTATAGTTTCCTTAAAAAAATGTTTAATTGTTATTTAAAAAATGTAAGATTTAATAACTTCATACATCTAATGTTACATGTATGCCATTAAATTTATGAAATCAAAAAATTTTTTTATAAAAGCAACATATTTCAATAATTGCCTTCATAAATTTAAATTTTCATTATGACAATAAAAATGTCATTGTAGTAATGAAACAAAAACTTTCAATCCACTTTGTTATTGTTATTATGGACAATTTAATCTCATATTTACGGTCTTAATTGAGAAAAAAACATAGTTTTTTTATACAAAAACTACACTGCCCCGGTAGACTAGCTGGTAGTGAGCTAGTCTATCAGCACCGAGGTTACATGTTCGAATCCCACCAGAGACAGAAAAAAAATAAAAAATAAAATAAGAAAAAAGAAAAAAAAAATAAATAAAAAAAAAAAAATTTTTACTTTATTGAAAGTATTCATCCAATGAATAATATTCATGGACCTAATGTAATGTTTCATTAAGTCCTTTTAATGAAACAGGTTTCATTGATCCAACGAAGCGCTGCATAGGTTCCTTTATAATGCAATTTTTCATGGGATTAATGTCAAAATTCGTTAGTATTGCGAAGAAAATTCTTTCAGTGTACTATTGACAAACTGAAGTATATTGTTGATGGGATAAGCTATTCCTATGCGCATTTCACTGGTTGCTTAGGCCAGATCGTCAGGAAACTTCATCCAAAGATTTTTGAAAAACTAAAGATATTATACAAATAAAACTGTAACGCGAATAAGAATTATAAGCCCCAGTTTCACTTGTAACAATACCAAAGCTTTAACAAAAACAACAGCAATAAACAGTGAGTTTATCTTTTCTTACAATCCCGACCACAATTGGTTGATCGACTCTAAATGTAGTTGTAAGTGGGTAAAGAAAAAACAAGAATAAAACGAATTTTCACATAAAAACATTTATGTTTATGTTTTTAAAATGTTGTATTAAAAACGAAATTTTTCTGAATTTTGGGTAACTTTATCTGTGTATATCGAGCCTTAACCGCGAAAATAACGTGAGCGCCAAAAATCAAATTTTACAGGAGAGTTTTTTTCTTTTATTTTATATGAAATTTGTCGCTAACGATAAAATTGTTCTTGCTATATAGGAGATGATGCAATTGTTGCCAATTAAGTCATTTATTAAAAAAATTTAAATTGTAAATGATGATGTTACGTTATTTTCGTGTTAAGGGCTCGATATAAAAACGTTTGTGCCGTGTATGTTCTCCAAGAACCGCTTGACCAATTGACATCAAACCAGATTTATGGTACGATTTGGCTGAAACACACAAATTATATTTATTAAACAAAAATAAGTTTAATGTTAAGAAAATACATAGCACTGGGGAAAAGCTATTAACGAAATTCTCCAGCGCCGGGACCAAGCAGCTAGTTATTAAATAAAAATGATTTTTTCATCGAGTTTTGTTTTAAATTTTTTTTTTGCTTTCTTATCTCGACTTAAGATTTTTTGTCGAAATGGCACAAAAATATCGTCGCCTCAATATAACAATAGCGTATAATTTTTTTGGGGTTTGGAGAAAATCAGTTTGAAAATTTTGTCAAATCCGATGTCTATTAAAACCTCAATATTGCGGTACATAAAAATTCTTTGTATTGGATTTTTCGACGAATACATAATACCGTTTCTTGTCTTTAAATTGCCCAATTTTTTTTATTCTACGCGTCCTTTAAGAGCATAATTATGTCATTCAAAGTGCAAGTCCTTCATAAAGGCTATTTTATTTTTTAAGGAATTCGTATGATGTATCTGATACACTTTTTTATTTCTTTTACGCTGTTTTATTCAATAATTTAACGGTATTCTTATTAAAATATTTGATCTGAAAACAAGTAAGAAAGTATAGTCGGTCAAGCCCGACCATATGATACCCTACACCACAGTATTTAAAAACACATCATGCTTATGTGTCCATATAAATATAGATTTATCTATGTTTATAAACTTCATGAATATCGGTTTGAAAGTTTGTGAGAGGCAGAAATTGCACCCTACCTCCCCTTGTGGTCCTATTTTTGAAAAACTGTATAGCTAATGTGTCCATATAGATATGGATCTATCTATGTTTTAAATTTCATTAAAATCGGTTTGAGAGGCAGAAATTGTCCCAATCTCCCCTCGTGGTCCTATTTTTTAAAAAATCCATACATTTTGTGTCTATATAGATATGGTTCTATCTATGTTTTAAATTTCATTGAAATCGGTTTGATATTTTCTGAGAGAAAGAAATTTCCCCCTATCTTCCCTCGTGGTCCTACGATTCGGCCCATTTTCAATAGGCTTGGTCCTTGTGCCAATAAGAACCTATGACCCAAATGTCATCAAATTAGCTCCAAAATTGCGACCTGTACTTTGCGCACAAGGTTACATGGACAGCCAGCCAGCCTGCCAGCCAGCCAGCCTGCCAGCCAGCCAGCCGGACATCGTTAGTTCGACTCAGAAAGTGATTCTAAGACGATCGGTGTACTTCAAGGTGGGTCTAGAACCAAAATTTTAAGGCGTTACACACATCAGCACAAATGCATAATACCCTCTCCACTATTGTGGTGTGGGTATAAATATCAATTTGTAACATTATAAAACAGTGATTAATTCATAGTTTTGTTAATTCAGTGGCACATATTCATTACTTTCCAAATTGGGTTATTATAAACAAAAAATTATGACAAATTAAGGTATACATTGCGTAAATCAAAAATAACTAGAAATTCATTTGTCTTCTTTCTCTTCCTCTGCTACTCTGGCTCATCTAAACAATTTCGCTTCTTTCCACCTTGTAAGTTAAAGAAAAATGATTGCGGGCCACGAGGAATTACGTTCTTCTTGCACAAATTTTGGAGATCATGCAGCTTTCGATGGTCGAAATAAAACTATTTCTCAAGCAATAGTGTATATTGTTATACGCTATTTTATGAGTTAAAGTTTTCATAAATTGTATATTTTTTTTCTACAGGCTAAAATGAGTATAATGCGTATACACTATTATTCTTTTAACAACTTTGGAGTGACAATTTCAAGTAAAATAGCGCATATGAGCTTACACTCTTATTGAAGGAAAATTTTGAACAAGAAATTATACACTATTTTTTCCAACGACATTTTGACCCACTTTTTGGAAGTAGAATTTGACGAAATTTGGACCAGACATAAAATCAATGATGGAGATCTAAATATACAATAAAAAAATAATAGCGTATGCGCACATACGCTGTTGTTATATTTAGAGGACGATATATTCTCTTGTTTAAACATTTTTTTATATGTGTAAATTAAAAAATTCTTTAAATCGAGTCCAAGTTTTTTCATAGAAAGTACTCAATAAGAAAGAATTGAGTGTTCACGAATTCGTTACACTGAGTATTCGTTAAACCATGATACCGGGGAAATATTCTCAAACTGCTAAGTTAATGTTTCTAGCCCTCGTATTTTAGTTTGTATGTGTTACGTACCACAAACGCAACTTAATTATCATGAGAACTTAACTTCATTTAGTTTTTTATAATATTATTTAAAAAAAAAAATGTATAAAAACTTTTTACACTACCATTTTTAACTTTTTCTATACATATTTTGTACATATGGGATTATTGAGTTTTATACAAGTATATATGGTCAGTTGGATGACTGCATTCTAATTGCTTTCGAATTATGATTGATTGAATATTGTTTTTTAACTGCTTTTTATGGTTATGTACTAAAATTCTATAAATCTAAAATTAACTTTATGCAGTTTCACAAAATAAAAAATACATTGTTTTTAATAAAATAAAAAAAATGTAAAAGCCTTAATCCCAGTATAAATAAATATACTTAAAAGCATTTAAACTTTTTTTTTATTTAATCCAAAAAGTGAATAAATTATTTTACATAAATATTTTAAACTATTTTAAAAGTATAACTAAAAAAAAGCATAAAGTTTATTTGTATTAAATGAAATGAGAAATTCATATTTCCTGTCTTTTACAACAACAACAGCAATAACACTTTTGACACTTATCTTCAGACATGAGTAAAATACATTTAAATGAACAATCGGAAATGTCAAATTTCAGTTTAACTGACTCACGTGCTGTTTATTTACCTTCTATTTACCTTTTCGCCAATAAACTAATGCTATAATTTTTTTTTTTTGTTTCTTCTAAAGTTAACAGTAATAAAAGGCATATTAAGCTAAAGTGCATAAAAAAAGAACAACGACAATTATTTTTGCCAACATCCAACTGAGACCAGCCTTCAACAAACAAAAAAAAAAAAAAAAAAAAGGGAATAAAAAACTTTTCGAAAAAACCTCATGGATATTGCTGTTGTTATTGTTTCTTGTTTATACGAATAAAAACAATAACAATACAAACTTGTTTACGGAACATGGTAAAATAACAAATATTTTGAATTGGTTAACTGAAGTAAAAAAAAAACACCAGCAACAAAAACAACTACCGAAAAAAATATTATCGGAAACGGAAATTTGTTAAAGTTGCAGCAACAACAGCGTCATACAACTTAAGCCAATATTTGGCAACTCAGGCACAGACACACACATACATGCACACTTACGAAAACATTGGAAATTAAGTTGGAGTCATAAAAGTTGTCGAAATATTTTTATTATTTTGTTTTTAATTTCTGTTGTTGTCGAATTTGTTGAGTTGGTTTTGTCGTTTTTGTTTTTATACGAAAAGTTATAAATGAAAAAACAAAATTATTATTGTTATTTTTAGGAGTTTAATTGCAATTTTCGGTGGACTAAGTATGTGATTGTTTTATACCCTTCAATTTAGTTTCTTTTGTAAAAAGTGCACTATCACGAAATTTAAAATATATATCGAGGGTTATTTTTCAAATAGTGCTATCAGCAAAATCACAATTTTACAGGAGAACGAAAAAACTGATTTTTTCGATATCTCTAAGAGTATTAACTAAACTTAATTATACAATGTTATTAAAAAACAACGTCTTAATCATACATATGCTAGTTTTTTTCTTAATTCCAGATATTCGCGCTTATATGTCTGATAGCACTATTTACAAATTAAAAGTTTATCGATTTGAGCATTGAAATAAGCAGATAGCACTATTTAAACAAAAATGAAAATGAGCTGTAATGGAAACTATTTGAGACTTTAGTTTAAGTTACACGAATTTTCATTAAAATAGTTAGTAAAATTTAAAGAAACGCGTTATCATGTTAACAGAACTCGAAATTAAGTTTAATTTTACACTAACGTTTATTGAAAAGCAATAAATAATTAAACTTTATACACATATTTTAAATTATCATAAAAAATTTATATTCTTGCCAAATAGCCGACTTCAATGCTTCGTAAATGCATTCGTTTGCTTAGTTGAAAAGAACGTGGGCCAGATTGTCAGGGTTTCGCTTCTATTTATATGATCGCTGCACAGTGTGGGAAATTTGGAAAAAAAATTAACTGCCTGTTTGTAGAACACGAGCACAAATGTGACTCGCTTAACTTACATTTAAAACAAAAACAAATTTTGAAATTTTGTTTTTGTTTTAAATGTAAGTTGAACGAGTCACTTTTGCGCTCGCGTTCTACAAACAGGCAGTAAATAATTCTATCTTTTATAAACGGTTGAACCGATTGGAATACAGTTTGAAGTGGCAATTAAAAAGTTGTAGTCGAGTTTAAGTCGTAGATTTGGGGTCTATAGGCTAAGAATCCCAAATTAGGACATCTCGGGTATAACAAAAACTAAAAAGATCTTGATTCTTAATTTGAGCTGGATGCTTAAAAATAACTTTTTAGTGAAATGCCCTTGCAGAGTTTTTCGTAATTATACCCACACCACAATAGTGGAGAGGGTATTATGCATTTGTGCTGATGTGTGTAACGCCTTAAAATATTGGTCCTAGACCCACCTTAAAGTATTCCGATCGACTCAGAATCACTTTCTGATTCGAACTAACGATGTCCGTCCGGCTGGCTGGCAGGCTGGCTGGCTGTCCATGTAACCTTGTGCGCCAAGTACAGGTCGCAATTTTGGAGATAATTCGATCAAATTTGGGACATAGGTTCTTATTGGCACAAGGACCAAGCCCATTAAAAATGGGCCAAATCAAGGACCACAAGGGAAGATAGGGGGAAAATTCTTCCTCTCAGAAACTATCAAACCGATTTTAATGAAATTTAAAACATAGATAGAACCACATCTTTATGGACCCAAAAGGGATACATTTTTTAAAAAATAGGACCGCGAGGGGAAATAGGGGCAATTTATGCTTCTCAACCCGATTTTAATGAAATTTAAAACATAGATAGATCCAAATCTATATGGACACATAAGCTATACAGTTTTTCAAAAATAGGACCACAAGGGGAGGTAGAGGGCAATTTCTGCCTCTCACAAACTTTCCAACCCATTTTAATGAAGTTTATAAACATAGATAAATCCATATTTATATGGACATATTAGCATGATGTGTTTTTTAATACTGTGGTGTAGTCGGGCTTGACCGACTATACTTTCTTACTTGTTTTTTTTTTTAAATTTAAGTGACAGATAACCCTTCAGTTAGTGAACTCGTTTCTATAAAAAACACATTTTTGAAAAACTGCAGATAGCACTATTTGAAAAATAACCCTCGATATATTAGTTTAAAATATACAGAATATTTGATTACATATTTTATTAATTGCCCTTATGAAACATTAATATTTTTAAACTATTCGTTATTATTTTTGCAAATTATTATTAAAATGTTTTATGTGAACTCTAAAAACCTTAAGGAAATTTAAAAGGGATATGCGAAATATTTTCTTAATTTAAAATGAAATTAGAGAGATAAAATTAAAAGAAATATTTTCCTACTTAAATATCAACAGGGCTATAAAAAACATTTTTTTTTATAGGTTCATAATAAACCTTTTAATCTACATTAGACCTATTCACAATCTTGTACGTTTGAAATTGCAAATTTATGCAATTGAAGCACAGCCGCGAATAACGTTTTAAGTAACAAAATAATTATTTTTCAGGAGAGCAAAAAACATTTTAATAATAATTTGCAGATTATTTATTTTTTTAACTAAAAATTATTAAAAATTAGAATAATAAAAACTTGTTGTGAAATACCAAGAAATTTAAATTACATCCAAATTTAATGTTTATAACTTTTTTTAGTGGAAAAATGTTTCATATTCGCAATCGCGATGTCATTTGAAACGTTTTTCCACTTCGCAAACATCTTTTTAAACTTTATTCCTGTAGTGGAATTCTCTAACTTTTAACAACTAACGTTAACGTTAATTTTACCGGCACAGTTTATTGCTTACGGTAACAATACAGCAATTCAGTTACACAATTTAAACAACATAGCTAAAAATATCAATCAAGTGGCATCTTTGTTAATTAATTAGTATATTTAACGAACACTGCAAACTACTTCTCGTGTGGAACGACTTAAAGTACTTTCGAAACTAACAAAACCCCATTTAGGATTTGATAGTCTAGCGAAAATTGCAAAAAATCGGAAAATTTGCAAAAATAGCGAAAATTTTTAACATTTCAAAAAAGCCATAAAATTGATTAAAAGTCGCTAAAACTATAAGGAATTGCAAAAATTCGGTAAAAATTGTTAAACTAGCGGAAATTCGCAAAAATTTGCAAACAGCGGGTATTTATTAAAAATCGTTAAAGCTCTAAAGAACCACAGGAAAAAATCGCTTATAACGCGAACATGGATAAAATTCGCGAAAAATTGCAAACTTGGAAAAAAAAACCTTAAAATTTATTTGAAATCACTTAAACTATAAGGAATGGCAAAAATCCGGTAAAAATTGCTAAATTAAGGGAAATTCGCAAATATTTGTTAACAGCGAAATGATGGCAAAGTCTACTATTTATTAAAAATCGTTCAAGCTGTAAAGAATCAGAAAACTTACAGGAATAAAAAGCTTCTACCGCGAACGTGGCTATAATTCGCGAATAATTGCAAACTTGGAGAGAAGAAAAAAAATTTATTTGAAAACATTAAATCGGTTAAAAAAACAACATGTCGGAAAATAACAAAAAAAAAAAAAAAAAAAAAAAAAAACAGCGAAAATTCGCGAAATTTTTTAATACTTCAACCAAACCATAAAATTGATTTGAAGTCACTTAAACTATAAGGAATATCAAAAATTCGGTAAAAATTGCTAAATTAGTGGAAATTTGCAAAAATTAGCTAACATGATTGGAAAGTCTACAACTTATTTTTTGTGTAGAAAAGAAAACACTTTTAGTGATTTCCATAAGCTGCATCTAAAATGTAATATTTTTAATGCTTTTTGGTAAATTCGCAAAAAAAAACCAAATTTTTTAATATTATTTTTGCAAAATTTATGTAAATAACGTGAATTTTAAAAATGTTAATGAGGCTTTTATTCGCCAAATTTTTTGTTTGTTTGTTTTTTTTTAATAACTACGAATTAAAAAATAAACAATGAAAAATATTTTGCCGTTAAGATAACTTAAATACCAGACGTTAAGATAGAACTTAGCAGTAAACGTTATTGTTAAAAAAGTTACTGAATAAAATTTACGTTAACTTTGCTGTTAAATATTTTTAGCAATTTTAATTATGTTAAAATTAAATAGAGAATCGCACTACTGGTGTGAGTAGAGCAGTGAAAACACCGTTAAACTCGCTTTGCAAAAATTACACTGAGAGGAAAAATCAAAACTTTCGTATTTAAATCAAGCCGTTGTTAATAGCAGAGAACTGCAAAATCCACTATTTTTGTTGATTTACTCATACGATATAATTTACATTAACTCTATGCCTGCAAAACAAAGTTCAACGTTGGTAATTTTGACATCGTTTTGTACACATTTGATTTGTGCATGTGTAAGTTTTTTAATGAAAGTGTTTTGTTTGCATTTATTGTTGCGCACGCAATAACACAATTGCTTAAAGTCAAACGGCATTTATTCTTTTGCTCTTGCATTTAAGTAGTCATTGTCCACTCGATGACACAACGACGAATGTAAATTGGTATGAGTACGAGTCGCTTTGTTGGTATGATTGTTGTAGGCATAAGTTCAAATCAACTAGTTGTATTGTCCAATTTGTTTTTGTGTTTACCCTGCAAATAATATTGGACCACCTGATTTTGATTAAATGGACTACTCATTGGGCTCGGCCGATGTAATGAAAGCATGGACCATGTCATTCTTAAAAAGTGTTTGTAGTGAGACGACATGTCTTCGTTTTTTAACGAAATGTGTTTGTTTTTAAACGACTTCAAAACTAATCCTCTTGAGTATACAATGGATTTGATACTACTCCTTTGTAATCCAAAGCTGGGTTATATGGTCCTGCCCTAGGACATCGTAATTTTAAATATACCATGTTTTTTCCATACGTTTGGGTTACTTTTGGACTAGTCCTTGTTCCTTGTGGGCTACATTTTACATACGTGTTTGGACTAGTCCTATGATTTCCAGGGTATTTTTTTTAAAGCGTAACAAGCAACATTAACAACAATAACAACAATACATTGTACATTCAGAACTACTGTACTTTTTAAGAAATGATAAAAAATAAAAACGTCTTCTGTTTCTATGGAAATTGTTTCAGCTGCTGAATAGTCATCAGAGCAATGATTTTTGCGTATTTTTCTTTGTATATGTTTTTTACCAAAGCAATAATTGGCGAACGAAGCTAAACATGGTATGAATGGCAAATCCAATACGGTGTGCATGACTTGAATGAATTTTAAAACAACACCGATGTGTGTGGCTGAGAAGTTTGATTGCATGAACACAAATGAGTGTATTTGATGTTGTTTATTTAATGCGAATTTTTTGCAATCGCGCAAAGCCGTTCTCTGGTTAATAGTACGGTAAGTTACAGTTACAGAGTTACGAGTTATTAAAGTGTCCAGTACCTAAAATAATCCGAAAACGGGAATAACTTAAGAATTAAAGAATTCTATGCTGGCTTAATCCTGAATCCCTACTTGAAATAATCCAAAAGTAAATTTGATTACACTTACCTAGACACTCACCCCAGGCAATCAGAGAGAGAATATTATTTTTTATTTATTTACATTACTTTTGATTACCCAGCCGTCCGTTACACATGTTTGTTTAAACCATTATTGTATTCCCCCCTTCCTTTGCAGAAGAACTCTATATTATAAGACACTAGGAGCGTGCATGCTATCATAGTCATTCTACCTAGAAAATTGTATGTATTTAACAAAATTATTAAAACAAATAGCATTTTTGCTTGTTATTTTACTTTTTAAACATGAGAACAATGTAATTTGTGCTTCTTGTAGTGTTGCTGTTTCTACATATAAAGCAAGTTGTTGTTGTTTTCATTTTGTTTTTTCTGTATCTACTTGCAACTTCAATTAGTTTTGGAAGAATTCCAACCAATTGTAGTGGGGAATGTAAGAAAACATAAACTCACTGTTTATTGTTGTTGTTTTTGTTTAAGCTTTGATATTGTTACTGTGGCTTGTAATTCTTATTTGCTTAACTGTTTTATATGTTTAATATCTTATTTTTTCTAAAAGCTTTGGATGATGTTCGTTGTCGTGAACGCCACGCTTTTTTAATTTTTTTCATATATAATAATTTACAATGCCACGATTGAGCTAAAGTGCATTAGGCTAAGAAAATGTTTTCTTAAAAAAATACGACATTTAAAGAATTAAAAGAAAGACAATTAAGTAAAAGGTTTGTCTATTTTAGTATATCGTCGCAGGAATTAAAGAACGCTGTAACTGACAACACATAAAATGTTCACCAGAGCCAAAAAACCTGTTGCAAGAAAGTAGAAAAAATTTTCATATCACAAAATTATATAACTAAGGAACATGATTTTAAAAACGTATTTTTATTTTTTCTCGCTTTATATATTGGCTGTTAACATTTCCTCTCAAGTCAATTATTCCCGGTGATTCTGCGACTTACAGCAAACGATTTTTTTTTTATTTGTTTTGCGTAAGAGATTTTTTTTTATCATACAAATATGGGACCGGGACCAATCGACGCAGTATTTCTTTTTCTGAAAAAAATGATCTAAATAATTAAATAACAAGTTCTTGAACATTAGAGAAAGTGTCTTCTCATGCATTTTTGCATTTTCAAAGTGACTTCTCATTCATTTTTGCATTGTAGCGTTCAAGACAGAAATAAAAAAATAAAGTCTTTGTGTACGTTTTAATTGAAATTAACTCATGTAAATATATATGGATATTATGTAGCGGGCAACGCCGCGGGCACGGCTAGTAACATATTAAAGTAACATATGAAAGGAGTAATACTTTTAATTATTACTTTTTATAATTAATTTCTTAAATGATTAGAATTCCTTTTTTAATTTCCAATTAATTTAAATCATATTAAAAGAAAACATGAATAGCTTTAGAAATTTTCTATTTAAATTGGAAAATCTATATTTTAAATATAAATTTGCGGCCAATTCTGCACCTCTAGTTCAAGGTGTTTTTACAAACATCAACGATTACTAAGCGAATGGTGTGATTGCGTTTAATTGTCTCATGCGGCATCACATCATTTCGTTGATTGACATACAACGCAATTATATAAAAAGATTACAAGATAGGCAATCAGTAAAAACAGTAAATATAAGTCGCCGTCCAGACTTAATTCCCAACCAGAATGTGAATAACGTGGCTTAGGCTACTGAGCAAATACATGTAAATCATATGTGTCAATTCAAATTGAACTTAAGGAGACTTTATGTTTAGTTTTATAAAACTGTCGTTTGCTTACGGAAGGTGCGAAACTAATCGCTCATTCCGTACGGAATCAATGTTTCTGTATTTTGTTTTTGTTATTTTAAATGGATTTGAGAGGCTTTTTGTTTTATTTTTGACAGTAGCTCAAGTTTGTTTATGCACATTCCATAACACGCGTTTTCGCCTCCACGCAGCGCATGCTTTTTTAACCTTACTTGCGTTCTACGTTTCAAGTTACATGCAACGCTGTTTATGCAGCAGCAGCACAAGTAAAAATAAAATTTAATTTGTCAAAATCAGCTGATTTTTCGAACGCTTACAAAAGTAGAAAGTAAACCTACTTTTCGCCTCAAGGCATCTACGCTTTTGTGCATGTAACTTACTACGTATAACTACACAGATTCTACTTTTTTGACAGCTGCGTATGCTGCGAAAAAGCGAGTAACGCGTGGTGTGGACCTCCAGCTTTAGAATTTTTGTTGCAGCAAATCTTGAGTTTATTGGTGAGAGAGTTGAGAAGCTCGGGGAGAGTTTCTCAGTTTCATGTTCTCGGAAATTCGGTTTCATTTTGTTCTTCTCACACTTTTCAAATGAAGTCCAACCAACTTCATTTGAAAAGTGTGAGAAGAACAAAATAAAACCGAATTTCCGAGAACATGTGTATTTGTATTTATACATTAAATATATAAAAAGGAGAAGAGGAAAGCCAGGATAAAAATACAAAAATTACAAGACTAAAATTTTATTATTTTGACTCAAATGCAATTTGAAAAAATTGCGGCAAAAAATGTGCAAGTCTGGCCAATGACTTAGCATAGCAATAAAATACGGTGTTATTATGGACTTAATGCATGGAAAAAGCAATAAATGTGTTAATACTCAGCAAAGGCAAATGTATTTGTTCTGTTCTCTAATGCATACATCACAAACATCACAAATAATCGCAGACTTTACGAGGAAATTTTCTAATATTAAAGGCAAAAATTGTTAAACTATATTGAAAGGCTTTAAAAGAAACAAGTACTGTCTGAAGTGTATTTCTTTGAATTTAGTAGTCCAATTGCAAACACCGCTAAGTTAAAAAAAAAAAAAAACAAAATTCTGAGATGATCAATTAAAACAGTTTTTAAAATTGAAATACGAAGCCATATAGAGAGTTTTGCAGGAGAATTGAATAGTTAACCAAAATTGCGCGTAATTTACGGAAGTTTGTACGAGATTTATAATGGTTTGGGGAGGCATTTTAAAAACAAATAAAATGGCGGCTTTTACAGTATTTTTATTTGTTAACTTAGCGGTGTTTGCAAGTGGACTACTCAATTCTACACTACACAATTTTAATTCAATACTATTTAAATTGGGGGACGAATAGAAACGAATAGAATTTGCCTTTGTGGTTGTAGTTGTACACAAACGTTTTGATTTTTGGTGTGTGTTTGATTTTTATGTAGCTTCGTTCTATATCGAGTGCCTTAATTTAGCTCTAGGACTTTACTGCAAAATGTGTAGGTCTCAGTTGAAATTCGACAATTTTACTTATTAACATTCACTTTGAGTTAAAATAAGCTTAAGTACCATTTATTAAACTTTTTCACTCAAATTACGACCAATATGTGGGTATTTGACTTAAGTAATGGTACCAGCTAGTGGATCGTCGACACAGCCCCAATTGCAGTATTTTCAATTAACGCCGACATTTATATATGTACTACTTAAAAAAGTCATTTTGTTACCCCTCTGAAAATAAAGCATGATATGTTTTATGATGATTCCCAAAATATTTTGGTTCTAGAGTTGACCATCCGTGATCTGGACCATTTTAAAAAAAGGTACTTTTTAAATTTTTCCCCCGAAACGAAAATATGTATTTAGTAAAATATCTCAATAAGTAGGTCGCAAGTGGTCAAGTTTTATATATCATTGGATGCTGCTTCAAAAACTCTTTTCGATGATATCAAATTTTATTTATGTCGTCTTGGCACAAAGTACCAACAATATTCGAATAACCGAAAAAAGGCCTTTTTTAAAAATGGTCAAGCTCACGGATGGTCAACGCTAGAACCAAAATATTTTGGGAATTATCATAAAACATATCAAGCCTTATTTTAAGAGGGGTAACAAAAACACTTTTTTCAGCTCCATACAAGTTGAGTCGGTCTAATGTACATAAATACATTTTGTTTTAATTTTTATTATTTCATGTTGTTGTATAAATAAAAACTTGTATAAAAACTTAAATGTAGCTTTCCACTTTGTCAGTGACAACTGCGATATTGTCTTTTAATACTTTTATTACTTTTAGCTGTTTTTGTTTCCTTTTTGTTTTTTGTACAATTTTGTAATTGAAATGCCAATTTCGATTAGTTTTCAAGAGTTAAAATGTAAAGACAACTTACACAAGAAAGGTGTGGATGTTGTTGCTATTGTTGCCATTGTTTTTTCTTCGAATTTTTTGTTTTTGTTGTTATTGCCTTAATATTGTATGTACAATGAAAAGTTTATTTATAAAATAACAGCAACCAGCAGCAGCAGTGGAAAAAAAACAAAGAAAGTTTAATACAACATGTAAGAAAATATCAACTATTTCCACTGAACCATTAAATGTTAAATTTGTTTTTCTTTTACGGCAGACTGACTACACATACAAAAAATTACATAAACACACACATACACTACCTTACAAATGAACTGTGCAAAATTGAAGGTGTGGTTGTCAATGATTATTGGCAAAAAGCAAGAAAAAGAGTAATAAAAAAAGATATACAAGGAAACGAAAATTAGTTGTTAGAAACAATAAAAAAAATTAAATATTACACATCAACACACACATACACATCCATACTCCTGTTAGAGGCCACACAACCTTAAATCTACAAAAACTTGGCAGACATTGATTGAAGGGTTTCTTTTTTAGGGTTTATACTTCAGTAAACAAACACACATACAAACACTAATAAATTTATATTTGTGTTACTTTAATTTTTTTCTTTTTCATTCAATTAACTGTTTGTTTGTTCTATAAAGAACGAACACAAAAAAATAATCGGAAGAAAGAAGGACGCGTCAAGGAAACCTTTTTCTAGGATCCACCCTCAACATATAAAAACGTCTTTATGGCTTTTGGCTTTTTTTCAAACCCCACCTTAAAATCTTTGTATTTTTGTTCTACAATTCACAATTTAGTAAAATTTAAAAAAAAAATTGTGCTGTTGTTGTTTATTATTGCTAATAACATTAATTGTAGAAGTTTATTTTTATTTTATTGCAACAGTTTGTTCTAAAGCTGTTAAAATATTGTGTTTTTTTAGTTTTGTAGCTGTCGATGAGACAAGAACTTTTGTGGCCTTCGTCTGACCTGTTGCTGCTTATGAATGAATAAATGTCCTTGAGGCATTTTATACCAACACCTACAAAAACCTCCTTTCAATTATCACCGCTTCACTTGTATAGTTTGTGTGTTTCAAATGCGTGTGAGTCCCCTTTTTTGTGAAGCCAAAAAAAAAAAAAACATATTTCAAACAAGTTGTCACTGTCACACCCTAATTGTAGAGTCTTGTTGTTCTAATAAACAAATTATTATTCATTCAACTTAAATTGCAACCTCTGACAGTTAATGTGATGGCGTTAAAAACGGGTGTGATTTGTTGATGCCGCGAAACCCAAGAAAAGGGTTAAAATTACATAATTTTTAATTGTTTACATTAATATGTATATTTTATTTTTTAATTGCAGTTTGCTATAGACAATTTTTTTATAATTGATAAATATGTCAATTATATAATTAAAGTGACTTGTTTTTCTCATTAGAATAATTTATAAGTTTTTTAAAAAAAAAAGGCAAAAAACGAAACAACTTTTAAAAGCATATAACATTTAAATAACAAATGATTTCTTCACAAATTTTTCCGCAGAATATTTAACTATTCGCTGGCAGCTAAAAGAAAATATTTTATAATAATCATGATAAGTTTGAGTCTTATATTTACAAAATACTAGACCAAAGTAGGTCCAAAATAGTAACTATATACACTGAAAAGAATTTTCTTCGCAATACCAATGAATTTTGACATTAATCCCATGAAAAATTGCATTAAAAAGGAACCTATGCAGCGCTTCGTTGGATCAATGAAACCTGTTTCATTAAAAGGATTTAATGAAACATTACATTAGATCTATGAATATTATTCATTGGATGAATACTTTCAATAAAGTAACAAAAATTTTTTTTTCATTTTTTTTAAATTATTTTTATTTTTTTTTTAAAAATTCTTATTTTATTTTATTTTTTATTTTTTTTTTCTGTCTCTGGCGGGAATCGATCGCGGAACCTCGGTGCTGATAGACTTGCTCACTACCAGCTAGCCTACCGGGGCAGTTCAGTTTTTGGATAAAAAAACTTGTTTTTTACTCAATAAAGAGCGTACATATGAGATTAAATTGTCCATAACAACAATAACAACGTTGATTGAAAGTGGATTGAAAGTTTTTGTTTCATTACTATAATGACATTTTTATTGTCATAATGAAAATTTAAATTTATGAAGGCAATTATTGAAATGCATATGTTGCTTTTATAAAAAAATTATTGATTTCATAAATTTAAGGCATACGTATAACATTAGATGTATGAAATTATTAAATCTTACTTTTTTAATTAACAATTAAACATTTTTTTAGGGAAACAATAATTTTGTATGAATTTATGTAAATAGTTATGTTTGTATATTGTTTTTTTATGTTCCCAAACTTAAGTTTTCATATATCCAATGAAAATTTTTAACGTAATTACGAAATCTGATGAAGCGATTTTAAGGAAAATACTTCATTATAACTGTGCAATTCCATTTAGACAATGAAAATTTTCATTTAACCAAGGAAAATTTTTTTATGAAAACGATTCATTAAATATATGAAGCATTTTTCTTTCAGTGTAATCTTATAGATAAATTATGCCCGTCTCTTAATTTTTTGTAGATTTCGACTGTACATTGTACTGATAAAAGTCGGACTAAAATTAAGAGCTCTGGATCGTTTTTAATTTTTGTAATACCCGGGGTGCCCTACTTTGGGAACCTATGGGCCTCTTCTGATAAGTCTGTAGACCCCAAATCCGAAACTTAAACTTGACTACAACTCATTAACTACCACTTTAAATTTTATTTCAACCGGACTAACCCTTAACCATAGAGTACTAACCATATTTTACGTACGTTCCCAGCAAAAACTTACATTGCAAAGTAATGAGTTAAAAAGCTAATATAACGACTCTTCACTACTTATACATTGGCATTTTAACTCATTATTTTAACACGGTGATGTCATTGGAGGCAAGTACTTACCTCCCTCGCTTACAAATAGGGAGTTAAAAAGTTATTACTCCGATGTCACCAAAATTACAACTAACATTGAATGACTTTAAAAAATTTTTTTTTTTGTTACTTTTTTTTTTATTATTTTTTTTTTCTATTTTTTCTTATTTTATTTTACTTTATTTTTTTTTCTATTTTTTCTTATTTTATTTTACTTTGTTTTATTTTTTAATTTGTCTCTGGTGGGATTCGATCGCGCAACCTCGGTGCTGATAGACTAGCTCACTACCAGCTAGTCTACCGGGGCAGTGTAGTTTTTGTATAAAAAAACGTTGTTTAACTCAATTAAGAGCGTAAATATGAGATTAAATTATTGTAGGCAACTACTTACCACCCTCGCTTACAAATAGGGAGTTAAATAAGTCATTACCAAACTACTTCTATGTAATGAAGATGGTATGTAGTAGTCATTGAAAAGTAAGTTGCTCAGTAATGGCATGTCATTACCAAGTTTTTGCTGGGTTGTAACTAGTGATCGTCGTTTCGACGATGTATTTTTTAACTGCCTATAACTTTGGCTTAAAACCAAATATACTTTTTTAATAAATGTTATTGATCATTGGGGCACGTTATAAGTCTAAAAAAAAAAAAATTAAATTTTAATTGCACATATTTTTGGGATCATTAAAAAGAAACTAAAAATATTGTAAGCAAAACTAAAAAACTTAAAAAGAGTAAAAACTTAAAAAAGAAATTTTTAGCTTTAAAAAATATAATTTTTTTTTAATAACACTTTGAGCAAGAGTCACAAAGCCCAACATTGTCTGTGTTCATACGGCTCATGTCTTATTGACATGATTGCTGCTTTATAGGCGAGAGTGACGAGGGGAATAGAAACGAGTACACAGATGCATGTACTGTCTTTACGTTTTGCTTTTTAATTTTGTTTAATTTTGTTATTGTTTTCAATATCAAAAAAGAACACACGCATACGCACGTATATACAAAAAAAAAAACCTGTCGTCAACATGACATGAATCATTTGAACGAAAACTCATGTTCAAAGAAGAAAAAGGAAGAATATTGTCAATAAGACATGAGCCGTTTGAACTCAGACTGTGTGGTCTCCGCATATATCACATTTTTATTTTGACATTCGTCATTTTTCGTATGGGCATGAGTTACACGTACTTCCTTTGAGCTTTTTTTGTATTTTCTCCTTAGCTAGTCATTGTTATCACTATTGTTTGGAGTAACAGCATTTGCAATTTTTTGTTTCCTTTATTTATTCCACTTGGGAACATAGGGCTTCTACAAGTAAATTCCAACTTATTCTATCATAACATACATCTTATATTTCATTAAACGATTTGTTCTGCATATTGAGTTCTTGTATGCCTGTTCTACGCCAGGTGTTCTTTGGGCGGCCAGAGCGTCTGCTACCTTGAGGATTCCATTCCAATGCCGATCTTGTGATACTGCCAACTGGTCGTCGCAATGTGTGGCCTATCCACTTCAACTTTCGTCTTGCAATTTGGCGGATAATGGGAACTTCGTTTGTCAATCGCCAGAGATCGATGTTGGTGATTACGTTTGGCCAAAAGATACGGCATATTATGCGCAAACATTTGTTTACAAAAACTTGCAGTCTTCTCGCTATAGTACTCGTCATAAGCCATGTCTCGCTTCCATATAGCAGTGTGGATTTCACACAGGCATTGAATATACGAATTTTTGTATTCTTTGAGATTTGGGGGGATCGCCATGTTTTATTTAGCAGACCAAAAGCTGATCTTGCTTTGTTTAACCTGAGTGAAACGTCTTCTTCCACTCCTCCATCTACCGACATCATGCATCCTAGATAACAAAAGGATTTCACGTATTTTATACGTTGGTTTTGTACTACAATATGGTTGTCAGTTGCGTTATTTATACACATTGCATGTGTTTTGGCAATATTAACTTCCAGCCCAACTCTATTTGCTAGCGCGACCAAATCATTTACTTTGCTCTGCATATCATTAAACTTATGCGATATAAGACAAATATCGTCGGCAAAGTCCAAGTACTCCAGGTGGTTTTGGAAATCCCAGACAATGCCTCTTTTTTTCCTGCATAATTGTGACATAGCCTCATCCAAAACAACGGCGAACAGTAATGGTGAAAGGGGGTAACCTTGTTTAACTCCAGCGTTTGTCATAAAGGGTTCGCTGATCATACCATTGTGACGAACTTGCAGTGTGGTATTGTTGTACATAGCCTTAATCAAATTTATTAATTTTGTTGGTACACCTTTTGCTTTAAGTGCATCCCATATAGCACTGCGTTTTATCGGGTCAAATGCTTTATTAAAGTCTATAAATACCAAATAAAGCGGTGTGCGCCACTCGACCGATTGTTCTATTATTACACGGAGGGTATTGGTTTGATCTACACAGTTGCGTTGTGGTCGGAAGCCTGCTTGTTCATCGCGTAATGATTTTTCGATTACTTGTAATCGGATATTTATTATAGTAGCAATTACCTTGTATACAGTGTTGAGCAGAGTAATACCTCGCCAATTATCACACTCAGTCAAGTCATTTTTCTTTGGAAGCTTTACTATTTGACCTTTTGTCCACGTGTTAGGCAACTGTTCGATTACCCAAGCATCACGTTTATAGGGATGAATTATTTCCGCGGCTACTGCTGGGTTAGCTTGGAGGAGCTCTGAGGGTATCCCATCTTCGCCTGGCGCTTTGTTTCTTTTAAGTTTTTCTACAGCGCATGTAATCTCTTCAATACTAGGCGGGTCTATAGATATTGTGTTGTTGGTTGCTGTAAACGGTTCGGTGGAGCTTTCTACGTTATCGTCGACAATGTTGCTGATTTCTTCAAAATGTTGTCTCCATCTTTGTGTTTGTTCTTCGACGTTCGTTAGCAGCTGACCGTTTGTATCTTTTATAGCATAGCTTCGATTGTTCGCGCCTGCTGCTGCTTCCGCTTCACTGGCTATTGTTTCAAAATATTTTCTTTTATCATTTCGGGCTGATTTTTTACGGCTTTCGCTACGGTCGAATATTGTGGTTTGAAGTTTGGGTTATCGATCTTCCGTTGTTTCAGGTTGTTTCTTTCCTGTATAAGAGTCCAAGTGTTGTCTGATAGCCATTTTTTTCTTTCTGTTTCTTGCTTGTATCCTATTTTTTCTTCTGCAATGGCCCTAAGCGAGTTGCACGTCTCATCCCATGTTGTGTTAATTGCTGGTATACATTCTCTTAAAACCTCTCCAATTTCGTTACTTTTCTCCTTGTCCCGAAGCTTTCCGACATCAAAACGTTTACGTATTTGTTGTGCATTTCTTTTGTAAAATTTCTTAAGTTTAATATTTATTGTCGCCACCACTAGCTCGTGATCGCTGTCTATATCAGCACCTCTTTTGGTGCGTACGTCTATTAATGATCCTCTCCATTTACGGCGAATGCAAATATGGTCAATTTGGTTTTGAGTATTACCGTTTGCGGAAGTCCACGTGTATTTATGAATGTTTTTGTGGGGGAAGAATAAACCATCAATAACCAATTGGAAGGCCTGTCAGAATTCTATGAACCGTTCACCATTTTTGTTTCTCGTTCCCATGCTATGTGTTCCCATGATTTCGGACAGGCCATGGTTGTCGTTCCCAATTTTTGCATTAAAATCTCCAGTAAGAATAAGTATGTCGCGGATTGGAATATTGTTTACCGTTGTAGTTAGTTGGTTGTAAAATTCGTCCTTAACTAAATCGTCGGCATCCTCCGTGGGTGCATAGCACTGAATAATGTTGATGAACTTTCCAACCTTACTGAAGAAACGAGATGTTATAATTCGATCCGATATACGATTCCATGAGTGTAAGGTTGATTTCAAATCTTTGGATATTATAAATCCAACTCCACTTTCGCATCTGTTCTCCTTTCCGCTATGCAATACTACATTTCCGTTTGCAGATACCATTTGGCCACTTCCGCGCCACCGCATTTCACTAATTCCCAGAACAGCAACATTGTAATTTATCATTTCAGCCTCTATTTGAGCGACTCTTGATGTTTCGCTTAGCGTTCTAACGTTCCATTGTCCAATTCGTATCCGTTTTCGTGTGCCAAAGGTTGTTATCGATGTAGGGGATAAGTTTTCTATTTTCCTTGTACTAGTTTCGTTAATCATTTGTAGTTCAGATAAGCGGATGATTGGTCCACTGTATCCTATGATGGTACTGGGGCTGCCAGTTCATAGTCGCCATCCTGACTGTAATACACAGCTGAGTTTCAGTGACTATGTGTATTCCTCTTGTCACCTATTTACCTGAGACGCGTCAGTGTTAGCAAGCCAATCAGGTTACTCAGCTATACGCCTTCTCACTCTAGCTGCCGACAAATGGGTATCTGTGCGACATTTCCAGGGAATACTTGGTTTAAGACCGGAAGTAGTGAGCTGCTTGGGAATTTCATCAGAGGAATCGCTTCTTGCTTTCCCCAAGTGGAAGGCAACAGAGAGCTTTCCGCCCAAGGGCACCTCTGAGAATAACCCCATTCCCCAACAACATTTGCAATATTTGCTCACAACGTTGAAAAAAATTCACGTTAATACTAACCTTCGACGAATCGACCACTACAAAACCAATAAAGGCAATGTTCCAGCAACGCGGTTTAAAAAAGACAATTACACACAGCAAAAGTAAATTATCTACTTGCAGCATACAAAATTTAAGATTGTTAGGCACACTCCTTTAAAAGTAAATTAGTTAAAAGTGAGCGATGCTCGTCGAAACGTCGATCGTTAGTACTCTAGGGTTAAGAAAATCCAGAATTATCTCTATTTTTGCGTTTAAAATCTGCCATTGTGCATCGCCAGGGTCATTGGCGGGAATCAAACCTACAACCCTCTTACTGATAAAAAAAAAAGCTCAATACCAACTAGCCTACGAAGGCATACAAGCATCAATGAAACAATATCTCCATTTATTAGGTGTTCTTTTATTGACAGTTATATTAGCCGATTTTTTGCAATGGCTTTTGCTGTTTTATATCAATTTACTCGAATCGTAAAATTTGTTTTTATTTGAATGTGCACAGCATGAATATCAATTTAAAACACCGACAAAACGAGTAGAATCACATTTCCGATTTGAATATCGATTCATTCGTACACTACAACCAAACTTAATGTTAAAAAGCGGAGGCTTGGATAACGCCGCGTTTAATATCTTCTGCTATGAAAAATTAGATAGTGAAAAAAGAACAAAAGAAAGAAGAAAAATTAATCTATTATTGTATCACCGAAACACGAACAGAGCAGAGGTGTAAATAAATCAAAACTTTAACGATGGGATTCACTCCTTATAAACTATCTATTGTTTAAAAGCGTGTAAGATTGGTAGTTCATCCATGTGACCAAGTAAAGCATGTAATACGCAGGTAATATTCGTCCAAGTACAACATCTATCTAAGTTGATGCAAATAGTTTCAAAAGTTAATTTAGAACTTTGCAAATGGTCTTCCAAAAAAGGGACAATAGATGTACAAACTCTATAAAAATGTTTCTGTCCATATTTAAATCTGCATAAATAAACCGGTGTATATGGTATCCGTAGCATATACACCGGTTCACCTCTAGCGCAGCCGGAAATACACACACACCCACACAAGCATTTTCGCATGTATTCACAGCACAGATTCAAACTACCGCCATCTAAAAAACTTCTTCTGTTGAATAACTTGGAATTACAACAGCAGCAACAACAAATACAACTAATTTACAAAAAGTAAAACTAGGATTGCAAGAGCGGTCAAAGTAAAAATATAAAGACTAAACAGAAAATTTGTACACGTTGTAAAAAAAAAAAATATTATAACTCAGGTTTCAATTACGATTTTATATGATACAAGATACAACAAGTTTTGCTAATACTTGCTTTAATTTTAAGGACACTTCAAAACAGTGTTCGAAAAAAACAGAACATTATTTAGCGTACGGCTTACACTCCCAGAAACAATATATATTCTTTTAATGATTGTGCAGACGAGCACAACCCTTAATACCGTTCGTAACTATTTTCAATAAGGTAACGAACATTATGTATCGTACTGTTTTTTGTTGTAAAACAGAACAATTGTACTGGCCCTGTAGACATACATTATATCTATATGTTCTGTTGGGTTTCTGTTATTCACTGACAAACTGAGCAAACAAACAATTTTAGCAACGCCACAGCACGAATAGCTTGTGCACAGGTTTATTTGCGTAACATTTTTTTGCTGGCTTTTTGAAATGAACGAACATTATTGAGCTGAACCGCACACAACGAATTTTGTGGCTTAAAATACCGAACGCTACTAAATGTTCTCATCTTGTTGATATCGATTAGTACAGTATTATTTTTATGTTAGAAGATCACAAACATAGAATCGTTTTTTTAATGATTTACTACACAAACACTATTACCGTTTGTGTTTTCCACAAATATACCGAGCCGAACACTGAGGAACGATATTTAATGTTAATTTGCGAACACTGCCTTAAACTACCACTTCGTTAGAAATATGTGCACATTTCTAGCGGTGGGAGTTAAAGAATAAACAATAATGAAACGCCAAATAGGAAAATTAATTGACGGGGGTTTTTAAGCGATTTATATAAAAATAAACAAATAAGCAAAATTTAAAGTCGAGTTGGGGTTTAAAATTAAAATTTTGTGAATATTAAAAAAAAATTATTACATTTTAATCAGAAACATTTTATTGGCATCTACAAAGTTTTTATGTAAGACTTTCGCGCGCAATAAAGTCCTTTGCACTAAGTAGCATCACGATTCTTTCTTCTTTGACGATACGTGTGTGAGACGTAGAACAGCTGGGTCTAGCGTATTTACGAATTTCACAGGATTCTGTACGGCCTTATCCGTATGCATTACAGTATCTACTGATTTGTATTCGTATTCTGCTCTTTCAAACGACCTTAACAAAATCACAGAATACTACAGAACTGTCACGAGACGGAAGATTTTGCGTTTTTTTTTGTCTCTTTCAAAGAAAGCTGCCCTCTTGCATTTCTCTTTTCATCATCTTCTATGCCGCAATACATTGAACACAAATTTATTTAGTTAAGATTTATTTACAAAACTGTTGTAAAAATTAACTTTTAAGTTCACCACAACACGAGTAAATAATATTTAAGTAACAAAATAACATTATAAAACAATACAATATTACTAAATATATTTTTTTGCACAAAAAACAACGTTTGCTGAACCAATGAATTTGTTTAACGCGGTTTGTGTTTTGTTATTTTTGTTTTGATCACGCCATTTGTGTTGATTGTTGCGGCCTGTTTTTACACCTTGCCACTTCACTACCAAAAAAGCTTTCAGTCTCTTTCTTCGAAAGCTGCCCTCGCACCTGATTTGTGCCTTTTGTACACGTCACTTCCCATTCAGAAAAAGACAATCACCACGACGCTGTGGCGACGTTGCATGGGGTACTATCAACATCAATACAACGTACTGTTTACCAAATTTACAATGTTGTCACAATATTAAAATGATAACGCCAAATGTGCGTCTTCCGACTCTTCTTTTTAGTGTTGTCACAGTACTGTAAATTTAAATTTACAGAATTTACAACGTAGTCACAACCGTCTTCCGACTCTTTTTTTCAATATTGTTACAAATATAAATTCGCTAAATAAACAAGCAAAATTTGTATATTTTCTAATCTAAAATAGTTTTTGTGTTTTCATTTTAATACGACACTTTTAAATTAATAAGACTACATTTCTGTGTATACAGCGTTGTAGCGGTATAGAATTATTATAAACACCGTATTAGAAAATTAAGGTTTAATTCTTGTATATATAGTGTTGTAGCGGTATAGTTTTATGGTAAATACGACTTTAAAAAACTAAAGTCGTATATTTGTATTTAGAGTGTTGTACCGGTTTTGAATCTTATTTACATAAAAACGGTATTAAAAAACTAAGGCCCCTATTATGGTTTACAACTTTGCTAAATTGCGGTGAACAAAAACATAACCAAAATTTGAGTTGTAAACCTGTAAATTGTATAACCTGTAAATTTAATGTATTTTTAAATGTTGGAAACATTATAAAAAAAAAAATATATGAAAATATTTTAAATACTTAAAAAAAAAAACCGTAATAGGGGTCTAAGGTTGTAATTTTGTATCTACAGTGTTGTGATGGTACCATATTTTTGGTAGAGTTTTTGTATTTACAGGGTTGTGGCGGTAAATAAAATTTAGAAGAGTCGTAATTTCTGCCTGGGTTTTTACAGTTCTGTGTATTCCAAGGCGAATTTAACAAGGTAAACTCTAAAAGCTCTTAAATTATAATAGTATTAGCTATATGCGTTCAGAAATGTAGTGGGAAATCGCAAATTTATATGAAAACTTTATTTTCCCCTTTTCTATTCCCCTTTGTCTATTTTATTTGGAGCTGCGTTGGCGAACTAGAATTAAGCCACAATTTTTTTGTTCTTGAACATTTTGCTCAAATTAAGGATATTCATTTAAAATAACTGTGTAATACCTTTAGTAAAAAAAAAATTTCACAAATTTCAACAATCACAATTTATTTTAAATGAAAAACAAAAATAATTAAAAAATAAAATTTATTGACATGTCGGATTTTACAGCTGACGAACAGTTGTTCTAAAGAGTTTACCTTGTTGAATTCGCCTTGGTTATTAGTAGGATATTTAAACGATTAACCATTGTTCGATTAATCGATAAGTTTTGATCGATTAACTGTTCGCATAATTTAAAATTGCTTATTTTCGATTAATCGATTAACATCACTCTTATTACACAGTACAACAGCCAATCTGGGGGGTGAGAAATTCCAAGTCAGGGTGATGGTACTAGGTCGGTATAGTAAACCCCTCATAGGGTTTGGCGTTCGTATGTGTCAGTTTTTTTTTTATGACATTTTAAATTTTTTCCTTATCTTGATGTTTTTTCGCTTAGTTGTAACATTTTGGCAAAAACGTAGTTTAACATAACTCGAGAACCACTTGTCCGATTTTGCTGAAACAAATTTGGAAAAATTAAGAATTACAATTTCTCTAATCTGTTTCTATACCGTTTTCCTATATGTGCAGCACTTTCGAAGTTAAAAATGAATGTATGAAGAAAAAAAATATTTTTTGCCCAAAAAATTTAAATTTTTTAGTTTTAATTCATAAAAAATCCAAAACAGTAAAAAAAAGCTTCAAGTCCTATTACTTTCACGTGAAGTCGCATAACCTATGAAATAAATGAGACATAAATCATTAAAATCAATGAACGCGTTTCGCTTTTATTAACAATTAAGTGAAGGTATGCATTTCAAAAATTTGCTCGAGATGTGCACAAAATTCTTTGCAAAAACATTTATGACTTTTTTTATGATTCTTAGAATTCAAAAAAAAAGTAATAAACAAAAGGTTATTTGATTTTTATGATTGCGGTAGCAAAGTAATAAGCGGTAATAAATGTGCGTGGACAATTGAAAGGAAAAAAGGAAAGTGCACTTTTTTAATTAATTGGGGTTTTCCGTTGGCTACCTGTATGATTTTTTTACAGAAATTCCACCCACATCTATTAGTGCTCATGTTTTGGAACGTACCTGTCAGTAAAATATTGAAAAATACGTAGTATTTATAGGTGTTCATTTATCGATTTTTGTCATTCTACAAGTGCCGACGAACGCGAACAGTAAAAGTGATTTTTCTCCAGTTTTTTAAAAGAGAACAGAATATGGAACTGTGCAAGCCAGATATAAATAGCTTTTGCTACTGCTGTGGTCAATATGTCATAAAAAAAGGGGAAATTTCAGTACTGATTTTGTTCAAACATACGAGATGTACTTCAACCAAAATGTTATAGTGAACGAAAATTGGGTACCAAATATACTAAAAGCTGCTACAACCGTCTAATGGATTGGAAAAATAGAAGACGTGAAAGTATGCCATTCGGTATCCCAATGACTTGGACTAATCCTGGCGAAGGTCACAATCCATTGAATTGCTATGCATGTGCGAATAAAGGAGCCGCAAAAAGGATAAGAAAATCGTATAATTACGTTGGTGTTGCAAGTGCCGCAACACCATTGCCTCATTCGGACCACATTCCTGTGCCAAAAGCTTCTAGCACAGATATTTTCTCTTCTACGACTGCTCCGACATATCATGCACGTGATGATATCCCATATGAGCCATCAGTATCCAATGAGCCAATTTTAATAAATCAAAATAAGCTTGATTCAATTGTCAAACAATTTGTTGGCACCCGGTGAAAGTCACAGCTTATCGAAGTCGTCAGGCAACACTCCAAAGTTTATTCCTTGTGAATGATGAAAAAACTTCTGCATATTGCCCGGATGTAGGAAAATTGATGGACGCAATGGAAATAAAATATGAAGCAGATGACTGGAGATTATTTATTGACAGTTCAAAACTCAGCTTGAAGGCGGTTTTACTGCATAAGACCAATGAAAAACCTTCAGTTCCAATCGCCTATAGTACAGAAACGAAAGAAACATATGATGCACTAGAAAATATTTTAAAAATGGTTAACTACGCCAAACATATGTGGCGCATATGCTGCGATTTAAAAGTTGTAGCAATGCTTTGCGGTCTTCAAAGCGGCTATATTAAATATATGTGCTTTTTGTGCGATTGGGACACACGATTTTCCGGTGACCAATATGCATGCCACGGATGGAAACTCAGAGAGCACAGCAGGTTACAAACGGCCAATATTATTCGTGAGCCTCTAGTGCCGAAGGAGAAGATATTGCTGCCTCCACTGCATATTAAACTTGGAATTGTTAAGAATTTTATCAAAACTGTCGCCAAAAGAGATGAAGTTTTCTTGTGTTTGAAACTAATTCACCCGAGACTCAGCGAAAGTAAAATTAAAGAAGGTAACTTATAATATCACATTCATTTCCCATGATTTTCCATCTAAACAAATTAATTTTTTCCAATCAGGCGTACTAAATGGTCCAGATATACGAAAGCTGATTAAAAGTGACGCATTCAACAATATTTTAATAAAACAAAAACTTACAGATATAGAGGCAAAAAGTCGCCGAGTGCAATAATTGCGGAAATTTGCTGGTGGAGTAAGCTTGTGTGGCAAGACAAGGATGATCTTGATGATAAAGAATTTTCAGGAGATGCAGAAGGGCCAACAGTGGAGTCACACATTGATATTATGTGTGATTCAGAAGCTGATGATAGCGATGAATGCGATACCACTAGTCCCGAACAACCACCATCGAAAAAGTCTAGGCAATATTTATTAAAATAAATAAAAATAAATAAATAAAATAAAAATAAAAAATTATAAAAATGTTTACTTAATTTTTTTACTAGTTTATGGCCAGAAGTCTGGAGTTATTGGGGAAAATTTATAAAAAAGGCGATAAATGACACTTTTTTGAATAAAAACAAATATCAATATTCTTGTCAAAATGGGATACCTTCACTTAATTGTAAATAAAAGCAGAACGCGTTAATCGATTTCTATGATCTATGTCGCATTTTGTTTGTAGGTTATGTGACTTTACATGAAATCAATAACACTTGATCCTTTTTTTCCGTTTTGGATTTTTTATGAATTTAAAAAAAAAAAAATTTTAATTTTTAGGCAAAAAATATTTTTTTTTCTCCACAAATTTATTTTTACCGGCAAAACTGTTGATTATAAAGAAAAACGTTATATGAACGGATTAAAGAAATTGCAATTCTAAATTTTTTTGAGTTTGTTTTAGCAAAATCGGACAAGTGGTTCTCGAGTTATGTTAAACTACGTTTTTGCCAAAATGTTACAACTAAGCGAAAAAACATCAAGATAAGGAACAAATTTAAAATGTCATAAAAAAAAACTGACACATACGAACGCCAAACCCTTTGAGGGTTTTACTATACTGACCTAGTACCATCACCCTGACTTGGAATTTCTCACCCCCCAGACAATAATCCCAAAAATGTTCCATAGTGTTATGATTTGCTTATATTATTTTTTTTTTTTTATATTTTTGAACAATAATTTAGTTTTTTTTAACAAAAAAACAACTGATTGCAATAATTTAATAAATAATATTCATTTAAAACATATACATTTTTTTTTATATTAACAATATAACTTTAAATTGGTTGTCTTAAATAAACAAAAAATTAAGTAATATGTATTTTACATGTCCATATTAACCCTAGTCGGACTGAACAGGTGCAATTGTACCTTTTCCGTTTTTAAATTGCAATAACCTTTTTCTACAAATAAGAGATATCGGAGTTCTGTGACATCTTCAAACTTTTGATTACAATTAATATTTTTTTAAATTTCAGGAAAATTTGTTAATGTCTTACCTATATTATAAGGCCAAATTGATTTGACACTCTTAAATCATAGAAAACGAATTAAAATTAATTTTAATATATTTATTTTATATAAACACGCTTCAATTTACATGCACACTTGAATTAACATGAGAAATTAGAAATATTTTTATTGAATTTGTGTGCATGATATGCATGTTGTATTTGGAATCGAGTGTTCATCGCAAACAGGTTTCACGCAAATCACACATGACTTTCTAGTGTTACGTTGTTTACGTTTCTCACTTTGGCAAACATAACAAGTGCCAACGACTGGCTCCACGTCTACCATAAGGTACTTTGGAACCAGATCCCAGATTTGGCGCTGCCACAATTGGCTGTCCCAGTACCATTTATATTGCACCTCGTACAAAATATTTACTTACAATTAATTTGTTGCTGCTACGTTCTTCAACTGCTGGCATACTTAGCTGCTTGAAAAGATCTTTCAAAAACTTTCTACGCTGATCTTTTGCCCTGGACCTCGGATGATGTTCTCTACGTATTACGTAAAAAGCTAAAGCAGCGACGTCAATCATAATATAGAATATCGCAAGAGGCCAGCGTAATGTTCGTCGCTTTAATGTATACTCACCTAACATTTTATCCATTACATCAATTCCACCTTTAGTTTTGTTGTAGTATTTGATCATTTCTTCTCCTGTCGTATGCATAGTTGACAGTAGAACGACTGCTTTGTTTTTTTTTTTTTTTGAACATATGAACATATTGTGGCATCACTGTTGTAGACAAAGTTGGTTGAATAAATAGGCCGGTCCTTTGTAGGCTGCATATTGCTTGGCGGGAACTTCTTATTTTTTCTTACTGTACCAACTAATGTCATATTCCAAGAATTTAATTTCTTAGCTAATTCTAAGGAGGTAAATAAGTTATCTGTCACTACGTTTCTTCCAGATCATTTATACAATTCGACAAGGTCAAGTACAGTTCTTTCTTCAATATTCTTTTGTCGTGGACCGTCTTTTGGCTTTCCAGTATAAATTTGCCCTTGTACTGGGTACGCATTTATTGAGTCACAAGCTCAGAAAATCTTAATGCCATACTTAGCCGGTTTAGAGGGAATATATTGTGTAAACTTGGTATGGCCTCTAAATGAAAACAGTTGCTCGTCGATGGCGACGCATTCATATGGCTTGTAAGATTTCTCTAAATTTTTATTCATCATAGTCCAGATGTCCCTGATTGGTGCTGCTTTATCTGATTTCATACGCTCTGAACGTGTGTTCTCATTATCAAATCGAATAAGTCTCGGCATCATCTTGAAACGGTCGCGAGACATTGCCGCACGTATAAGAGGCGATGAATCGGGATTCCACAAATCGCTCAGATTAGTTCTATTGTCTCTCTGTACACCAGATGCAACAAGAATACCTAAAAATGCATCAAATTCAGTTTCGGTAAATGACTGAAATGTTTTTTTGGGAACTGTTTCAGAAGAATTATTGTTATAAGCTTCGCAGACTCTTTTTGCTTTTCGATTTGTTTCTCTCAATATAATGTCACATATTTTTGGGGTAATAACACTACGTGACAATTTTTTGACCAAATGAATTTGACGCCTAATCTTTATGTAAAATTTTCCTCTGAATCCGAATATGAAGTCAGAATTGCCAAAAGTAGAACAGTTTTTGAGTTATTCGAAAATAACCGTTATTTGTGTTTTTAAAAAAGATGCTGTGACTGAAATGCAAATATTTCAATACGAACATTTTGTGCCCAATAGGATCCTGATCGGTGCAAAAATGCCAAAGTTACAGAAGATTTATTAAATTAACCCACAACAAATAATTTTTATATTTATAATAAATTTTTAGTAAAAATTAATATTAAAAATTGCGTAAAACTATTGAATTTCTATGTGGGTTAATTTACTAAATCTTCTGTAGCTTTGTCATTTTTGTACCAATCTATGTCTTGTTGGGCGTAAAATGTTCATATTAAAATAATCTAATGTCGCATTTAATAAAACAGTACGATTTTTAAATCATTGGTTTAAAAAAATAACTTGAAAAGAGCAAAATTGAACAAAATCATAAAATTTTCAATGAAACTTGAACTTTTGTCCCCTGTAACTCTGTCATTTCTTCTCCAATCTCCACTTGCAATTCATGGTTATTTTAGAAATTTTATAACCTTTCACTAGAATTACATAATCCGTTTAAAATGTTTGAAGATATTGCATTTCAGTCACATCATATTTTTTTAAAATAAAAATAACCGTTATTTTGGAATATCTCAAAAACTGTTCTACTTTTGACAATTCTGACCTCATTTTCGGATTCAGCAGAAAATTTTACATAAAGATTTGTTGTCAGATTCATTTGGTCACGACTTTGTTGAAATATTGTCACGTAGTGTAATCGACTTGAAAATTTCTTTTTCGGAAAAACAAATGCTATTTGCTGAAGGTCCACCTATTTGGCGTAAAATGTTACGAGATTTGGTTTGTGAACATGGTAAAGGTTCACTGCACCATTGAGTTCCATCTTTTCCAGTCAAAATACTGCATTCACTTTGCTTACTTCAGTACTATCATCTGAGTCATATTCTTTTTCGCACTCTATGACAAGTTCGTTTTCATTGCCAGAATCTTCATCAAATGTATAACCAAGTTGTGGCAAATAGTTTTCATCATCAGATGCAACATCTTCATCTTCTGAACATTCAATCAGTTGCCTTATTTTATCGGAAGTAAAAAAAAAAAAAAAAAAAAAAAAAAGAGAAAGAAAAGAATTACAAAACTATTTACATAACCTAATAACTAAGGAAATTTTTAATGAAATCGTACTTACCTACAAACACGATGACGACTTGTACTAGCTCCAGTTTCGATTCCACTCATAATGAATTAGTAAATTGATTACAATTTTATGAAATGGTTAAGTAAATTAATCACAATTTTCTATATTTTTATAAATTAATTACTTATCAAATCGACCTGTTTTAGAAACTAAAAGTGACAATATTAAGTGTGCATTTGGTATAGTCTTATAAAAACAAGTTCCTTATAAAAACTGTAATGTATAAAGAGTATGCCAGTCTTTGGAAAGATTTTTTTTACCTTTCTAACATTTCATTTAGCATCAAAGTAAAAGAGGAGTCTTTAAGATACATCGATACATTGGAATGAGTCACTGTGATTCGTGTATCTGGTGATTTGTTTTTATTCAATTGGAACAATTTTTTCAAAATATCCATTTGAAAGTTTAAAGTTATTATTAAATAATTATTTTTATATTGAAATTGTTGAAATAGAATTTGTTTTGAAAGAATTTTCAAAAACCTTTTTGTTCTCGAATGTTTTTTTATAATAACCTAAACTTTAAATTAAGAGTAAAACAAAAATTTTAAAAATGCACTAAATTACTTAGGCCTTGACTCTAGAATTTAAATTCCACTTCATATACTTTTTCTCAAGGTAAACTTTAAACGAAATTCTTTAAGAAACCTTATAAGAGTTAATTCAACAACTGTATAAATTTCTCCAACAAACAATTTAATTTAAATGAATGTTTTTTAACATTTATCAAAATGAAATGCCACAATTCTTTGCCTTTTTAACTTTCTTAGATCTACTATTGAGTACGAGTGTGTGCTGTTTGTTGATATAAAAAAAGGAAACCCTTTAAGAAACCCACAAAGAAATGTGAAAAATTCTTGTGAATAATTTAAAAGAGTTTAAAAATAAAATCAAAATGAATTTGTTAAAGTTTTTATGAAATCGATTTTAAGTCAAGATATTTTACACAGTTTGAATACAATTTCCAAATAACACGCATTTCAACTGAAATGAATGTTAAGTTAAGAAAACCGTTAAAACAGAAACAGAAGGTTAAAACTCAAATCGAATGCGAGCAGAGAGTAACATTGAAACATTGTTAACAGTGTTGATGATTACAAATTAATTTTAAAAGTCAATTTCAATTGGCATTTGATTTTTCCACTTAAATAATGTTGAAATAAAATAGCAACCTTATATTTAGTCCTTCGTGTTGTTGGTAGATACCTTCATGTATGAGTGTGTGTTTGAATATTTTTTGTTCCAATATCAATAGCCTTGTTGCTATTTTGAGTGTATGATTGTGTTTCTTTGCATTTTATTTGACTACACGAATGTGTTGTAAACTGTTATAAAAAATGATGATGATTTTTATCAACTCAACTCAGTGATGCAATATGTGGCACAATCCGGCCATTTGTAGTACTTTTAAATGTATGATGGCCCTGTGACACTGTCTCATCTATTTTGCCCTTTTCAGATCAAAATGGAACTTACTACTTTTTGGTTAGGTTATGTAGAAAGGCTTGTGCAAGGTCAATTGCACACTCTCATTCAGAGACCGCTATGGACCATTGTGACGCCTTTGTAAGTGATACAGTACTAAGAAGAAAAAAAAACGAAGAAAATGAAGAGGGAAAGCACAAGAATGGAAGAAGTAGTGGAAAATAAAATCAACTCAACTAAATCAAAATGCTCTACATATAGCCAGTCCCTAGTCGCCTGTTACACAGCCAGGCTATTCCCATTACAAATCCCGCCAGATTCTCGAGCCCATAGCCCGAGAATTCACCCAAGAACCTACAACCCAGCCAGCATGTGCTTGACTACCTCTATCTCCCATGTGCCTTCAGATAACATGAATGGATCCGATAAATGAGATTTCGTTACCAACTTCATACTGCTTTTCATGCAGTGGCCCTTGATAATACCTAACATGGTTCTAACGCAGACTCTACTCCTGACGTGCAACGAATCAGAATATATCATCCTTAGCATCGGCCACAACGCTCCGATACTCTTCAGACCGCTCTGTTTCCTCACATCCGATAAGTCCAGTTTAGAAACTATTACCTAATTTTTCTAAAATAAAAGCCTATTGGAGGTCTTTCTCCACACAGTCAGGATCGTCCATTCCCTAGTCCAATCTCGCCAGCTTATCACCCGGTAAAGTTACAGTGCCCCGGTACCCAGCACAGCTTCACCACATACTCCCCTAACTTCTAAGAGCTCTCCTACAATCGTTCACTAGCCTTGAGTGCACGAAGTAGGATTCTCACTGCAGTAGTGTTTGATACTTTTATTTTGTTTTGATTGTTAAAAATAACTACTTGCTCTTATTTTCAAATCTGTCTTGTCTTATATTTAAAAATTTATACTTGTTTGTTCTGAATCCGCATGTTCGTATGTAAAGCAGTGTTCGAAAATAAACAGAACATTATTTAGCGTTCAGCTCACACACCCAGGAACAATATCTACTTTTTAATATTTGTGTAACTAGACGAACACAACCAATAATACCGTTCGTAACTATTTTCAAGAAAGAGCCGAACATTTTATAGTGTTATGTTCTTCGTTAAAAAACAGAACGATTGTAGTGGTACTGTAGACATTATTTTTTAACGTTCTGTAATGTTTTTTTTACATTGATAAAGAAATTAACAAACAAAAAAATTTAGCAACGACCGTAGCACGAACAGCTTATGTTTGATTTGTGGAAAATTATTTTGCTCGCTTTTTGTTTTGTTTTTCGTACGCGTATTTTGGTTTTGTGAAAAATGTTTGCCTTTTTTACCAGCCAAAAGGGCGCAAAGCACGAACATTAATGAGCTGAACAGAACACAATGAAGTTTGTGGTTTGAAAAAAAACCAAAACGGAATTAAATGGTCTCTTCTTTTTGTTGAGTTGGATAAGAACAGTATTATTTTTGACTTCGAAAGATGACAAAAAGGCAAACGTAATTTTTTTTAATGATTTCCTACACAAACACTACTACAATGGAAATCTAGTCCCATTTTCGATGTTTTATTTAATTGCACTGATTTTTGATTGTTCCTAACCAAAAGTCTGAATTACTAATTCTATTTGGTCACCATATAGGCAGGATATTTCTGAAGCAAAATGTTGGCCCTATTAAAGGTATTTTTGCACATTTAAATATAAATTTGGGCCAAAAGAGATAAACTCAAATTGCATCACTGACTCAATTCTTTAAGTGCTTATACAAAAACAACAACCAAAAGATTGAAAAATTCGAATGTTACGTGTTCAAATAGTATTTTCAAATGTGAAGTGCACACATATTCTGTGAAAAAAGTACATGTTGTTTATGGTTGTTTTTCGTTTGAATATTTTTATGTGTGTGTTTTAAGAAAGAAAAACGTTCCTTTTTTGTGTATTAAAATTTGTTTAACGTTGCATGTGAGTGACCATGCATTACTTAACTTTACTTCATAACACTTTTTTATTTCGATATACTTTTGCACATACATATGTACGTAAACAAAAGCGTAACGAAAAATATAAATAAACTAAATATTCGTTTTGATAGAAAAGTCCTGCCTTTATTTTTGTACATTTGTACGTAAACGAGTTTTTGTGTAAGGGGAGTTCTATATTGATATTGTACACATAATTCAGACATTCATTAGATAAACAAGAAAGAGAGTGGTGCGAAAGGAACAAACCCTTTCGCCGGATATTGTGTGCTAATAACCAAGATGCTTGTATCTTATTTGGAAACTTTGGATCTTGCCGTACTCCAGATATACAGAAATCTTTAATGTCTTTGTATGGAAAATGCCACGCCCACTTGTCCGATATTTGTGCTTCGCAAAACAAGAACATTTTTTATTGGAATTTTTCTCTTTTTCTTTCCGGTAAAATACTTCCTTTCCGTATGAAATACTTCTAACAGTGTTTTGATTTAATTTTCTATTTCTTAAACAAGATTAAGCATGTTGTATTTGAGTGTTGGTAAAGAGTTTTTATATTTTTTTTTTTTGCTGTGATGACACATGTTTTGGCATGCCCAACCAACACCAAATAATGTGAATGGATTTTGTGTTTAAGTTTTTCAAAGAAATCTATAAGTTTTTACATGTTTTTTCTTATAAATATGTGTATATGTATGTATTTTTTGAATGCAAAAACTTTCGTTAAGTTTTTAGTTAAGAAAATTAGATTTAATTTTATTTTGTAGATTTTTGTGCAAATATGTGCGTGCTAAGTTTGATAAAGAAAGTGTTGAAAATTCTGTTTTACTAAAAGTTAAAATTTGATTTAAGTACGGAATACAGTAAGAAAAAATTATAATAAAATTAAAAAAAATCCAGAACAGGTTTTCTTACATGTTTATTTTAGACAAGTAAATTAATTAAGATTTTAATTAATTAATTAAAAAGATTTTTTAGTTTTCTTAAATTTTTTTAGTGCTAATCCACTAACTAAGATTTAATTTTGGAAGTAGCGCAGTGGAAACTCAAAGTTTTCCTACATTGAACATAAAAAGTTTTTAAGCGTTTGTATTTTTTTTTTTGATTTGTAGGTTCACTAAGCGTTAAAAAAAGAATCTAAAAATTTATTGTTTGCAATGGAAGCAGACTGTATATGTCCTGGACTCGTTATCCTTAAGGCAATTGGGGGATGACAAGGTGGCACCGGCTTAACTTTAATCGCGAGAAGCGAATGCTGAGTCAGGTGTTAATCCTTTATCTGAGGGTCAGTGTTGCCAAAACTTGATGACCAAAAACGGCTAAATTTACGGAAAAAATTGCTTATAATGGGCTAAAAATTGCTAAAAGTTTTTTTTTAATTCAAAAAAACACATTAAAATTCAATAACAAAACAAAAATAATTCATTAGAAGTTGTTAAAGATGAAATTGTTAGTTAAGATCAATTTGTTAAATAAGAAATAAAGTAAATTAATATTTAGATAGATATTTAAAAAACTAAATCGTCGATAAATTCAATGTCGTTATTGTTTATTTCATAGGAATCACTCGTGCCTATCGCGACAACATTTACCCAACCTTTTGATTCCAGATCTACAATCAAAAACAAGTTAGAAAGAAAAGTCGGTCAACCCCGACAATATGGTACCCTACACCACATTAGATCTAATGAACCAAATTTTATTAAATAATCTCCAAATTTTGTTGCCGCCTGCATGTCTTTATTGAAATACTTGCAACCAGAAAGAAGCACCGATGTTTGTGTCGATCTATTTTATTAATTTAATATTGGAATACTGTTCCTTTATTTTGAAAGATATTTCATTATCATATTTTATAGCGATTTTCAACATTTATAAAAGTTGTGATTTAAGTTAAAGGCGTTTTAATTGTTAAAAATTTATATTTTACGTTTATAAATTTTTATAATAAAATAAAAATTTTTCTTTTAAAAGAAAAAAGGCAAAAACATTTTATGGCTAAGCAAGTTGAAAGTTGGCTAAAAAATGGCTAATGGCTAAACTCATTTATTAATGGCTAAACAGGGTGAAAAATAGCTAAATCTAGCCACTAAATGGCTAAATTGGCAACACTGCTTAGAGTAAAGTTGGGCCGGATAGCAACTCTCTGTTTGTTATTTTTAAGTGAAACAAAAGTTGCTTTTTAGTGGAGGTTAGATACCTCCAGCTTCTAAGCAATGCGTATATGCATGAGCTAGTCATGTAATAAAATCCAAATGTTAACCCAGAACCGGCAGTAGACACCGCTTATTCACTCTGCGTCGTAACACTGTGAGGGAGGCCACACGACTTTTTGGAACTTTTCATAACATTTCATAAAGCAGCTTGCATAAAACAATATATATATATATATATATATATATATATATATATATATATAATCAAACTGACCGAAAACGGTTTTCATAAGAGCTAAAACTTTTACCAAAAAAAAAACCGGTTGTCAATTAAAATTCGAAAATGTTGCTTGTGTTTCAAGAAACAAGACAACATGTGAAAGTTAAGCTAATGTTTACCATAAATTTTTTTTTTTTAATTTCTTATAAAAGTGCCAGAATTTTTAATATGTACTTATATGTATGTGTTATATTTAACTAGCTTATTTTTTAATAGTTCATTTATAAAAACAAATAAATAAACACCTCTCTAGAAAAGAAATCTGTTAAAAAAAAAGTAAAGTTGTTGTATTAGCGGTTGTGAATAATGTTAAAATATTTAGTTTAAACTAGGTTAACACATATATTCGCACATAATCCTACAAAAGCACACACACGCACTTATTCACACACTCACACGTAAAACCTCAACTAGCAAAGTATAAACTTAAAGTTTAACTGACCCGCATAAAGTAAACTGGAAACACAACTTAGAGAAACTTCAAAGATCACCACATAGTAAATAGATACAATGCTACATGAACACATTTAGTTGAAAATACAGTCGCGATGAAAATTGATAAAGAAAAAATTTTGGAAAATAATAATTAGTATTGTGGCTATTTTGTTGAACTGTTTACGGTTCTTAGTCGAAATTTTTATATTTTCATAAGGTTAAGGTTCATCAAATTTAATTTTTATTAAATTACTAGCTGGCCGCCCCGGCTTCGCTCGGTAGCTGATTACTAATGATCGATGGAGCCGTTTTCTGATTTTAGGTAAATCGAAAAAATGGGCGTAAAAGTGGGCGGGGCAATATTTTCTTTCCGTAAAAACCTAAGTTGGGCCATGGCGATCGTTTTAAAGAAAAAAATCGTCCAAATCGGTGAAATAAATAGAAAAAGTGGGCGTAAAAGTAGTCGTGGTAAACTTTTCTTTCGATGAAAACTTAAAATGGATTAATACGAACATTTGAAAAAAAAATTAGTCAAATCGATGGAGCCGTTTTCTGATTTTAGGTAAATCGAAAAAGTGGGCGTAAAAGAGGGCGGGCAGAATTTTCTTACCATAAAAACCTAAGTTGGACCATGGCGATTATTTTAAAGAAAAAATCGTCCAAATTGGTCAAGCCGTTCTCAAGTTATGCGATCAGCAACAGACAACATTTCATTTTTATTATATAGAAATTTAATGAAGAAGGGAATTTTACAACATGAAACGAATTAAGATTTATTGATAATTTTTCATTCTTGACTGAGCTGGGAACCGAACCCAGGTTTTCTTCTCTTAAGTTTGTCGTTTAACACTCACCGCCATTGACAACGGCTGGCAGTCAATAGTCAAACATCAATCTTCTAACCATAATGTATACCTTTGGTAGATCGAAATTTGCTTTTAAATGGTTATCTACTTTAATTGATGAACTTTAGCCTAATTAAAATGTCAAAGTTTAGAAAATTATTAAATTAAATTCATTCGCTTTGGTAATATAAAAAAGAGCATTAAACAAAGTTTTTCTTTTTGATCTTCACTTTGATTTTATTTTACTGGGTGCTCCGGGAGGCTTGTTGGCGCGAAGGTTGCGGATTCGATTCCTGCCAGAGACTTTGGTCCGTACAATGGCTTTAAGCTTTAAGCTTTAACATAATTATACCCTTCTCCACAGGTGGTGAAAGAGGTATATATAAGTTTGTCATTCCGTTTGTAATTTCTATAATATTGATGTTAGACCCAGTAAAGTATATGTATTCTGGGTCTTTATGAGGAGCGAATTTGATTAAACGATGTCCGTATGTCCGTTGAAATGGATTTTCCGAAGACCCCATATATGATGGGGGCCAGGTTATTATACATTTATGACACATATGGTCCGGAATTGTTTGCTATGGATATTCAGCAGGATCGGTCCACAAATGAGATATGAGTAAAAAACAACGACTGCCTCAATTTTTTTCCTTTAAAGGACCAATTAGACGTGATATTACCAACTGTATTACCAAAACGACATAAACATACCATACAAACCAATTCAATTTTGGTTTCTACGGTCATACAGTGGCTATGGTAATACAGTGTTGGTAATGTGGTTTTTTTGTTGTTTTTTATACCCTTCACTACAAGTGGTGGATTGTATTTGTAATGGGTTTAATTTTACGCATACACATACACATTAATGCATGTATGTATATGTTATGCCGCTCAAATAAAGAAATAATAGACTCAATATATTTTAATTTGCGCTTCTTCAGTAAAAGCATTTGTAGCCGAGTTGTTAAGTTCTCTCCTGAGACTGATGATATTGCCAGATCGAATCCCAAAAAGATTTTTTTTTCATTTTTTTTATTTAATTTTTTTAAGTTCTAAAAAACGATTTTTAGATTACAAAACGAATTTCAAACATCAACTTTGGCAAAAGAGGAAACGGGCTAAGGAAAATATAAAAATTTTTTGTTTTTTTTATATTCTTCGGCATGACGAAATGAAAAGTTGGCGTGCCTCAATTAATATTTATTTATACCTATCTAAAGAACGTTATTTATGTATATAACTTTTTGTTTTCGTTCTTGTTTATCTCATCATGGTGAAGGGTATATAAGATTCGGCATAGCCGAATATAGCACTCTTACTTGTTCTTAATTATATTTGTAAATCTTAGTAAAAATATAAAAGAAATATTAGAACTGTAGCATCTTTTTGTAATGTTTTACATGCTACTGTAAATATACGCTTGTTCAAATAAACAAAAGACACGCATCAAAAGTTTGCTTTTGTGTTAAATTGAGTTAGTTTTGCATTTGTCAATGTTTAGACAACGATACAACTACAAATACTTCTCAACTCACAGGCTTTTACACACACACATACACGTATTTTCTCTTACGCAAACATATAAAAAGTGAGGGTGCTGCATGCATATGCTAGCAAATATATACAAAAGTAGTCATATATATCAGCTAGGATATATTTGTATATCAGTATGTGCGTTTAGTTTAAAAGAGAAAATGATTGGTTGTGTTGCTTAACAACACAACTCATAGGAGCACACTTACAAGCAGAGACACACACACACAAACACACAAAACACTTACATTGTATGCTTTTACACAAAATAGGTGCTTGTTAAGTTAAATGGAGCCAAAGGATAACATGATTTTGTGTAAGGTTAGTTAAATGAAAACACATCAAAACCACAAATGGCTTTTACACTTAAAGAATAGAAGAAAAAAAACCTCAACACAAGCACATAAACACTCCTTCTTAGATGGACTGTACTTCTTTAACCCTTTGCCAAACAAATTTACAAACATTTGATTTTATATAGAAAAATAAATTAGTTTTAAGTTTTATATTGTTTCTTCATTTTCTGTTTTTTTTTCAAACAACAAACAAATCTTTTATTTTATTTTTCTAATAAAAGAATAAATAGTTTTACTTTAACTTGAAAGGATTTTTTTTTTAAATGGGTTTGTTGTTAGTGTTTGTTTTCTTGTTAAAATGACTTAATTTTACACACGATAGATTTTTTATTACTGAACATCAACATAAACCTCATTGACATCGAGTCCGACATTGCCGCCGACATCAACATCACAGCATTATCATCACATATGAACATTCTTATTTTATGTCCAAATATGACCTAAGACAGAACGACATAATAAAATGACCAACAGACATTATGAAAATGTTGGTAATGGACAGTGGTTTCTGAAGGTTGAAATTATCTTAAATAAGCCTGTGCTGCACAGGAAACATGCAGGGATTTTCATACGGCAATTTTGTTTTATTGGAGTTTATAGACTTTGGAAAAACGTAAATTTCCATAAACTATTAGTACATAAACTTCATCATTTTTACACCCAAACCACAATAGTGGAGAGGGTATTATGAGTTTGTGCAGGTGTTAGTTTACTAATCTTACTTTTGGTGAGGTCACCGTTAGTATTCTTCATGCATGAAATGCTTCCTTTCTCTCTGGAGATTTTCTTGCGGAAGCCTTGCTTTTCTGATAGAAAGTTGGGTTTCAGTAAGTTGTTCACATCCGATGGTGGGGTCCCTTTTTCTAGGCATGAACTCACAAAAGAGTTCAACGAAGAATTGCTTTTTTGGCGAAGAGTTACTATCGAGAGCACGTGGTGGTTGTGGTTAAGCCAAAGTCACGGGTTAGGTTATAGGCTTTTTACACTGATTAACATCTAACTTCTGCCATCAAAGATGTAAAAAATGTGAAACACTCGTTAACATTGTCCACATCTAACATCTACCATCGAACAGAAATGTCACCATTTTGAAATTTTTTTTTTAAGCACAACTTGTTTTCTACAAAAGTTCAAAATTTCAAAAGAAAACACCAAAATGTATTTGAAATTAACTGCCAGGCCCACAATGTCGAAAAGAAAATTTTTTTCGCATATTTATATTGAAAACAATAATAAAAAACTAAAATTTGTGTTTGTTTTCAATATAAATATACGAAAGAAATGTTCTTGTCGACATCGTGGCCCAGGCTGTTTGTTTAAAAATATAAAAATATTAAACGAAAAATACATTGCAAAAAAGGGAAAACTTGTCTAATGGTATCGCTGCTTTCAAAACATACGTATTTTTGTCAGTGATGCCACAACAATAAAATTATTTGTTGCCACTTTTCTAGTGATGACATGAAAACAATCGAAAGATATAGAATAGATTAATATAAGAAAGGAACATCTTTTAAATTTGTTGAATTTTAGCCGTATGGTTTTATTTATGGGCAGATGTTAACATCTTCGAATATTTATGGTAGATGTTAGATGTTGATCAGTGTAAAAAGCTTATTTTAATCACATGGAAGGCTGATTTTTCACCCTTGTGGAAAAGTTTTGCCTGTGTATGGCCCTAGGTACTGCTGCTGGGATAAATGATAAGCAGTGAAGGTTATAAAGCTTTGACTCCTGAACAAGGGTTGGGTTTATAATTTTTGGTGAATTATACACTCGAATTGCTCCGTTATTCTATAGTAACATACCACGTGGTTGAGATCCGCCTTGAAGTTAGGTCGAAAGACAGGTATTCACGTTAATCAAAATCACAGCTCTTCTAACTATGGTTCTCCTGCGCGAAATTTTTGGCGATCGAATAATACGCCCTTTGTGGTATTCTAAAGGATAATTTCTTTGCTAATAAGTCAACAACCATCGAACAGCTTCCTGCGAATATCCGAAAATAAATAAGGGCGCTGAGACCTGAAATTCTAATAAAAGTTATGGGAAATCCCCTTGAAAAGATATTATATTCAAAACATAATGTAAACATATTTCCAAGCTATGATTTATATTTTAATATGTAAATGCCCAACGATAAATATAATCAGATAGAAAAATATTATTTATTAAATAATTTATAACGTTGCTTGTGCGCTACCCTGTAGTAAGGTTATGCTGTTTTTTTTTAATTGTTAAAATTTTGCTAACTTTTCTACTGCATCTCTGTTTGTTTTATTGCATAGTGCATAACTGTGCTTCGCAAAATAAGAACTTTTTATTGGGATATAACATGTCCCTTGAAATAGGGTCTTAGCTTTTACTATTTATTTTAGTATTTAGGTACAAATTATAGCAAAATATTTTATTTCAACCGAGATAATTGATACCAACTTGTATGGAAATTGTTACATATTTACCATTTAATCCTTAAATTTAAATAGCATAAATTCTTTATATATGCTTAAATCAACAAAAAAAAGAGTGGAAAATAAGCTTATATTGAAGCTTATAAATTATGACAAAATTTGGCACAGTACATCCAGAATTGACTATGTTAGACTGATATTGGATGCATCTACAAAATAAAGGCTCAGTTAGTCTTTACTTTCTGTTTTTGTTCTGTTCCGTGCCGTTCTGTTACGAAATTGTAATAGTTACGTTTTCCGTAGTAACTTATCAGCCGTTTATAACAAATTTATTAGCTTTGCACCTTCCATTGTTTTATTTTAATAACTTTAATGCACATAAATTTGAAAAAATTAAATTTTATAAATTCTTAAAATTAAAAAACAGTTTATTTCAATATAAATATGTATTTTTTATTATTTATTTTGCTGTCACTTACAATTACTTAACATGTTTTTAATTTTAACAAACTGAACTGCAACAGAAATGAAAAACTAATCAATTTCATAGGTTTTTTAATAACAAAAAAAAGTCAGCTGATTCGTAACAGAACAGAAAGTAAAGACTAATTCTGCCTTAACATTACGAAAAAATGAAAATCACACCGCTACTACTGTTGGGAAGTGTTGGGTATCCCATATCGGGTTAGCTAGAATAATTTTTCGTATTCAAACTTTTATTTACAAAAAAAAAAAAAATTACAACCAACCCACTGTAACATGTTGGCAGCAATAAAAAAAAACATCATAAAATATCAAACTTATTATTTTTTTCTTATCGTAACACCAGGTGTCAGATTTTTTAATTCAAATATCACTTTTTGCCGTCTGACCAAATTGTGTAAAAGTATTTTCCTCATTTTATATCCTACAAACAAAAAGAGGTCAATATGATTTTGTGACCTTTAATTCGAAGTTAAGTAAGTTGAAAAATGTAAAAGCTTGTAATTTCCTATATATTTTTTTTTATAGTTACACATGTCACAGAAACACATACAGCCATTGTTTGGATGTTTATACTACATAAATGTCCTTTTTTCCTTTGTGTTCTTGTCTACTCTATTGTATACACTTAATCACTAGTTTTAACTCACAATTACACATTTCAATATGTTATGTCTTTATATAAGAACAACAGAGTAGGGGTTGACATTGATAATTTACAACAAAACTGTTATAAGTTGAAATTATAGATTTTTCAGAAAATCTCTAAAATACTTTAATCCAACATAAAAAAACCTTTAAATACCAAAAATTATTTTACACCAAATAGTACTTTTTGGTTTATATCAATATTTTTGCAAACGGGAAATATGTTGTTTTCTACATATTTGATATTTTGTATGTATATTCATACATGCAGGTATATCCATACATATACAAATACGTGTGTATAATACCTATATGATATTAACTTTTTTTTAAATTTTTTTTAACATCGACAACTGATAACTAGTTACTGTAAATTTGCTGTCACTGTTGTATTTTTGTTTTTGAATTTTGCGTTTTTATACTCCAGCTATACCACAGGTGGACAGCGCGTATAAGTTTGTCATTCCGTTTGAATATATTTATAATATGGATTTTAGACTCTATAAAGTATGTTATGAGTCATCAGAAAGTAGATCTGGCGATGTCCGTGTGTTTGTCGAAATTGTTTTTCGGCTGGGGACAAATATTCTATATATTTCTATTGCATGCACGTAGCCATTCTGGAGTATATAAACCCGCCAGAGAATACACTCACCCCTTGTCCGCCGCTTTTAAATTGAATTCTGGCAGAATCTGTAGAATAGCAACTGCATGTAGGGATCCCGCCATGGACCGAACTTTTAACACACAATGAAAGATCATTCCTTATCACGATTTTGGGTTAAAACCACAGCCACTACGTGCTCTCCTGAATAATATCCATTCCAACAGAAGGGCAATGTTTATTTACAATACAATACAATAGGCACTATCCAGTTATAAGATACAAAGAATGCTGACGAAGGCCGTAGCGGCCCAGAAAACGCATTACATTCTGCTGGTATCCAATTGTTGTATAAGTTTTCTGTACAATTTTACTTTATTGTTAGCCAAAGGGTACCTAAATTAAGCCTCGTTACAGAAATATACAAACAAAAATTCTGATAGTGCATAGAAAATATTCCTGGAAAATATTGAAGGAACAAGACTATTAAAGCATGAAAGCTTTATAAATTGTAATTTGACTAAGAATACACATTCGAATAAATAAGAAAATGTATATATTTATTTAAGAGCAAAATGTCTAAATTTGGTACAGAAAGCTGGGTTATCAATACACAGCCTCTGTAAAAAATGGGTGGGATTCAAGAAGTCGGTGTGGCAGAAAATAAATATATTTATTTCTAAAGAACGGTATTTATATAATTGTCTGTTCCTGAATAACCGAATTTAGCACTCTTACTTTTTAAATTAAATTATTTTCACTGAGGGAAGGAATTTTACAACTTGGAATTTTTATTAAAATTTATTGATAATTTTTCTTTTTTTTATGTAATTTTTTTAAAACTTTTTTCAATCCTGAAGACGTAACACAAAGTAGTTACGAAGATACGATATAAAAATAAATTTAACATTTTAATTAGTATTGTGGTTATTTTGTTGAACTATTCATGGTTTTTAATCCAAATTTTTAATATTTTTAATTAGGCTTAAGTTCATGAAATTTAATTTTCATTAAATTATTCTTATGAAAAAAGGAATTTTACAACATGAAAATTAATTAAAATTGTTATTGATAATCCTTCATTCTTGACGTGGCTCGGGCTCGAACCCTGGCCGGCAGGTTACCATGACATGTTTCGATCGCAACCACTCGATCTCCTCAGATGGATTTGCCGTCTTACACTCGCAGCCATCGACGACTGCTGACGTCAATAGTCAAACATCAATCCTTAAACCAAATTGTATTTTAACATTTGGTAGATCGAAATTTGCTTTCCTTACTTCTGTTTTTTTTTCCGTACTTTTGTCAAGAATTTTTCCTTGAAGTCCAAGTACATTTTTTTGGTTTTTCATTTTGTCTTTCTCTTTTCTGTTGACCTTTTTTCAGCACAACTTGAAGGACAAATGTACACATAGAGCTCGGGCCTTAGCTTTAACAATAATTAGTATTGTGGTTATTTTGTTGAACTATTCATGGTTTTTAATCATTTTTTTAAATAATAATAAAAAATAATCCGTTAGCTGGATTAAATAGAAAGTAAAAATAACGATTAATAACAACGCAACAGCTGTTGTCTAACTAGTAGTTTACCAAAAACATTTAATGGGTTAACTAACGGTTAACAAAAGGCTGGAAATAATATTTTATTGGTTAAACCATTGTAATTAGCTAACTAATGATAGTAAATTTTTTCTTTCACTTATTTTAACTGATTTATTTACATAAGTGCTTTATATTTAAACTCCATTTTCCTAAATTTTTTTTTTAATTGCAATAACAATCTGTATTGTTATTTTAAATTAACTTTTTGTTAAACAAACATTTGCACCATTCGTCCCTCTCTTCCCATTAAGTCGAAAAACTACAACACTAAAACAGCTTTTGTTTAATGTTCGATATTATTTTGTTAAACGATTATTTTAACAATGTTTACAACCATTAATTTTTGTTGCTTTTCGAGTAACAATTGTTGATGCTGTTGTCTTTTGTTATTTGGTTATTGATCACTCACATTAAATATAAATGTTAAAACGGTACTCACTCGTACGCCATTTAGTGCCAGTGATGGTTGTGTCAGTAATAGCGATAGTTATAGTTGGAATGTTGGTGGAAGTATCTAAATAATAATATTATTGTCTTTAACAGATGTTGGTTCAGTTTCATTTGAAAAACGTTTTCACACATTTAAAAAGGAAACGAATCAGACAAACATGTTAACACATGAATCGTAGACAGACAATTTGTCTATTTTAACCAATCACTTGTTCATTCATTCTCGTGCATACACAGGGGGTTTATATGTTTCCCTAGTTGATGTTCTTTGAATGTTTTCCCAAGTTGGATTTTTTTCTTTAATTCATAGTTGTTGCTGTTTTTATTGTTATTACCAGGGAAACCGTAAATATGCAATTATAAGTTCTTCCTTGTGCGACCAATATTAATCTATTTCAGAACTCTTTATGAATTTTGAAATTTATTTGGTAGTGCATTTTTTCATATTTTCACTATTTGCAGCATTTTTTTGAAGATATTAGCCAAAAGATTATTTTTTAGTGTATGTGTATATTCTACTTTTTTGAAGCATATGTTAATACATGGACATTTTTTTTAATGCACAAATAACTTTTATATAAATCTTAGCCTCGTAACAAAATTTTGTTGTGTGTGCTCTGAAACTGCCCTTGGTCCCCAAAAGGGGATAATCAAAAATTTGTTTCTACTGTGGCGTAGCCTTTGCCGACTATACTTTTTAACCTGTTTATTATATGCAAATATTTAAAAATTATCTTTAAGTGCATATCTGGTTTCCCTGGTTATTACTTATGATATTTTTATTGTACCCTACAACAAGTTGATAGTATAAAGCAACTTATATCGTATTCGTGTTTCAGCATTTCAAGTGAAGTAATGCGAATAATGTTAATTCTTTTCAATCCGACTAAAGTTTGCGATTTGTTAATTGCTAAAGCTATGATTAACTTTTAAGTCTCTTTCAAAAGCGAAAAAATGTTAAATAAACTTTTTAAATTGTTTCAAAGGCTGGCCCAACATGTTACGGATTTCCACAAAATACTGCAAAATTGAATGGCAACGATTAAATTGAAAAATCCTTCAATAACGTATTTAAATACCTATGTATGTATAAATCTGTGCGCGTTACAATGGATTAAAACCAGTGTTTTGAGAACAAAATGAGAATTTCAAACTTTATTAGGGAATAGAGCTTCACTAAGAGATTTGGGCTATTTGCAAAATGTGGGCTAAAAATAAAAGCTTGATATCTTTTTTATTCGCCCAAAATTCTAGAAATCGTATGTTAACAACAATTTAAAAATTTTCAAGATATTTGATTTGATGCGATTAGCCTATTCTGGAAGAGCATTCTGCATAAAAACCAATACACGATTTTAATCGATTTTTTTATATCGTCACTTTAGAACTTTGATTTATGATTGATTAATTTTTTTTAATTGTCAAATCAATCACTGTTTTTTCAAAAAGTACAACAGTCAACTATTTGCAAAAAAACAATTGATAGACACAAAATGATGGAACGAATTTAGCACAGAACATAAAACCAAAGCTGTTCAATTCTGGTTTTAGCTTATGACACAAAGATCGTATCGAATAATTAGCAATGAGGCCCATTTTTTCTTCAATGCAAAACTCAATAAAAATATTAAGCAGCCAAAAACTAAGAATGAACATCAATTGTCCGGCTATGACTCTTTTTTGGTGATGATAACGGCAAAAACAAGAATTACTCTATATTTTTTATAATACAATATTATGACCCCATTTTTATGAAAAATTACAAAAAAAAAAAAAAAAGTGATAAAAATAAAAAACATATGACCTTTAATTTGTGGTAATTCTTCCTTATGAAAAATTAATGATTTTTTACCCCCACAATTAAAAAAACACAGAGGAAGTTGTTTTAAAATTTTTGGTTGGATTCATACAACCGAAACTTTAAATCCCGAATTTCAAAACCACAAGTTAAAAATCCCGAATTTCAAAATCCTGAATTTTAATATCCTGAATAATAATAAAGTTTTGGTTTTAAAAATCACACGATAGTTAGCCTGGTTGGGTCTTCGGTCGGGCGTAAGGATTTTATCCTCTATGGTATAACGAATAATGGCTTCTCTACATAGTCGGACTTCGATCGTGCAAAAGTATTTTCTCCTCTATGGTGAAGAAAACATCGTCTTCTTTGCATATCCGGCAAGAATTTTAACCTCTTTGGTATCAGAATTCGGGATTTTTGGAGGAAAAAAATAAAAAAAGAATCTCATCCTTTCGCTCATGAATTATTCTTGAGTTATTGACGTACAGCTTTTCTTTTAAATATCCCCAAATAAAGAAGTCCAACTGTGTCAATTAACATGATCGTGACTGCTTATTTACATCGTCGGCCATTGAATTTCTCGCGTATAAGATCCATTGTTTTGTTGGCTGTGTGGCAAGTGGCACCATCCTGTTGAAACCACATATTGTACAGGCCCATATCCTCAATTTCTGGCCACAAAAAGTCCGTTATCATTTCGCGATCGTGAACACCATCCACGGTTACTGCTTAGCCAACCTCATTTTTGAAGAATTACTGCCTCATAAACCGTACCAAAGAGTCACCGTGAATTTTCATTTGCCCAAATGCGGCGGCAATACTGCTTGTTATCAAATCCAGTGAGGTGACCCAAAAAAAAAAAAAAAAACAACAAATGCATTTTGATTTGAATTTTCGGAAAAGGATTCAATAATCTTAACGCATTGCTCAATTGTGTACCTCTCCATGGTTGAATTTGTCGAACACTGAAACAAAGAATGTCATATTAGTTGGGCAAAATGCTTGACGTTAAGGTGTGACCAGTGTTGCCAGAAGTAGGGGAAAATCCCTACATGTAGGTATTTTTGATACTTAAATAGAAGCGTAGGGAAAATCGGACAGATTTTTTATAATCTCCAATATGTAGGGATTTTTCGTCATATCGTATTACTTATGAAATAAATGCAGAAAATCTGTATGTTTTCTTGTCCAAAACGGTTGAAAAATTTATTTTCCCTAAAATCGCTTAAAAATATATTTCCAGAGTTGTTTGTGGTTTAAAAAAATGGCAACACTAATATGTATGTATATGTTTTTTCTAAGATATCTTAAAAACAAAGCGGTGGGGCTTTCAAATAATTGTTTGCTGAAATAGACATCAATGGCTTAGTGACAAAAAACGAATTTATCGTAGACAAAAAGATGTTTCCTGCTTTACTTAGGGTTAGCGAAGAAGCTAACAAATAGTGGGTATCAATTGTTACAGCTTAAGGTGTCTGGAGAAAGCGATATGTATGTACTATGTGACATACGCTATCACTATCGCCATTGGTGTATAGAGTGAAAATACCAACTATTTCGCTAGTCAATAATGGCAATGCCTCTTTCTTAAATACCTGAGATTTTATTCAGTGTAGAAAGATTTAATTGAATTTATTAAAAGTACATAATATGTATTAGTTTTTTTTTCCAAGCTTTAATATACATATTCGTATTATTTTTTTTTTCTATTTCAATGAAAATAATACGTAGGGGTTTTTGTAGGGCAAATTTATTCAACGTGTAGGTATTTTTTCGAAAAATCCACTGGCAATACTGGGTGTGACTCACAATTAACATCTTGCATTATGGTTGGGCCACTCTTTATACAATTTTATAAAATCGCATTTCGCTTAATTTATTTGAAGAGTTTCCTACAATGATGACTAAACATTTGATCTTTTCTTAATTATTGTAATATAATATATATTGATATTCAGGACAAGCCTTTCCCAATTTCTTTCTTTTTTTAACTATAAATAAATTTTGTGCAACATCAATATAGCTATACATCTTTGAATATATTATTTTTTTTTTTGTTATTTTATTATACAACCCCCTGATGCTTGACCAACTTATTTAATGGTCATTTGTTCCATTGTACTTCCTATTTTTTTAGAACTGTGCTTGTGATTGCTCATGTTACCATTGATGTTTGGCATATTAGATACAAATCCTTGTATAATTGTCTGTAGATAAACATGTATGTATGCATAAGTATGCTGGACTACAATTTGACGTCAGCTAAATAATTTGTTTATAAGTGGGCATCTTAATTATACAAGAGTAGAATATTTATTTGTTGTCTGTCTATTCACCCACAAAATACAGACATTTCTATTGGTTCATGATATTGATGTGTTCGACATTTTAATAGAGTTCATTCATACAGACACCAAATGTTAGTGAGAATACTAAATTATGTGAAGACTTCATTCTGGCTCTGGTTAGATGAAATGTTTGATGAGTGTAATAGACTCTCAGTGACATTAAGGAATAATAAAGAAATAACATTTGTTTTTTTTGCTGATTTTCGCTACTAAAAATAAGGAAAATAACACGTAGAGTTTTTTTTTTTTTTGAAAGATTTGATTTAAGAAATTTTTTAAGAATACTTTAGAGTTTTTTCGTTAAAATATAATCCAATTAAAAATTCATTGACTTTTAATGTTGACCTTTTACATAAACCTTTAATTGAAAAAGTACGTCTACCAGAAACTTACCTCACTCAGCATCCTAAAATACTTTGAAAAATATTTTCCAAATTAAACTAGTTTGATATTAATTTCATTATTTACTTGTTCAACGATAAAAAATTTAGTCATAGTAGATATTGATTTTTGTTTTTTGCCCAAAATTAAGCTTATAAAGTTATTCTCTTGTGTGCAGAGTATTTCCGATACTCACATCTATACATTTCCCAAAATAGTATTTGTTAGTTTATTTTATTAAGCATAAAAACGAAAACCTTGGCCCTGTCTATTTGTCTGTTGAAATCATCCAGTAAAAACACTTGAAACAACCTGAAACAACATGGTAAAATTTCAGCCTTGCACGAGCAACAGCAAAGTAATCTACATCAACGAAAAATATTCCATACAGAGATTTTCACAATACAGATGAGTATTTTATTTTCAATTCAGGTTTACTTTCTTTATTTTTTTTTGTTATGTTGCAACCTTTATTAAATTGAGTATTAGTTACTTGCAGATACTTTTGTTCGTATGTCAGTATTTAGATGGTTTTACTATTAACAAGTCAGTAACAATGCTGATTGTGTCAGTGTTAAAGGCTTGGCTTATTTTGCAATTTTATTTTGATTTTATTTTTTTTTTTTTGTATTTTCTTTTTCTTCTTCTATAGCAGAAGATGTTCTTGTGGCATAAGTTTTTGTTGTATTGCAAAGTCATGGACAATGATTGAAATTAATGTATTTCTAAATGTTATGTACAGTACCCCAACCCTTTAAAGTTTGTACAATTGTACAAATTTAAAATTTCTTAACTTTAAGGTCATATATTTTTGATTTTAAGATATCTTTAAACATCGTCAAAATCATTTACTACAACCTTATTTCAAAATAAAATCTTTTAACAGCAATATACAAATTAGGATCCTTGTACTTCAGTAGGTGGCTACCAAATCTATGCTTCCAAATCTAGTACTGGATAATAATTGCAAGGTCCTCAAACCTGACCAATACGCAGATAAATTTTGATGCCAAGAACTTGAAGATCAAGTGTGATTAACCGATTCCAAAGGGGCCTACCTATGGATTTAATAGGCCAACATTTTCACCATCCTCATATCGCTCATTTGTTGCACCGTTGCACATTTGCGCCAGTAGAACAAGTGAGGTTTCAAATTAAATAAACCTATACAGGAAATTGTCCAGCGATTTCAAATATGCTCCTCTTATTACAATCAGGTTATTGGTTCAGCAGGTATAACCCTTTAAAGTTGACTGATTTTCAGTGGCCACAAAACAGACCATTTTTAGGTAATTTGGTCCGCTTTCAACTACATTACCTCGAAAACGGATCGTCTTTCTTTTTGATTCTATTGATAGGCCTTTTTACTAAGAAAAGCATAAAAAGAATATAAACCAAATTTTACTGTTTGCTTTGTGTTTGTCCAGGTAAATCGATATTAACCAACTATCCATCTTTTCAATAATTCTCAACTTTGATGGAAAATTTAACTAAACTATAAATTTCTATATGCCATATTTTCAAATTAAGTAATTTGATTACTTTTTTACCTAATGCGAAAAAACCTAGCTACTTGTCCTTGTACCATTTCGTGCTAAAGGTTAATTTTTAAAAAAGACATGGTTTCAAAAATGTGTTGCATGCATTTTTAGGCAAGTTATGACACTTGAGAACCCATTCTTATTGTTAATATATGTGATTTTTGTTTTTCATTCTGTAATGCTTACCTGAGATCCTCTGTCAAGTCGCTAACGAACTAACACATACAAGCTCGCTCCATTCCATACTCATATCTTTTTATATACGTTGTCATTGCGGAGAAGGCGTTCCGCTCTTGCTTTTTAGTAGTTACATAAGAATGGTAATGTAATAAAAAAAATAATTATTTTGCTTTGGCAAAAAACATAAGAAAAAATGGAAGCTGGGAATTATTTCCTTCCGAAGGTGACTCTATATTATATTCAACATTTTTCATTTTTCATTTTTCGAATTTATTCTATGAGCAAAATTTCAGTTATATATTTTATAAAGCAAAAAGTAATTTCAATTTTTGGGAATACAAAATTTTAATTTCAAAAGATTTTGTTATTCGTGCTTAATTCCCAGTTTTTATTCTTGACAAAAACACTTGAAATTTATTGTTGATGGGATAAGCTATTCCTATGCGCATTTCACTGGTTGCTTAGGCCGGATCATCAGGAAACTTCATCCATAAAGATTTTAGAAAAACTAAAGATATTAAACCAAATAAAACTGTTAAACGTATAAGAATTATAGCAACAGTTCTACTTGTAACAATATCAAAGTTTAAACAAAACACATCAACAATAAACAACAGTGGGTTCATCTCATCTTACATTTCCCCACTACAATTAGTTGAAATTCTCTCAAAATTAATTGTAGTTGTAAGTAGGTTAAGAAAAACAAAATAAAAACAACAACAACTTACAAAAGATGTTGTCAATTAAGTGTTTTTTAGGCCGTGCACTTGCCTGTTTTATCAAACAGTAATTTCAATTTTTGGGAATACAACATTTTAATTTCAAAAGATTTTGTTATTCGTGCTTAATCCATCAACAATAAATTTCAAGTGTTTTTGTCAAGAATAAAAACTGGGAATTAAGCACGAATAACAAAATCTTTTGAAATTAATATTTTATAAAGCTTTTTTGTAATAGTCCTATTCCTTAAATTTTTCAGAAATGACTTTATACACTACACAATATAATATATTGTATCTTCTTGTTACATTTTACCTTAGCTTTCCTTTGGACAGCAATGAAGTATATTGAATGTACAGAAAAATTTACAATTATTAGACACCAGCAGAATGTAATGCATTTTCTGGCCCGCCACGGCCTTCGTCAGCATTCTTTGTCTCACACTTGATAGTGATACTTTATAAATTGAATGTATTTAACTCAACAGTTTTAACAAATAGAAAGTGGGAATTATTTCCTTCCGAAGGTTACTTTATATTATGTATCTTATCCCAACTTTTATACCACAGAGTCATGTATGCCATGTTTGTTTGTAATTCACAGCCTAATTATGATCCAAGTTACATAATTCGTCATACAAAATTTCGAGAGCGAATTATCTCATTTGTACGCAATTCATTTTGAATTTCCATGCCAACTACAAGCAAATCATTGTCATCACTAATTGTTATCGAAGGCTTTAAAAAAACCAAACAAAACAAATAAGAAAAAAAACCAAAAATCAAGGCGAATTCATGTTATATGAATTTGCCTTGCATAAAATTGTAAAAAAGTTTGTTTTTTGTTAAATTTAAAACAACAAATTAAGAAACAAAATAGGAATTATTAAAAAAAAGGTAAATTTTAAAATGTAAGAAGAAGACGGGTTGAATTGAGAAGATGCCGTGTAAACAGCGTAATTCGTATTCATAACTCAAAAGCGAACAACGTAGATCAAGATGCCGTGCGAACATGGCTTTAGATAACAATAGTAATTGAATCTAAATAATTTTTAAGCAGACCTTTAAAAAGGCCTGAAGTAGGACGATCTTCTGGGCTCTCCCCCGTATGACAGTTATCTAGTAGATGGTGTAAAATCAGTTTATTGACATGACGGATTTTACATATTACTTTGAATAATAAGATAAGAAAATATTATATAATCTGTTCCACGATGTAACGAAACCGAATAGTATATGAACTCTAACAAATTATTGATTACGGGCAGAATGGGGTCTACTGCTGAAGATGTTCCCTTTTTGCACTTAAAGGACATTTGTATAAATATATTTAATGATTTCCTTTCAATAATTTTTTAAGCTCAAGGTCCGTTTTATATAAAAAATATTTAAAAATATTTAAAAAAATTAAAAATTGTTTGAAATATAAAAAACCAAAACATCCCTGAAGAAGCTATCCATTGAGATAGAGAAATATTGGATTCATTTTAAATAAATATTTTTTATATAAAACGGACCTTGAGCTTGAAAAATTATTGAAAGGAAATAATATTAAGAAGGTCGAAGGAATTAAGCTAAATAATATATTTAATGATAATAATTGTTTGCTTACACACAGAAAAAAATCAATGTAAATTCGTTCAAAACAAGGTTGATTTTACATTTTTCAGTAGTGATTTTGCTTCATTGTTGTTTCATGTTAATTTAACATAAATTTACAATAACTTGCGAACAACATTTTTTTCTTTTAAAATAACTATAATTCATGTTAATTTAACATTGCAGTAAAGCAGTGATAACCACTCCATAGACTCGCGAGCCAGTCAATAATCGTATTTTTCACACAGACACGGTCGGCAATTCACATGTATTTTACAACTTTGATCGCTTCAAAACATCAGACTATCATCAGTCTTTGCGACCGCACACAAGCACATAATATCTTTGTGTGCGTGCGTTCGGGGCTTGGTTATCACTGCAGTAAAGTTAGAGCAAAATGTAATTAATATTGAAATCACAATCCGAATCACGTTGAATGAAAGTTATTTAAAGTTGAAACAACGTGAATTTCATGTGAATTTCAAATTGGTTGGAGTGTGATATAACAGTGTGAAGACAACATATGCATTTATTTAAGAATAATTCAAAACACTTACCCCTGTAACACATGTTTCACTTATTTTGTATCTCCTTTATTAACAGAAGCATCAGCAGGATGGCCCGATATCGTTTTCGTCATCATTCTACTTTGAAAACTTGATGTACTATTTAACTAAATAATTTTGATTAAAAGAATACGGGAATTGTCTTCTTTTTATAACATATTTTAAACATGAAAATAAAAAGATGTACATACTTAAGTGTGTATGCATGTTAATTTAACAAGATAAACTTTTGATTTTAATATAAAACAGGTTTTTATGGATTCAATATTGAACAATGTTATTTTAACAGTGAATAATATTAAATAAACGTGATTTAAGATTATTTTAATATTTTTCATTTAAAATTAATATGAAATAATGATAAATTTAAATAATGGGCATACTTTTGCAGAAATTTACCATGATTCTCAATCAACATTTCGCCATGTTATTTTAACATTGGTATTTTTTTCTGTGTGTACCTTATTACTATTACGTCCCTTGTTATTATAGTTGACTGGTAACTTATGTTTAACGAAATTTTTCATTAATCTGGACCATTTTTTTTTTTTTTTTAATTCCTAAGCTAATCCCGCGAAGCTCTATGCTTGTCTGCAGGAAAGAAACCATAGTCTCTGGCGGGAATCGAACCCGCAACCTCGGCGCTGATAGACTAGCTCGCTACCAGCTAGCCTACCGGGGCAATCATTACAAAATACTTTACTTGGTAGGAGAAGTTTTACTGGGAAGTTTGTTTGTTGTTGAAAGTGGGCCGTAGTTATTTATTATTTTAAATTGTTATAAGAAATTATTTGAAGTTGTTGTTTTAATTGAACTAAATAATTTCAATTAATATAAATTTAATACGACGACAAAAAATTTTTGCAAGAATTTTAACACCATCACAACACAAACTCACGTAACAGGTAAATGCTCTTTAAAATAGTCAATCATAAGTTTAGAAAAACCATTAAAGGGCTCGATATCTATTCCTTTTGCTTGATTAGAATTTGTATTAGTAATAAAATCATCTTTACAAGAAATACTTCTAATATTTCTATTTAATTCCTTTAACAATTCACTTTCAAGCTATTTATTTTTGCAAAAAATATTAATAAGTTTATTAAAAAATATATTTCAGTAAAATAAATTTTTTTGAAAAAGTAAAAATTAATTTTTACTTAATTCATTGCTGAACATTTAACGTCATTACTAAGCAAAAATACGCAATAATAATTTGAATGATGAAGCAATTTCTTATTATTTGTAAAAGTTTTGCTTTTTTTGCGAAATCCTTCAAAAAATTTGTCGAAGAAACGACAAATAATAAAAAGCAACAAACACGTCATATATTAACTTTTTAACTATTAAGTGCTGAATAGCAATAAAAGCAACAAATTGTTAACATAGAAAATAAAAACAACAAAAACATGTATTTGAGTGTATTCTGGCAAGTCATCAACTCATTTTTAAATATATTAAAAAAATCACAAGATTTTGCTGCTGTTTTTTTTTTTTTTTTGTCGTGCGATTAATTTGAGGTTTAACTAATTTGCTTAAAAGCCTCTTAATGCCTCATTAATTGCAAATAATTTTAAACAATTTTTAATTCTACCTTTTAACACACACATGAAAAATAAGACGTTAATTCTTTTATACCGCACAACATTTTTCAAAAAAAAAGAGATTAAAATACACACAGGCAAAACAAAGTTGCAGCTTAACTAACAAAGTGGAATTTATAAAATTAAATGTGTTATGTAAAATACAGGTGTGTGTGTGTTATTTTCATTTATCTGAGTGGGTTCCATTCTTTGAATAATTTTCATTCATGTTGGTAACTTTGCATCAAGCAGCACGAAGAAAACAAACCTGAAAAAGAATTGCGAAATACTAAAATTTTGAATTAAAAAAAGCGCAAAAAAAAATAAGCAACACTTAATGAGGTGCAATCGTTTTAAATAAAGTAGCAATTAATTAAGTTGTATCACTTGCAAATCCTAAATCAACTATTTGAGTGGAAAAATGTTGAAAGTACAAAGTGAAAGCGAAAAAAATGTGAAAAAATCGCAATGCAAAATGAAAGTGTATCTGTGTGTAACAGAAAGAAAAATTGCGTTTGTAGAATTAAGTCATCACCACAGGATTAAACTGTTCCTTTTTTTTATTTTTTGCTAGTTTATTTGCACGATATAATTTAGTAAAAATGTGGAAAATAGAGGAAAAAAATCTTATAAGCTTTTATAAAGCTTAATTAAATTTAATTACGCTTATGAAACTGTATCAACTAAGGAAATTAAACTGTATATCTATAATTTTATACTAATATTATAAAGCTGGAAAGATTGTTGGCTTCTATGTTTGTATATTTGTATGTTTGTAAGACGTAATCTCCGGAACTGACGGTCCGATAAGGTTCCACTAAAGTACTTAAGATAGGGTACGGGGCCTAGGGCTATAACCAAATTTTTGGCAAAGTAATACGGAGTGGCCAAGAGTAATGAAAACACCTGTCTCTCGTCGTTTTACGAAAAAAAAGTCACGCATGGAAGCAAATTTCTAAAACCTTTAAAGAAATTTTGAAACGCGATGAATTGTAAACCTTAGGAAAATTTTTAAATCTAAAGCAGTGGATTAATTTTTTAAGTGATACATTTAGGAATATATTCAAATATCAGGTGCATATTTTTTAAAATTTCCGTGGGATAAAAATGGTTGTTTTAAAACTTCAACCCGATCGCTGCGTGAACTTTTTAACAATCCGAAAAATTATTTTATATTATATTAAGGGAAATCACGATGGGTAGTGCAAAGTGTGCAAACGATGCAAATGAGTGCAAAAATACACACATTTGCACAACACAACAACAAAATGTACGTATTTGCAATTTGCTCTTTTTTACTTCGTTTGCACTAAAAAACCATGAGCAAAGTTAGTAGTGCATATTTGCTCAGTTGCAAACAAAGGTAAACAATAACATTTGACATATTAAGTGCCATATTGATTTTAAGAAAACATATAAATTGAACATTTTCGCAGATTGTAAAATAAAATAGAGAATAAAATTTAATTTAATTAAAAAGAAAAAATCTATTTTAATTTGCTTGTGTATAATTGTAAACAAATCCAGATTTTTTACAGTGCTGCCAGAAGTTTTTAGTGTTGCCAGAATACATTTTTAGAAAAAATAGCATATTTGCCCAAAAAATAAAAGTGGTATGCTCACGATCAATCATAATATGCACTGCAAATTTACACATTGCAAATTTGCACAATGACCATCGTGATTACCCTTATTATATTTTTTATTAATAACCTTTAGGCCCTAAATTTGTAAAACGCAAACGTTATATTGAAAGCAAAAACAAAATCGAAAATATTTCATAATTTTGTTGTTGTTTTGTACAGAAATGTATATTGAATTTTTCAATTTTAAACGCTGCATATCTTGTGGCGTTGATAATTTTAAAACGGAATATGTATTTCTGTAGAAAGCAACAACAAAATTTTGACAAATTTTTAACATTGTTTTTGCTTGCAATGTTATTTTTGGCGTTGCGTTTGCGTTTCACAAATTTAGGGCCTTAATGTTCTACACGACTATACTATGCCGTTTTTGATATTCGCAAAAAATGTGAAAAAGTTATAGCCTAACGGGGCCACTTAACCTCCTACTTTAACATTACTCATATCGTCAAAACTACACGCAGAGAAAAAATATGGTTGGGCATGGTTACGGCAACAACACTATGTTTAATGTAACAATATATTGTTGTCGTACACAAATAATTGTTATTTGTATTTAATATCAACAATATTATAGTTACTGTAAACATATCAATGTTTATCGCAAATTTGAGTATTGTTGACCGGAAAATAATTATTTTTCTAACAACTAAATTATGATTACTTTCTTAACATATTGGCGCTCTATGCTCCATTGGGAGTTAAAGGAACATATATATATTTCTTAACATATTATATAACTCACAACCATATCATGATATTTAATAGCCATAACATGATAACTTTCTATACATTTATCATATTATGTTAAAGATGCAATCAAACTATTTTTACTCTAATAATATTATGTTAGCGCCATTTTAAAATAATTTTGAATCAGTTGTGTCGGTTAAACAATTTAAAGATAAATTCCTATAAAAAATAATAAGTTTAAAGATATTAAAAAAATTTAAATATTAGCGAAGTGATGTAATAGTGCAAATGCAAAATATCGTAGTTTTTTTTTTGTAAAATCCAACAACAAAACACACAGAGATTTCGTAATATTTTATAAAAGTGCTACGATATTTCTGTGGTTTTCATGGGCTACCGCGTATGTCTTAGAACAAATTTTTCAGGAAGCCGAAAAACCATTCTAGATCAAACTATGGGCTAGGTATTGCACTTTCGAAACTTTGTCATTACGTTAAAAAAGCGGAATTGATCCATCTTTAAAAAAAAAAATGTAAAGAGCGTTTGAAATTAGGCAATATGGCATCAACATCTCAAAAACGGAAAGGACATATGTGGTGGCCATTGAAAACCACAGACTTTGCATTTGCTTTTTTGCAAGTGTTATACTGAACTCCGCTTTTTGATTTACATTAAGAAAAATTGTAAAAAGCCACAAACAAAAATCGATGCAAAAAAATTTTTATTTATTTGCTTCTAAATTTATTATGATTAACATGATGATAATATGATTACTTCTTAGCTTATTATGATTAACAAGACAATAATATGATTAATTTCTTAGCTTATTATGATTAACATGACAATAATTTGATTACTTCTTAATTTAGTATGATTAACAGAATAATAATATGATTAAGGGAAAAATATTATGATGTAATAGTGCAAGAATATTTAGTCATAATATGATTCAATAATAATCTTAATATGGTAACTACAATCATGAATCTTATCATAATATGTTGCTCTTAGAATATGTTTACCACAACCAACTTTTTTCTTTGCGTGTACAACTTAACGTTGTTCCTAAGAAAAATAAGTGGACAGGTGTCTGGTGCTTTTTTGAAATTCGGCCCTTTTAGGAAGTGGGTAAAACCTGATTTTTTTTCCTTTTTGTCACCCCATCTATCTTTGCAAGCAATAAAAGTAAAAATAAACATTATAACCGTTCGAAACTTATCTAAAAATACAAATACAAATTTGGTACTGTTTAGAAAACGTTTAAGGGGTGAAATTCGTAACTATTGTTGGTTCTCTTTTTTTACAAAGTATTTTTCTTCATTCTTTGGCATATACGTATTAAATGAGCTCCCACTACAATATTGAAATTTTTGATGCTTCAATGGGGAGAAAAAAGTACCAAAAAGGGGAAACTGGTACTCTTTTAATTACCGTTATTTTGGACCTAAAAACATTAAATTCAACATGCAATGTCATGACACAAGACTCTATGAGGGAACTTTTTGGTACTTTTTCGGCATTTAATTGGTACTTTTGAATTTCCGTTTGTAAAACATAGAATTAAACATGCAAGCTCCTGAGTGAATGAGAATCTTTATAATGATCTATTTGGTACTTTTTCGTTCTTTCACTAGTCCTTTTTTATTTTCATTATTATTGGACCTATGAACATAAAATTAAACATGCAAGGACCTGAGTGAATATGAATCTGTAAGAGCGTATTTTTGGTACTTTTTTGCTCTTTAACTGGTACTTATTGAATTTTCGTTAATATTGGACTTAGAAGCATAAAATTTAACATGCAATATCGTGAGTGATAAGACTTTTTGGTGCTTCGTTGGTCTTTCACTAGTTCTTTTTTTTATTTTCGCTAATATTAAACCTATGAACATAAAAAAGACATGCAAGGAGCTGAGTGGATGAGAACCTGTAACAGGGCTTTTTGTTAGTTATTTGGTACTTTTTTTAATTTTCATTATTCCGGAGTGATTGAGATTTTGATTGATTGATTTTTTCTGTACTTCGAATAGGTTGCATGGCCGCTTTACATCCTATATTCGTAATGTGAAGGAATACGAAGGGACAGATGGGCAATATTGAGGAAATTTAAAACTTATGTAGATTGATCTACACACAATAAAACACACAGGCTTTATTTTTCTTAATAATAAATCAAAAATTCGTTCTGGTGGGTAACGCCGTTAGAACAGCTAGTTAAATACAAATGTTATTTTAAACTTAAAAATTTTATTGTTATTTAAATAAGGAAAAAGCCAATTATATAATATTTTGGCGACGTGTGTAATACATAGAAATCTGGACCAATAATTTAGTGTACCTAAAGATTTAGAATCACTTTTTAAAATGATATTATGATAACCATCCGCCCGTCTGGCTGGTTGCCAGTCCATGTTAATTTTGAGAACAAAGTACAAGTTGCAATTTTGTAGACAATTGGATTAAAATTGGAAAATGGCAAGAATCGGTCTTTAATGTTATATATTCTCCATAAAAACTTCTTTCCAAATTAGACGCTTTGTGTCCGTAAACCACCTAATTATATTGGTTTTAAGATAATATTCGCCTCAAAAATATATTACTGCAAAATAAAGTCTTTTTGAAACAGTCCACATTTACCCAAAAGTTTCATCTTTAAATAGCTTTAACTTCCTTTTAAATATTAATATTAATAAACATTTTTTTTTTAATTTTAACCTCTTAGCATAACTTTGTTTTGTGAGCCGATGACTGCCTGACGTGTTCAAACAGGTTAATATCAGAAAATTCGTCTGTAAATACACAGAAAAAATGCTCCTAAATTATTCACCAATTAAAGAATTAATCGAAAATAAAATCAGTTTTAATTTAAAATTTAATCAAGTGAACTAAATGCTTAATCAGATGAATTCAACGTTTAACCCTAGGATTACTGTCTTGGTCAGGCCAGACCAAATTTGTATGTAAAAGTCTATAAAATCACCCTCTTGATCTGGCCAGACCAAATTTTTTATTTTATTTTGATATGTTCTAAATCGAATGAATCAAGTTTGAATCAAATCAGAAAATCACGTCCCATTATGCGCTTAGTTTAATTTAACTACAAACACCAAACACAAAACTCGTTTCAGCTGTGGTAGATGCGAGGAAGCGATGTGCTAAATAAAAGACTACATTTTCGATGACTTGCATGTAGCATAAAATAATGAAATAATAAAATTATATAATAAATTCGTACAATCTTAAGTAATGAGCATAGTTTCAGTAAAAAATAATCTTATTTACTTGTTGTTTAATCGGGCTTTTTAGTTGTTCTAATTGTGGTCTGGCCAGACCAAGAGGAGAACTTAGTAGTAAAAAGTTACCAGGAACCCTAGGGTTTATCAAGTGAATTAAACGTTTAATCAAGTGAATTAAACGTTTAGTAAATACTATTAATTTGTTTACTGGTGCAAATTTAATAAATATTTTAATTAATATCACAAATCTTTTAATTAAAATTAGTTTTTATTTTTTTCTGTGTACTTTGTTGTTTGAGATTTACTGATTATAATTTAAGGATTGTTTTAATTAATTGGAATTATTATTGAATTGTTATATATTTGGTTTTCAATTAAGCATTTTTTTTAAATTTTTTGGGGCATATTTTGAACAATTCTTAGGCCATATTTTCAAGTTTTTACTGCATATTTAATGTGTATGAAACGTGGGGTTAAGAGCATATTTTTAGTTTCCCTGATTTTAAGTAAACTAAAATTACAACTTTGTGTGTACATTTTTGTTATTTCTTAAGATATAAAAAATTACCAAATGTTATAAAAAAAAACAAACAAAAAAAGTCTTTACTCCGCAAAGTTTTCGCTGAAATGACAACATTTAGTTCTAGACACCACAGAAAGTTTGACAAATAACTATCCCACATTTCTGCCAAATATTAAACATATTTAATAATTCTGCAAATATGCTTTAAATGTTTGTGTAAAAAAAGTTTATAAAAACCTCGTGTTTAACTGATCTTTATGAAATTTGTATGTATATTTGTTTTGAATAGGTAGTAAAGTTAATTTCATACAGAAAGTATATTACATACCGCTAGGTCAATAGGGTGGCCCTAGCCAAAAGATTTATTTCCACTTTTTTTTTTTAATTTTTAAAATTGAAATCATTTGTAAGATTTGCCAAAATGCTTTTCAAACTTTAACTCATTTGAAGTGTCTAAGATTCTTAAAATAATTTGTCCGCTTATTAATAGTATCCTTTTCTGTTTCATTGTTTTCAGTTCTATATGCAGTTAGCTGGGAAGAATGGTGGACCTATGATGGCATATCAGGTAAGTTTTTTTTTCTTTCATTATTCTCATAAATACTACGTAAGACAATATTTTGTAATATAAAAATAGAAATAAATTTAAATGTCAACAATGTACACAAATTTGGGTTAAATATAAAAAAATACAAGATGAAAATTCAGCCTAAAGCTGTGCAAACTAAAGGGAACAAAAACTGCAAAAAATAGTGTCATCCTGTATTAAAATAAAGGAAATATGCACAAAAAACAAAAACAATGTTTTTTAAAAAAAAAACTATTAAAAATACTATGAATATATATTTGTATCCATGTTATTTTTAGTTTGTTTTATAAATCAACAACAATAAAAATAACAATAAGTAAAGTTAAGCCAAATGAAAGTGTCCAACTGTCTGGCCTGTTTGTGTGTGTCCGTCCGTCCATTCATCCGTCTGTCTGTATACTTGTCTGTTTATTTTGTTTGTCTGATGGACCGCGTCTGTTTATATCGTTTTATTCCCTGTTCATTTATACAAATTATTTTATGTTTCTATTTTTTCTTCTTGTGCATTTTTCTAATTCATTGTTGCTGCGTTTTTTTTTTTTAAAAAAATAACCTCGACAATCGCATTTGCAATGAATTAAATATGATATTTAATGCATTTATAACAAAAATAAAGAAAACTGTAACAAAAAATTTAAATGTCAAAAGTTTTTGGTACTTACAGCTAAGTGTTCCGAAATAAACTGAACATTATTTAGCGTTCGGCTGACACACCTAGGAACGATAACTATTTTTTTAGTGTTTATGTAGACGACCACAAGCCTTGATAGCGTTCGTTACTATTTTCAAGAATGGGCCAAAAGGGCGCTACCCATAACAGAAACGAACGATCATTAATGAGCTGAACCGAACACAATGAAGTTTATGGTTAAAAAAAAACCCAACGGAATTAAATTCTCTCCTCTTTTTGTTGTTATGGATATTATTTTTGTGTGCGAAGGATGACAAACAGGGAAACGTTATTATCTTTAATGATTTACTGCACAAACACTACAACCGTCTTTGTTTTCCACAAATCTACCGAACCGATAACTAAGGAGCGATATTTAATGTTTATTTTCGAGCACTGTTTATTGTTATTTTAAGAAGGATTGTGCTTAATGAATTTGAAGCAGGGTAATAAAAAATTCTACATAATTCACGTAACATAATTCAAGTCAAATCTCTGATTTAAAAATAGATTTTTAAGTGTTTAGTTTACGTAAACGGTTTTATTTTACGACTCGCAAGTTGTTTGTGCTCGACTCGTAAGCATTAAACGTATCGTTAAAAAATTTTGCGATTAGAAAACAAGCACAAACTAGTTAAAAATGAGCAACTTTAATAAGAAATAAATGTTTGCTTTTACGAAGTTTATGTAAATATATAAAAAATATAGTAAATATATTATACGAAAAAAAAAACGGCTGAAAAGACGTGTGGGAAAGGTAACACATGTGGATGCTGGTCATAAACATGTTAATATGTTTGAATGAATGTTAAAAATATATATGTATGTATATACATCAGGGATGATAAATGAGAAAACCAATCTCGTACCAACGAACTTTTAAAATTGTACTTTTTCGATCGCAAAAGTACTAAATCATTTTTTTTTTTTATTTTATTTTTATAAACAAAAATTTAATTCTACAAAAAAAGGTACTTAAAATTCATTAGTAAATGTAAAGATAAAAAAATAATAATAAATATGTACATGTTCATTAATTGAAGCACAGCCGCGAAAAACGTTTTAAGTTACAAAATAATAATTTTTCAGTAGGGCAAAAAAACTTTTTTTGACAGGCAGCATTATTTGTTTTAAAAAAATTTTTTTTTTCTATTATTAAAAATAATGATAATAAAAACTTGTATGCAAAAGGCTTTTAAAACATTATTCCGCACTGCAACAACATTTCGGTTTCATCATTTTGTTAGTAACTTGCAATGTTCTTCAACTGGCTATCACTTTGGATGCCATTTTGAAGGCGTTAAGGTGCATAGTTTTTTTTTGATTTGATGTTTAAACTATGTAAGAGAGTAAGGTCAACGGTTATCTGCAAAAAAAAAACAGTTTTTGCAAAATGTGGCGTTTACAACGTTATTCGCGGCTGTGCTTCAATTAATTAATTATACATACATACATATATCATAGGGTGGGTAAAATTTTTTTTCGCGTCAAAAGCACATCGCGATTCTTGTTCTATTAGTCATTCCAAGAAACTTTTCCAAAAGAAACAATAGGTTCAAACTAAATTTCGAGCCCCCAAAATAGGTAGGTTTCCAAAATATTCAAGAATAAAGGCAATAAAATTGTATTTGCTCCAGCCAAACTTGTATGCTGCGGTTTTTAGGGTCGAGAAATCCATTTATTTTTAATTGCCGCCAAAGAGCGCTTTCGTACACTTTTTTAAATTATTCGTCTTTTTTGTGGAAAATTTACGATATTGTTGCGAAAATGGGCGAATATTTCTCAAAATGCAATCTCAAATTTTGAACGAAAATAAAAATTTTAAGCTTTCTAAAAATATGTGCATACGAGCATCTTCGGATGTACTGCAAAAAGAGCACAGACATTTATAAGCTGGAGAAGCAAGTCCGGATATAACAAAATTTAATTTAGTACTTATAAAATCTATTTCAAAATCATTCGGAGTAAACTAATATTGAATGCTTCAAAATTCTGTTGATTACCTCTTGACGTGAAATTCATCTAGTTGACGAATATTTCAAAATATTATTAGTTCGTTCCAAAATAATCTTAATATTAGAAGAAGTCGTCTGTTCTACTAGAACTTTTACAGAACTGGTTTCCTATATCTTTTAAAAACTCATCAGTATCATCAGAAAATACCCTCTTATATGCTTCCGCTGATACTTAATTTAGAATGGGTCTAATCTTCGGCTTATTATGAAAACCTGCTTATTATGAAACTCTTTGCAAGTACATTGAGATTTTGATGCCGTGTGGTAGAGAAAGATACGCATCGTCGACCAGCATGAAGTTGTTCTTCAATTCCAGTCTTGCAGTGTGTAAAACCAACTATATTTTTGGATTTCCTCTCAAGCTACAAATATGAAATATAAGAAGATTTTTGTCTCTCCTGTTAAATGTGCTGAAGGGAATTTAGCTGGTTTGCATATTAAGGCGACGATATGTAATCGTCCAATGAACAAGTGCAAAAATCTACTCACAATAGCGGAGTTCAATGTTTGGTGCAAATTTTGCATTTTCGAAATACCATTTGTACCAAACACTGAACTTCGCTTATTTTCATAGGACAGTAAATACGTGTTGCCATTTGATATTAATTAACAATAGATTCGAAAAATTTAGAAATAGTACCAAATGAGTCACGGGGGTACCAGCGTACTTTTGAGTTTAAAATTGTACCAAAAAAGTACAATTGTATCAACTTTATCAACCGTGATATACATACATGTAAAATGTTTAACGGCGTGTAATAAAATGTATGCGTTCATCAGGGACTTACATAGAAGTGTTTGCGATTGGTTTTACATATGTTAATGGTAAAACTTAGGGATTGCTATTCGGTTTTAACCGAAATCGAAACCGCGGTTTTAATGCCTAAAAACCGAAACCGAAAACCTACCAAAAAACCTCGGTTTTAACTTATACTTTAAATATATTTTTATGCTGAACGAAATTGCAAATTATACGTAACACTCGCACTTCATTTAAAAAAAAACTTTATACATAACAGCTTGGAACAATGGCAATGAATTTCAAATTTCTTTAAATTTAAAATAAGTACTAAGAAGAACAAATTATTGAAACAAATAGAAAAATATATTTGTATGCAAAATAATTTGGATATTTTCAAAACCGAAAACCGAACCGAAACCGACAGGTTTTAGTCATTTTAAAACCGAAACCGCGGTTTCACATTTTTACGAAATTTAGCAAACTCAAGTATAACTGTATTGAGACAAAGAAAATACTGGCCGTTTACATTGTGCGAACTTTTTTCGAAGATGTGCGATTTTTGTCGCTGTGACACGGCACCGATCTGTCTATTGGTTTAGGTCCATTTTTACATACTCGCTCTTCTAAAAACAATGCTTTTTGCCATGTAAATATGACGTTTTTTATAGAGTGAGTATTTTTCTCGGGTTAAGGTGTCTTTTGCTTTAACTTAAGTTCTGTATTTAATATACTCTTTGATGAAAGTGTTGTAAGTTGGTGTTGTAGTGACGACATATTAATCTTCTTAGTTGAAAGTAGAGTCGATGCTATTGGTGGTGTTCGAGGGCATTGGCGCGAGCAAGACAGTATCGTCTTGAAATCGAAAGGTTGGTGAAAAGTCTGATCTACTGTATGTGCGTTGGTATTGAGCTAATATGTGTAAAGCTTTGGCTCATCACATAGGGTTTGTTTTGAATAGAATTATTCTTATTGTCAAAGAGTGCTCTTCTCAAGAGAAGGGGTACACGTGGTCGCTGTGGCTAAAATCCAAAGCTGCACAAGAAGTCAGTGAAGTGGTTCGAGCTATCAGGATGTTTTATCTGTGTAGTATTGCTACTTAATAGAAGCTGCTGGCTATTCCTGAAGCATCGGATGTTAGATTACTTCAGCTCTTAAACAAGGGGTTGAGAGTATTTTTACCGGACTTTAAGTTCAGTTGAAACCTGTGTGTTAGCCGATCATAAACGGAGTCTTTTTGTAAGTGCTTAGATTTTAAGTGTATACATGGGCCTGGCCAGCCATTTTTTTTTACTTTTTCCAATTTATTTCATATAAATTTTAACTATATTAGTACAAAACTTTATGTATTTCTCAATCAAAATGTTTTTTTTTTACAAGAAAACGAGGAAAAAGTGTAAAATTAAACACCGTAGGCGTAGAAATTGGCCTAATGAAAACTTTGTGCATGTTGTATCCACCTGGGCCTGGCCAGGTCCGCCCTATTGATATGTACTGTAGTAAATAAAATCAAAACAAAACGAAAAGCATACCTTCTAACTCCCTTTCAGCACATTTTACAAGAGAGACAAAAAACTGTATATCGGGTCTGTTCGGAAAATCAATGTGATTTTGTGGTGTTCTGAAAGTCACACTGTTTTTGTGTTTCTCGGTGTGCTTTCGGCAAATGAAAATCACACCGAAACACACAAAAACGGAACACAAAGGCACATGTGATTTGAAATCACGTGATTTGTGTTAAAATGATTTTCAGAACAGGCCTATACATTTAATATTTGCAGCTTGAGAGGAATACCAAAAATATAGTTATCAAGGTTTCATTTAAATGGGATAAGTTATTCCTATGCGCATTTCACAGGTTGCTTAGGCCAGATCGTCAGGAAACTTCATCCAAAGATTTTTGAAAAACTAAAGATATTATACAAATAAAACTGTTAAGCTAATAAGAATTATAAGCCCCAGTTTTACTTGTAACAATATCAAAGCTTAAACAAAAACAACAACCATAAACAGTGAGTTTGTCAGTATGTCAATAGTATAAAATGGGAATTTAGCACATTTAAACGAAACCTTGATAATTAATTTTGAATCCCAAGAAAAACTTTGATAAAATATAGTTGTTTTGCACACTTCAAGACTAAAATTTAAAAAATCTATATGCTGGTCGACGGGGCGTATATTTCTCTACACACGGCATCAAAATCTCAATTTACTTAAAAAGTGGATATAGCAGGTTTGCATATAAATCCATACAAAATGCAAGTGGTCCCAGCCAGGCCCAGTTGGCAGTTTGTGCAAATGTCAGCAATTTTTAAAATAAAAAATATCTTTAAATAAACGAAGCACAATTTTTAGATTGTTTTTAAACTAAAATCTGACTTTGAGCAACAATTATTATTATTTATTCTGCCCTTTTAAAACGAATAGCTTGACATAAATTGAACAAAAAAAACTAAAAAATAAAATATGCGTTTAATGGCTTTTAAGCAGATTTAACGAAAATGCACTTTAGCAATTGTTTTGCTGTCGTGCATTCATTGAAAAAGACATTCCATGTAATAGAAGGTGCGTTGCTTCCTTATCACCAATCCTTATAAGTAATTTCCGTCTCTCTTTGGCCACATAATTCTTACTTAAGTTTTATTCTGTTTTCAACTCTTTTTCTGTTTGATGAAACGTGATAACGACACTTGTTTTATTTCAAAAGTCACGAAAAAAGTGTACGTTAAACAGAATTGATGTTAAACACATCTATTCTGTGAGTATGTTAAAAAAAAAAAAATATTTTAACTTGGAAAATAAAAATTTAAAGACAAAAATTTGTTCAAATTTTTTTTTACAATGGAGACTTAAGATGAAATTACCTTCTTGTTTTATTTTAGTTTTGTATTTTATTTTTTATTTAACAAAAAAAGATAAAATATTCCTGGCAATTTTATGCTGCGTTAGCAGTCACATACCATAACAGTCTCATCTGCAAGGAACAGCACGTTTTTTAATGCATACGTAAAATTTTGTTGAAGGCAGCCAAAAAATAAAAAGAAAAAACTGAAGAAGCGACGCAAAGCAACAGACAGATGTACAAGTGCACAAACTTATATATAAACATAACGTATATTCTTCATTCAAATTTGATGACAAAATACGGATGACACCCAGCTGCATAGTTGGCATTACTGATGCTGTTGCTGCCAAAACTTACACTTGTGCAGTTTTATATCGCATTGTGCTTGAATGCGATGGCAGAGGTAGGTATGCATAGTCGTCTTCAACACAATCCTTTGGTAACATTCGTGGTAGATGTAAGTCTGAGGCAGTATTAAGTTTTACATTATACAAGTGCATAATCCTACGCCTTCATATGGCTTCTAAATCTCATTAGGATTTCCCAAGTAATATTTTCATTCATAACATTTTCTTTTCATCTCAACACTAACTTATACATACCCGCACACTTACACTTGCACTTGCATTTCTGCCAGCATCCTCTCAATGTGAGAGTAATAGTAATTCATAGCTTTCGAAGTTGCTGTAGTCTTGTAGCTGGATAACAATACATTCCATTATTATGGCATCCTTGTAGTTTTGTTATTTTCACATTACTTTAAATAATTTTCTTATATTTAACTTCAACAATTTTCCTTGCATTTTATATTTTATCCTTAAATACGTATAGGAACGTACGTCTTAGGAAAATCATTTATGGTTTCCTCGCTTTTAAGCTTTTCTTCCTTCCTGATGCTGTTAAAGTGTAATTATAATTTTTAAATTCCTTAAGTGAAGTTATTGTTATTCTCATGTTTGTTTTCATTTGGTTTACAAATGATTTCATTGCATTATCATTAGTACTCGTACGTTTTATGTTGAAGTCACAAGTGACTTCAACAGTTTGTTGAATGTTGAATATTTTCTAAGGATTTGATTTGTTTGTTAGTCGAGTGATAACATTTTGGTGTAATGAAAAATTTGTTTAGTATTAATTAGAAGAAATACAGACGGCTTGAATTTTTATTTGTGGAATAAAAATAAATGATATTTTGGGTTTAAATTTGAAAAAACTTTTTATTTTAAGTTATGGAATTGTTTTAAAATCACACTCCTATTGCTTTTTTAAACTCAAACGGCCTTTACTAACCAAAAATAACTAAAATTCATTCTGATGAATTGCATCAACGCAAATGTCCACAAAATTTTGGAATCTTTCGAACAAAGTTAGCGATTTTATTAAGAAAAATACAACGATAGCTTTAGTTGCTAGTGCTAGTGCTTTAGCTTTAAGATTTATTGTAATTTTAATTATATTATATATCTTAATAATAAATAAATAATTAAGAAAAAACAAATGTCCTTATATACTATACTAAAGGTCGCAATAAAAATGGATAATCATTTAAAAAAAACCAAATAACAATCTTAATTAATTTTCATGCTGTAAAATTACTTTCTTCATAAAAAATAATTTAATGAAAATTAAATTTGATGAACTTAAGCCTGATTAAAAATAATTAATACAATACTAATTAATGTTAAAGCTGAGGCACGGGCTCTATATGTACATTTGTCCTTCAAGTTGTGCTGAAAAAAGGTCAAGAAGAAAAAAGAAAGACAAACATGAAAAAACAAAAATGTACTTTTGACTTCAAGAAGAATTCTTGACAAAAAGAACGAAAAAACAGAGGTAAAGGAAAAACATGTAAAATCAATTAAACATGGATAATCATTCAGAAAAACAAATTTCGATCAACCAAAGGTTAAAATACAATTTGGTTTAAGGATTGATGTTTGACTATTGACGTCAGCAGTCGTCGATGGCTGCGAGTGTAAGACGGCAAATCCCTCTGAGGAGATCGAGTGGTAGCGATCGAAACATGTCAGGGTAACCAGCCACCTGGGCTCGAATCTCAGGTCAGTCAAGGATGCATGATTATCAATTTTAATTAATTTTCATGTTGTAAAATTCCTTTCTTCATAAAGAATAATTAAATGAAAATTAAATTTGATGAACTTAAGCCTGATTAAAAATATTGAAAATTCACGATTTGTTTTTACATCTGACTTGTCAACTTTTCAAATCACTTGTAATCGTGCATGTCTGTAAAAATTGTTGTTTTACAGAAGGTGAGGTTTATATTCAAATGTTTTGCTTAAATTTGTAAAAAAAAATAAATTTTGGCGTTATTTTAGAAAAACTGATGCTGCGCATCGGTGCGCCTTGAAGTTAAGTAGAATTATTTAGTTACCAACAAAAAGCGCTTCACGGCATCTGCTATAACTTTTTTTGCTGTTCTCAATGTTTTATGTGTTTTTATTAGAGATGTTAGAAAGTCGTGATTTTTTAAGGCACAAGCCACGCGTGACCATGGTGAAATTTATATTTAATAATGATTTAAAAACAAGAGTGCATGAATATACAAATTAAATACTCACGCACTTACGAAATAACTTAACCTTTCAAAAAAAAAAAATCAATCAGCCTTATCGGCATCAACAGTGTCGGTTTTTGTAATAGATTAAAGTGACACACAGTCTGTGTTCTTTAATCTTCAAAAAAAAAAAAGACACTGTCGATGACGACAACGACAACCGGAAGAAGGCTGAATTATTGAGTTATTCGTATCGGAACTCATTCAATGGGGGCAATTCAGCGGAAGCGTGTTAAAAATCAATTTTATTAATAAGTTAAGAATAATTAATTGTATGAGAGGTACCCGTCTCCCCTCTGCTATACCACCAAGAGTTTTTGAGACACGCAGTTTGTTCCAAGTGTTTCGCACTTCAAATATTGTGTGCCTCACTATCGTAGTTATTCAGATATAAGCAAATTAAGAAATTTTTTGTATGGGGGGTACCCGTCTCCCCTCTCCTATACCACCAAAATTTTATTGAAGCATGCAGATTTACAAACATCAAATTTAGTGTGCCTCACTATTGTAATGGGTGATTTTTTAAGAGCTATAGGAAAGTTTATAAAAAACACATAAAATTCAGAAAAATGCATGAAATCTTTATTTGAATCGATAGTACGGTCCATATAATTTAATGTTTGAAGATTACTTCATGCAAATGTTGACCGTGACTGCGCCTCAAATGGTCCATGCGCTTAGTCCAATTTTTTTATACTCTTTCCAACATTTCGGCCGGTGTGAATAAATGCTTCAATGTTGTCTTCCATGAGCTTTAGCATAGCCCCACAAAAAGTAGTCTAAAGGCGTTAAATCGCACGATCTAGGCGGCCAATTGACCGGTCCCGAACGTGAAATAAAATGTTCACCGAACTCGCCTCTCAATAAGTCCACTGTTAAGCGTGCTGTGTGGGATGTGGCACCGTCTTGTTGAAACCACATGTCATGCAAGTCAAGCTCTTGCATTTTTGCAAAACAAAGTTGGATATCATCTCACGGTAGCGCTCACCATTCACAGTTACGTTACGATTCGCATCATCTTTGAAGAAGTACGGTCCAATGATGCCACCAGCCCATAAACCGCACCAAACTGTGACTTTTTCTGGATGCATTGGTAGCTCTTGTAATGCTTCTGGCTGATCTTCACTCCAAAATCGACAATTCTGCTTATTAACGTACCCATTGAGCCAAAAATGAGCTTCGTCGCTGAACACGCTGAACTTTCTTAACAGAGCACGCATTTTGATAATAAAATTCAATAATTTGCAAGCGTTTTGCGTTTGCAAGACGATTCATGGTTAAATTATAGACCAAACTGAAGATGTTTGACAGTGAGACAAAACACGAAACGTGCGTCAGCTGTTTAAACCAGTGTTGCCAAAAAGATATTAGCTTAAAAAATTAAAATTTTTCTTTAAGGTCGAAAATACCAATTTAATATATAATCATGAAACGTTTCTTATATATGTTCGTACATATTTTCTATTAAATAATGCAATTAACGTACCTTTATCGATATTGTAAAATGTAGTTTTCCCAACAAAACTTTGTTAAAGAAAAATTTAAACATATTTGGTTCAATTTAACCATATTATTGTCACCGACAACCATATTATGGTAAATTTAGTCTTCCATCTAGCAGCCACAACCATATTATGCTTGCCTCCGAACATGTTATGGTTAATGGTAGCTAAAATATGTTCAACACTAATAATAGCATGGTTAGTTTTCAACTCTTTGCTCTTGTAAAAGAGGAAAATATTATTGTTAATTTAAAAACATATTATTGTTGCTTAGAGGCAACCATAATTTGGTTGTGGCTTCTTGATGGAGGATTCATTTAACTATAATATGGTTGTCGGTGGCAATAATATGGTTAAATTGAACAAAATATGTTTAAATTTTTCTTTTAAAAAAAAGTTTGTTTGGAGGTGACCATATTTAAGTATAATTTTCTCTACGTGTACATTCGGCTATGTCGAATCTTACGCAGCCTTCACAATTGTGTAAATGAATAAATCAAATTTTGCCATGCACACTTGTCTTATCCCGCCCAGATGTTGTGAATTGATAACTAAGATGCTTGTGCCTACTTTGGAAACTGTGGCTCTTGCCGTTCTCCAGATAAAGAGTAATTTTAATGGTTTTGTATGGGAAGTTCCACTCCTACTCGACCAATCCCGCCCATATTTTGTCGGATGTTGTGTTTTGATTACAAAGATGCTTGTACCTTATTTGGTTCTCCAGATATACTTACGGACTTCCGTGGTACAAGATAAGATCTCTGCTCAGGCCTAACAATTCGAAATTTTCAGATTTCAACACCAAAAGGTAAAATATCCTTAAGATGATCCTTACGACTTTGGGTGAGAGGTTGAGTATGGGATATGTGTGCACGAAATATTTGGTATGTTTATTTCGTTAATAATATTGCAACAACAATTCTTTGTTTAGCAAATATTTTAATGTAAATGCCACACACCAGTAAACATCAAAAATTCTCGCAGACAACACGATGTTTTTTTTCAAATACTTAGAGAATAGGCAATCATTTTTCTAGAGTGGATTTCTTTAAATTCTTGTACCTTCAAAACACTTTTTAATTTGGGCGACGAACAGAAATTTAAAGCATTTGTCATTGTGGTCGGTCAGAAAGGTTTTGTACATACATATAATTTTTGTTTTGTGTTGGATTTTCAAATAGTACATTTATACAGGGGTTTATTATACACTACATAATATAATTCATTTTTGAGTTCGCTACGATCTGTGTCAATAAAAAGCATTAAAATAATGAAAAATAGAAACCAAAATAAAAATACATTTCGAACTTAATCAACAAGAGGATATTGACTCAAAATTTTAATTTTTTCACTTTTTGGAAAAAATCGATACGTTATTTTCATATCCATCACCTTTTTGTAGTGAAAAGGTTGGCTGAAAAAGATTTTTTTAATATGCCTCTAATGTAAAATTAAAAATTGTTTTGATTCTATTGAAATTTTTTTACATTTTGAGTTAATACCCTCTTGTTGATCAAGTGCGATATGTATATGTTATTCGAAAACATGCCAACATATTAAAAACAATACGGATAGCAAAAAATAAAAAACCGTGTGACAAATAACGTAGTTTATTATTAAAATTATGTCTTGACTTTCTCAAACTGCAATCACGATTTGGAAACTACTTACAGCTAAATAGTTTTTATGATAAACAATATTAAATTTAAGTAGATTTATCGAGCTAAATAAACATGTTTTATTTGAAGAAATTTTCTATGCATCGATATTATTATAGTAAAATGTTTATTTGACAAGAACAACAATGATGCACATGCTACGTAACTACTTCGTTTCGAAAAGCACTTAAACGTTTTATGCGATTTTTTTTATTTTTTTTTGTCATATCCATGCAAAGTATCTTTACAATTCTATCACAACGTTTTGAATGGAGTGTATTGAACGTGATTTGTTTTTCAAAGTTTTTTTTTCGCAGTGAAGCTAAATATTTTTTCAACGAGAACTAAAGATTATTCGAAAAAAATAAAGTAAGAGAAAAATATCTAAAAGAAAACTTTAACATTCTACTTCAGCATAGGAATCTGTAGACATCAATGAACATAGAAAAAATTTAATTTAAACACAAGGAAGACGACTACTGCTACTTTATAAACAGTATAATGGAAAGGTGACAATTTATTTTTCTTTTTTATATTATTTTTAAAAAAAAGCAGAGATGCAAATTAAAGTTAAAAAGGAAATTTCATTTATGTACCCTGTCATAGACTGTCAATAGGATATGATGGTTAATGATACTTTAAGTTAAACCACTTGTTGGGATCATTTATAATCAAATCTTTAATATAAACGTGTTTTATCTTAAAATTTCTTTTTTTTTTTTGTTATTTTAAAGTTAAAAAAATGTTTAACAAATTAAATTTTGTTTTTTGTTTTTCTTGCAGGTCCTGCGTTTTGGGGTTTGATTAATCCCGAATGGTCTTTGTGTAACAAAGGACGAAGACAATCACCAGTTAATTTAGAACCTCAACGTTTATTATTTGATCCGAATTTAAGAACATTACACATAGATAAGCATAGGGTAAGTAAATTCAGTGAAATCAAATAATACATGTACTTCGAATTAATTAAATTAAATTAAAATGTTTAAAATTAATGTTTGTTTTTTTTAACTTCCAGATTAGTGGTTTAATTACCAACACTGGCCATAGTATTATATTTACAGCGGGCAATGATACAGTTGCCAATTATGATGGCATGCAAATGCCGGTTAATGTCACAGGTGGTCCTTTATCGTATCGTTATAGATTTCATGAGATACACATACATTATGGACTGCATGATCAGTTTGGTTCTGAACATAGTGTGGACGGTTATACATTCCCAGCTGAGGTAATTTTTATTAAATTTATTTAAATGTGATTATTGTGCTAATGAAGTTTAGCGCAAAGCTTTAAATACAAATCAATATTTACTCGTTAACATAATTTACTTGCGAGTACATTTTGTTCAAGGCAATTTCGCATTTTCCCCCTTTTTTGTTTTTCTTTTTATGTTGCTGTGCATTCAATTTTAATAAAACATGAAAATAAAATCATGTGTTCCCTGCAGGAAATGGCACTAGTGAATCTGTACTGATTCACTATTGACACAGTCACCAGTACTAGTGACTTATTATACCCCAGGCAATGTTATTTACAATAGACATTTAACATGTGCGTGTCATTGGAAATCTACTACTGACGTTGGTACTACTGACTAGGTAGTTCCTTTCGAAACATATGTAGACATTGGAACCAGAGAATCGCTAGTACATTTTAGTAAAAGTAGTCTACACTTTTTGTAAGAATACGAAATCATAACAATCTTTTTTTTATTATTTCTTCAAATTTATAGGAATAATACTTCTCAGTTGTTATTGATAAAATCTTTTTCGTTTTAAAGCCAAATATAGTGGCAAATGTAATGTAGTGTAGACACTTCGTTGACAAGGTCACCAATATAGTCGACAAAACTGGTGACTTGGAGACACTTGCACCCAGGTTTCCTTCAGGGTTTAAACAAGTTCGTAATAATGTTAAAGCGAATAGAAATATACTTCCTGACATTTATATGGTTATGGAATTTTTTCCTTACATTGAATGGTGGTTAACCTGTGGCACGTGTAAGTTAGAAATTTGAGGATTTTGTTAAACAGGCGACATGGAAATAAATGACAGGCAACATGGAAATAAATGACAATTTTCTACTTTTTATTAATTAAATTTGTTAAGCCATTTACAACTATTTATAAGAATATTTAATATTAAAAGTTCCATAATTACGCTTTGAATTTATACCAAAAAATATGTAGTCAATGTCAGTAATTAGATTTGTATACCCTTTACCGAAGGTAATATACACCCTTACCTTCGGTGAAGGTATATATTATCGGTGTCATTCGTTTTGTTATTTATAAAATAATGATCTAAGGCCCTTTTAAGTTTGTATAGTCTGGGTCCTTATGAGAAGCAAAGTCCATTTAAAGATGTCCATCTGTCCGTGTAAATGTTGAAATGGGTTTTTACAGAGACCCCAGAAATGCTGGTGACCAGGTTGTTATATATTTATGTCACATATACTCCGTTAAAGTTTGCTTTTGAGTAAGTTTTGTTCATAAGTGTCCGAGATATAAGCAAAAAATCACGACTGCCTCTTAGTTTACCCTTCAATCCCTTATCGTTGTTTTTTATTCCTTTTTTCTATATATCTGGAGAACGGCCAGAGCCAAGTCTCCAAATCATGTACAAGCATCTTGGCTAACAGTACGCATACGCTCTAAAAAAGGCAGGAGTTTGGAAGTGGGCGTGGCAAGATATTATAAATTTGTATATATCTGGAAAACGGAAAGAGCCAAGGTTTCCAAATTAGCTACAAACATATCGGTTATTAATACAAAACAGTCCACAAAATGTGGGCCGGGATGGATAAGTGGGCGAGGCTCAACATTTGTTTATATCATACGAACGGTGAGAGAAAAATGTGAGAAGTGGACGTGGTGCCTCCCGCACAAAGACATTATTGATTTCTATATACCTGGAGAGCGGCAGGAGCTAAAGTTTCCAAATAAGGTACAATCATTGACTATCAATACGCAACGTCAGACAAAATGTGTACGGGATTAAAAGTGGGCGTGGTACAAAATAGATTTCTTTATATCTTAAGAACGGTATTTAGAAAACTTTCTATTCAAATCGCAATATGGTGGAGGCACAGCCGAATATAGCACTCTTACTTGCTTTACATTCCCTTTGGTATCTCGTGTATTCCAGTTTTACCCTTCCGGTTTTTTATGACTTTGTCTTTATTTTCCGAGTAAATGTCATTACAAATGACTACAAAAGAATGTGAAAAAAAAGATTTAAAGTACATATAGATTTGTTAGACGTGTTCGTTTTTGCTTTTCTTTTTTTTTTATTTGCTTTTGTTCTTTTTTTTCCTTTACGTTTAACATTATGACAGTTGCTGTCGTCAATCGTTGCTCAAGCTTCCTTTTTGTTGTAAAAAGTAAAATGTTTTTGTTGTTGTTTTATTCTATACAGACTGCTGTCAGTTAAACATATTCTATTAGAGTTCTAGGTTAAATATTTATTTAGACAAACGAGCGGAAGTATATTTGATCAGTAGCAGCAACAGCGAAACAACAAAAACAATTCAGTGCGGCACAGAATTGAGTATTAAAACAATCATTTAAATCGTAGCAAATGTTGAGTGATTTATTAACACAATTTCCCTGCCACTTATACATGTGCACAGACATACTTTAAGGAACACCCATACTTCAGGAAAAAAATATTAAGACACTTTATTATTTTCTTAACAAAAACATATATGAAAATAAATATATACATATGTATGCACATATCGCAAACTAAATCATTAAAGGCACAAGTCAACAGTTATCAAAATCGTTTGATTTTTCTTCTCATAAGCCAGTTCACAAGTCAAGTCTTTAGCGACTACGAAAGTTTCGTTTGTACCCCTGTTTTCTTTAACTTTTCTTCTTTAACCCTAGGATTACTGTCTTGGTCTGCCCAGATTAAATTTGTGTTTTGCTTGCAATATTTTTCGAATATAACAAAAAATCAAAAAACCAGGGACGTGAATTCTAAAATGATATGTGCTGAATCGAATGAAACTAGTTTGGGTTCGGTTGGAACAAATTAGTGGGGTGAAATTGCAGTTTTATGCAAAACTCTATTATATTACTCTCTTGGTCTGGCCAGACCAAATTTTTTTTTTTTTGCTTGCAATATCTTTCAAGCAGGACAAAATATTAAAACAACAGAAACGTTAATTCTAAAAATGATATGTTCTGAATCGAATGAATCAAGTTTGAAACAAATCAGAATACTACAGCCCATTATGTGCTTAGTTAAATTCAACTACAAAAACCAAACGCCAAACTCGTATCAGCTGTGAAAGATGCGAAGAAGCAATGTGCGAAATTTAAGACTTTATTTTCGATGACTTGCATGTGACATAAAATAATGAAATAATAAAATTATATAATAAATTCGTATAATCTAAAGTTAAAAGCATAAGTTCAGTGAAAAATATATTAATTTACCAAATAGAAGCTGGGAATTATTTCCTTCCGAACGTTACTTTATATTATATTCAACATTTTTCATTTTTCGAATTTATTCAATGAGCTTAATTTCAGTTATGTATTTTATAAAGCTTTTTTGTAATAGTTCTATTCCTTCATAGAATAAATTTGAAAAATGAAAAATGTTGTATATTAATTTACTTTTTATTTAATTGTGCTTTTTAGCTGTTCTAATTGTGGTCTGGCCAGACCAAGAGGTTAACATTTTTTAAACTTAATTTGATTAAAAAATTTAATTTCAACCATGTTTTTGAAGCCAATTTTCTGCCTTTCCTAAACATGTTTGAATTTTGAGTTGTGCCTGGTTATGATTTAGTGTGCGATATGTTTGTATAAATATACTTAAATTATTTCTTTTATAAACTGGGACTAAATTAAAGAGGAGGTTTTATTGCATCTCTTTTTTTTTGTTCAATAAATTTTAACAAACGTTTAAACACAAAACTCGTAAAATTTTGGTTGTAAACTCAAGAGCGTATGAGTAACATACTACAATGACTTATTTTTGTAGTAATCATACGATTAACATTTTTTCAAATAAAAATTAAGTATTTTGAAATTTTAAATTTTTTAAATTATTGTTACAAAAGTTTTATGAAAATTATTAAAGCTTATTCATAAAAAATAAAACAGTGCCCATGTTCTGTAAAGTCCTTATGACACGACATTCTTAATGCATTGTTCAAGTAATAGAAAAATTTACCAAGTGCAAATAGTTCAGCTGTATTAAGATAAATAGCAAACTGTCAAAAATTTTTTAAAAGTTATTGATTAAAAATGAAGTTATGTCAAAAAAATGTACCTTAAATTGTTCAACTTAAATTTGACATTTCACGCTTAAAATATTAAAAGTGTTGCTAAATCAGCGGTATATGGGCAAATTCAGCGATTTGTTTATGTTTGTTTTGTTTTTGTGTTTCAAATAAAGAAAAGGTTGACAACATTAAGTAATATAAGCAAAATCATAAGAAAAGAAAAACTGAAAAAAAATTTTGTTAAAATTTTTTATAGTTTGCCCTTTATAACATTTACTGTTTCTTTCTATTATCTCTATATCAATTTGCGGTTTAGACCTATATTAAATAACTGCTCTAAAATATCATGATTCGTAACAGTTTAAGCCAAACTCAAATGAATTTCAGGAGGGGAATTTATATTGGAGCCATGGTAAGTTACGAACCAATCATTCCAAAATTCTGCAGAGTAATTTCTGGTGCATATAATTTATAAAGGATATATTTGAATAAATTTCAAAACAGCGGTGAAAATAATTTTGGCGTTTACAGTGAATTTAAGAAGGCTACTTAATATGGGATTCAGGGTAAATTAGGACCGTAGGTCACAAAATTGCATAACATTTATTTTGGCCATATGAAGCTAAATTGGAAGAAATTATACAGTACTTTTCGTTTATAGTCACAACGCTTATAGTCACATTAGCGATATAGTCCATTTTATCTGTTTATTTTGCCGCTATAAGTTAATTTAATATAAAGTATTAATTAACTTAAGTTGTTTTTATTCGACCTTTTAATATACGTATAAATAAAAATGCTTTTACTTCAAGCTCGAGGCCAGTAGTAAAAGCATTTTTATTTATACATAAAGTATTAATGTTATAGTCCATTTAGCGATACAAGCACATTTGCCATATATGCCATCCATCAACAGTCATAAAAGGGATAAGTAAAGCAAATTAATGGCGTTTTAGTCACATTAGCAAAATTTACTAAGTTCTTTTTAGTTTTCGAATCAAGAATCCATCCAAAGATAGAATAAATTAAATCATTTAATTTTTGTCATCAACTCTCTACTCGTAAAAAATTAGTTGTTGCCGTTGGTATCAGCTAGGAAATATATTGTTATTATTTGACTTATTTTTAATACGGTATGTAACTCTGTTGTAAAACCATAAGCCTGATGTCGGTGTAAATTATATGCATTTTTAATTTCCTTTATTCATATAACTTGATTATATTCGAATTCGGTTATATGCGTCATAGTGGCATATATGTGAATTAGTCTTATAGTCACATTAGCGATATAGTCCACGTTATGGTTGCAACTAAAGGATGTGACTATAAGCGAAAAGTACTGTACCACAATTAATATATCTGGTACGGTTTAAGCCGTATTAAACCCATTTAATCCCAAACAAAAACTACCGGACAAAAAATAAAATGTTTCTTATTTTATTATTAAATTCATTACATATAAACAAAAAATACCAAAATTGGAACAGTGGTCACTTAAAAAAAAAAAAAAAAAAATTTTGATGTTATAGAAATGTCTGAACTTTTAATTTATCGATTATGCAAACATATATAGAATAATGTCAAAAACTTTGTTATAAGCCGCAAATAATGAAGTGTTCCCAAATTGGCACAGCAAGCGAAAATGGGTTTATTAATTTACAAGAGTGGGCTTTATATGGGGCATAGGGTAAATTATGGACCAATCTTCAAGAAATTTCATAGTGTCAATTCTTGTGCTATGAAACTGTGACGTCATATTTTGTTATGAAAGCATTATTAAGGCGTACTAAACTGTTTTCCGAGAGTAGGGTTTACATGGGGCTTGGGTAAATTATGGACGGATCTTCACAAAATTTTGCAGTGTGATTTCGAGTCGTATAAAACAAATTTATGAAAAATCTTATATCATTCCGTGCATTGTTTCACCATTTATGTTAGTTTTTGTAACAAAATTATCAATTTTTTTAGGGTGGTGGTCCCAAATTTGGATTTATAGCTCTGATCCCACTGAACCGATTTTGCTGGATTTCAATCCGAAATCGTTTATGATAACTAAAAGCAATCTGACACCAAGTTTGCTCATTTGTTTTGAGTTTTTCGAAAGTGAGCGTGTTTTGAAAAGACAGACGGCCAAACGAACAGAAAGACAGACATGGCTAAATCGACTTAGAATTACTCTAGGAGCCAGAACATATCTACTTTATGGGGTCTGAGATGAAAAATTAAAAAGTTTGACATGAAATGACAAACTCTTCACGACTAATTGTGGTGGAGAGTAGTGTCATAAGGGCTTAACTCTGACGTCGAGAACATTTTCGATTGAAATGTTAGAAATTAAACAAAAATGCCATGAATTGAAACAAACAAACAACTGTTTTTCTCACTAAACTGCGTGCGTTACATTTTTGGCGATTAATAGCTGTCACGTTAGAAATTTACTCGACATATAAACAGAAAAAGTGTGTCTGCACAATTTTTGTGAGAAAGTTCCCGCTTTGAACTGTCAAATAAACTCACGAATAAAACCGGGGCTAAAAAAAAATTTAAACATTTAAAAACTAAAATTCAAAATGCAAAGAATAATAACCCTGTGGTAAATAAAATAGTCAGTTGCAAAAAACACTAACTATAAATTATCTTTTTTTTAAATGACTACAAATTGGTTTAAATCTCTTTAAATCTCAAATAAAAGCAAAATAAGTAAAACAAGCATGCCATGAAGTCAAATGACGTTAAGCTTCGAAAAAAAATCCATTGCCCTGATGCCTATTCAGCAGTTGCTATGTAGTACGTATTAGTTTTTTCGTATGCTGGATCCATGATCTGTAGCTTTAGTGAGAACTTCTCGCATGGAAAACATGTGAAACAAAATATTCCATCGTTTCTCGAAAAATAAGAAAGAAGTGTGTCTGTAACTTATGTCTAAAGCGATCAAAAGAGATTACGTCGTTACATTATAAATGTCGAAGTCGATGTGACATTGAGAACGCCAGTAACACATATCGCTGACTGCGACCAAAATATACTAAAATTTAAAATTTTTCAACGGCGGCGGCAAAAATACAAACTTTAATGTTTGTTGTTTGCAAACGAGCTATAAAAATATTCGTATATTTTATAAAAATGTTAAAAGCAAAATAATTAAACAATAAATAAATGTGCCAAGAAAAAAATATTATTATTGTTTTTCTTTGTGTTTTGCATTTTTAATCGTTTTTTATTGTTAAAATTTTTTCTCGTCTCATTTTTTATTCGTGAGTTTATTTGACGGTTCAAAGCGGGAACGTTTCTTACAGAAATGTTACAGACACACCTTTTCTGTAAGTTGATGAATAATTTTGTAATTTTGGATATTATAGGAAAAATAAACGAATATTTTTAAAATTTTTGTTCAAGACCATCAAAATTTTGAACAGAAAGTTATTCGAGCAGCTTTGTTTTATAGAAACTTTATTGTATAAAAAATATTAAGGACATCAAAAGCCTTTAATTGTTATGTATCTAATAAAATGTTCTGATTTTTACTGTATCTGAATTTGGAAAAAAATTACTGCAGAAACGAAGCATGTTTTTTAACTAATCCGGGCTATCAGGTCTTGTTTATTTTTTATCGCATGCTGGCAATACTGCAAAATTTTCAATACTGGCACTACAATTTCACAATTATTTATTTGCCACATTAATTCTAAATCTTCATAATAGCAGCATTTAAGCATGTCAAGAATACCTTGTGTTACTGATTCAAGTTATTTTTGTGTTGTGTGTGGTGAATATTTGGTTGGAAAAAGGGATATGTAATATCAGAATCATTAAACTGTGCATATTAACATTATTTGGGTTTTGTGGTCAGAAACTTGGACAAACCGTGGACACCGACAATGTTTTGCATTTTCTTCATTTGCATTTAGATTTTTTTGTACAAAACCCAGGTGCGGTGAGCGACGAACAAGGGGAGCGTGCTCACCAAGATTTAATCAAAATTGAAAGAATTTATTGCTGGACTCTAAAGCGTGAAACCGAACCAACAAAATACAAACGATGCACAGTGGCGCCATTTGAGTTTTTTGTTGCAAAAATCATATCTTTTGAACCGAATAAGATAATTGAACAGTTTAAACAGCAAATGATAGATAACTGTTCAGCCTATGAAATGAGCGTTTGGAGGGCACCGTGCAATAACTCCCAGGTGCAATAAGTCCCAGTGCAATAACTCCCAATGAATTAAATCCCAAAATAAATGAAATAAGTCCCAAACTGGGAAAAAGAAATAAATCCCAAAAAAATGAAATAATTTCCAAGTCTTAAATGAAACAAACCCCAACTTTTGGGAGTTATTTCATAATGAAATAACTCCTAAAGACATTAATGAAATAACTTCCAAAAACAGTCCATCGAAAAGAAATGAAATAAGACCCAAAAAAATGATACAACTTCCAAAGAAATTTATTATATATGTATTCGTTTTACTTGAATATTTACATATTAGGTTACCAAAAAAACTAACATTGAGTCCTCGACATTTTGACAACAAATGGGGCATTTTATTATATCCTGATCTCCTGCAATGGCAACTGCCTGAAGTTTAAGCACGCCGGGTACAAGGATTACCTCCTCTATGGTATAACAAACATCGGCTTCGCTAACTAAAGCTTTTCTGCATAGCCGACCTTTAGCCGGGAGCAAGGATTTTGTACTCTATGGTATAACAAACACCGGCTTCGCTAACTAAAGCTTCACTGCATAGCCGGTAACCATAATACACTGTCATTGTATTCAAATAGATTGAAATATCCCGTTATAAATACCGTTTAAAATTTTAGACAATTTTAAGAAATTGCAAATAATTGAAAATGAAAAAACTCCCACAAAAAATTAAATAACTCCCACAGCAAATGAAATAACACACCGAAAACCAAAATAAAATGAAATAACTTCCACGTTAATTTTTTCGGGGACTTATTTCATTTGGATTTTATCTCATTATGAAATAACTCCCAGGCAAAAAATTAAATAACTTCCAAAAAAATGAAATAAAACCGAGAGGGCTGGGAGCTATTTCATAATGAAATTACTCCCACGTTTATATGAAAAATTTTTTGGTCAAATTTCATTTTTTTCTTGGGACTTATTGCACCTGGGAGTTATTGCACGGAGCCGTTTTGAGAGGGTGCTACGCTTTGTAGGGGCCTACTTATGGGTTATCAAAGTTAAAATTAGTAGAAAAATCAATTTTATGGTAACTAAAAAAAATTATTTTTAAATTTTTAGATTGTTTTTATTTTTTTTCTTTAGGGTTTTATGTTTTAAATTATTACCCAACAAATTAAAAAAAAAATAATTTTTTTTAAATTTATTTTTTAAATTTTTTGTAAAATATTCATCACAATTCGTAAGAGAAGGTTATCTAAAAGACTAACCATTTCTATTTGTGCCTACCTATAGGGACCATAAGTCAATATTGTTCTCGACCATTTGTACGCCAAAGTATTGTTTAAGTGAGGTACGTACCTGCTAATTTCAATGAGTAGTTTTTTTCAAACTATTAGATCAAACTACTGTCAGTCAAAACATATAACATAGCGTCTTCACCTGACAATTTTTTGTCGTATTAAACGTCAAACTTCATATTAAAAAAACGCTGACAAAAATTTTAAAATTTTTTTTATATAGACTTTGACGTTTGGTATGACAAAAAATTGTCAGGTGAAGACGCTATGTAAGGGATGGACGCCATACAATTTCTGCAACCATGTCTTTTTAACCTTTTTTACCTCTAGAGGCATGTACGGGCAGATAAAACCTTTTGAATTATGTAAAGAAATAATCAAAGAACAGGTTTTGCAAATATGGAAAAATATAGATTTTTTTTATTTTCCGTCAAAGTTGAAAAATAGTGAAAAAACGGATAGTTTTTAAATAGTGATTTACCAGGAGAAACACAAAGCAAACAGTTAATTTTTTTTCCTTATTATACATTTTATAAATACATTAATCAATACAAATAAAAAATAAGGCGATTCGTTACCTATTTTTCGTGATATTACACCTGAAATCGCAACAAATTGTCTAAAAATTGTGTGTTTTTTGAAAACCGAAAGTCGGTCAACTTTGAACGGTTATATCTTCTTAACTAAAAATGTGATATTATTAAGAGTGGCATATCGTTGAAAAGTTTCCTATAACATGGGTTTATTCAAAACTTCGTCGGCGCTCATGAAAATTTTGATTTTGCAACCTCGTTTGCTCTACGGGCGCCACTGTGCGACGTTCAAATAGCGCCTTTCACTTTTAAAAATTCATTGATTTTTAAATAAACTAGTTATTTTTTATGTAAGAAACGAATAAAACATTTTTTTTGTATCTCAAAAACCTAACGTGATAGAGAAAAATCAATTACAGATTCGAATTCAGCCCACCAAATTACCCTAAGAAAGATATTTGGTTGCTTCAGTCCAAAACCCTGTTGGCTAGAGTAAAAGGTTCGGGTTTAGACAAAATTTTTTCTTTAACCAAAACTAATCACCTACTATATCTCTACTATAACTTTAGATTACTTAATTTAAATTACATTTTTTTATACTTTAGAATTTTATTATATATTTAAATTTAAAGTTTTCTAGGCTTCTATACAGCCAACTTCCTACGTTTTGCTTCTTAACCGTATTAAACTTTTATAATTATTTATTTGAAAACTGCTTGAACACTGTTTAAAAAGTTATTATTCTTTATAGATATTTAATACCTATTAGTAATCGATACAAAGACTATTTTTTTTTTGTATAATAATTTACCCGCATTTATTCACTAAAAAGCTAAATTAACACAAACTACAAAACAAACGTTAAAATTCTATATTTATTAATTTACAATAATTTTGAAGAGAGTTTTATACGATATATAAAAATGTATGAAAAAAATTAACCTAAATACCTGCATGTTTTGCGGTGATTAAATTTTAACCACAAAAACCAACTAAAATAACCGCGAAAATCATGCTAAACTAGATAACAAGCACAACCACATTTAAATGTATGTGCACATAAGTATATTTACTCACACATACAAACAATAACTGTTTACACAAAACTCAGCAAAAACACTTGTTATACAAAGAAACAAATAAAATAACAAGCAATTAATGAGACCAATAGAAAATCTAGTAAAACACATTATAATCGTTACACCCTATTACTTCTTTATGCCATTATAATATTAGATATGAATTACACCACAGGCATACAAACGCACACACATACATAAGCAATATTTATAATTCGTAATGTTGCCAACATTTTTCAATATTTCCCGTTCAAAAACCGCATAAAGCTGCTATATACGAAATTTATTAGTCCTTTCTTTTAAATAAGGCTTGCAAATTCAAATAATGTACAGTTTCTTATTCAAAACTAGACACTAACTAACTGCCTGGCTCACAATGTCGAAAAGAAAATGTATTTCTTATATTTATATTGAAAACAATCAGCCTTATTCCGGTTGTCGTTATCGTCATCGATAGTGTCGTTTTTTGTAATAGATTAAAGTGACCCACAGCCTGTGTTCTTTAATCTTCAAACAAAAAATAAAAAAAAAAACGACACTGTCGATGACGACAACGACAACCGGAATAAGGCTTAATAATAAAATAACCAAAATTGGTTTTTGTTTTCCATTTAACTATAGGAAACAAATTTTCATTTCGACATTGTCGGCCAGGTAGTGAATGCTTTTTAAAAGGTCTACAAAGACTTTTGATATACAGTAGAATATCTCATGACCGGACACCACAGGAACCATTTACATGCTAACGTAAAACGGAAATATTCTCTCAAATGAACTTAATGGTTTGTTTTCGAACACTGATGGAAATAGGAACTGCCCAGCAAAAACTTGGTAATGGCTTGCCATTACTGAACAACTTACTTTTCAATGACTACTTCATACCATCTGCATTACATAGAATTAGTTTGGTAATGGCTGACATATAATCTGATACCTAAGTACTTGTGTATGAGTTGATTAACGAAATTTATAATTCATTCCTAATAAAATGCATCTACGGTTGAAGTTTTTTCAAATCTAATACAAATTGATTTAAAATATTTGTTTTTACAATTTGTTTTTTTTTTTATTATAAATAAAAAACAATTTGTAATAAATTTGAATATGAAAAATTATGCTGTACTGAAATTTTATAGTCATGACATGTTAGTTGTAATTTTGGTGACATCGGAGTAATAAGTTATTTAAGTCCCTATTTGTAAGCGAATGTGGTAATGACTTATTTAACTCCGTATTTGTAAGCGAATGTGGTAATGACTTATTTAACTCCCTATTTGTAAGCGAGGGTGGTAAGTAGTTGCCTCCAATAATTTAATCTCATATTTACGCTCTTAATTGAGTAAAAAACATCGTTTTTTTATACAAAAACTACACTGCCCCGGTAGACTATCTGGTAGTGAGCTAGTCTATCAGCACCGAGGTTGCGCGATCGAATCCCGCCAGAGACAGAAAAAAAAAAATAAAAAATAAAACAAAGTAAAATAAAATAAGACAAAATAGAAAAAAAAACATAAAGTCAAGTAAAATAAAATAAGAAATAATAGAAAAAAAATTATTTAAAAAAAATAATAAAAAAAAATTTTTTTTAAAGTCATGACATGTTAGTTGTAATTTTGGTGACATTGGAGTAATAACTTATTTAAGTCCCTATTTGTAAGCGAATGTGGTAATGACTTATTTAACTCCCTATTTGTAAGCGAGGGTGGTAAGTACTTGCCTCCAATGACATCACCGTGTTAAAATAATGAGTTAAAATGCCAATGTATAAGTAGTGAAGAGTCGTTATATTAGCTTTTTAACTCATTACTTTGCAATGTAAGTTTTTGCTGGGTGTGTATAGATTTTTTTTTCTTTAGTTTTTTTTATAAAAGTTTCTTCAGTATTAATTAACATGTTACGAATAATAGTTACAATAAATAAAATAATAGAAGAAAAGAAAAATATAAAAGAGCTTAACGACATGTTTTCCATAAAAACGATCATAAACAAATATTGGCATTTAATGAAAAAAAATAAAATAAAATTTGATTATTAAAATTTTGACAAATTTAGTTAAATTCTCTTATTAAAAAAATATCTATAAGTTAACGCACATTTTAAGTATTTTACTAAATTCACCCAGTCTTCTTCATTTTGGCCATTTAGTATATGTATCATATCTTCTTCCGCTAGGTAAGATTTCCGAAATATAGCATATCTAAATTCTTGTAGCACAGGACAGATACCAAAAAGATGTTGGAATGTTTCATGCTCCTGTAGATTGCACAATTTACAAAACTTGTCTGCGTTTGCTTCACCAAATCTGTTATAATTTAGTGCAATTAACCCACTGCGTGCTTTAAATATCCATTTGATTTTGTCTGTATTTAAGTCATCAATAATGTAATGTATTCCTCTTTCACAATCCAGATGTTTGTAGATTCCTGTGGTGGTTTTTGATTTACTTTCCAATCTTTCATTCAAAATATTAATTTCCAGGTTACTAAGCAATTCCGTACTATAGCAATTCCATTGTTGTTTCGTGTGGTTTGTCTCTGGCCATTGTATGTTTAAGGAAGTAGCTTTCGTTTTTAATTCGTTTACCCAAAAAAGGTTGCGGCGCAATAAAATTAAAGATAATTGGTGAGGTAATCTATTCTGTGTGTAATTGAACATTATTCTACTTAAATATTCAAGATGAAGTCCCAACGTATAAAGATGACTGTCTTCAGCAGCGGTTTCTAGCATAAGAATGTAGTTTGGGGTGAATCTAGGTAAATGTAATATTCTTTTCATGAAATATCGTTGCAGCTTATTAACATCTTTGAAATGTCTAAAGCCCCAAACCTGAGCTGCATAGGCTTGGATTGCTCTGCACACTGCAAGATAGACTTTCCACTTAATTCTTAGGCTTAAATCTTGTTTCCCTATTAAACTTTGCTATGTTGAATTTATTGCACCTTTTGCCTGATTGTTTATTTTTTCGACATGTTTGTTAAACTTAAGTTTTGGCGTGAAGATAACTCCCAAGTAGTTAAATTCGTGGGATATTTTTACCTCATTTCCTTTAAAAAAACATTTTTCTTGTTGACTTAGTCGACCACCATTTCTGAATACCAATATCTCGGATTTGTTTAAATTAATTCCAAATTATACACAGCGGAAAGGGGCACACGGTTAAGGAAAGAACAAACATAAAAAAACCAATGTAAAATCGACGAAAACAAGGTTGACTTTACATTTTTTGGAAGGGATTTTGGTTTCATAGTGACTTCCTGTAAATTTTACATTTAACGAACCACATTTTTTCTTTTAAAATAACTGTAATTCATTTTTATTAAACATTCCAGTTCAGTTAGAACAAAGTCAAATTGATTTTTTAACCACACTATGAATCAAGTTGAATGAAAATTATTTCAAGTTGAAACAACGTGACACAATGTGAATTTCATGTAGAATCAATTCGATTTGAGTTGGCAATAACACTGAGAAGAAGCTTCAAGAGACAACATATCTATTTATTTATATATATGTAAAATTGTAACGTTACTGACTGATACATCATCGCACAGCCTAAACTCGTGAAGCTTAAAACTTTAAATTTGGACAGGAGGTTGGTCTCTTCCCAAATTGATTATCCACTAAGGCCGGATTTTTGTAAATTCAAATGGTTTTTATTATTTTATATCTCCAGACTAAAAGAGATACAAAAAAAAAGTTCAATACTTATCGTTGTAATGTAGAAAAATAAGCCCATTTAGGAAGTGAAAGAGTGAAACCTGTAATTTTTGACACCCCATCTATCTTTTAAGCCAATAAACGTAGAAGTAAAGTTTATATCACATTCGAAACTAATCTAAAATGTACTAATATGAATTCGGTACTTTTGCGAAATTCGGACGTTTAAGGGGCGAAAGTCTTTACTATTATTGGTCATTGTTTTGCATACAATTTTTCTCTATTCATTAAAAAAATACGCATTATTTTATGGGCTACCACTACAGCATTGAAGTTCTTTATACTTTAATGGAGAGAAAAAAGTACCAAAAAAAAAAAAAAAGGGAAATTAAATTCCTTTTTTAGCTTTCTGTTTAACATTTGGTACTTTCTTTAATTAAAATTAATATTTTACCTATTAACATAATATTTCAAATGCAATGTCCTGAGCGGATAAGAATCTGCGAGTGAATTTTTTGATTCTTTATTGTTGTTTCACTTGTATTTTTTTTAATTTCCGTTAGTATTGTACCTATAAACTGTGTGAATGAAGCGTGAAAAGCCCTTAGTCAATGAGAATCTAAAAGAGGGATCATTTTGGTACTATTTTGTTCTTAACTGGTACTTTTTTAATTTTCGTTAGTACTGGATCTAGAAACATAATATTGTACATGCAAAGTCCTGAGTGAATGAGAATCTGTAAAAGGGATCTTTTTGGTACTTTTTCGTATTTTAGCTGGTTCTTTAAATTAAACATGCAATGCGCTATGGGGATGAGAATAACTATTTGGTACTTTTTTGTTTTACAACTGGTCGTTTTTAATCAAGAAACATAAGCATATAAATACATGTATCCACGTAAGAAAGGGAGACGCTCACGAAGTAGTGGAATTAATGCAAATTTTAGAATAATTAACCCCCGGAACCAGACAGAAAGAGGGAGAGAGATAATATTATTATTAGTTTTCCTGTTACACATGTTTCAATTTTGTTGAATTTTCCTTTTTTTACAGAAGCGCTCATAATTCTACTTTGGTAACTTGATGTATTTAACTAAATAATTTTAGTAAACACAATACGGGAATTTTTATTTTTTTTATAAACTTTATGTTTTTCTTCTTGTAGTGTTGGTGTTTTTTCTATACAAAACAAGTAAAACCAGGATTTTGTGGATTCAATATTGAACAATGTTATTTTAACACTTTGTATTTTTTTATTTTTGTTTTGTATTTAAATCAAAATTAAAACTATTATACTTTTGGACAGCCCTCTTGACGTCGTGAGGTCCAGTACATATTTAGATATAAAGATATAAAGAGCAGATTGTGAAGGGCAAAGCACGCGTGTGGCTCCCTAAGCTCGAAATAGAACTTTATGCAGCTCTGCACTGGGACGAAAATACGAATTTTCAACAACAATGTAAAACTTTTACTCTTATATGGATGAAAATCGTAAAACTCCGCTCACAAGGATGTCAATGGTATACAGACATTCGTCAACCGTTGCCTACGTAAAACATTAATAATATTTTGACCCACATGCATTAGCAACGAGGCGCTGTGGATGGCTGTAAACTAAACGCCCAATAAAACCAAAATTTGCAAACGAAAATGGCGTCGAATAGGCTAGATAAAGGTGGAAGCCATCTGACGATATCATCGAACTGTCTTAGACTGAAACTCTCAAGGCCAGAAAAGTTCCGACAATCCTACCCATTCAAGGAGAAGGCGGGTCTGAAATAGAAAGATTAGCTTGTAATATAACTATTTGGAATGACTTTGTAAAGGTTCTATGCAAGGAGAATTAACTACAGGTGGTGTCGATACGGCAACCCTGTGTTGTTCCCGTTGTTTTTGGATTGTTGTAGTTCCGACGCCACCTGTAGTTGAATTCTCCTTGGTCCTATGCTGCTTGCATGAATTTTAGGTATAAATATATAAAAATTTACTAACGAGATGTTAACGTATATGTATTTTTTGTTCAAAGGAAATATTATTTAAAAATATTTAAACGCAATTTTTTTTAATTAAAAAAATCTGAAAGAAAACAAAAAAATTCCTGAATTTAAGGAAAATTCTTAAATTGGCAACTCTAATATTTTCACACAAAAAGAAGAGAGAAGTACTCAAACTAAGTGACTGAATGACTGAGCAAACAAAAAATAAATACTATCATCTCAGGGGAAAAGGGCATGAGAAAGAGGGTAAAGTGTGTAAACAAATATAACCCGGATATTGTAATGGGTAGCAATCTTGTACGGTTTTTAGTAGCAGGATTAATTAAAATTACCAATTAAGAATTCATTAAATTAGATAAAAATCGTTAGAAAGATGGAACGAAAAATACGTAAACAAATACTTAAACTTTCATGCGGCTCAAAGGAGTGAGAGCAGTTAAAGCTGCAAAAGTAATTTTGGTGGTAAAAATAAAAAAACGGATTTTCTTTAAATCAACTCCAAATATATGATATGAAAAAGTATAAGAATTTCATCTGAAAAACTTTGCCTCACTTCAGTCCTTAAACATAAAAAGTTTTTATACAGAAATGCTTAAATACTAAAAGTAGGGAATACAAAAAAATTAACGCAAAGCATGTTGTACGTTCTTTTTTAATTTCAACGTTATTTGGCAACAAATAACAATGTCATGTCTGTTGCTTATGTCTCTGCTACATACAAGTTAAAGGATACAAAGTAAATGAGTAAATTTCGAATTAAAGTGTTAAAATGTTTTGTTTGATTCTTTGTTTGTTCGGCTGAGAGTGTATCTAAATAGCGCTTCTGTCTGTTACTTTGGTTGTACGAATAAGAGTGTGTGTGTGTAAAAATATTTGTTGAATCTGCTTAAGTACATGATAATTGTGTTTTTGTTTGTACAATATTTGTTTTCAACATTTGTTCAATGGCCTAGAGGCTATTTAATATTCTATTTAACGTTCTTTTGAATTTTTTTTGCTTAATTTTTCGCAATCTAATTTGGCTCACATTTCATTCTTATGTTTATATCTTTATTTTCTTTTTTGTACGTGAATCGTTCTATATTTTTCTATTTTGCTCAAGGGATGGTTTTCCTAAAAATTAAACATTGATTTGAAATACACCACTAAAAGATAAATAAACTAATATATAAAATGTTTCCATAACCCCATTTGGGGCATATGGCTTCTATAAAGGATCTATATCTTACTCGGTTCGGTGCATATTTTCGCGTCTCCCCACGTATGATTACATTGTCTGAGTTCTTGGAATATCGAGCTTATCTAGGTGTTCTTAAATCGACCACTAAGTGCCTTGAGGACTCCTTGTAATACTACCACTATATTCCAGATATCCGTGTTGTTGATGGTGTTGGAACAGAATATTTTAATTTTAATTTTAATTTTTCAATTTTTTCTTTTCAATAAGTGTGGAAAGCTGTTTTCTGAAAACTAACCAATTTGGATAAAAGTTTAAAGTACGATTTGCATACATGAAGCGAAGGTGTTAATAAAGCTAATAATTTTTTTCGACTTTTCCAAATTTTGCAGGCCTGATTATTTAACATGTAAAAATTTATGCACATAAAACAATTTCGTTATTATAAAACAGTGACCTACAAAATTATTATTTTATAAGTTCAAAAACGTATTCATAAGCTTAAGCTTTTCCCAGCAAACATAAAGGCAAGATTTATTATTGGGTATTAACTCAAATTAACTACAAAACCCGGCTCTGAATCCTGTGCTGATGTCTCTTGAATCCCGCGGCTGCAAGACCATTGCTTATGCTGACGATGTTGCGGTTGCTATTAGGGAAAATTTCTTTCATCTATACGCGATTTCCTACAGGGCAGTCTTGTGCTCCTTTCCTCATTTCGTAGGACTAGGGGACTTGCTGCAAATCCTGGGAAGACTTCAGACCTATTATCCTGAACAACACCGAGATATAATAGGCAAAGAGCGTAAGGTTTCTGCGGATCGTTCTGGACGACAAGTTAAGTTTAAGACAGAATGTTGCGCAGCGAGTCAGGAAGGAAACCGTGGGTCGATGCGGAAAACCGGCATGGGCAGAAAGTGGGGCCTAGCCCCAAGGATAATCTATTGTATTTATAAGTCAATAGTTCGTCCGATCCTTCTATACGGCATACTCGTATGGTGGCCAATCTTGAATAGAAGCACCTACTTGAGATGACTGAGGAAGGTGCAGAGAATGGACTCGCTGTGCGTTAAAGGATCTCTTCGCATCACCCCTACCGATGCGCTGGATATTATTCTTCATCTACAACCCTTGAATTTGGTGGCGACGAATTCCACAGTTTTGGTCCACGATCGTCACTACAAAACGCTGATACAAAGCCGGAATGCCTGGTGCACGGTGTTCAGGCAGGAGAAGAAGAGTGAACTTCTACATGGATATATATGTAATCCTTTATGTGGAACATAGGGCCGCAACAAATGTTTTCCATTGTATTTTATCGGTGGACATCGTTTTCATCTCATTCCAGGACACGCCATGCTCATGCAACTCGTTCTCAATTTGTCGTCTCCAAGTATTAGCAGGTCTACCAGGTCTCCTGGATCCTTGTAGGTTATATTCTACAGACTGTCGAGTTTAATCATGTGCTGGTTTTCTCATTGTGTGTCCTGGCTAACTAAATTTACGCAATCGGATATTCATAGTTAAAGGAATTTGATGAGTTAAATTCCACAACTCTACATGGATGGCTTCGAAATACACTCAAGGGAGCTCAGCCTCAATTTATTGCGAAGACTTCCGGATTTCCAGGCGGAGATACTTGCGGTCAAGGAAGCTATAGATGGGGTCAAATTTTCGACTGTGCGACTGCTGTTGATATTTACACTGACAGCTGTGCAGCCGTTGTGGCATGTAGGTATGCCTAGCGTCTGAAAGCCAGACTCTATAATTACTGCCGCAGTTGTGATGCCGATAATAAGATAATGTTAAACATTACCTTATGGAAACAAAATGGCGGGGCTAAATGAGATCCGCCACCTTTGACGGACTTTGTGATATCTCTGGCGTTGAACTGGAGCCCATTTTTAATTTTGTTAGAAGTTCTCGCTGGTTCTGCGGTTGAGGTTTTGTTTAGTGAAACTCCATGGTTTAACAATGGATCTTAGGGTCAACCTAAGTGTTGCGAAAGTTTTCTGACTGCCATTTCTACCCAAGCTTTCATATCCATTACCTTAAGTTTTCTTTTTTTTTTGTTATTTATTACCTTAATCGTAGGTATAAAATATCCATAAAGACGTCACATGAATTTGCCTAAATACTTATAACAAAACTTAAATTTAAAATAAATAATTAGTATTGTGGTTATTTTGTTGAACTATTTATGGTTTTTAATCCAAATTTTTAATATTTTTAATTAGGCTTAAGTTCATGAAATTTAATTTTTATTAAATTATTTTTATGAAGAAAGGAATTTTACAACATGAAAATCAATCAAAATTGTTATTGATAATCTTTCATTCTTGACGTGGCTCGGGCTCGAACCCTGGCCGGCAGGTTACCATGACATGTTTCGATCGCAACCACTCGATCTCCTCAGATGGATTTGCCGTCTTTCACTCGCAGCCATCGACGACTGCTGACGTCACTAGTCAAACATCAATCCTTAAACCAAATTGTATTTTAACATTTGGTAGATCGAAATTTGCTTTCCTGAATGATTATCCATTTTAATTGATTTTACATGTTTTTTTTCTTTTACTTCTGTTTTTTCGTACTTTCGTCAAGAATTTTTCTTGAAGTCCAAGTACATTTTTTTTGTCTTTTTTTTTTTTTTTCTTTTTGTTTTTTCACTTTGTCCTTCTCTTTTCTGTTGACCTTTTTCAGAACAACTTGAAGGCCAAATGTAATAAATAAATTTTGAAAAGTAATAAACTGTTTTTGCTGTTAATGCTCTGCGACTCATCCAAATTATTGAATAATTCTTTCAAAGCCTTATCCTTGTAGTTGTTCTCTACATGAATCGCTACGGTCTTGGATTTTTATACTCACGCTAACTTATAAAATCCTAGGCCGAAGGTAAAGCTTGGCTTATTTCAATAATTCTGATTTTGCTACAAGCTTTCCAAGTGCTGTCGAATTCTACAGCATTTTAATTGACGCAAAATATATGTTCTGAATTACATTTTTTATTTATTGTTATTTTAAAACTTTTAACTTTTAACAGGATCATGTTACTTTTAACAGAAATTTTGTTTTTAATTCAAAATTTTACTCATATAAAAAATTTTCAAATATGTAAATATTTTACTCTTATTAGGTGTTGCGATTTAATCTTTTGCAATTCCCGTTATCTTGTGTAATCCCATAAAGATAGCAAAATTTATTTAATCTATATATATAAAAAAAGTTGCATTGTGTAAGTAATTTATGTTCTCTGTAATGCGTGAACCGATTTTGTTTCTGCAAAGTTCTCGTGGAAGGCGACGTCAATACCAAGGTTTTTATGTATCAACGATTTTCGAATGTGTATTGGTTCATGATCTATAGCCATTCCGAAACATGTATTTTATGGAAATTTTTTGAATTTGACTTAATATTTTGAAAAACTGAAATTCAATTAGTTTTTAAATTCATTACAATTCGATTTTATTCAAACCATTACTTTAATTTAACTACTTGGGTATTGTAAATCACATCTTTATAAGTTATAGCCAATTAAGTGAATACTGCTTTCATTTCGAAACATGTATTTTTTCGTGCATGAAAATTTAGCATTGCAGCCACTTTGTTAGATGGTGGCCACACAGCACATTCTGCTTTGAAATTGCCATTGAATTACCAAGTTAAAGAAACTCCCACATGTAACGTTTCAAAAACATCTGGAACGGCAAAATTATTGAAACGTTGCGGTATCATTATTTGAGATAAATGTATTATGGCGAATAAGAAATCTGTTGAAGCATTGGAAGGAATAATGAAAGACCTTTGAGGTAATTCAGAGTTGTTTGATGGTGCCTTGATTTTAAAGATCGACAGCTGCCGATGAAATTAACGTTTGCTTACAGTCTTCATGCTTATGGAGATTTGTAAAAACATTGAAACTCACTACTAACGTTCGTGTTGAGTTCCAGAATGATCCATCCGCTGATAAGTTCTCTAAGCAATTGCTAAAAATAGGGAATGGTGCAATGTCTGTTAATGACACTGGATTGATAACATTGCCACATGATTTTTGCCATTTCGTACGGTCAAAAGAGGAATTAATATAATATTAAAAATATAAATGCCGTACATGGTTGACATGTGACAGAGCAATTTTAGCGGCAAAGAAAAAAGATGTTATTGAATTAAATATGGCTATACAATCAAAGATTCCTGGCGAATTGGTTTCGTACAAGTCTGTTGATACTGTTACCAATGTAGAAGATGTTTTGAATTATTTATTTATTTTTATTTATTTATTTCGAATATGGGTTTCTAATACAACAAGACATAATATCTTATAATTTAGAGTATTAGAATCAGACTTGTTACATAATGTGATTACAAATTGGACAACTTTTATTAAAAATTTAAACAATTTAAATAAATTTAAGTAATAAAAAAAAAAAAAATTAAAATAATTATAAAAAATAAAATAGAAATAAAAATATAAGTTCTAAAAAATAATATTTGCTTGTTTATGATTGCTTTTAATTTTTGATAGGTTTTTTTAGAAGTTAAAAGATTGAAAAAGTTACAATTGCGAGAGTAAATTTTTAAATTTAATTGCGTAGCTAGTATTTTGAATATAAGTTGGTTCCAGAGACGAATTGTTAAAATAAAAGACTGCCTTTCAGATGCCGTATCATTATGCCGAAATTGGATGATGCCATTACCCCTCGATGATATAGTGAACTGTAGGCGGACAAAAAGGTATCTCGGCATTTTTGTCATAACAATTTTGTGTAGCAGAACAAGGTTTTTTTGCATTAAATAGTTATCAAATGTCATACCGAAAATACGAGTAGAATACTGAGATATGTGATCAAATTTTTTTAGGCCGTAAATGTACCGAACAACGTTATTAAAAGTAGTTTTGAGTTTCAACGTATCCTTTGAATTAAAACCATAAAAAACCTCAGATGAATATAAAAGAGTAGGTAATATGTACGTTTTCGCAGGAAGTAGCCATATTTTAAGAGGTGTATAATACTGTGTAGTCCATAAGCTCCTTAGCATACAATATACACATGTCCTATTAATATGGTCAGACCAATTTAAGGTATTATTGAAAATCACGCCAAGATTTCTGACGGAACTAACTATATCAATTTTTGTACCTCCAAGGAAGATATCAATTTGAGATTCAATTTTGACAGATTTCTTACAAATTATTAGGCATTTAGACTTATTTGGGTTAAGACGCAACCCATTTGCTGACGCCCAGAGAAAAATACTATTAAGATCAGTATTCAGATCATTTACGCAAGAGGTAATGGATGCCTTGGAACTACTCAGGTAAACTTGAATATCATCAGCATACATTTGTATACTAGAATACTTAAGTTGCTGCGGTATGTCATTTGCATACAATGAGAATAATAATGGTCCAAGTATGGAGCCCTCTGGAACACCTCTTACAACACATAAAGGATATGAAACAAGTCCATCATATGAAACGCTCTGCAGTCTATCCGCAGTCTATTATCCAACAGAATTTTTGAATTCGTTGGATTTACCAAGATCGCCTCCGCATAATCTCCAATTGAAAGTTGGATTCACTATTATTTTGCTTCGCAATATCAATTAACCCCGTTTGTGTAATGGCACAAGACTTGCTATTAAAAGGTTTATGGCTTATGTAATTGAAGATACTATTTTAACTGGAAAATTCAAAGGCGACGATGTATTTATTGGCGCAAGGACAACCATTAGGAATTTGTGGAATGAATTTAGAGTATCCAGTTTTCTCACATGGACAGTTGTATGTAGCCTGTTTGCGCGTTGGCAAACCATCGGTTTTGTATATTTACACCGAAAATGGAAAAACAAGAAATGTTGTGTACCACTGAGCATAAGGGCGATTCTATTCTGACGGGTGCAACATTTAGACGCTTTAAACGTCTTTTACTAATAGAAAGAAACACATTTGCAATTAAGTTATTTCTAGAAGGGGAACACTTTTTTATATACTATTGTTACCTATTTACATATTTCAAATAGAGTAAGCATCCCTCACAACTAATTATGTTTAGTTTAATTAGAGTAAGTTCCTTTTTATCTTCTCGATATCTGATTGCTACTGCAAGAGTTCTTCCCTTCTTTTATTGTCGAGAAATCCTGGAGAAAACATTTCTTTCATACACATTTGATCGGGGTTAAATAGCAGCAGTTGCTATTTTACAAAATAGTTTTGCCAGAAACAACAAAAAATCTCTCTCATAATAGTTCTAACAAATTAGAATTTCAATTAAATTCAGTTTTTTTCTTGCTGTTAGGTTTTTATATTACAACATCTCATTTTGCAAAGAATAACAACGGAAAAAACAAAAACACTTACAAATTGTTGACAATAATATGATGTTTGAGAAGACACAAATCAGCAAACAAAACTATGTCTCAACTCGCTATGATACTCGTTTCTCTAATTATTATTATTTTTTGTTTTTTTTTTTTGTAACTTTTTTGTTTTAATTATTTCATTTGAACATAAATTTTATGCAAAACGTTGTGTTACATGAACACAAATACCCCAACACGCAAAAATATATGATTTAAAGTCATGCATATAAATTGCCTCAAGCTCAACCGCAAACAAATGGCGCGCCATTTTTTAAAGTCCTTTCTAAGAATGCAATGACAAACAGTAAAGAAAAAGAGTGTAATAATTTAACTTTAAATAGATCGTTGAAAGGATTTTTTTTTTTTTTTTATTCGGGGGAGAGATAATAAGTGGTGAAAAAAAAGAATGCTTGGTTTCTTAAATAATAATTCTGCTTTATTGGACTCCATTAATTAAAAAAACTGATGAAAATGTTGGCCAATAATTAGTTTTTTTGTGTAAAGCTGTTTTACAAGCGCGATATGTTTTCATAAGAAAACACAGAAATGAGGAGTTGAAGAGTTGGAGTTGAGGTTTTTGTACCGGACCCGGAGTCGTTGGTAGGTACAACGACTAAACTCGCGACTCCAAATTTTTCGCCATAAAAACTTGTCTAATATTTTTCAAAATAAAAAAATTTAAAGAGATTCTGCTTTAAAAATTTAAGAAAAAAATTGTTAAAAAACTAATATATGTTGAACTCTGCAGATGTGAGATAAACTTCACACAATAACCCAGTCAGAAATTACGACTCTTCTAAATATTATGTACCGCCACAACCCTGTAAATACAAAATTGTGACTCTACCAAAAATATGGTACCATCACAACACTGTACAAAATTACAACCTTAGTTTTTTAATACCGTTTTTATGTAAATAAGATTCAAAACCGGTACAACACCCTAAATACAAATATACGACTTAAGTTTTTTAAAGTCGCATTTACCATAAAACTATACCGCTACAACACTGTATATACAAGAATTAAACCCTTTTTTCCTAATACCGTGTTTATAATAATTCTATACCGCCACAACGCTGTATATACAAATTTTTAGTCTTATTAATTGAATAGAGTAGTATTTAAATGAAAACACAAAAACTATTTAAGGTTAGAAAATATACAAAGTTTTGCTTGCTTATTTAGCGAATTTATATTTGTAACAATATTGAAAATAAGAGTCGGAAGACGGTTGTGAATACGTTGTAAATTCGTGAATCCAACATTGTAAATTTAAATTGACAGTACTGTGACAACACTAAAAAGAAGAGTCGGAAGACGCACATTTGGCGTATCATTTTAATATTGTGACAATATTGTAAATTTGGTAAACAGTACGTTGTATTGATGTTGATAGTACCCCCTGCAACGTCGGCACAGCGTCGTGGTGATTGTCTTTTTCTGCCTGGGAGGCCACATTTTGAAAACTTTACAGTAGACCGCAAAAACGTGTTTAAAATCACAAATGCTTTTATTTTTGTATTAAAAATTCGCCTTTGTTCGAATATTTAATATGAATCTAATATTTTTTTATGTCAATGATAATCTTATAAAATATGATCATATAAGGTAATTGCCTTTACTTATTAAATTGGACTTGGTGTTCTAAACCTCCCATGATGGTGTTGGTAATGTTCAATACCTTGAGACAAACAACATTAAGTCTAGCAACAAAAGGTGTGCTATTTCCCAAAAATAATACAAGGCTTACAACATTTTTTATTTTTACCTTACTTTTCTCTTCGAAATGTGTTATGCAAATAATTCAAGTAACAACTGAAGGCACATCTGCATGTTTAAATAAAAATTGTCGACAATTTCAGCAAAACTCGTTTCTTTCGAAAATTCGTAGCAAAACTCGTTCCTTTAAAAATTGAATCTATTTTTTTTTCTATAGTTATTTCAGTTGGTTTCAATTTTTCAACTGTTGAGTTATTGATCAAGAACGGCATAACACTTCAGAATGAAAAAGTTCAACTAATTTGATCCATTTAATCGGGCGTTATGTGTTTTTGCATTTTCCCAAAATTCGAATAAAGTGTAACGAACGAGTTTTGCATCTCATCTGCTATAATGTAAGTAGCTATATTAAAGCTCAATGCGGCACGTGTTAGAATTTAAATATCGATTTGAAGAATTATTTTCGTGCTATATTAAAGCGTTGAAAAATAACTGCATTTAAAAAAAGAGCTTAGAGTCAAATAAGGACCAGTCTCATATACACTGAGAATCAAGGTGTAGGAGTCGGAGTCGTACTTAAAAACTTTCAGCGGATGGAGTCGGAGTTATAACTATTTCTTGACGACTCCACAGCCCTTGTTAAAAGATTGATGAGTGAGTATAGACTGACAGTAGTCGCTTTGGCGGTAAAGTGATGATGAAATACGTACTTATTTTCAAAACAGCGTTTTAAGTTCGAACCCAGTTTTAGTCAAGAATAAAAATTATCAAAAAGTTTTAATTTCATTCTACATTAAAATAATTTAATGAAAAATTAATTCAATGATTTTGAGTCTGATTTAAAAAAAAATGTTTCCAATAACTTCGTTTTTGCGAAAAAGTTAATGTAATTCTAAGTAAAAGTGATTTATTTGGCTGCGGCGAGCCTTATATACCGTCCCAAATCCCTAAATTAGGAAGGATACTTCGTCGTGCCGAAGTTATCTTGCCGTATATCACAAAAATTTTTTTTTGGGAAATCGAATCTTAAGGTTCAAATTGTTATACACAAAAATGTATGTGAAAAAAGTCGTCCAATATTTTTGTCAGATATTGTGTTTGAAGTTCTTTATCGATTTATGTATGTAAAAATATCCAAAGTCATGGAAAAAAATTTTTAAGTTATAGCCATTATCACGTCCGAAAAAATTTTTCAATTTTGTCGTATACGCCACTTTTTGCGATATATTTTTTAGTTTGTGCGATATAAGTCAAAATAAGGTATTAAAAACCTACATTCACGTGTTTTACCAATATTAAAAATTAAGTTATAATAATTTTCGAAACGAAAATTTATGCAAGTGACAAATATATTTACGTATACTTATAGTTTTTATATTATCGAATTTCCTTATGTATGAATAATTTTAAGGTTTATTACTACTTAAGGGTGGTCTAACCATATTGCACGATGAAAACTGTGAGTCACACCGTAACGTTTAATTTTTGTCCAACTTAATTTGACATTTCTTGGTATCAGTGCCAAATTCAACCATTGAGAGATTCAGCATTGAGCAGCGCGTTAAGATTGCTGAAGCCTTTTACGAAAATGAGCGTTCAAATCAAAAATACATTTTGTGCACATCTTGATTTTTTTGGTCAACATAATCGATCAAATGTGTCCACAATCGGGATAATTGTGGGCAAATTTCAGTAAACCGGCTCTGTAGGAAATGTTAAAACGCCTGTGCATGCATGCTTGGTGCGGTTTATGGCCAGGCGGCATCATCGGGCCTTACTTCTTCGAAAATGAGGTATGCCAAGCAGTTACTGTGAATGGTGTTCGCTATCGAGAGCTGATAACGGATTTCTTTTTGCCAGAAATTGAGGATATGGACCTGGACGATAAGTACCTAGTTATAAAAAAATGTGTCACACGGCTAACGAAACAATGGCTCTTCTGCACGAGAAATGCAATGGTCATGTTAACTCGCCGTCGCAATCATATGATTTGACACCGTTGGCCTTCTTTCTTTGGTAATATTTAAATTTTAAAATAAAAAGTGTACGTCAATAAGCCAAGAACAATTCAAGAGCTAAAGGATTAGATAATTTGACAAATTAAGGACATTGCACCTTAATTAGGTCTCAGAGGCATTGCAAATATGGACCATAGGACAAAGGTATGCCACCGAAGCCACGACGAGCATTTGGCCGATATTTTGTCTCACACATTGTTATCATAGATCCTTCTATAATAATAAAAAAATTCAGATAATTCTTTAAAAACTTTTTGTTTTATTCACAATTAACATTTTGCTCTATGGTTGGACCATCCTGAATATTTAACCTTTAATTGCTTAACAATAAAGAAAATTTAGGCAATATAGCTTAAACGAAAAATGTTAAAATAACAGTAATATTAACAAGATAGTCTCTTTTTTGTAACATGCCTAATATACTTTGTTCACATACAACAAGATAATGCAAGATTTTTTTAATTGAAAATGTTCATACATTTTTTGTCGTATATCCACAATTATGCTACATACGATATTATATCGCATTAAATTTTTCGCAAAAGTGGATATACAACAAAATAGCTTCGTAATATCTCATTAACAATAAGAGATAGAGACATGAGGATTGCGCAGATGATATACGACAAGATAACTCCGGAACGACGACTTGTAGAAAAGCCGGGTGAAATCATGGACCGGTTTGGTTCGTTTTTAATATTTATAACTTTCAAGAAGAAGAACTCTTGACAAAAACTACGGATAAACAGAAGTAAGGAAAAACATGTAAATCAATTAAAATAGATAATCATTCAAAGCAAATTTTGATCTACTAAAGGTTAAATACAATTTGGTTTAAAGAATGATGTTTGACTCCTGCCTGACGGCAGTCGCCAATGGCTGTTGTTAAATGGCAAAGCCCTCTGAAGAGATTGAGTGGTTACAATTGATACATGTAAGAGTAACTTGTCCGTGAAAGCCTGGGATTGAGCCCCGCGGCAGTCAGGAATGTAAAATTATCAATAAATTGTAATTAATTTCATGTCGTAAAACTCCTTTCTTCATAAAAATATTTAATACAAATTTAATTAAAAATATCAAAATTTGGATTAATAACCATAAACAGTTCAACAAAAATAGCCACAATACTAACTTTTATAACTTTTTGAATTAAGGAAATATCTGCGTCGAATTAAGTCCTCCTAGCTCATACGGTATGATCGCTGTTGTGCCAAAACCATTATTTTGGGAGGAAAACAAAAGTCTGTAAGGATTATTTTTTATCCAAAGACTTAAAGTCTTCTGAGTGGTCTAGGAGGAAAGTATAACTTTATTAATTCCAGTAAATAACTCCAATCAATAAATTCATAAACACAATTATCCAAATAAAATTATGGAGTAAATTTTTCTTCTTATTTTGAATGTTTTCAATGAAAGCAAAAGCATAATGCCACTATATGTAGCAGTCGATGATGAATATGAGGAAAAAATTAAGAATTTATGTGTCTATAACTCGGTCATTATTAGGCTTATTTTGTGAATTTTCACTACAGGCAGGCATTCTATTAAGCCTACTTAAAATGATATTCAAAAATATCAATATAATAAAATGGTTAATTGGCACAAAGTCTCTATTCCGGAGAGGAGCTTGTATTTGGGCTAATTGAAATTATAAACCGATTCTCAATATTTCCAATGGGCTTGCTCCTCAATTAAAACCTTTAAACCAAATTTCATAAAATTATCTCCTTGAATGGACAGCCATATGGACGGACATCGTAAGATCGATTTAAAAAGCGATTTTAAGTTGATCAGAATACTAAAAGGAACAAAAATTTAATGTGTTACAAACATCAGCACAAACGCTTTATACCCTCTCAACTATTGGGGTGTGAGTATAAAAATAGAATTGCTTTACACTTAAAGAATTATGCTTCATAAATCTAATCAATCATTTACATTAAGGGCCATTATTACAACTTGAAGTTAGCTAAAGTTGAGATTAAATTGACAGATAATAATGTGTTATCTGTCAAAAAGCGTCTGTTAACTGTCGGATAACAGCTAACGCCAAGTTATAATAATGGCCCTAAAAGTTTTTCTTTAATCGTTGCGGGAATGAAATTTTACAAATTTAAAGAAGCATGTCACTTACTCAAAGAAAATAAAATTAAATAAAGTTCACTTACTACAAAATACTTATAACTAGAAAATATTTTCTTCATGGAACTATTCCAAAAACCTTTTTTTAAATCAATTTTTGACAATCGATATAAACATTAGTGAAAAAAATTGTAAATTTTAATGTTTCATAACATCAGTGCAAAAAATCATTACGATAACGAAATAGTGATTTTAAATAAATGTCAGTAATAGATTCAAAAACAAACAACGAGAAAGAAAAAAACAGAGCAAAAAATTCTCACATTCTTTTTCCTTTAATTGTTTATTTGATACATAAAATTTACGTAGTAGCTTTCTGTCCAGCGGGGCACCTGGCAGGCTAATATTTCTAAGACGATTGCGCAGATTAAAAAGATGTGTAGCTTAGCTTAAAATTAATTGTATTGCGGAATATCGCTTTTTAGTTAATTCATTAAGCTAAACCGCTTCTGAGTAAGGCGAATATAAGTTGTGCAACTTCCTCGTAAAAACGTTTAGCACAACGGGGTGCCCCGCTTGACAGGATTTGTAACTAATCAAGTATTATTACAATAATCGTTAAACTAAAAAAGGCTATTTAATAAAATAATGAAAAATATTTATTTAAACATTTGGCTCTTCATCGTTATATAAACGAAATATTTTATTAATGTGATGTGATGACAAATAGTCACAGTCTTAATAACATCTCGTTTATTAGGTTATTGCAAATTTCATTAACTGTCAAAATCCGTTGGACCTGTGAAGAAAATTCTTTCAGTGTATGTAATGGTTTACATACTTTGTTTATGCCTTGTAGAGATTTTTTTTACAATTTCCTGAAAATTTGTTGTTAAAATTGAAAATTGCCTTTAAAACTCTGCCTTGCACATTAAAACTTATAATTTTTTTTTTTAGTTTTATAGCTTGTCTGTTTTTTTTAAGTATCTGTATGTAAGTTGTATGTTTATGTGTATATCTAGCAGACATAGTGGTTAAATGGTTTGATATTTTGTTTAGTTCTCACTGTCTCTGCATTATGAGAGGTTTTTCTACAATTGCCATTATGCCTCCATATTGTTTTCGTACTAAAGTATATTCTTCCCCAGCTCTGATTTGTATGTCATATTATTTTTTTTTCGCTTTATCTATGTTCTGTGAAAGAAGCTACATAGAAAATAGAGTCTACACCAAAAAAAAATTATGCCATTTTTCAAAAATTTGCAATTGTCATATGACAAATAGCAGAGGAAATGTTATAAATTAAACCATTTGTAAGTCTCTTCTTTTTTTGGTTTGGGGTGGTTTCAGTGTGAAATTTAAGTGACAATTTAAGCAGTGCAATGGTTAAAAAAAAAGGAAATAAACAAAAAAGTATTTAACAACTTTAGAATTATTTGACCTTTTTTTTGTTGTTGATGGCCTTAAATACTTATTCATTGAAGAACTAGTAAATAATTTAATTGCTGTTATAAGCTAAATGCTGTTTTAAAGGAAATTCGTCAAAAATCGTTTTTCCTTTCTCTAAATTTAATCCTTTTTTAACCCAATAAAACCAAAATATGAATATTACATTGAACTTATGAAAGCATGTTTATAAATATTTATTAAATCAATTAGTCAAGTAATCCAATTTAATTTTTTATATAAGAATAAACTTAAATCTTTTTTTATACAACAAAAATTAAGACGAATAAAATGGCTTGCATATTGTATGCATTTTAAAAGCTTATACATACTCCATGACTATCAAGGCTTGGTGCCTTGATAGTCATGTCTGTAGATTCTTAAAATATATTTGTGTTATTGTTCATGTAGAAATTGTTCAAATTTAACTGTAAACAACAAAAATTATAAAACGATTTACCTTACACACAGGCACTGAAGTAAATTTTAACAATAAATTTGTTTCCTCTGTTTCTCTCCACAGGCTGCTGGAGAAGAACAGACCAAAGTGAACTTTTCCTTTTAATACATTTTCTAGTAATACAAACAAATAAATAAAGTGCGTATGTAACGCACTACTCTTAATGCAAAAACAATGCTTTCGTAACAGTGGTGCCAATTATTTTTAATATTTGATTTTATTTTATTGGAAAAAATTTGAAAAATAATAATATAATTTATAATTTAAAGCCTAAAAATTGGCTGTTACTAATTCTAGTTTTAGTTTTTCAGTCAATTTTTTTTAGTTTTGTAGGAAGGAAATCAATTTTAAACTTTAATTTTGATCTTTAAAAATAACCTACTTTTCAAATAAAATATATTTCCCTTAGTTTTTATTCCTAAATATTTCGTATGTCGCAGATCGGAAATAAACTTAACTTAAGTTCTGACTCCCGACATTATTGCACTTAAAAAAAAAATAAGCAATACTCATCCTCTATAAATCTATATATTTTGAATATGAAATAACAAAGGTGCCATTAGCTCAAATTTTGCTTAAGTCAACTTAAGCACTTGCTCCTTTTTTTGTAGGACCAGAATTGACCGAAGAACCCATAGAAACCCCTAGAAACTGGGAATTATTTCCCTCCGAAGGTTACTTTATATAATATTCAACATATTTAATTTTTTCGAATTTATTCTATAGCACTAAGAAAGCACTGTTATCTATGCTGAAGTTTATGGAGGGCGCAATTCTAGGTCAAAGATAGTGCAAAAGAAGTAGCGGTTCGAACGTGAAAAAAAACAGAAGTAGTTTTTGTGGCCACAATTTCTTAGTCAAACTACTTTCAGAATTTTACGTAGCAATGTAACATTAAAATGTCTTAGATTGATTCCAAAATATTCTGTATTTTCTTTTTTTAAGCCAAAATCTGGGTCGATACGTGACATTTCGAACGTGAAATTTTTTTCGTAATACTTTAACTAAATAATGATCAGAATAAAATAAAAATTTACCGTTAATCCGAGTAACATATTTCTCTTTGAACTCTTCCTTAGATTCCAGGCCATGTAAGAAAATTATTTTTGAATAATTTTTAATCAAATATCACCTCTTTTAAGAAAGATAAATTTTAAAGAAACCATACATTCAGGGGTGTCATGGAAATCGAAAACGTAAAACGAAAGAATTTTAAGAGTCGTTTTTCAATAAGATTTCTGAAATAAAAAAATTTTATGACAATTATTATACGAATAATACTCTATTAAACAGAATTTTTAACAAAAATTTTAAAAATTAGATTCAAAGTTGAATAAAAATAACTGCCAAATTCTTTCGTTTTACGTTTTCGATTTCCATGACACCCATGAATAAAACATTCTCACATATAAGAAATTACGTTTGCACAACTTTCGAGTCTGATTGTTCATCTAAGTGAACAAATTTATGAGTAAATTTATAAAATAAGTAAAATCTAAATATTTCTCTATAACAATATCGTAAAATAATCAGCTTTTAATAACTTTTAAATTCTCTGTCACGGTGGACCTTTTGACGGAAATGCCCATATGTAGACGTTGATATTTAGACAATATTCCGCAGATAGAGGTCTTATATGAATCTTAACCACATAACATAATTTTGTTTTTTTCATTCCACGATTGGCCATGGTTGCCAGATAGTTCATACTTCCGAAAATTGGTTTTTATATGCCGTGGTGTAGGGTTACATACCGACTATATTTTCTTACTAGCTTTGTTTGTGTATTTAATAAAAATTTTATGTATTTCACATTTATGTATTTCACCGGCGATGTCTAATGGCACGTTCATCATTAACTTACATTTAAAACAAAACCAAGTAAGGTCTATATTCGGCTATGCCAAATCTGCTATAACCTCCACCGAGAGTTAGAATATATCATGCGAGGTCCCTATACTATTTTTTATTATATTTATTTTATTATAAATATACTTAATGTACTTCTGAGCTAAAATACTATTTAAGATGTCTTCAGTAGAATTGTATGGTGAGTCTTGCTTACAATATATTTATCCTCTAACACTCATTTTAAGCGGCCATTTTTGACCTTTATTTTAGCTTCCCCACAAAAGTATACAAAAACGGCACTTAAGAGGGTTACAATGTTCTACGAATATTTCCTGAATATTTTATATTTTACTAGCGGTCTTCAAAATCCAAAAAATCGTGTAATGTATGTAAAACGGATTTTCGAAATTCCGGTCCTTGCAATTTTTGCAAGTATTGTGGCTGGTTTTTTTTTTTTTTTGTTGTACAGTGTTATGGACCTATCTTCACGAAATTTAACAACATGATTTCTAGTCATATATAACGAGTTTGTGCCAAATCTTGTTTTAATCCGTTCATTTGGACTCATAGCTCTCATCCTGCTGAATCGATTTTAATCCCAAACTGCTTAGGGTAACTAGAAGCAATCTGCCAAGAACATTGTTCTTCGCTTTTAAGTTTTAAGTGAGCGTATTTTCAAGACGGACGGACGGACGGACATGATTAAATTGACTTAGAATTCCACAAGAAGCCAGAATATATACTTTATGGGGTCAGGATGAATTATAAAATGTTTCTCACGGAATGAAAAACAAGTATACTCTTAAAAATTTTAAATATTGTTTTGGTTTGAACTGTAAGTTAAGTTTTAAAAGTTGGTACAAAATTAAAGTAGCAATTGTCCATCCCTGACTTATAAAGATGAGTATGCACTATAGAAAATACTTTACATTTATAGTATTTCCGTTTGTTTCAGATTCAGTACTTGCAATTTTTTGGTATTTGTGTCGGTGTTAATATTATATGGCATTAGTTTATTTTTCTGTTTTATTTTGTTCGCATTTGTTAAGTTTTTTGCTTCTGAATATTATACAGGGTTATCCATTTACTGGTTTCAAGGGCAAGATGACAGTAAATATCTGTCATCTGAAGTGTCATTTATTTTGTGAAAATTAAGTTATTTACGAATATAGATCTTTTATCAACCGAAGAACACGTAAAAATAGTTAAAAACTGTGCAAGGAATTGGCAAATTTACAACGGCATTTAAAGAGACTAAAAGCGTTACAGATGCGCTCCGACGTATGCATCATCGCAATTTGCGCGCTAGTGTTGGTCAACATTGTATTGCCGTTTTTCAAAGTGGATTCCTAGGTCAATGAATGGACTAACTTGTTCCGTTGTACATAAAAACATTTAGTATGCATTTTGATGCGAAAATCGGTTGCAAATTTTAGTGGTAAATCGCTGTTTTTTAGTTTTTGCCCAATTTATTAATCGAAATGCAAAAATCATTATGTTTTTATAAATTTATAAAAACCCAAAACAGGAAAATAACTAGCCTGTAGCCATGATCTGTAACTTAAGTGAGAACTTCTCGCATCGAAAAGATGTGAAACAAAATATTCCATCGTTTCTCGAAAAGTGAGAAAAAAATGTGTCTGTAACTCATGTCGAAAACTATCAAAAGAGATTACGTCGTTACGTTATAAGTGTCATAACATTGCACCCGAAGCCGATGTGACATTGCAGACGTTGAGAACGTCAGTAACACATATCGTTGACGGCGACCAAAATTGAACATTTTTAACGACCGCTGCGAAAATACAACCGTCAACTATACCAAATAATGTTTTTTGATTGTAAACGAGCTTTGAAAAAATGTACATTTTTGCATTGTTTAATAATTTTGCATTTAAAATTTTTTGTAAGTGTTAAAATTTTTTCTCGCCCCATTTTTATTCGTGAGTTTTTTTGACAGTTCAAGCGGGAACTTTTCTCATAAAAATGTTACAGACACACTTTTTCTGCAAATTGGCGAGTATTTTCCTTACGTGACAGCTTGTACTCGCCAAAAAAAAAAAGTTACAGACACAGTTTAGTAAGTTAAGTAAGCTGTTTGTTTCAATACATCGCATTTCTATATCATTTCAATCGAAAAGTTTCTCGATGCGAGAGTTAAGCTAGGATCACACGATTGCCGCAATAAACCAATTTTCACACTTTTTAATACCACAATCGTGTGACTGCACAACCAAATGGCTCATTTGCCAATCGAGGACAATATTGTGATTACTTTTACCAATCAAATGCAATCCTGCTACGGCAATCGTGTGACTGTTTGCTATGGAACCGCGCGTCAATAAAAATAACAAAAATGCACCAATATTTATTGTGTTCTTGTGCGGCAATTAAACAACACAATTCGCGCCAATATTTGCCATTTTTGTATTAAATTTACTTTTTAGTGTTTCTTTTTGTAATTAATAAAGATAAATATGAATTTATTTATTACGCGTTATACTTTTTTTTATTATTGCTATTAACGAAATATGTATGTTCACAAGCTTAGCTATTCAGTGTGAATATTTTTATTCAAGATATTAAAAAAAAATAAGTATTATTTCTTTTACAGATATTTGTCTTTAACATTTCACATATTTTTTTTTAAATATTTCAAATAAAAGTATTCAACAAAAATTTGTTTAAATATGTATACTTATGATAAAATTTTCTTTCTTTTTTAATGAACAAACCAACTAGAATAAAAAAGCTACCACAACAGCTGTTTTCGCAGTCTACACAAGTAGGAACAATCGTGTGACTGTGCTGCGGAAACTTTTGTACCAATTTCGCTTTGTACCAGCTAGCAGCAATTAAATTTGTTTAAAACAGAGCAATTGTGTGATTTCAGAATATTTGGTTGGTGCAATTTCATTATTGTGCGTCAATAAAGCACAATCAACATTGTGTCATATTGGTGCATTTGCGGAATCGTGTGATCCCAGCTTTACAGAACATGGGCACTGGTAAAAAGTAATACCACAGACTACAAATGTGCCAATTATTAATTGACTAAGAAATTCGCAGAAACAAAATATGTTTCAATATGATCACCTCCAACAACACTATTTTTAAAGAAAAGTTTTAAACATTTTATGTTTAAATTAACTTTATCAAGAAGCCACGACCATATTATGGTTACCTCTAAAGATGTTATGGTTAAATATGACAATTATTTGTTTTTAAACTAACAAAAGTATTTTCCTCTTTTCCAAGAGCAAAATGCTATGGGTGAAAAACAACCGTGCACGTTTTGGCGATCATACGATTTGACGCCGTTAGTCTTTTTTGTGGTGCTACACATAGAAAAAAATGTTGCGCCAGTAAAAGAATTAATCAAAACTAAAATCAGTTTTAATTAAATATTTAATCAAATGAATTAAACTTTTAATCAAATGTTTTAAAGGTTTAATTGACAATATTTCAATCAAATGTTTAATTCACTTGATTAAATGTTTAATTAATTTGATTAAATATTTAATTAAAACTGATTTTATTTTTGATTAATTCTTTTACTGGCGCAAAAATTTTTTTCTGTGCATCAAAGACCGTGTTTACGAAGATAATCCTTTAAAGTTAAAGCTTTTAAAAACTAACATTCGCCCGAAATGTGCGAAAAACAACATTAAAAGGACAAATCTAGAAGTGGTCATTCAAACGACAAATCTAGAAGTGGTCATTCAAACGACATTGTATTTCGTACGTAATGGCAATTACCAGAGCAAGTTTTTTATGACATATGCCATTTTTTCCATTTTTGTCCAGCTTGCCAAAAAATTTCAAATAAGTATAGCGAATATGAGACAGAACCTATTCGAAATGCTAAATAAATGTTACAACAATCGGACATAAAAAGGGACTAATGGCCATTTTCTCATTAGGCGATTATCTTTTTTCCCAATGAAAAACTGCACATTAAAGAAATTTGGTTTTCTCAATGTCTCATTTGCTTCGATTTTATCGCAAAGCTAACCAGCACTCATCTGCCAATTATTTATTTTCCTTATATTTGCCGTACCGATAAATTCAATCAGCTGACTCCCAACTTTTACATCTATTTTGAGTGTCGTTGCCAGTTGAATACTTTGTTTTTTGTCGGTATATTGAGAAGCCCAAAATCGTTAACGGACAGTTTATCGGTCCAATAAATTTATGTTGACATTAAGTAACAGACAGTTTGTCGATGCATTGAGAAAATGGCCATAAGTGTACATAAAAGAGCACCTTCAATGTATTATACAAACAATAAGGCGTTTTATCAATCTCGTAAAAAACTTTCGCGCGATTTCTTAGAAATTATTCAAAACTGCTGCAAAACTCTCAATATGAATTGCATTTCAATTAAAAAAAAAAACTGTTTTAATCAATTTTTCAGAATTTTTTTTTAACTTAATGGTGTTTGCAAGTGGACTACGCATATTTTAATGAAAGTGAGACGTATGAATTTATTGCCAACCCTTCTCCATCTGAACTATTAACGTTCAAATATGCTTCAGTTACTTCTTGTGATATTGAAAGAGTGTTTTTCATTTATTGAACTGTTTTATGCTGATTTTTGACAAAAACTTAATAAAATGGAAGTTTCTTAAATGACATCATGTTTTTTTTGCCAGTTTTGCCACTTTGTGCTATTTTTCGTGCCATTTTTTATACTTTTTGGTGCCATTTTGCTAGCCATTTTTAACCATTTGTCGTGCCATTTCAAACTTGCCCTGGCAATTACATGTAAAGGCATTATTATTAAATAAAAGTTTAATCGAAATCATAGCTTTTTGTGTTGTACTTAACTTTACTTTTGAAACCGAAAAATGAATAACCCGTTTCAATTCCTTATACAAGCATTCACATGTAAAGTACAAAACTTTCTCCTTTGGTTGTTTACTCGTTTACATCCATGTACTTAGATGTGCGTATGCAATAGAGTTTCCCATTGTCAATTTATAGAATGTCACTTCAGTGCCACGTATTGAAGATTTGAGAATGTTAAATATCACGAAGCTTCTTTTGTAACTAGATCTAAATTTTCAGGAGTAGGAAATTTTTTAATTAATTTTTAGTTTTTAAAAAAAGAAAAGGCTAGACTTATTTCAAAATTTAATATGTTTCGAGTAGTATTATAAAATATCTTCTGAAGAGATTTGTTACGTGGGTGACTCTACATAGCAATTGTTAGTGTTGTTTACTTTATATTTGAGCCCTTTTCAAGTATAAACAACCAGTATAAGTTGATACTACTACAATGCATACACAGACACATGTTGAATAACAGGACAGTGTTTGTATTTGCAGATGTAAAGCATACATACATAATAGATTGTGGTAGTTATTTGTCTGCATTTTGTTGATAGTTGGGATTATATTGTGTAAATTTATGCCAAACAAGTATTGGTTCTATGTCCACATACGTGTTTTTTGTTTTCCTTCTCCTGTTCTGCATGTAGTGTAAAGTACGTTTTATTGTCTGGTTTGTTTCTTTTTTCAAAGGTAAAAACTGCAAACGTGTTTTTGTTGTATATGGATTAAAATTTTGAGTCCTAGAATATGCATGTGTTTTGGTCTATGCTAATAAATTAAAACAGAAAATTCTTATTGATGTTAATTAAATATTATTGTTAAGAATATGCGAAGTTATAAAACTAATTTGCAATAAAATTATTTTATTGTAAATTTTTAATTTATTATCAAAAAAAAAAAAAACAAATTGTCGGGAAAAACAAAAAAAAAAAAAAAAAACTTTGCAAAACTAGCGAAAATTTGCGAAAAATTAAGATATTTAAAACAAGCCATAAAAATTATTGAAATTGCCTAAAACTGTAAAGAATGGCATAAGTTCGATAAAAATTTCTAAATTAGAGAAGAGTCGCAAAAATTTGCTAATAGCGGTATGATAGCAAAATTTAATAATTTTTAAGCTGCAAAGAATCACAGGAAGAAATCGCTTCTATCGCGAACATGGCAAAAATTCGCGAAAAATTCCAAACTTGGAAGCAAACCCTAAAATTTATTAAAAATCGCTAAGTCGGTTAAAAAAAAAGTCGGGGAAAAACAAAAAAAAAAAAAGAAAAACAAGTTAAAGTGCTATATTCGGCTGTGCCGAATCTTTGATACCCTCCACCGACAGTTCGAATGTTTTTGGAGTAATATATGCATTATTATAATCTTTATAAAAACAGACATCTGCTTTAAAATTTGTTGCGGTTTAAATCTATATTCAATTATTGACCGACAATCAGAAATTTGAATGCTTTTTTTTAAAAATTTTAACAAGCTTGAGTAAAATATCATGATTCATAACAGTTTAAGTCGAACCGAAATGATTTTCAGGAGGACAATTTATATTGAACCAATCATCCCACAATTCTGCAGAGTGATTTCTGGTATTGAAAAACATAAATTTCAATACAGCGGTGCAATTAGTTTTAGAGTTTGCAGTGAATTTCAGAAGGCTGCTTAAATGGGATCTAAGGAAAAAATGGACCGTACATCACAAAATTCCATAACATTTTTTCTGGTTATATGAAGCTAAGCTGAAAGAAAGTTTACCGCAATATCTATATCTGCTACGGATTAAGGCATATTTAATTATTTTACCAGAGTGGGCTTTATATGAGGTCTAGAGCAATTATGGACCGATCTTCACAAAATTTCACAGTGTCATTTCTAGTCCTTCAAAACTGTGACGTACGAATTTCTATTATGATAGCATTGTTAATTAACGCGTACTAAACTGTTTTCCGGGAGTAGGGTTTATATGGGGCCTAGGGTAAATTATGTACCGATCTTCACGAAATTTCACAGTAGCATTTATGGTTCTATAAAACTGTGACGAGCCAAAATTTGTTATGATTGCATTATTTTTTACGGTTTTAGGCGTACTAAACTCTTTTCCGGTAGAGTAGGGTTTATATGGGGCCTACGGTAAATTATGGACCGATCGTCACGAAATTTCACAGTGTTATTTCTAGTCCTAAAAAAACTGTGACGTTCCAAATTTTGTTACGCTAGCGTTATTTGTTACGGTTATAGGGGTACTAAACTGTTTTCCGGGAGTATTGTTTATATGGGGCTTAGGGTAAATTATCGACGGATCTTCACGAAATTTAACAGCGTGATTTCCAGTCAAATAAAACAAATTTTTGCAAAATCTTATCTCATTCCGTGCCTTGTTCCAGCATTTATGTTATTTTTTGTAACAAAATTATAAATTTTTTTCGGTAGTCCTACCGAACCGATTTTGCTGGATTTTTATCCCAAACTGCTTAGGATAACTACAAGCAAGTTTGCACCAAGTTTGTTCATTTCTTTTGAGTTTTTCGAAAGTGAGCGTGTTTTCAACAGACGGACAGACAGATGGACATGGCTAAGTCGACTTAGAATTACTTAAGGACCCAGAATATATATACTTTATGGGGTCGGAGATGAATAATAAAAAAGTTGCACACGGAATGACAAACTTAATATACCCTCTTCACAACTAATTGTGGTGCTGGGTATAAAAATTCCAAAAATAGCGAAAAATCGCTAAAAATTTTAATATTTCAAACAAGCCATAAATTGATTAAAAGTCCCTAAAAGTATAAAGAATGGAAAACATTCGGTAAAAATTTCTTAATTAGCGGAAATTCTCAAAAATTTGCTTAAGGCGGCATGATAGCAAAGTCTAATAATTATTAAAAATCTTTAAAACTGTAAAGAATCCGAAAACTTGCAGGCAAAATTGTTTCCATCGGGAACATGGCTAAAATTATTTGTCGTTGTTTGCATTTACAATTTTTTTGTAATATCAAATAAAAGTTTGCTCGAAAATTACTTAAATATTTGATTTTTTGTGTTTAGACTACGTTAATAAAATATTTGATGTTTGCTACCAAATATTTCATCAGTCTGAGCGTACCTTTAGGCTCATTTCATAGAAATTACTAAATTCAGATGAAAACTCTTTTATTTTTTTTACATTACGTTTTCCAATTATTTTAATATATGTATATTTGATTTCCTCTACGACATATCAAAAATAATCATTTTCTAGGCGCCCAAATTTAAATTTTTTGACAAATTCTCAACTTTTATTTTTAAGGTTTTTTTTTAGTTTATAAAAAAAAATCGGCTGATATAATTTTTTCTAAGGTGAAATGGTACGCTTAAAACAATAGCGATAGCAGTTTTTCAAAAAAATGTTTTTCTTGAGGACTTGGACGAGTTTTTGTACGAGTTTTTGTAACGATGGCGGTCGACAAATTGTCCTGCCCTTATACAAACACTACACAGAAAAAATTATTTTTCCAATTCAAACAAAAAATTTGTAGAATCAAACAATTTTTTGTCTGAAATCGGTCCTATGAACAAATTCGCATATTCAAACAATTTATTTGCATTTTGTTTATTGAAAAAAAAAACACTGATTTCTTCAAACAAATAATTTAACTGAATCCAACAAAAAGTTTACTGAAATTCATATAAATTTCAAACAAATAATTTTGCTGAATCAAACAAAAAAGTTTTGCACAAGCAATGACGAGCACACAAGCAAGCACTGTTGGTGAAGATGAAGCAGAGCAAAGAGGCCGGCTGTCTTTGAGACAGATTTTTTTGTTGGAATAATTTTTGAACGAAGTCTTATTTACACACACAATGTTTTTCTTCATCACTCACTGTTGCTGCATCCTTTCCTTTGCTAATGAAGAAGAAATGTAACCAAAAACGGCGGCAGACCGACTCGATATGTTTCTCGTCAACATTCTATTTTTGTATTTGATGTATTGAAGCTTAGTTTGAAAAAATTGAATACGGGATTTTGTTTTTTTTTTTTATCAACTTTGAAACCAACCAAAAATTTATTTTGTTTCTTATAATGCTGTTGTTTAAAAAGAGTAAAAGGTTTTTTTTTACCTGCTATTATTGTTGTTTTTTTACTACAAACCTCGTCAGATTTTTTTTTATCATTTTTCTTATTGCTGTACTTTTTTAAAGCGTCCAAAAATAGACTGCATGTGTTTTTTGTTGTAGTTCTTATATTTTACATAACGATCAAATAAAAAATGCAAAAAACGACAACATTAAGGAGCGTTAAATATTTCATACAAAATTATGAAAACATGAAACCAATAACGCGTATATTAAATTTTTGAATAGTTGTCAACATTTTTGTTGGTTAAATAAAAATCAAACAAAAATATTAATTGGATCAGTAAAAAAATTTGTAGAAATCAAAAAAATTTTAAAACAAGCGTTTATTTGAAAATAATTCGGCAATAATTTTTTCTGTGTAGTGGCACAAACTAAAGCAACTCAGAAGTCTTTTTCCGTTTTAATTTTGCAGTTCAATAACACTGTGCTAGTTGAAAAAACTGTCAAGCAGGGCACCCGGCGTCTTAATCTAATTGGAGTACGCTGAATCCAGTGGTGCTAACCGTTTCTTTTAGTTATATCTTGTTTTCGCAATATAACGTTATTTCGAAAACGGAGGATGAAGGATGTTGCACAACATAAATTCACGTAACTCAGAAATGGCTTAGTTAATTGAATAAACGAAAAAAAAACCGAAATTCCGGAAGAAAAGCTTGAAAAGCTAGTTCTATCGATAGAAAAAAATATCGATATTATTATTTAAAATACAGATATGAAAATCGAAACATTATTTTCTTGCTAAAAACCCATTTTTTGTTACGTTCAGAGTTATAATATGAATAATATTTTTGTTTAACCGTATAGTTTTTAGTTCAATTTATTTACTTATTGTTTTTTGAATGAAATGTCCATGGTTTTCTTTTCAAATTATTCTATACGTATTTTTATTTAAACCTACATGTTACATATCGTAACCTAAAACGCGTTGTATATCATTAACATTATTTTTTTTTTTTTATTGAATCTTTCTTCTCGAAAATTCCAATATGTATTCAAAGCTGAATCCTAATTCGTATTTGTATTTATTAGCCGTTACCAATGTAACCGCTAATTAACCGCTAAGTGTCACAAAAGCCTGCTAGGCTCAATTAGATCCCGAGCGAGGTAGCTGGGATGGACCATTAGTTTACCTCTGTATTTGACTGAATACTTTATAATTTCTTCCTGGATGGAATAGGGCGCAGACAATTTGCCGTAATATCCTAGACTGTCTTCTTTGAAGCTTCTATTCACGATATACATGTATGTTGCAAATAGAAGCTTGTTCTTAATCCGTCTTTATTTCGTTGTTTTAATCAGTAATAGAAATTGTTTTAAGTTGTTATAAAAATGTCATACCTAAAAAAATATTTTTTTAACTGTTAACTACACAATTTTTAAAACACTGTCCCCTAAAACAGCGTCCGTTTATATTGTTTTAAAAAATAAAGGATTATAAACTTTCGATAAAGTAATAAAAACAACGAAATGTTTGTAGCCTGATAAAAAATTGATTAAAGGTTTCTTACGCAAGTACAAACTTTCATTCGATAGTAATATCGATAGTATCGATAGTGAAATCTGAACTATCGATAGATATCGATAGTATCCCAGCACTAGTTCAAAATTTAATTCATCTTCTTATTCCTAATCCAGTCGGATTTAAGTGAATTATTAAATGTTCGGTACATTTTTAAAACCAAACCAATCTTAAATTATTAAAAAATAATTTTTTTTTGGTGATAGTGGACTAATTAAATTCACTTTAATTCATTTATGGTTTGCATAAACATATACAAGATCCAGGAAAAAATCTATTTCGAGAGGAAAATAATAGCAGAGAGAAAATAACGGAATTCGATGGCGATCGAAATTTCTGTCTTAAATATATTGTAGTTTTTATCGATATCGAATACCGTAATGTAAGGTGACCAGATTTTGAAAATAAAAATAGAGGTCAAAAAGAAAAAAAGTTAAAAATTTAAGATTTTTTACATATTTTAAAGACAAATTTACTTTCCCATATTTATATATGTTAAGTAAATTAAAAAAAAGAATAACATATCGCTTAATATGCAAACCCGCTAAATCCAATTTGAAGTAAATTGAGATTTTTAAGTAAATTGAGATGCCGTATGGTAGAGAAAGGTATGCTTCGTCGACCAGCATGTAGTTTTTCTTAAATTTGAGTCTTGAAGTGTGTCAAATCAACTATATTTTTGGTTTTCCTCTCAAGCAACAAAAAGGAAAAATAAAAAGTATTTCCTTTAAATTTGTTGAAAGGCAGTTAGCCGGTTTGCATATTAAGCTGGCGATATATAAAAATGTACATTTGCTAATAAATAAGTCAAATTAGATAAAAAACTTATGTTACCAGTATGTATTGTTGACCTTTTTTGTTGTTGTGGTTTATATTTTGTTTGGCTAATTCAAAATTTTATACTGCATGTCACGACGTTTTCCATACGACTTAACAGAAAAAAAACCGGTGATCGCCGTGAAATAAAATTTATTTTAATTTATAAAAATAAAAACAACTATTGATCATGCTTTTAAAAATAAAGAGGACAAACAAAGATGATGATGATTATGAAAAAGATGATAAAAGAGGACATACATTTTAAAGATGACAGCCAGTTAAAATAGATGATTGTACTCTAAAAAAGAGTACGTATGGCCAACTTACGTAATGACCTTCGTTTATTAATCGATTTTGTAAATTTCCACTACAAAATTGTTATGTATGTTTTTAAATCATATTGCTTTGTTCTTTTAACCAGGAGACGGGTATCGTTAGATAATAAAAGTAATTATAAGGACCCAGGAAATAAAATTTATAAGGTGTTCAAAAATTATTTCTACACGCAAAGAAAAAACATGGTTGTGGTAAACATATTCTAAGAGCAACATATTATGATAAGATTCATGATTGTAGTCACCATATTAAGATTATTATTGAATCATATTATGACTAAATATACTCGTAATATGACATCATAATATTTTTACCTTAATCATATTATTTTTCTGTTAGTCATACTAAGTTAAAAAGTAATCAAATTATTGTCATGTTAATCATAATAAATTAAGAAGCAATCATGTTATTATCATGTTAATCATAATAAGCTAAGAAATTAATCATATTATCATCAGGCTAATCATAATAAATTAAGAAGCAATAAAACTGTCAAAAAAAAATATAAAATAAATAAAATTTTTTTTTATCGATTTTTTATTTTGTGGCTTTTTATAATTTTACTTTATGTAAATTAAATAGCGGAGTTCAATAGAAGGATTGGAAAAGAACAAATGCAAAATCTGTGGTTTTCATGGGCCACCGCGTATGCCCTTTCCGATTTTGAGATATTGAATAATTTTAAAGGCTCTTTACATGTTTCTAAAAATGTTTTGAAAACGATGGATCAATTCCGATTTTTTAACGTAGTGACAAAGTTTAAAATGTGCAATACCTAGCCCATAGTTTGAACTAGAATGGGTTTTCGGCTCTCCTGAAAAATTTGTTTTAAGACATACGCGGTTGCCCATGACAACCACAGAAAGATCGTATCACTTTTATGAAATATAACGAAATCTCTGTGTGTTTTGTTGTTGGATTTTACAAATAGCGACGACATTTTGCATTTACACTATTAAATCATTAATACTGAATGAACTCCGCTAATATTTTAATTTTTTTAGTTTCTTTAAACTTGTTTTTTTACAGGAATTTATCTTTAAATTAATAATAAAATTATTTTACAAATGGCGCCTACATAATATTGTTAGAGTAAAAATAGTTTGATTGCATCTTAAACATAAATATGATAAATGTATAGAAAGTTATCATGTTATGGCTATTAAATATCATGATATGGTTGTGAGTAACATAATATGTTTTGAAAGTTATCATAATTTAGTTGCTAGAAAAATAATTATTTTTCGATCAACAATACTCAAATTTATAATTGCGATCAACATATATATGTTTACAGTAACTATAAAATTTTTGATATTTAATAAAAAATATCAATTATTTGTGTACGACAACAATATATTGTTACATTAAACATAGTGTTGTTGCCGTAACCATGCCCAACCATATTTTTTCTCTGCGTGTATGCATTCCAAATTGAACAATAAAATCGTTATACCCCTAGTTTCTAGGTGGCGGATATCAAATATATGTAGGTCACATTTGGAATATCAATTGCATTTAAAAACTTTTTTTTTCTTAATTTTAATATTTTGCACAAGATAAAGCATTACAACTCATTCTTACAGTGTAGCCACACGATCAAGATTTCCTTGATAGTCTTTTACATATAATGTTTGTCAAAATTTCCAAAAATTGAAAGTTGGGGCGTAGGCTGCATTCAATTTTTGAGCAATTTACTTTCAAGATGTCATCAAGAAAACAATTTATAAAGGCAAACAATAAATTTGCTCACTAACCTTGAAATCAGCTGTTTTCTTGAACGTAAATTGAAACACTCACTGGAAAGAGAATTTTAAAGGCAAGTTCGCTTCTATTTTTAAAAGTCTGATTGCGCAAGTAACTTGCCGAGTGCAACAAAGTCTGTATTCAAATGTTTTTCCTTTCACCCGACTTTGCCTCTCACATCAACAAACCAAGAGTTGCGCAAGTTACTTGCGCAAGTAACTTCCCGAGTCTGAAAGGGGGGTTGTATTGGTAAAAAAGTGTGAGTGTATTAAAACTTAATAGGCAAAACTTGATCCCGTAACCCTCAAGTAAGACAATTTATTGACAAAATACTTCAAACTCAAAGCTACGTATTTTTTTTTTTTAGTATTTCAAACATCTTACAAAACCTGAAAGTAAAAAAAAACTTGCAACTTTTAAAAACTCTCTGTAAAATATTTTTCTTCTCTAGAATTTTATATTTTATTGTTGTGTCTTACTTTTATTTCTTCCTATTTCTGCCACCATGGTTGGTGCTGTTATTATTGTTGCTCTTTACAAATAAACAGGATTATTTAACAGTTCCTTGTTAGTCTGCTATTGTGTCTGTCGCTGTGAGTTTATAACCCAGCGGTAAAACTCAGAAGACCTTCTTACTTCAGGCCTTTTAAAAGGACTGCTTAAAAATTGTTTTGATTAAATTACTAATCATATCTAACTGCTAAAGAATGCCTCATAGAAGGCCTAGGCTCTTTGGTATAAAAGATAAGATACACCTTCAGCCTTCGCTTCTATGAGAAGGGAGTAGAGAAAGAGTAAAATTTTTTGTAATATTTTTTTTGCACAAGCAAAAGCAAAATAATTATTTTTTTTGATCCCGTTTCCATTTTATATGTACCTATTAAAGAAGCGAGAGCGGAAGGTATTCTCCGCAATCACAACGTGTGTAACAAAGATATGAGTATGGAATGGAGTGAGCAGGCCTTGTATATCCAAAAGAAGGAGTACAGAGGCCTTCTAGAAGGCATCCGTACTCCTTCTTTTTCCCGCTGCGAAGTATCGACACATATACACCCAAATTTTTTTCTGAACCACACATATTCATTCGAAGTATTTACACATGTTCAGACCGACATTAAGAAATTATTTGGATTTATACTTCAACATAATGTCAATATAAATTAAAACATCTTATGCAGTAAAAAAACAACAACAATAATAACAACTCGAACATGAACATACAAGCAAGACATGGGTGAATAAAAAAGGATTTATTCATTTATAAGGGTTTATAAATGTTGCAAGTAAATTCGGCAACAACAACAGAAACAACAACAACAATAATAATAAAATAAAAATATATAAATTTTTTACTGTCTTCGTTACAGATACAAATATTTGGCTATAATTCTCAATTATACAACAATTTTTCGGATGCATTAAACAGAGCTCAGGGCATTGTTGGAGTATCGATATTATTGCAGGTAATTAAAATGTCAATATTGGGAAACATTAAAAAATAATTAAGTAAAATTTATTGCATTTTCTGGCCTTTATTCTTCTATAGAAGTGTGTTATATAAATATACAATATGTTTACTTCCTTTTTACAGTTGGGTGACTTATCGAACCCTGAATTACGTATGTTAACGGATTCGTTGGATCGCATACGTTATGGGGGCGATGAGGCATTTGTTAAACGTTTATCCATACGTGGTTTATTACCGGACACTGATCACTATATGACATACGATGGTTCGACCACAGCACCCGCCTGTCACGAAACTGTTACATGGGTGGTCTTAAATAAACCAATTTACATTACAAAGCAACAGGTGAGTTTTTAAATTAAATATTTGTTTATTCAGTCAGTCGGTTTATTGCAGTGAAATTTTTTAATTTATTTTTTAATTGAAAAGTAAAAATAAATATTAATGCGTTAAAAAAAATTCAATAATTTTAAATTTCCATGGACTTTACAATAACTACTTAGTGCACCCAGAATATTGTAAGCAGACACTTATTTTAGGGTGTGTATAGAAAAATCATGTTCTTGTTTGTATTTATAGTTGAGACTAACGATAAGTTTGTCTTACAGAACTTTGAATAATTTATACATGATAATTGTTGTGTACGAACTTTGCTTGCAAGCAAAAGTCTCAGTTTTGTTTAATAAACAAAATAACGATAGAGAAAACTTTAAAGTGATTTTATTGCAGGTAATTTTTGTTTTAAAACTTTAGTTCAACTGTAATATAATATTCCCTCAACTCCCTAGGGGATATGTAGGGAAACGTTTAAAGGATATTCCACCTTTTAATGTTACATTCTTTGGGGAAATCTGCTGTTGTCAATACTGGGAATTCGGCAGTAATCAAAATAGACCGATATGGTACCACGGGAGCCGGAACCCTCTACGACCCAGCTGATTATTGGCTGGGGCCCTTTTGGAGATCACGTGGTGTTTGTAGCTTGGACCCAAAAATGTGGAAAGGTAGATCTTAAAAATTCAGACTTTGGGCCTGATTTTCGAGAACTTGTGGAAAAGTTTTGTCTGCTGGCAGATGTGACTATTCAATAGATGCCACTAGCAAGCCAAAAATCAGTGGAGATTAAATGGAGCCAGCTCTTGAGCAAGAGGAGAGTGTATAATTCTGCTGAATTATGCACTCAAACTGCTACCTTTTTTTAATGTTCGCGCTCACACAGAGGAGGTTGGTAAACAAATTGTTTGTCACCCAGAGGTTAAGGCCACCATGTGATAAGATCTACCCGGCAGGTTCCAATGTATGTAAATCTTTTCCACATCTATAATAAAATTGGTCGCTCGGAGTTTTTAGGAAAACATATTGGGGATATTTATACTCTCGGTGTGACACACTTTGGGGGAAAGAGTAGCCAATTAGACTTCGTCCTTAGACTGTTTTTTACAGAGCCTATTTTTAGGGCTGTGGTTTGTACCCAAAATCGCAGGATATTCCTTTTGCTACTCAACAGAAACTGCTGTATTTAAACAATGCAGGCTAGATAGTTCAAGTTTCCACGCCATGTGTCTTAAGTGTGTGTTGCTCCAGACCATACCGTCAAATTTCGAGCTGAATATATGTGCGTTGAGATCTGCACTTACACGCATTGAGTCTACCCCTCGTTTGGTGCACCGTGGTTTTAAGAATATTAAAGTTTTATGGTGTATTATTTTTAAAGCAGACAAAGCAATAAACAAATTAAGCTGAAATTCCTTTAAATTTGCCTATAAATATATCGGGTGATTTTTTAAGACTATAGGAAAGTTAAAAAAAAACACATACAATTCAGAAAAATGCATGAAATCTTTATTTGAATCAATAGCACAGTCCACATAATTTAATGTTTGAAGATTATTTCATGCAAATATTGACCGTTAGTGCGCCTCAAATGATCCATCCGCTTAGTCCAATTTTGGCATACTCTTTCCAACATTTCGGCCGGTATCTCATGAATTAATGCTTCAATGTTGTCTTCCAATGCGTCAATTGAAGCGGGCATGTGTGTATAGACATGAGCCTTAACATAACCCCACAACAAATAGTCTAAAGGCGTTAAATCGCACTATCTTGGAGGACAATTGACCGGTCCCGAACGTGAAATAAAATGTTCACCGAACTCGCCTCTCAATAAGTCCATTGTTAAGCATGCTGTGTGGCATGTGGCACCGTCTTATTGAAACCACATGTCATGCAAGTCAAGCTCTTGCATTTTGGGCAAAACAAGTTTGATATCATCTCACGGTAGCGCTTACCTTTCACAGCTACGCTACGATTCGCATCATCTTTGAAGAAGTACGGTCCAATGATGCCACCAGCCCATAAACCGCACCAAACTGTGACTTTTTCTGAATGCATTGGTAGCTCTTGGAATGCTTCTGGCTGATCTTAACTCCAAAATCGACAATTCTGCTTATTAACGAACCCATTGAGCCCGATTAAGCTGACCATAAAATGGAAGAAGCGCGCGATGAACTTTCTTAACAGAGCACGCATTTTGATAATAAAATTCAATAATTTGCAAGCGTTGTTCGTTTGTAAGACGATTCATGGTAAAATTAAAGACCAAACTGAAGATGTTGGACAGTGAAACAAAACACGAAACGTCCGTCAGCTGTTTAATCCAGTGTTGCCAAAAAGATAATAGCTAAAAAATTACCCATTAGTTCTAGTAGATATGAATTAGTGTGCGAAATATTTTCTATGACCTTTTTTTGTCGAGCTATGGGGAGGTAAAGTGTTGCCGTTTTTTTTTAATACTATTTCAAACTAAAAAAATTAAAGCAAAACAAAATTTAAGTGATTCTTTAAGAAAATCGATTGATCTTTAAATAAAAAAAAATCTATTTGAAAAAAAAAATTCATCTGTAAAACCGGAAATGAACAATTTAAATCTAAAATTTTCTGCACAAAAAACTTTTCTGAGGACTTGGAAGTTTCCCATTAGTCTATTGCACGTGCACAATTAATTTCTTATTGCTTACCTGTAGTGTCGGTAGTAATGGATTTAAAAAGTAATAAAATTTATTAGTATTAAGAAATTACATTTAAATTGCTCATTTAAGGTTTTGATGTATTAGGCAATTTCATAAATTTGCATAACTTTCAAACTTATAAATAGTACAGAACAAAAGTTTTACAGGCTTATTTCGGTAAAAAGAAAATTTAAAAGTTAAGTCGAAGTTAGAAAAATTTAAATTTAAGCTCGTTCTTCTTAACATAGTAATGCAAATTTGCATAACTTTTAAACTAATAGAGGCCCTATAATAAAAATTTGTCAATATAATAAGGATACCATAGGCTAAGTTTGGTAAAAAAAAGATTTGGACTAAGTTTGGAAAATATTGATTTATATTGGTAATTAACAGTTTTGAGAATGAAAAATTTTTTTTTTTTAATTAATTTTTTTGATTAAAGATCAATCGATATTCTAAAAGAATTACTTAAAATATTTTGTTTTGTTTGATTAGTTTCTAGTTCGAAAAAATAATAAAAAAAAAAATTTTTATTGAAAACGGCAACACTTGTCAACCCCGTAGCTCGACAAATAAACATCAACAAATTTCGTACAATTTTTCATATCTACTAGAACTATAGTTATGCCAAATATAAAAGAATTCCAACAAAATCTCAAAAAATGCCCCATATTTCAATTCAAAGTTATACGACTTCAAAAGTACCCAATTATATGCATTTAAAGTACAAATTTGTCATCATCCACATTCAAAAGTAATTAACTTGGTAATTTCTTAACTTAAAGATAATCTAATCCTGCGTGTTGAAGTGTTAAAACATTTGCTTTGTCGACCTTAAAATAATTTTTTCTGTTAAGCTTTTGTTGTTGTTTAGGAATTTGATGTCATTTATTCCTTCAATTATTCATTATATTATTTGAATGTTTTCTAGTATTTTTTTCTTTGTTTTGAAAAGCTTTTTTGCATTGTCATCTTAAGAAAACCATTCGCCTTCAAAGACTTTGTTCGGTGATTTATTGTGTGACTTTGTTGTTTTCTTGTTTGTTTTGATATTCTTGACTTTTATTTCAAAGTACTTTTAATAGAATTTATTAATTTTTTGTTTGCTGTTTTCCTTGCTTTCATTATTGTTGCTGATGTTTTTCCTTTTACATGAAAACCATACTGTTCGGTCAATTCCTTTTCAATAAATAAATGGGGGTATTTAACTTTTTGCTGTCAAGTGATTATGTGCCCTTTAACAAACAGACAAACATTGAGAAGTTTGCCACAAGTTTGTTGGGCTCTTTTTATTTGTTCTAATTAATTCATGGTCTTCAAGAATTGAATTGACATGTTTTTTTTTTACTCATGAGAACATTTTAAACGATAAAAGAATGATTACGTATTGTTTAATATGTTTTACGGCGAATTTAACCAAGTTCAGTTAAAACGAACTTGTACTTAAACTTCCAGTTAACTATATGTTTTGGACAGTTATAACTGATACTTTATTATAACTGAACTTGATCAAATTGGCCGTTAGTTAATTAAGTTTGACTAAACTTTAAGATTTCAAACAAATATTTATTAAAAAATAAAAAAATAGTAATACTTGTTTAAATAACATAATACTATGTAAATCATTAAGATTAAAAGTTTTTAAAAACACTCTAAAAAAAATAAAGATGTCTTATAACTTTAATTATCATTTTTTTTTTAAGATACAATTAAAAGTTAACAGCATATTTTCTATCTAAATATTGTTACTTAGCAAATTAAATATACTAAATGAACTACACATTTTAAGTCTTAATTTGAATTTAAAGTTAATGTCCTTTAAATGGATAACTAATTAATTCTGTGAATCTGTTTTAAGCCCCCTTCCTTAGAAAATTTAATCGTTAAACAATTTTACGCTCAATAAACTAAAACTCTTTTATACGATTCTAAACAAATACTTAAATCTACAATGATTAACACAAAATACTTACACACTTCTGAACAAATAGCAAATAGTGAAGTATAAAATACAAAATAAAAATTACAAAATAAACTTGTTGTCTGAAAGTATTAAACCAATAAATAAGATCGTACTAGTAGACTAAATGATATACAATCACACTTATACTTTTACTGGCTGGCATACACACAAAGATAGTTACACAAAGTATAGATGATGATGGCAGCCAACGAGATAAAGCCAGTATGATGTATGGAGGATACTTAATTGAAGGAAGTGCTGTAGTCAACAACACTTAATCTACTTAAACTGTTTATCAATTGATTTTTTGAAGAGACAATATTTTATAAAACGCTATTAAATAAGTAATTCTATGCAGAAAGTAGATAGTTTCTATGGTACACATACATATACGTGGATGTAGTATTTCAAAGAGTTGAGAAACACATATCGCACGTGATCGGAAAGAGGGTATTAAATCAAAATTTTTAAATTTTCAGTAGAAACAAAGCATAAAGACATATGAAAAAAGAAATTTTAAGCCAACCGTTTCATTACCAAAAATTTCATAAAGTAGCACGATATTTTTACAGCGGCTTAATAATAATTATTACGTGTCGATTTTTTTCCAAAAAGTGAAAAAATAAAAAAAAATTTAGTTAATACCCTCTTAATGATCAAAAGCGATATTAAAGCATTAAACTAAAACATAATAAATTTAAATACAAAAACATATAAAGTGAAAAAATTACTTTGATAATAAACCGGAAAGTGCACGGCTTAAAAAAAACTTAAACTGGCAACATGCTTTTGCAAGTTGTTTGGGTTTTCATTTGGTTTTTTCATAACCTTACTTACAACAACAATTAATGTTGGAAGAACTCCAATCAATTGTAGTGGGGAATGTAAGAAGAGAAAAACTCACTGTTTTTTGTTGATGTTTTTTTTTAAACTTTGATATTTTACAAGTAGAACTGTTGCTTTTAATTCTTATACGTTTAACAGTTTTATTTGGCTTAATATCTTCAGTTTTTGTAAAATATTTATGGATGAAGTTTCCTGACGATTTTGCCTAAGCAACCAGTGAAATGCGCATATACAAAAAATATTATGTAGTTAAATTCAAACGAAAATTCATTTTAAACAAATTAAAATTCAGTTAGAAAACGGATCATTTACATTTCATTTAAAACAAATGATTTTTACATTAATTTTAAAATTTTTTATTTATTGAACAGCATATTCGATAAAATTTAATAGTTTTCACTTTCAAAAAATATATTTTAGCCGGCAAAAATCAAACTACATAACCAAATAAATACGGAAAAACTTTATTTTTTGAATAACAAACATAAATGTTAAATAAAAATTATTCGTCAAACAACTATATTTTTATTGATTTAACAGTACGGAAAACAAATTTAATAACCAACAATCAGTTACTGTAATAATTTTATGAGTGTAGGAATAGCTTATCCCATTAACAATAAATTTCAGTGTTTTTATCAAGAATAAAAATTGGGAATAAAGCACGAATAAAAAATCTTTTAAATTAAAAAAACTACTTTGATAAATATAGGGTAATTTTTTTAGAGCTATAGGAAAATTTAAAAAAAAAACACATAAAATTTAGAAAAATGAATGAAATCTTTATTTGAATCTATAGTACGGTCCATATAATTTAACGTTTGAAGATTATTTCATGCAAATGTTGACCGTGAGTGCGCCACAAATGATCCATCCGCTTAGTCCAATTTTGGCATACTCTTTCCAACATTTCGGCCGGTATCTCATGAATAAATGCTTCAATGTTGTCTTCCATGAGCTTTAACATAGCCCCACAAAAAATAGTCTAAAGGCGTTAAATCGCACGATCTAGGCGGCGAATTGACCGGTCGAAATAAAATGTTCACCGAACTCGCCTCTCAATAAGTCTTGTTGAAACCACATGTCATGCAAGTCAGCTCTTGCATTTTGGGCAAAAAAAAGTTGGATATCATCTCACGGCAGCGCTCGCCATTCACAGTTACGTTACGATTCGCATCATCTTTGGTGAAGTACGGTCCAATGATGCCACCAGCCCATAAAGCACACCAAACTGTGACTTTTTCTGGATGTATTGGTAGCTCTTGCAATGCTTCTGGCTGATCTTCACTCCAAAATCGACAATTCTGCTTATTAACGTACCCATTAAGCCAAAAATGAGCTTCGTCGCTGAACACAAGAAGCGCGCGATGAACTTTCTTAACAGAGCACGCATTTTGATAATAAAATTCAATAATTTGCAAGCGTTGTTCGTTTGTAAGAAGAGTCATGGTTAAATTATAGACCAAACTGAAGATGTTTGACAGTGAAACAAAACAAGAAATGTGCGTCAGCTGTTTAAACCAGTGTTGCCAAAAAGATAATAGCTAAAAAATCACCCGATATAATGCAAATTTAACTGTCTTCAACTTATCAACCTGACAACACAAAAACTTCAAGAAAATAGATCTAGTTTTTTGCATCAATTCGAATCACTTTCAAAAGATACATTCACTCACAATATTCTGTACGTAAAATTAACTGAAATTGTAATATAAAATAAATGAAAATTCAATTAAAAACCGGTCTAGTTATTTTTCATTTATTTTAAAAAAAAGTTCATTTAATTTTTACTGTCAAAAATTCAACACCACATTCAGTAAAAACAATTAAATATTCAGTTATTTGATTAAACACAGTTATTTTCGTTTACTCCACAAATGAGCCGAATTTCTAAAAAATACCAGACAGACACCTGTCCGCTTGTTTTTCTTATAAGCGATAGAGGGAGAATATTATTATTTACTTACCCTGTTACCAGGCGTAAAGTAAAGTAAAAAATTTGTTTTTAAAAGTTTATTAAAAACAATATGTGTGTTAGGGTAAGTACTTTTTGCAATTTTTGTTAACATCAAATTCTTCATCGCATAGCATAGAAATTATGTATTACTTTTCGCGATCGTGAAGAAAGTTTCCGCACCAAACGCGATAAAGTTTTGAATTTAAATTTTTCTCCTTACTATACAAAATTAACATTTAATTACAAAATTTTAATTATAAGAAGGGCGCAAAAAAAATCGCGACTCTATTTCGCGGTTTTTTTTAATAAATTAAATTTTAATGGCAAATGATAGATGTTGTGATAGATTAGATAATTTTCAGCAGCGTAGTAATATATGCGCGGAACGAGCTATTAAATGTGCACAAGATATTTTTCCATTATGTAAATCAACTCGCACTCTAAACTTTAAATTTATTTCATTAAACCCAAAAAAATAGCTTTACATTTTTGTTATACAGTTGCTTATTTTATGTGTTTTCTTTATGTGTGTACGTAGGTAGACCTTTTCACTTGTTAAATATTTTAAATTTATAAAGGCTTGAAAACCAATTTTTCTATGAAAATGTTCCTTAAGGCTGTTTTACACTATCACACAAGTCTTAAGACTTTTGGTCTTACAAAATGAAATGATTTTTGGTCTGATTGTCAAAAAATCAAAGAGAAATTTTTTTTCATTACATTTTGCTTCTACACTATCACACTTTAAATAAAAAGTAAAATCTTTGTGATTTATGAGATCCACTTTAGATTACAAAATAAAGACGAAAAAACATTTTATTAAGCATTGGAACATTGTTAGCTGGCGTATTATTCACTAACTTGCACATTTAAACTTGCACCTTGGTCCTCAGATATATTTTTGCTTTATTTTTAATATTTCTTTAATATTTAATAATTTTTATTTTGATGTGGCCGGCAAATTATTCAACAGCTGTTTTTTTATTTTCTTCTAGGTTGGAAAAGTTGATACAATCATTTTTTTTTATTTTTTTTTCGTCTGTGTACCGTATTTAACGATTTTTTACAACAAATATTTGTGATTTATTTAAATTTTAAAAGAATTCACTTGAAATTTTATATTTTTTTATCGTTTTGCAATTTTTTATTAGAAAAAATAATAGTGAATATTTGTGCACAAAATTTTAATTTTCCATCCCTGATTTTCTTCTTGTGCTTTTGTAAAAACACAATTCTGATAAAATGAAAAATCTAATCGTTTAGAAAAATTTCAAAAAATAGAGAGAACCATACGACTGCCAAATTTCTTTACGTATTTTTTGACATTTCATTACAAAATGTTTTTACACTATTATACATTATGAATTATTTGTAAGTTTTTGACATGTCTTAACACAAAGTATTATAGTCTAAAATGGCCTTTAATAAACGTTTATTAAATTTTATAAGCATTTATGAATATGGGGGCTAAAATATATAGCATATATAAACAATAAATGTACCTGAAATAATGTGTATGGAAATTAAAAAAAAAGAAATCATTTGAGGAGCCTTAGAAATTGCATTTGGTCCGGAAACTTTTTTGGTCAAAATGGCCTAAAAAAATTATTTTCATTATCAATACTAAATTGCCCATAGCGTGGTGGGATGAAGAAATTTTGTCCAAAAAAAAAATCATTACTCTAATTAAAAAAACTCAACAAAAAGGTTAAATAAAATATAAGATCAGTTCAATATACATTAATCTTTTTAAATAAGCAATTTATGATTTCCTTGTAAATTTCCACAGTACAGTCTATCTTCTGTCATTGTTGATCCGAGCCATGTTTTTATTCGACGAAGGGTAGGAAATGACCTCCGGCTCGTAGCATTACTGACGAGCATTGAAACGAAAATTTTAAATATTTTTCTTAGATTTGGGTAGATATCTTCCTCACAGTTTATTAAAGCATGTACAACGTTTCTAAAAGATCAGGCTCAAGTTTAGATGTTAGTAGGTGTTTATCTCTTTTATCAAACATAATCAGCTCATCAGCTAGTTGTGCTTTTAACAGTTTTGTATCTGTATATGACTTGATTACACTTTAAGGTAGAAGTTTAGATATGTTCAATACATTTAGGATATCTATTGGGAAAGTTGTTATGAGATCTTCTAAAATAAATTCAATAAGAGGAATATAACCTACAACTCAGTAGAAATCTTCAACATTTTGGATGTGATTATTTCGTTCAAATCTTGTCTTTTTGATAGGAACCTCGATTTGAATGCAAATAACTTTACCTTTTACAAAAATCGCTTTAAATTGTTCTTCGGATTTATTTCTTTTTTCTTTAGGGCACATGATTAAAATTTAGATAAGGCTTGATCCTTTTTAAAGATCTATATCTTGCTTTTGTACACGGCCACTTAGTGTTACAATAGCTATCACACTTAATATGTATATTCCGCAAATAAATTTAAAAGTACTAAGTGAGTTCCTTAATATAAAGTTAGATATACTACCTTTCCACTCAGATATTTTTTCCAAAGCTTCTACTATATGATGTACACTTGTTGCAAAGACGCATAATGAAGAGAGTTTGGCTCCCAGATACTTTGCTAAAACAGTTTTTCCCTTCGGATGATTATATTTAAAAAATGTTGTTGTTTCTTTAACAAATGATACACCTTTTTTCATTAATGGCACTTTATTGCTTTTAGAAATTAAGTTGTTTGATTTATGTGAATAGCAAGGCGTTTGTTTCGCATTTGTCGCTTGTCCAGAAATTTTGAACATCTTAATTTTCTGCTGACATCAGAGGAGACCCATCTGTTCCATCTCCAACATAATTTTTAAGGTCAAGACCAAAATTTGTCAAAGCTTTAAGAACTATTGATGATAGTGCCTTCGCATCAATTGACACATCAACGTCATCAATATCTTTTGAAGCCTCTTCAAATGCGTTTACAACAAAGCCAATAACTTCTTCCCTAAAAACTTTTTGTTGTATGTTGAAATATCTTAAAGATAAGGAAATCTGGCTTTACCCCGACAAATCCGTGCTTTCGTCAAACATTATCGAATAGAATTTTGATTAATATAACACATAAATATATACATAAATATTGCAAATACTAAGGCTTTTTAATAACTCAACCTTACGCATTATCGAGTCAAACGTTTAGTCTTTGGATAAAGATGGCACCTGCTGGGATAAGTAATTGAATACGGTAAACTTGATGTTTCTTTGGAAATATCTAATAAATAACTATTAGGAGTAGATATGGATACATATTGAAAATCGTTAGAGATTCAAAAAAAAAAAATAAAAAATACTTATTGAAAATTTCCAAAAATTCTTTACATTAAAAAAATATTATTATTGGGAATTCTTGTATTATCGAAAGTAACAAAAAACATATTTTTATAATTTACGCGGGAGAAATTTCCTTATTTACCCCCCCCCCCCCCTGAATCCGCGCCTGCCTGTTACACACGTTTGTTTTACTTTTGTTGTTTACAGAAGAACTCTCAATTATAAGACACCAGCAGCATGACCGATATGGCTTCGCAATTATTTTACTCTTAAAATTTAAAACTAAATTATTGTAACAAAAAGAAAATGGGAATTGCTTACACAAAACAAGCAATTCATTTTTTATAGATAAGTAAAAATTAATTTTTGGTAGTTAAACTATATAAAATAACTGAATATTTAATTGTTTTTACTGAATATGGTGTTGAATTCTTGACAGTAAAATTTTATAAAATAACTGCATATTTATTTGTTTTTACGGAATATGTAGTTAATTTTTTGACACTTAATTTATATAAGATAACTGAATATTTATTTGTTTTTACGGAATTCGCGGTTGAATTTTTGACAGTAAAAATTAAATGAACTTTTCGTTGCTTTAAATTACATTTTTATTTAATTTAACATAAAGAAGAATTTAACTCAATCAACGGACAATATTAACTGCAATCAGTTAAAAATAAATTTGCTTGGAATTTTAAATGTTTATTTATTTAAAAATTACTGAACGGAATATTTCCTAAATAGTCCGTTACTGTAATAATATTGTGAGTGTACAACATATAATCGCGTAACTCAAAAACGGTTTAGTTTATTGAACATACTCAAATTCGAAATTCCGCAATAAAATTACCTTTAAGTAAATTTTTTTTATTTATTTTATATTATTACGTTTTTAAAAAAATACCATGACATTTGATTTAATCAGGTTATAGCAAGGGAATTTCCTTTAAAACACCATTTTCATGGATTTTTATTTATACAATCCAGTATGTGATGAAAATCGATCGATTTTAAAAACAATAGTTTTTCACATACCGGAATAAATTATATTTTATAAAGGAAAAACTTACAGCTTCAAACTTCCAGTCCTGGTGTAGTTCAATATCAGTCTCCTATAAAAACGTAAATATTAATAGATAATAAGCAAAGTATATTTATACCAAGTACATGCAAGTCTACAACAAATCAACAATAAAAAAAACAACATTCATTTTGTTTGTGTAAAACCATTTGATACTGTCAAACAGCCAAACAAAAAGAAAACAAAAAAAAAAAAAAAAATAAAAATCATGTCGCACTAAAATGTAAGCTAATTTTGACACTATCGAAAATAAAACCACTGAACAGCTGATCACTTGCATGTACTTGTAATAAATATACTTTGATAACCCAGCCAGCAAAATACTCCGACATTGTCTGAATCAGACATTTCGTGCAATTGTCTGACTTCATTCTTTGAGAATTCGTTCAGATTTCTGTCAGACAATGAATATACCTACTGTCTGGCCGATTTCTGATCGATTTCGCATGGATATATCGAGGGGAAATTATGTACGGATATGTCCAACAGAATTCCGACGGAATTCCTTTAGATTTGTCTCAGGAGACTTATTATTTTTAACTGAGCTACCTAAAAAGGGGCATCAAGCGTGTTTTTCATGTTAAAACTTCGAATTTTCATACAATTTATATAAAACAAAACTTCGCCCGTCGTGAGATCAACACTATCCATTGGAAAAATCTTTTTTTACAGATCCTTAGGCCGGTTTGTTTTATTGAAATTGTATTGACAATAGAATTTTTATATTTCAAAAACATACATATCGATGGCTTAATATAAAAAAGGCGCAACTCGATTTTTTGTAATTTCAAAGGGAAAGATGAGTGAATCCATGTCAAACCATTAAGTCGTTCGGCATCATCACCTTCGAATTGAATGAAATTCAACACAAATGTTGTATGTTATTGGACTTTAACAAAACATAAATTTTCAGACACCAGATTCTTTCGGCTTCCGAAATATGACGTCATAAAAGATGTGAAAAATGTGAAAAAAACACAAAAGTCTCCTAACAAAAGGCGATAGAACTCTTGAACTACGCAAGATAATTTAGTTTTTTTGGTATCGTTTTAAAGGTGAAAGTGCACCCTTTAAAATGATAGGCATATTGTGTTTTTTTAAGAAGAGGTCAATGGTAAATTTTTGGGGTCTTGAGTTCAAAGGTCCATATCTGGAAAAGTATATTTTTTAAAATTCTTAAAAAAATATATGTTAAGTATTATACCCTCTTCAACATTTGCAGAAAATTTAAAGGTGAACACTCTATTGGTGTCAGAGTTATATACCAGAACGTGATTCTAAGTATGTTTTGTGTTCAAAAATCCCTTGTTGTTGTATTTTAATTATTTTTTTCAGTATATCTGGAGAACGGCAGGAGCCAAAGTTTCCAAATTTAGTACACAAATTTGAGTTATCAATACACACCATCCCACAAAATGTGGTCGGGATTGGAGAAGTGGGCGTGGTACCTCCCGTACAAGAAATATCAAAAATTGTATAAAAACCTGAATCTTTGGACTGTCATATGACCTATGGTTACGCCGTATATATCAAAAGATCGGAAATCTTTAGTAGAAAATATTCTCTGAAAAACTCGGAAAAATCGGTTCAGATACAAAAAATTTTGATATTTTTTGTACGGGAGGCACCACGCCCACTTCTCCAATCCCGACCACATTTTGTGAGATGGTGTGTATTGATAACTCAAATTTGTGTACTAAATTTGGAAACTTTGGCTCCTGCCGTTCTCCAGATATACTGAAAAAAATAATTAAAATACAACAACAACAAGGGATTTTTGAACACAAAACATACTTAGAATCACGTTCTGGTATATAACTCTGACACCAATAGAGTCTCCACCTTTAAATTTTCTGCAAATGTTGAAGAGGGTATAATACTTAACATATATTTTTTTAAGAATTTTAAAAAATATACTTTTCCAGATATGGACCTTTGAACTCAAGACCCCAAAAATTTACCATTGACCTCTTCTTAAAAAAACACAAAATGCCTATCATTTTAAAGGGTGCACTTTCACCTTTAAAACGATACCAAAAAAACTAAATTATCTTGCGCAGTTCAAGAGTTCTATCCCCTTTTGTTAGGAGACTTATGTGTTTTTTTTCACATTTTTCACATCTTTTATGACGTCATATTTCGGAAGCCGAAAGAATCTGGGGTCTGAAAATTATGTTTTGTTAAAATCCAATTACATACAACATTTGTGTTGAATTTCATTCAAATCGGAGGTGATGATGCCGAAAATGCCATTTTTTCGTGATGGTTTGACGTGTTTTAACTCAGATACAAATACTTATAAAATCATATATATATTGTGCACTTCTGTGAGTAAATACCTTTCAAATGGTGTATATTTTGTTCAAATCGGTTTACATACAGAGAAGGAAAGTGTTCTTATCTGTTTTGCCTTAGCCGATTTATATATAGATGTAGATTGCACGGATTTTCTTTGGTCCTTTTGCATCTATATATATAAAAATGAAAAATGTTTGTATGTGTGTTTGTTTGTTTGTTTGTTGGCTTATAGACTCCTAAACTACTGAACCGATTTTCCTGAAATTTTTACAGATACATCACGTGAGCCCTGAAAATAAAATAGGCTACTTATTTTTTCGATAGGGGCAGGGGAATTGGTATCCCCCATAGGATGCCAATATTAATTATCGCATATATTAAGATCCGCTGCACGCATTATGCAGAACTTTTGGTAGTAAGATCTTCTGAGCCCCAAAATTAAAATAAAATAGCAGCGGGGGAAGTGGAATCCCCCATAGGACGCCAATGTTTAACATCGCATATCTAAAGAACTGTAATAGTGAGAATGTTCAAACTTTCTAGAAGTCACTCTTATGGTATACAACACTTTTGAAAATAACAATAAAGCGGATAGGCGCAGGGGGGAAATACCTCCCATAGGATGCATATATTAAATATCGCTCAACTGAAGAATTATTAAAGGCAGAGTCTTCAAAAGTGGTTAAAGCTATTATTATAGTAAACTATAAATTTCAATATACAAATGGGCGGGGTAGACGGGGGAGGAGCAGTACCCCTCATATATAGAAATATTAATAAGAGCCACTGAACGCATTTTGTTGAACTTTTGGTAGTACGATCTTCTGAGCCCCGAAATTTAAATAAAGTAGCAGCGGGGGAAGTGGTTTTCCCCATAGAACGACGATGTTTAATATCTCTTATCTTAAGAACTGTTATAGTAAGAATGTTCAAACTTTGTAGAAGTCACTCTTATGGTATACTACACTTTTGAAAATAAAAATAAATATCTCTACTGTAGAACTATTAAAGGGAGAGTCTTCAAAGTTGGCTAAAGCATTGTAGCGAAGCGCAACGGGTTAAGCTAGTCATCTATAAAAACAATGATGCATTAAGTTAACATTTTATAAAAAGCGTACTTACCTGAAAAAGAAGAAAACCAATTATAAATTGTTATTTTTAAAGCATGCCAGACAATGAATTTTTGTACTAAGAGTTTTCAGAGATGACAGATTTTTTACAATTTATGTTTCGTTGTAAAAAGGCTCCCACACACGATACAGCATTAGTAGAAACATAAACTATATAAAAAAAATTATAAAAAATCTGGTACCTCACCTAAGCGTATTCTTGTACTAAAAATTCATAAGCTTGGCATCACTTACATATACTCGTGCAAAAATAAAACGTTATTTTTATTCAGAATAGTGTGCAGCAAGGAACAACGGCGACAACGGTGTGGCAAAGAGTATAAACGAAAAATGGTAAGATATTTTTATTTAAATTTTTTTAAGATTGTTTTTTAAAAATAATTTTTTTTTTTAGAATAACAAATGCCCTCACTGCGGAGGTAGCATTTATGCTACCCTTAAATTAAAAAAAGGAAGGGAGGTGGCCAAAGAGCACGCAAACCCATACCCGTGGATGTGTTACTACGTCTCAGCCCCACCGGCTGGTACTGCCATGCCCGCCATGCCAATGGTCTCTTACCCCCCGACTGGGACAGCCGCACCAGGAGTTTCTTGCCCCCCAACAAACGTACCAGGGATTTCTAACCCGCCCTAGTGAAATGTTTTCATTGCCTAATAAAAAATTAGTTGAGTTTTGTTAATTTAAACTTGGGGGGCTACCGCGTATTTCGATTCGAAAGGAATCATTTACGGATTCGAACAATTTGTACTGTGTATTACGATTTTCATAATATTTCTTTCGAATAAACGGACGTTTTTCATACTTTACTGAAAACAAAACAAATTGTTCGAATCCGTAAATGATTTCTTTCGAATCGAAATACGCGGTAGCCCCCTTGTATTTAATTTCAATATGCGTATCGGTTTTGGGATCGCTGATATATCATTTTGAGTTTCGGTATTGTATCTGAAGCTAAACACTTGAAATTTGAACCAGAGATTGGTCACTCCCCAAATCAATCCACTAAGAAGGGATTTTTGGAAATTCAAATGTTTAGGGGGTAAAAACGGAAAAATGCGGTAACAATATATCTCCAAAACTAAAAGAGATACAAAAAAATGTAATACTTATCGTTGTTCTTTAGAAAAATAAGCAGACAGGTGTCTGGTAATTTTTTTTAAATTCGGCCCTTTTAGGGAGTAAATGGGTAAAACCTGAATATTGGAACTTTTTTGACACCCCATCTATCTTTTGAACCAATAAACCTAGCAATAAAGTTTATACCACATTTGAAATTTATCAAAAAAATATGAATGTAGATTTGGTACTTTTTCGAAATTCGAACGTTTAAGGGGTGAAAATCGTAACTATTTTTGGTACTAAATTATCGGCCCCCTACTACAATACTGCAATTTTTGATACTTTAATGGGGGGAAAAAATAGAACCAATATGGGAAATACGGGAAATTTTATATCTTCAGCTTTTTGGTTCTACAACTGGTATTTTTTAATTATCGTTAATATTGGACCTTAAAACATAAGATTCAACATGCACTGTCCTGAGTGGATAAGAATTTATGCCGGAACTTGTTGGTGCTTTTTTGTTCTTTAACGGGTACTTTTTGAATTTCCGTTAGTATTGAACCTAGAAACATAAAATTCAAGATGCAATGTCCTGAGTGGATAGGAATCTATAAGAGGAAAGTTTTTGGAACTCTTTTTGTTTTTTTAGCTGGTACTTTTTTAATTTCCGTAAGTATTGGACTTAGAAACATAAAAAAAAATATGCAAGGTCCTGAGTGAATGAGAACCTGTAAAAGGGCTTTTTGGTACATTTGTTGTTCATTAACTGGTACTTTTTGAATTTCCGTTAGTATTGGACCTAGAAACATAATATTAAACATGCAAGGTCTTGAGTTAATGACAATCTATTAGAGGGATCTTTTTGGTACTTTTTCGTTTTTTAACTGGTTTTTTTTTTAAATTTTCGCTAATATTGGACTTATGAACATAAAATTAAACCTGCAAGGTCCTGATTGAATGAGAATCTCTAAAAAAGCTTATTGGTACTTTTTAGTTCTTAAACTGGTACTTTTTGAATATCCGTTACTATTGGACTTAGAAACATAAAATTCAATATCCAATGCCCTGAGTGGATAATTCGATTTAAAATCGTTTTGTTTTCAAAATAGTTTTCCTTGGTGAAAGTAAAACGATCAATAAAATTTTAATTTCTTATAGAGTCGTATTCTGTAAATCTAATGCTGCTGAGTTATGACATTGTTGCAGCAAATGAGCGATATATACCGAGTCCTAATGATTTTAATTAAAAAATGGGTTCAAAATTAAATTTTTTATATCTACAAGTAAAACGTAACTAAATTAACTAATAAATTAATATTGAAATATTCACCCTTATTGTGTTTGGCGTATTTAAAATACGCCTACGACTGTTTGGTAATAGATTAAAGAGAACGTGAACTTATTTCCTTTAATCTATTACAAAACAGTCGGCGTATTTTAAATACGCCAAACACAATAAGGGTGATTAAAAATTGTTTGAAATATTAAAAATTTTCGCGATTTTTGCAAACTTTTTTTATGCTATTTTTCGACATTTTGTATTTTTAAACCCAATAAGCGATTTCAAATAAATTTTAGAGGTTGTTTCCAATTTTGCAATTATTTGGAAATTTTAGCCATGCTCGCAAAAGAAGCGTTTTTTTCCTCTTATATTTCTGGTTCTTTACAGCTTTAACGATTTTAATAAATATTAAACGTTGTTATCACGCCGATGTTAGCAAATTTCCGCTAATATAGCAATTTTTACCGAATTTTCGTCATTCCTTATAGTTTTAGGCCCCTATTACGGTTCACAGCTTTGTTTAGTAGATACTAACAGATCTTTTAGACAACCTTAAAGAAAAAAATTATTATTAATAATTATTTGCAACATTTTTTAAAATCTTACTTTTTGGTTGTATTGAATTGCAGTGCCTGGTTGATCCTTGTACAAGTAAAGAACTGTAATTTATTTGGATCTGTGTTTAAACGTTCAGCTACAGATTGCGCTATTTGATCGTATGTATAACGATTCGAAAGCTCTGAACCTATTGCTGGCTCGTTTGGATTACTTCTATCACAGAAAGTGATTTCAACTTTATACACCAAATCGTTAAAAAAATCAATTACAGTAATTACAGTAATTTCAGTTTCGGATCAATATGTTCCTTTTCAAAGATCAAAATGTAACTTTGAAGACTGCCACGATCAGCATTGGATCGTATTGGAAACGCATTAAATGGAAACATAAAGCTGGCGGGAATGAAGTAAATTGTACACCCTTATTGGTTTCCTGTTAAACAAGTAAAAAAAGATAATTGCGAAATGTATTAAATAAATTTTAAAAGATTTTTTAGTTTATAAAGATTTTAGATAAATTTTCACATTTTTAACTTTTGTTTTGCTTGGAACTGTTTTCCTATTCGTGTATAAATGAAAACTTTGCTGCATTTTCCAATTTTAATTGCCGTTATAAAAAACAACAAGTTAAATAAAGTGCCATATTCGGCTGCGCCTGTGTGATAAATAAAAATACATTACAATTTTTAAAATAAAAAAAAAGTTAAGCAAATACAAAATAACATATCTACCCACACTCAGTTTTCCACGAACTTCTGGTTTTACTAGGAATAATTGTAAATTGTTTTAGGCGTTCTAAAATTTTTTTAATGCTGCCAAGTTGAAAATGGTACTAAATATTGTTAATTGGTATCAGCGTTGCCAGAAGCTTTACTTACTTGAGGGTTACACGATCAAGTTTTTTCTATCAAATTTTAATCCACTCTCACTTTTTTTACCAATACACTCATACTTTTAAAAATTGAATCGAACTTGCCTTTAAAATTCTCTTTCAATTTACGTTCAAGAAAACAACTGATTTAAACAGTATTAGAAGCTAAAGATTTAAAAAGTTTTAAATAATTTCCATTTCCAGAAAGATCTGTTCAAACGCTTTCAAATAATACCAATATTGGCCATATACGTTCAGAAATGTAGAGGAAAATCGCAAGTTTATATGAAAACTTCAGAGGTCCATAACTCGAAAACTATGCTTTTCCGAGAATTTTGCCATTTGATTTTTTCTTCTTATTTTTCGATTTTCTATTACCCTAAGTACTTTTTTTTTTATTTGGAGCTGCGTTGGTAAACTAGACTTGTTCCAAAAGTTCAATTAGTTTTTCGAAATACAAAAGTTATTGGAAATTAAACAAAAAAATTATTTCTTCTCACAAACCAAAGGCCCAACCAGAATGTGCTTAAGTTGGCTTAAGCAAATATGCGAAAGCATGTTATTTATATGAGGCAAACCATATTGAACTTAAGAAAACTTTTTGCTAAGTTTAATGAAACTGTCACTTTCTTAAGCAAGGTGTGAATCTAATCGCACGTTTTTGTTTTCTTAAATACTTTTGAGAGAATTTTTGTAAATCTTTGACAGTAGGTTAAGCAAGGCTATGCATATTATGGTTAGGCCTCAAGTTTTTATTTAAAGCATTAGTAGTATAGGAACACGTATTATCATAAAGTGAAACATGCCCATGTTCCAACTAATGTTGTCTAGTCTGTGGGCACTTTAAGTTTTTGATAACTTTATTTTTTTAAAACTACTTTCCACCCCTGAAACTAAGTGCAGGTAAATCTATATGGCAGCACCATATAAGAAAAGCAGGAATCTACAGTGAGTTACATGCTCTTCTTCTTTTCTTTTGTTTTCGGCTTTCAACAAACTTTTTGCAAAACCTGAACAAATAAAAAATTCGTTACTTTTATAAAAAGTTTGTTTGAAAAAAATTTTTCAAAAAATAAGTTGATGAGAAAAAACTGGATATGAGGAAATGTAGCCAAGACCTTCCTCTATTACCCCCCATTTTCACATTTTTGGCACAAGTCCTAAATTTTGCACAATGGGTCAAAATATGAACGAATGACTTGTGTGAAAGTTTGTTCGAAAAAAATTGTTCACAAAATAAGTTGATGGGAAAAAACTGAGTATGAGGAAATGTAGCCAAGACCTTCCTCTATTACCCCCCATTCGCACATTTTTGGCACAAGTCCTAAATTTTGCACAATGGGACAAATTTAGTATGAGTGACTTTGGTGAAAAAGTTTGTTCGAAAAAAATTGTTCAAAAAATAAGTTGATGAGAAAAAACTGGATATGAGGAAATGTAACCAAGACCTTCCTCTATTACCCCCCATTTTCACATTTTTGGCACAAGTCCTAAATTTTGCACAATGGGTCAAAATATGAACGAATGACTTGTGTGAAAGTTTGTTCGAAAAAAATTGTTCAAAAAATAAGTTGATGGGAAAAAACTGAGTATGAGGAAATGTAGCCAAGACCTTCCTCTATTACCCCCCATTCGCACATTTTTGGCACAAGTCCTAAATTTTGCACAATGGGACAAATTTAGTATGAGTGACTTTGGTGAAAAAGTTTGTTCGAAAAAAATTGTTCAAAAAATAAGTTGATGAGAAAAAACTGGATATGAGGAAATGTAGCCAAGACCTTCCTCTATTACCCCCCATTTTCACATTTTTGGCACAAGTCCTAAATTTTGCACAATGGGTCAAAATATGAACGAATGACTTGTGTGAAAGTTTGTTCGAAAAAAATTGTTCAAAAAATAAGTTGATGGGAAAAAACTGAGTATGAGGAAATGTAGCCAAGACCTGCCTCTATTACCCTCCATTCGCACATTTTTGGCACAAGTCCTAAATTTTGCACAATGGGACAAATTTAGTATGAGTGACTTTGGTGAAAAAGTTTGTTCGAAAAAAATTGTTAAAAAAATAAGTTGATGAGAAAAAACTGGATATGAGGAAATGTAGCCAAGACCTTCCTCTATTACTCCCCATTTTCACATTTTTGGCACAAGTCCTAAATGTTGCACAACGGGTCAAAATATGAACGAATGACTTGTGTGAAAGTTTGTTCGAAAAAAATTGTTCAAAAAATAACTTGATGGGAAAAAATTGAGTATGAGGAAGTGTAGCCAAGACCTTCCTCTATTACCCCCCATTCGCACATTTTTGGCACAAGTCCTAAATTTTCCTAAATCATCCAAATAGGTGTTCGGTTATCTTCTTCATAGTATCGCTTTTACTTGCTAAAAGTATGTTTGTTAATTGCGTGCTTTGTAAAATAAAACAATGTTTTTATTTTTAAGTGTTTGTATTGTTTTTTTATTTTAATTATATTAAAACCATTTTAAAATCATAAATTAAACAAAATAAATCTTAACGAATTATTAAATTCGCGCAGGTTTGTTAAAAAGTTTGTTGAAAACCGAAAATCCTCTCCCATATAGCAAATAAGAAGAAGAACAGGCATTCACATTTAATGTATGAATAATTGTACTAAAAACACGTTTTTGAACTTGGTAGCACTAAAATTTAGTCTGCAACGCATAAAATACTCATTCGCCATATTGTTTCATGAGAGATTTCTGCACACTCTCTCTGCACAATGAGTGGAAAAAAAAGTTTGTTAAAAAGTTTGTTATGTTCACGGAGATGTTATTCTTTTATGTAAGACCTGTAAATTTATAATAAAGATTATTTAAAAAAACTTCGCATATAAAGTTAGACGACACGTATTAAGCAGAGGTGTTTGTCAAATTTTCAACTGCAAAATGCATACATGTGGGGTAAAAGACAAAAAAAAAATTTGATGTATTTGTTAATTTGAGCAGAAATGTGCAATTACATATGGATTTCACATCTAACAAAGCCATTGCAAAAAACATGTCGTCTAAAACTACCCCAAACACTTTTTTTTTATTAAAAAGGAAGTTATTTTAAAAACTAAAGTTTGACCAGGCGATCGACTGGAAAAGGACTATATTGCTAAATAATGTAAATATTCCATTCGTTACCCCAAAGTTGTCAGTAAATTTGGTGTTCATGACAGAAAAATCTGTAGAAGGGTAATTTAAATAATCTTCTAATCTCAGTTGAAATGATTGGCTACGTTCTATTGATTGTAGCAAAATATACTTTGATATACATGAGTATCATCATATATGTATATAATAAGAATATTTCTTCCACAAAAAAATCAAACAAACAAAAAAGAATTATTAGAAGTAGCCGAGAGCTTCTATCTCTATTAGGATTGCCCTTATCGGGCAAACGCAGAAGAGATCTCCAGACAATTTCTTATTCATTTTAAGATAACAATTCTTCGTATGTATCCCGAATGATACAAAGACATAATTTTTGACTGCGAAAAGAATTGTTGCTGTACGAGTAAAAAACAAAAAATACGAAAAAACGAAAAGTTCTATAGAATAGATATATCTCAGAAATAGATATACATATATAGAAAGATATATCTCACCCCTATTTAACCAATACCATTCATTGGCAGAGTAAAACTTATTTTAGTCGAGTCTTGATAACGTATTTTAAGAAAATATAACAAAAATTTACATTATTCGTTTCCGAACTCAATCTACGTTCTGGCATTTTGTTGATGTCTGATGTCAATAATTACGTACTTTGGAAGTGGATTATTAGAAATATTAGCAGCTTAATAATACTGTAGTACTAATATTTCCTTATCGTAGAAGCTTGAAAATGAAAGAACTCTTTTCTGTTAAATTTTTCTATCGTTTTCAATCGTACTAAATATTCATATTTTTGTCAATGTGCTTAAACCTTTAGGTGGTCTCAGGTGCTTCTATAGACACATTTGCCTTCAAACGACGATTTGTGGTTGCATTTATTTTTTATTTACATATTTTCAACCTGACACTTCAAAGAAGGAAAAATACTGAAACATAACAAGTAAACCAGAAAAGAAATTTAAGCAGAAAGAAAGTTTAAAATATAAAAGTATATTATGATAGAAGGATCCATGACTGTTATGCGTTGAACAAAATATCGGCCAAATACTCGCCACGGCTTAGGTGCCATACCTCTATGGTCCATATTTTCAATGACTCTGAGACATAATTCAAGTTCAATGTGCCGAATTATGTCATCCTTTAGCTCTTGAATTGTTCTTGTCTTACTGACGTACACTTTTTATTTTAAATATCCTCAAAGAAAGAAGTCCAACGGTGTCAAATCACATGATCGAATTCCTCGCGCAAAGGAGCCATTGTTTCGTTTGCTGTGTGGAAAGCGGCACCATCCTGTTGGAATATGTTGTCCAGGTCCATATCCTTAATTTCTGGTCACAAAAGTCCGTTAGCATCTTGCGATAGCGAACATCGTTCACGGTAACTGCTTGGCCGTTCTCATTTCCGAAGAAGTACGGCACGATGACGCCGCTAGGCCATAAACCGCCCCAAACAGTTACTCTTTATGGATTTCCTTACCTACAGACACGATTTGCTAAAATTTGCGCACAATTCTCCCGATTATGGACACATTTAGTCGATTATACTGACCAGAAAAATCACTAAACGCATTTTGATTTGAACACCCATTTTCGTAAAAGGCTTTATCAATCTTGATTTCGGTTGAATTTGTCAAACACTGAAACCAAGAAATGTCAAATTAGTTGAACAAAAACCTTGACGTAAAGTAGTGAATAAATTATAACTATAGCAACCTAAAAATCTAAAAAGTATAGGCAAAATATTTAACGTTAAACACTTCAATATATTCAATACTAAATTGTTAAAATAATTTTAACCATATTTGTTTATTGTTCAACAAGTGCGTATAATGTCTATTTTTCATTTTAAAGACTTTCAGTACCAACAATCCCCTCTTTTTAATAAAAAAAATGTTATAATAATCTTTAACCCTTTGCACACTGGGTATTTTCAGCTACTATTTAGGCCAAAATTAATTTCAGCCAAATCTTTGGACCGATACGGCTGACATTTGGAATTTAAGAGTTTTTCATAGGCAGGCACGCTGGGGTTTTTGATTTTTGGAAAAGTTTAATTTTTTAGGGTTGCCAACATTGAAAAAAGGAAAAAAAACTGAATATCATGAAAACTAGCGGATACATTTTATTGAAATTCTCGAAAAATTTGATATTTTTTCCGTGAATTTTCTGCCTTAACGATCCATTTTTTTGCTCAAAAATCAAAACGTAAGAAAGTTCGCTATATTTTAAATTTTAAGCTGTGGCTGTATGAAAGAAAATTTATAAATCCAAAACCGAAACTTAGAATACAAAAACATAAATTCAGAATTATTATATTAACACTTTCCATCCATGAAAAACGGGGGGGGGGGGGGGGGGGGGTGCTTTCAAACCTTGTGAGAGAAGGCCATGATGGCTTTATTGCTCAATTTAATGGGAGATAAAGCCATCATGGTCTTAGCTCAAATTAGCAATATTAGAAAATGGCTTTATCTCTCATTTCAGTTCCGGAGACACTTAAGTTAAGTATAGAAGTCTGGCTTCGCATACTAAAGTTTTTCAGCGTGGCGGCCTGTGGCCGTGCTTAGGGGTTTTTTCCTCCAGTAGGACGCGGCAGGTGGCTTCAGAATAAACAAAAATAAAAAAATGTTTTTTAATGTAACTTAGGATTTTCCCTTTTACAGAATGTTAACACCATGCATAACAATATTCTGGAAAAATATGGCTTTATCTCTCATTTGCGAAAAAAAATATGGCTATATCTCTCATTTCGCAAAATTTTTAATATGACATTACCTTTCAATGATTGGGCAATAAGGTCATTATAGCTTTATCTCCCATTAAATTGAGCAATAAAGCCATGATGGCCCCCCCCCCCCCCTGAAAAAGACGACAGTCTATCAATCAAAAGCAATGTATATTTATTACATGTACATGCAAGTGATCAGCTGTTCAGTTGTTTATATTCTCGATAGCAAGGCGAATTTATTACAGGTGGTCTTAAAAGCCCTGCTGATATTAGCTTTAATCACTGTTGAATGTCAAAATTTTGTTTATTCTCTTTTATTATCTTTGTATCGTTTTGTTTTATTTCTGTTTTTGACATTGTACAACGATTTTACAAAAACAAATTGCTTGTGGTTTTTGTACGAGTTCTACTTGTTGTAGTACCGAGATTACCTGGGATGAATTCGCCTTGCTCGATAGTGCCTCAAAATTTGCTTACATTTTTAGTATGCCATGATTTTTTTTTTTTTTTTGTTTCGTTTATGTTTGGCTAATTTAATGAACAATTACATTGGCCAAACAATAATAAAATAATGTAGATAAAGTTGTTATGCTGCACGGTGAACGTTGCTTACAAATGTCAAATTCGACTGCCCATAAATCAGGTGATATTTGTTTTTTATAAAAACCTAATATACAGGTATTTGCCTTAATATATTCATAATTGAACTTCATTAAAAAAAAATATTGCTATTGTTAGTGCAAAAAAATATTTTTGGCCAAGATTTCGGGTCAAATTATCTACTGTGCTTTGTAATGAAGGCAGACACATTCAATTCAACTCTTTGTTTTGAGGGTTCACTTGTTATGTCACAAGTCATTTGCACATGATCCCACCCATTTACATGATGTTTAAGCTTGTTAAATTGCTTTTTAATAATGTGCCTTCACGTATTTACAAAATTGTTTAAGTGTGTGTTAGGCCTGCATTTCAATATTTACACGTGCGAACAAAAACAGCGAAATGACAGCATTTTGAATGGTCTACAAAAAAAAAAAAAAAAAAAATACTGCCTTGTTGCTCGACGTTCAAGTAGCTTTTGTATAGCGATTGTATTTTAATATTTTTAAAATAAATGAGATGGAATTGTTGCATTTGCTCTGAAAGCCATTCAAATTAATTTGTATACTTGTCAAAAAATTCTCTGAGGCAACAAAGTATTAAAATTGGAGAGCTGGTCTCTGATTGTTTAAGTTTAATTGAATTTTTGGGAAAAGTAAAGAAAAAGTGAGACAATTAAATTTCCTTCAACGATAAAAAAAAAGTTTAAATAGTGGCCAAGTTTGTTTAAAATGACTAGCAGTAGTCCTTAGTTTAAGCACTCAATAAAGCAGCAACATTAATTACACTTACCGTGCCCCAAAAATATCGAAAGTTTAACTTTAAGTACAGCTAAAATAATTTTTTTCTCTAAACAAACCTAAAGCGAAATAAGGCATATTCAAAGAAAACTTTGTAGTCGTTTTAAATGTCTGTTACTTTCAAAATAAACTAATTTCAAGATGAGTTTCTTTTTCCTCCCTTAATTTTGCATAAAATGTTGCTAATATTAAATACCTTTAAACCGTGCTTTTCAATTTTTATAGAAAATTATAGCTGATTACAGCTCTGACGTTGTGGCTCCTTTTTTATTTATTTGTTTTTTTTTTTCATCGCAAAAAGTTTTACACGTTGTAACAACTTTACTTGTTTCTAAAAAAAGCATGCACTCACTTACATTTATACAGGAAACAATTGCCGGCATTATTTCCGGTTGGCTAAATGCAAACCAAATTGTAACTTGAAATATCGGTATCTGTGCAATATTCTACCACAAAAACAGCCACTATCACTACCACGAATAGTACTACTAAGCCATCTTAGTATATATTTATGTATGTATACGTATATAATCAAATGTTTGTGGTAGGGCGAAGTGTTGTATATTTTTTTTTTGTTTTTATTTTTGTATATATAAAATTATCAACCGTGTCGTCAGTATCATCACGCCATCGTTATGCTGTAACTTCCTGCTTGCATCTGAGTTAAGCTTTAATTGCAATTTCTGGTGCTGCAAACGTATTACTCGTTGATACACACAGACACACACTCATGCCGGAATATAAACACTTACATTGCTTAACTTTTAACAAAGTTGCTTTAAATTTTGTTTTTATAGTTTTATTTTTTAACTACTTAGTTATTCTTTAAAGGTGTAGTACGTGTTATTTGAAGATTTACACTGTTTCTTTTTCTATATTTTAATTGAAAGTTATTTAAATCAAAATTAAAAAATCAAATATGGTCTGACATTTTAAATCTTCAAAATAGTTCATACTTAGACCAGTGATGGAAAATTTAACAATTTAGATGGTACTGACCACCAAGCAAAAGAGTACTTTTTTCAAAATTTCCGTACTTTTTTTTGAAAATAAATTTAAAAATAAAAAAATTAAATGCATAATTTTTTTTTGTTTTTAATTAAAATATACCAACAAGCATATAACGTTAGCTAAAATGCAAAAAGAGTGAAAACTATAAACATGTCAGAAAAACACGCATTGATAAGTCGTCCATGGAATTCTTTGACCAAATTTTCAAAAAAACCATTTCATTATATTTTCTTAGAAAAAAAATGTGTAATTACATCGATTTGCATACATTAAACAAACAAACTTGTAGTTACGTCCTTTGTTTTTTGTTAATAAAAGCGCAATTTTTGATCACAGAAGTGTAAAATTTTGTCAAGACATGTAGTTTTATAGCATTCATAATAATCAATCAATCAAAAACTCGATTTTGAATTTTTTGTTAGTTACGTCTTTTTGTATTTTAGCTAACGATATACTTTTGACAAGAATACATTTTGTCTAGGCAATGTTGTCAAAAAGGCTGTGGAGTCGGTGTTTTAGAGTCGGAGTTGAGGTTTTTGTACCGGAGTCGAAGTACCCACAAAAAATTCGTGGCTCCGACTCCAAAATTTTTTCGGCATAAAAAAATTTGACAAATATTCTAATAATATTGATTCAAAATTTTTACTGAATCCTTTTTTGCATTAAAAAAAAAGAGTTTAAGGTCAAAAAAGGACTAGTCTCATATTCATTTAAAATTAAGGTTAGATTAGGAGTCGAAGTTGGAATTTCAGCGGTTGGAGTCGGAGTTAGTACTTTTTGCATTACGACTCCACAGCCCTGGTTGTCCATGTTAACAAAAATATCAACGCTAAATTTCTGAACAAAGAAGCAAAACAAGAAAAAAGTACTAAAACGGTCGTGGGGGTACCGTGGTATTTTTGAGAGGAAAAAGTACTGATAATAGTACCAAATTTTCCATCACTGACTTAGACAAGCATAGCCGTGTAGTAAATAAAATAGTAAGTTGCAAAAAACTATAAATTAACTATTTTTCAAATGACTACAAACTGTTTTAAATCTCATGCAGATATTAGAGTTGACAATTATTCGCATTTCAACTTTGTTCGAATAATTCAAATAATTGTTTTTGTTCGTTCGATCAAACGATTAAATCTATAAAATTATTCGATTAATCGATGAGAATAACGAATAAAAAAAAATTAAAAATTAGTTTAACAAAAAAATAAAGTATTTTTAAGAATGGACGAATGTACCATTCATCTATAACTATAGAAAGTCTTCCATTTTCTTCTTTATTTTTATTAAAATCTGCTATGAATTCTTCTTTTTTTTAAACGTAAAACTTTTCATCTTAACTCCATATGGTTGTATTACTTAAAGGCATTGTAAAACAATTAATTCCATAATAATCCGATATTAGTTTGGCGTTTGCAGACCTGCCATCTTCAGCTAAACTTTTGCATACAGTTTCTTCCATAAAGCAACCACTGTCTTTCTTTATGTATTTTTCAATTGGACCAAGTTAGAAATTTGTTGATGTCGTTGGATTTTCTTCCACTACATCATTTTCAATGTAATATTGTGACTCTAACGCAAATTGTAAAAATATATATAATTTAAAAAAAGAATAATACAATAACAACCTTTTCTACTTTCATGATATGATTTGTTTATGTAAATCAATTCTTTATTTTTTAGCTTTTTGTTTATTTCTAAGTTTTTCACCTAAAATTGAAAAACTTCCTTTCTTGAAATTTTTTAACGTTTGATTTAAAAAGAAAACAGTTGATACAAATTTTTGTCAAAGATATGTTCAATAAGAACTTAAAATACATTTTTGAAACACTATGAGTACTCAACAGGATTTTTGCTTAAAAAACATTGAGATTAATTACAGTCCGGGCTATGGCTACAATATTTTTTAGCTCTCGTACATTTTGTATAAAATCACTAAAAACGTATGAGAAGAAATCAATTTCTATGCTTTTATTTAATTTATTTAAAAAAAAACAAAATTGCTCGATTAAACGACATTAAATAATCGATTTATTCGTTATTCTTAATCGGTTGACAACTCTAGCAGATATCAACCAAACATACTGAATAGAGGCACACGTAAAACACAAATAATAATAAAAATACAATAATGTAGCGTATTTATTTTAGCCCTTATACATACATAATGATTTAAAGCAATTTGATGCAAAACTTTCTTTAATAATTATTTTTTTATATATATATGTACATATATACCACAAATTAATTTTAAATAATTTATTATTATACAAATTGGTAAAAAAAATAAGTAATAATAGTCAATTTAAAAATCATGCAGAGATAACCAATTGACTACAGCCTATGACATGCCCATGTTAAAATAGTGAGTGGTCGACAAGGAAAAAAAGTACCTTAATCAACTAGATGTCGTTTTAAAACAACCAGTTTAAAGTTACTTAAAAATGTGTTTGACTTCATACAGGGTGTGTATAATAGAATTTTTAAAGTTTTTGCGTTGCACTTTACCATAAAGGCTCAGTTAGTTTTTAGTTTCTGTTTCTGTTCTGTTTCGTGCCGTTCATTTACGAAATTGTAGTAGTTACTTTTTCTGTAGCAACTTACCAGCAATTTTTGAAAAATTTATTAGTTTTGCACCGTCAATTATTTTATTTCAATAACTTTAATGCACATAAATTTGAAGAAATTAAGTTTTATGAATTTTTAAAATCAAAAATCAGTTTATTTCAATATAAATATGTATTTTTTATTATTTACTTTGCTGTCACTTACAATTACCAAACAAGTTTTTGATTTTAACAAATTGAGCCACAACAGAACAGAAAAAGTAATCAATTTCACAGTTTTTTTAATAACAAAAACAAATCAGCTGATTCGTAACAAAGAAAAGACTAATTCTACCTTAAATCATTCTAAATGTATAGATTGTTGTAACAATCGTTAATACTTACCCAGCAAGCAAAATAGTCCGATGTCTTCCAGATATCTAAGAGAAAATATCTGAAATAATTGACACGAATTCTGGCAGACACGTCGTGGGAAATTCTGGGTTTTTTGCCAGAATTTCTGATAGATATCTGACAGAAATCTAATGAAAAAGGCATGGGAAATTCGGATATTTAAGCCGACATTCTTATTGTTTTCCGACATATGACTGATTGACTCATTGCACAGATTTCTAACAGTATTATTGGGGATGTCTTGTAGAAATGTGATCGAAAATTAAACGACACAATTATAAATGGCTTGTTTTATTAATTCTTTTCCAAAAGAGTACAGACGTTATACTTTGGTGCATACATACACGAATAAAATTAATTTGTCTTAAATTGCCTGCTTTTTAGCTTAATTTGCATTTTGCATATATCAGCATTACAAACTTTATTCTTGGATAAGTTGAAAAATATTTTGTCGATGTCATCCACGGAGCAGCTTCTTGTTTTCGACAATTTCTCCAACCCAAGATTAGGACTTGTATAAATACTATAAGAAATATGTGTGTTAAAGTTGCATTAAAATAATGGTGTTTTCTTTTCTACATAAAATATGACAGTTTATTTAAAAAAAAATGCAATCGGGTGTCTGTTTCTTAAAAATTTTGCTGCCGAAAAGGGTGGCTTGTTTAATTCTAAAAAACTCACTATTTCGGGAGCAAAATTCTCAAGAAATAGTCACCAAATTGCATTTTCTTTAAATAAAATGTCACATTTTTTTGTAGAAAAGAAAACACCATAAGTTATATTTCGAAGAATCGCAAGGAGTGGGCTCTATATGATGTCTATATATTATTAATTAATCTTTATATAAACTGACGTCAGCCCTAAAATGCGGTTTAGACCTATATTAGATTGTTGACCGACAATCAGAAAGTTAAATGCTTTTCTTTTTATAATTTGAACTATGTTTGAAAATATGTAGCATGATGCTTAACAGTTTTAGCTGAATTAAAATGATTTACAGGAGGGGCATTTATATTGGAACCATGGTACACAGAAAAAATTATTGCCGAATTATTTTCAAACAAACGCTTGTTTGATAATTTTTTTAATTTCTACAAATTTTTTTACTGATTCAATAAAAATTTTTGTTTGATTTTTATTTAACCAACAAAAATGTTGACAACCATTCAAAAATATAATACACGCGTTATTGGTTTCAAGTTTTCATAATTTTGTATGAAATATTTAACGCTTTTTAATGTTGTCGCCTTTTTGCATTTTTTTATTTGATCGTAAGCAACACTTCCTAATGTGAAATATAAGAACTACAACAAAAAACACATACAGTCTATTTTTGGACACTTTAAAAAAGTACAACAGTAAAGGTGTTATGATACTTGCTATTTTTTGTATTGGATTTTTTTAGGATTGACTGAATGAAACAACAAATGCGAGAAAGAACAAGAAATACAATTTGATAAAATGTAAACAAAACAAACAATACTGCCCACGTTTTTTTCCCACAAAAAACCGTCATAAAAGCTAAAAATCGCAACAAAAAAGTTAAAACCCGTTTCTTTCGATCAAAAACTAAAAAAATTGGCAACAGTGCTTACAATTAATCTGTAAATGTCAATTTTAAGTTAAAAAATTTTATATTTTTTTTGACAGTCTTAGATTATTTATCGATAACACATGTATATTTGTTTGACTTTTCAAGATTTTTTATGATATAATCATACTCTTTATACTTAGTCAGTTTTCCTATGCAAATATATTTGCACTGTTCTCCAATATAGAAAAAATACAACAAATAGCAAGTATCATAACAGCTTAAGAAAGATGAAGAGGTTTGAAGTAAAAAAAAAAAAAAAATAACAGGTAAAAAAACGTTTCACTCTTTTTAAACAACAGAAACAACAACAACATTACAAGAAACAAAATAAATTTTTGGTTGGTTTCAAAGTTGGTTAAAAAAAACCAAAATCCCGTATTCAATTTTTTCAAACTGTTTGCTTAAATACATCAAATACAAAAATATAATGATGACGAAAAACATATCGAGTTGGTCTGTCGCCGTTTTTGGGTTACATTTCTTCTTCATTAGCAAAGGAAAGGATACAGCAACAGTGAGTGATGACGAAAAACATTGTGTGTATAAAAAAAGAACTTCGTTCAAAAATTATTCCAACAAAAAAATGTGTCTCAAAGCCAGCCGGCCGCTCTGCTCTCTCTGCCATCATCTTCTAATACAGTACCTGCTTGTGTGCGCATCATTGCTTGTTCAAAAACCTGTTTTTTTTTTTTGATTTTGAAATTTAGTATATGAATTTCAGTAAACTTTTTGTTTGATTCAGTTAAATTATTTGTTTGAAAAAATCAGTGTTTTTTTCAATAAACCAAATGCAAATAAATTGTTTGAATATGCGAATTTGTTTATAGGACCGATTTCAGACAAAAAATTGTTTGATTCTACAAATTTTTTGTTTGAATTGGAAAAATAATTTTTTCTGTGTAAATGATGGGCCAATCATGGTGAAATAAGCAGGTGGCAGCATTACGGCAACAAATACAACATTACAACAAAAATGGAAATTATATCACTGTTTACGTCAAAAAATACTTTAAATAAAAATCAAAGCGTGCCGCTGAACGTGATGAAATAAATACATTTTTAGCCAATTTTTATTTAGTTATCGTCGGTTGATAATTTAATTGTCGTATGTGGATTTTTTGCGGTTTTGAGTTAAGATCGATTTCTTAGGTTTTCCGACCTGATCTTTCATTTGGCGCTATCAGTTGTTCGATACCTCATACGGTTTTCGAGACATAGAGTGCTGAGTGGTATCTGCTGAAGCAATTTTCAAACTTCAAACTCAATTTACTCGAAACTATCGGAATCCACACATAACAATTAAATTATCAACCGACGCACAGACAGGTATTTGGCCCTAAAAGTCGCTTTAAAGTATTTTTTTTCATTTAAAATTTTATATCAGTATTTTATTGGATTTAAAGGTAGGTTAGTGTATTTCAGTGTAGAAAAAGGCAAAAAACATTATTATAAATCTTATTTATTCGTCATTTGTTACAGTATCGTATTTATTTTCAGCATTAACGTTGCAAATGCCGTTTTTTTCGAGTAAGTCTAAGACTTCAATCTTCTTTTTCGATTTGGTTTTCCTCATTCCTGTCAAAAGCAACCTATTTAGCACATCTTGGTTGCATTCTATTCTTGAAAATGTTCTAGAATAATCCAGCCTGTATGTGCGAGCATATTTATTACGGGAGAGTTGACCAATTCGCAGAATCGCCTCCCTTTTTACGGCTGCTCCTTGGCGCAACACCTTGTGCAAGGTCGGTGACACAGAGTGAAATTGATAAAGGGAACCATACAATTCAGCAGTATCCTTAATTTTAATACCAAAGCACATCGCATCAATTATTATTTTTAACCGGTATATAAAATTTTTGTCAATCCCAGATATCTCTGCTGATCTTTCGTGCTCTTCAAAATAGCGGCGACCGCTATTCCCATCATTAGTGTTGCCTTCGGTATGTCCAACAATAAGCCCAGTTGGTCTCGAAAAAAATTACATTTTATTGAAATTCATTCACTAAAGTTTTGAGCTTATCGAACAAATCATATGAACACGTTTTTCGAATGGTAACTTCCGACTGACTTTATGCAGCTGGTGAAAGGTTGAAGCGCGCCATGTTGGTTCTATTGTTTGGAGGGCTTACCTGACTTTAAAAAATAATAGTATAAAGAGTGTAGTGCTAATATAAAAAAATCAATTTTAAGCGACTTTAAGGGCCAAATTCCTGTCTGTGCGACGTTATGATCAATATCTTATTTATTTTAATTTAAAATTACCAAAAACTTTAATACAATACAAAAATCACAGCACAAAACGCGAACATTTTGTAAACATAAACAAAAGTTTGACATAAGACTAGACAAACAATGCAAGAGCAAAAAATCGTCATCTGGCGTAGTGCTGTAACCTTTATTATTCCACAATGGGACCAATCATCTCAAAATTCTGTATAGTGATTTTGGTATTAAAAAATATAAATCTGAATAAATTCCAATACAGAATTGAAATTAGTTTAAGCGTGTACAGTCAATTTCAGATGGGATCTAAGGTAAATTATGGACCGTATATCACAAAATTGTATGACAGTTTTTCTGGCCATATTATCTATATCTGATACGGTGTTAGGCGTATTTAATTAATTTCCAATAGTGGGCTTTATACGGGGCCTATGGTGAATTATGGACAGATGTTCACGAAATTTAAGAGTATAAATTCCAGTCGTATAAAACGAATTTGTGCAAAATCTCATATCAATCCGTGCATTATTTAACCGTTTATGTTAGTTTTTTTTTAACTAAATTATCAATATTTTAGTGTAGCGGTTCTACATTTTGGTTCATAGCTCTGATCCTAATGAACCGATTTTGCTGGATTTCAATCCCAAACTGTTTAGGATAACTACAAGCAATTTGACACCAAGTTTGTTTGTTTCTTTTGAGTTTTTCGAAAGTGAGCGTGTTTTCAACAGTCGGACAAATGGATAGACAGACGGACATGACTAAATCGACTTAGAATTACTCAAGGAGCCAGAATATTTATACTTTATGGGGTCTGAGGTGTATAATAAAAAAGTTTCACATGGAATGGCAAACCTAGGATACCCTCATTCACCACTTGAGATGGTGAAGGGCATAGCTCTGTCAACCCGTCCACAGTATTTAAAAACAAAATTGTACAAAACAAAAAGTGTACCCTATTCAGGACATATTCATCTATATGAGATTTGTTTGCCTTTAAGCGATTTTAGGAAGAGGAGTTATATGAGAACTATCTTCAATTTAAACCTACCAGCACAACACCCAGTAAAAACTTCGCCTACAAAATAATGTGTTGGGTAATGTGAAAAATAAGAAGGCACTACTTACAATTCTACTGAAAGAACCAATGAATTTTACAAGGCATGTCCCAAAATGAACGAATTTAAAAGTAAGTCATTATTTTTTTACTTAAAAACATCCAGAAAAAAGTAGTTATAGAAGTTGTTATAGATGTAGTTTTAGAAGAAAGCTACTAAATAATGAGTTTAAGAAGCTATTCGTTTTGAAAAAGTAAGCGAAGTTTTTACTGGGCTGTAAGTCATGACACAGTGGCTATCGTATAAGTCATTTCATGCCAAAACCGACAGTTTTATGGAAGTTATGTAATTAAAACCTGTTTTGGGAAGCAGCATTTATAAGCATTATCCATATATGAACCGATTTCAATAATATTTGGTAACATGATTGAGACTCCAATAAAAAAAGTTAAGACCAAATTTAAACGAAATACCAAATTAAAAAGTTGGTTTCAAATTTGAATGAAAGAAGCTTTGCTATGCGAAATTTTGGAATGATTTCTCCATTTCCAATATGCTTGGGCAACTATCAAACAAACTCCGAAATTGCGACCTGTACCTTGCGACCGCCGGACATGGTAGGATCGAGAAAATAATTTTAAATCGATCGGTAAAGTAAGAGGTGGGTCGAGGACCAATATTTTAAAGTGTTACAAAAATCAGCGCAAACGCATAATACCCTATCCACTTTTGCGGTGTTGGTATAAAAAAAAAACATTTACAACCAAAACCTGGACGTTTTGTTGAACTAAATTTGTTGTTTTAAAGTTATAAAAATTTTCAAAAGCGCATTCGGGGTTTGTAGCTAATAAATTAATAGAAATACAGGGTGTGCCTAAATAGGACCTATCAATGTTAATCTAGTGGTTGTTGGTGTCCTTGCGTTAGCAGCTTGCACAATTTGAATTTTGTGTGGATACATTTTAAGATCCAACTTTATAATTTTTGCAATGTTGTTCTGGAAACGCCCAATTGGCCATAGCTACGACAAGTTGAGACAGATAGACTATTTTCAACAATCTTCCGCACAGCTTTCATGTTGCCTTCAGTGTGAATATTTCGATTAGCACCTCTTCCATGACGGTCGATCATTGAACCCTGCTCCTCAACACGTCTGACGAAATTCCTGATCTTGAAGGCTGATCTTAAATTTAACTATTTCCGATATTTTAGCTGCTTAGTAACTATTGCTCGTTGACAAAAATAGAAAAATTCGATAATTTTAACGCGTTGTTGTGTACTGTTTGATTTCCTTCTATATTTCAAAGAATTCGTTAATATAATTGCCTTTATATTTATTCAAAACAATTTGAAAGGAAGAAAATAAATTAAAATTTCAGGGTTAATTCTTAAAAATAACAACAAAAAAAAGAGGACAAGAACTACAGAAGTGTATGCAGATAAAACAACTTGTCAACATTAATAGTTTTTGTCCCAAGAGTCGGCATCACTGTTCGGGTACGAATCCGGCAGCCGTGCTTGTAATGAGTTTGTCATAGAAACTTTGAATGCGAATCATACTTTTAAGCTACTTTACACTTGCAAGTCTTACGTATTCCATAATACTTTGTGAGATAGAAATCTTATGAATTTTGTTGCGACGGTCAAAAAGTCTAATGTAACATGACAGTTTGTGTTCACACCATCACACAAAGTACAAACACTCACATATGAAATAAAATGCAACCCTGATCCAATGAAAAGTATAATTGTTTAGAAATTTTTAAAAAAACTATGAAGTCGTATGGGATGTCAAACTTTTTTCATAATACTTGTCATTTTCGGGACACATTGCATTCACACTATCACACTTTGTCATATTTCTTGAGTTTTTGACATGTATTAATACAAAGTATAATAGTGTAATCTAGCCTTAAATAGGATTTGCATTTTGCATCGCCTACACACATTGGGTTAAGTGTTGTAAAGTATGAGTATGAAGAGTAACATCAAACTTCTGAGTGGATAAGAGGTTCTATCACATTGCAATATATATGAATGCGTAAAAGAACTAGAAATTATGAATTATTATTTAATTTTGCTCACTTTTTAATATTCATTGCAGATCTCTAGCACGAATTGGTATCAATACGACTTCACGGGAAGACCTGGCCGGCTAAACTTTAACGCCAAGATTTCTTTAAATTAAGTCTAGCCGTTGTATAAAATATTCCGATTTCGCTAACTTTATTTTAAAGTTTCAACATGACAGTATAATATATATTTTATATTACAGTGAACTCGCGAAAACGTGAACACTCAAAAGGGTGAACGTTTCAGAAACGTGAAAAAATTTATTTTTACACAGACTATTCTAAAACGTGAACAAAATCTGGAAGCTCTTAAACGTGAACACATTTCTTTCTTTTTTTGTTTACCTTTTTAAATGTTTTTTTTCAATTGGGAAATCCCCGAATTGAGTTCAGTTATTAGTTTATGTCACAGCGTTCTTTTTTCTTAATTGTATCCATGTATGTATTCGCTGACATGTAAGCTGTTTTTAACATCGCTACGTTATTCGTGTTATTTGCGAAAGTGAAAAATGTCATTAAAAAAACCGAAAGTGTTATCTTTGAAAGGTAAAATAAATATTCTTGAATTATTGCAAAAACGTTATAATGGCAGTGGCTTGGCTAGAAAATATGGTGTTGCTTAATCAACAGTTTGTTCCATTTAATAGAAAAAATAGGGAATAACAAATCGTGTAAAGAAAACTGTTTATGGTACCGGAAAGCGTAAAAAATTACGTTCTTCTCAGCTTCCGAAAATGGAAAAAATTCTTTACAAATGGTTTCTTAGCATGCGAAATTAAAATAACCGGTAAGCGAACTGATGCTAAAAGCAAGTGCTTTAGAAATTCACCAACAAATTAAAGAGAGTTATTGTGGTTTTCGTGCCAGCGATAGCTGGCTTTAAAAAATTAAGCAGAGGTTTATTGTTCGTCTTCTTAAAATTTCCGGAGAAAAGCTTTTTGATCAGCCACAACTTTTTGACCCGTTCAAAGAAAAGTTTAGATCAAAAATGGAGGAACTCTCTTTATGTGCAAATCAGCTTATAATGGAAGCAGCAGGTAGCCCATACTTTTCATCATTGGAGAAAAATGCTGAACGGAAAAGCTTTGTTAAAGATGATCAAACAAAACAACTTCCAAAAAAAGATACCCGATTTTTTCCTGAGAAATGTTTTATCCCTTATAAACATTCCTTAAACAAAAAAATTTTTCTATTCGTTTTTGTTAATTTTATGTATATTTAGTTTATGGTATCATAAGAAATTAATTTTTTATGTATCATATGCAAAGTCAACTGAATTATTGCGTATACATATATTTTTTTTTATTAAAAATTAATAAAATATGTTTTTTAAAATACTTGTTTATGTATTAATTTGAAAATAGGGGTGTAATTTTTTTTTAAATTTTGGCATTCGATAACGTGAACAAACTCGAAAACGTGAAACGATATGGTAAAAATTAGTTCACGTTATCGCGAGTTGACTGTATTTTGAAAACTAGCCAAATTTAATCCGAAATTTTCTTTTGAAGTTATGTCCTGATTCTAAAACGAATATAAAACTTGAAAAACAGAAATGAAAGTTAAGTTAAATGCTGGCGGTTTTTAGTACTAAACCTATTTTTATTTCGACTCCAAACAAATTATTTTTCTAAACAACAGGAGTATCATCATAATTGGGCTCAAATATTCTCTATACACAAGGCTTTCTGGTACTGAACATTTTTAAATTTGGACGTTGATTAACCTGATCCCATTCAAATCTAGAAAACATTTATTCTGGGTTCACACTTTGAAAGTTTTCTCTTAGAAAGTCTGCGCTTATAGGTGAGAGGGGAAGAGAACATGATAATATTTTTGTGGAAGAAGAATTTCATAGTGTTAAACCAGATTTAAGAAGTTATATTATATTAATGATGGCGTATGATATATATAAACTCAATATAACACTTATGTTTTTGATGAAAATACTCCAGCTAAACTCTTTTAAGCAGAAAAGCCAACATTTTCAAAACTTTTACGATAACTAAACAAATTATTAGTATTGTGGTTATTTTATTGAACTATTTATGGTTTTTAATCCAAATTTTTAATATTTTTAATTAGGCTTAAGTTCATTAAATTTAATTTTCATTAAATTATTTTTTATGAAGAAAGGAATTTTACAACATGAAAATTAATTAAAATTTATTGATAATTTTTCATTCTTGACTCAATCTGGGCTCTAACCCAGGTGTTTACGGACAGGTTACCCTGACATGTTTCGATTGCAACCACTCAATCTCCTCAGAGGGCTTGCCGTTTAACACTCGCAGCCATCGACGACTGCTGACGTCATTAGTCAAACATCAATCCTTAAACCAAATTGTATTCAACCTTTGGTAGATCGAAATTTGCTTTGAATGATTATCTATTTTAATTTATTTTAACATGTTATTCCTTTACTTCTGTTTTTTCGTACTTTTGTCAAGAATTCTTCTTGAAGTTCAAAGTACATATTTTTTGTTTTTTCATTTTTTGTCTTTCTTATTCTTGTTGACCTTTTCAGCACAACTTGAAGGACAAATGCAAACATAGAGCTCGTGCCTTAGCTTTAACAATTATTAGTATTGTGGTCATTTTATTGAACTATTTATGGTTTTTAATCCAAATTTTTAATATTTTTAATTAGGCTTAAGTTCATTAAATTTAATTTTCATTAAATTATTTTTTATGAAGAAAGGAATTTTACAACATGAAAATTAATTAAAATTTATTGATAATTTTTCATTCTTGACTCAATCTGGGCTCTAACCCAGGTGTTTACGGACAGGTTACCCTGACATGTTTCGATTGCAACCACTCAATCTCCTCAGAGGGCTTGCCGTTTAACACTCGCAGCCATCGACGACTGCTGACGTCATTAGTCAAACATCAATCCTTAAACCAAATTGTATTCAACCTTTGGTAGATCGAAATTTGCTTTGAATGATTATCTATTTTAATTTATTTTAACATGTTATTCCTTTACTTCTGTTTTTTCGTACTTTTGTCAAGAATTCTTCTTGAAGTTCAAAGTACATATTTTTTGTTTTTTAATTTTTTGTCTTTCTTATTCTTGTTGACCTTTTCAGCACAACTTGAAGGGTAACCTGTCCGTAACACTTGGGTTCGAGCCCAGATTGAGTCAAGAATGAAAAATTATCAATAAATTTTAATTAATTTTCATGTTGTAAAATTCCTTTCTTCATAAAAAATAATTTAATGAAAATTAAATTTAATGAATTTAAGCCTAATTAAAAATATTAAAAATTTGGATTAAATAACTAAACAAACTTAAAAAATTGTACAAAAAAGAACTCGCGTGTTTTTGGGATTTATGGAAATAGTGTAATTAAAAGTTTGCTTTCATAAAACCAAAATGTTTTTTATATGTATTTATCTTCAGTTTAAAGTATACTCTTGTGCAACCAAGTGACTGAAATTAACAACTTCTGGGCCACTGTTTTGAAATGAAAATGAGTCAGTGAGTAAAAGCGTACGAATGTGTTGGTAAGAAATTTTCTTCTACTGTCGAGTTCATGTTTTCTTTCTTTTTTTTTTGTGTGTTTTATTTTCATTTTTGGTGAGGTATCATTGAACTCATTAAGTCAGCTTAGTAAGCTTATACATACTTTGATGATTTTTCCATGTAAACACATACACACATATACATGTAAACACAGATGAAGCCAGCAAGAGAAGCAAATAAATTTTACACACATTTATAAAATGTATGTAAAATGTTTATGCAAATAATTTCGTGTGTGCAAAAGTGTTCGTAAGTATTTGTAAATTCGAATATGTCTGCAAGGGTAAACTGAAGTGTCACAGATAATTAACGCTAGCGAAATTTTTTTTTTATAATTTTTTTTTTCTTTTGTTGCACAGGATTTGTAGCATTCGCTGAGTTGTTGTGTTACCTGCTTTTGTTAAACGTGCAATTTTTTTTTTAAACAGTCAGTCAGACGGAAAGAAAACTTGAGAACAAGCTTGTAATATGATTTTTAGGTATTTAAAATTAAGGAAATGCACTTGATCAACAAGAAGGCATTAACAAAAAATTTTTCACTTTTGAAAAAAATCTTCTTCAGCAAAAAAAGGAAATTTAAACATCGAATTTGAGAAACACAGGAGCACAAATTTCCAAAAAATTTTCACTAATTTAAGCATTAATCCAAAAAAAAAAATCAGCTTTAATTAATCAAGTAAATTAAACGTTTAGTCAAGTGAATTACACGTTTAATTGAGACAGTTAATTTGTTTTCTGATGCAAATTTAATTAATTTTTTAATTAATATCACAAACTTTTTAATTTAAATCAATTTTTATTTTTTTCCTGTGAGGGGAGTTTAATAAGAGAAAGCCACCTGGAGATTACGCAGATCGTTGGATCTGTTAAATTTACCGCAGGCAAAACAGTTTAATCTATTTTTTTTTATTTTGTGATATACGTAAAAATTACTTCGGCACGACGATACATATATCAAACGTGGTTTGTCATAGGACCAAAACAAATTTATTCTTGTGCATTTTTATAATGTGTTAAAAGAGCTTTTTTATTCACATCATAAGTACTAATGAATGCAAACAAATAACTAAAGTTCACAATTGAGGTTATTTAGTTCGCACTTACATTGATTGTTGGTCTCACCAAAGATGTATGTGATATAAAATCACACCGGGTCTAAAAACTTACCTCTAAGACCACTTTTGTTAAATTCCCCTTGTTTACACCACAGAAGGAACTTTCAATTATGAGGAACAAGCAGAATGCCCAGATATAATATTCTTTATCATACTACATTATAAATTGGATGCATTTAACTTAGTAATTTTAACAAAAAGAATTCGGGAATTTTCCTTTTTTTAACATTAATTTGTCAACCCTAAATCCAACCAAAAATTATATTTTTCTTCTTGTAGTGTTGTTGTTTCTATAACAAACAAGTAAATTGTTTTTGTATATATACTTTTGCAGTGTTGTTGTTGCCTAAAGCAAACAAGTAGTAGATCCTAAAAAATAGTAAATCTAAAACCAACGGCGTTATATATGGAGGGCTCAGAACTGAAGCGAACCAAGTCAAAAATGTAAATTCGATAATATGCTGAGTTTGAGTAAGTGAATTTCCATTAATTTCTGAAGCCATTGACATGGGTTTATTACCGTTACCTTTGGAAAGAAACACTTTTTGATTTAGTCCGTTACAGAACTCGATAGAGTTAAACTTTGCGAAGAATTTCAAACCAGTTTTGAAATACGTATGTATATGAATTTTATTTTATGACTTGGTTCGGTTCAGCTTTAAACCCTCCATAAAAAGCTGCGCAGTCGTTATTTTATAAACTTTCTCATGTTTCTGCACTTAACAACTAGTAATAAACTAGTCTAAATCTTTACTATTAACGATTTAGGCTGTAAAATATCGTGCTATTTGGTCTATATTTTGGTAAGAAAACGGTTGGTTTAAAAATTCTTTTTCATATGCCTTTTTTGAAAATATAAAAAGTGTTTTGCTTCTACGAAAATTTTTAAATTTCGAGTTAACACCCTCTTGTTGATCAAGTGCGATATGTTGCTTTAATTCATAATATGCTAGTTGGATTGTTGGTACTTAGGCTTTGTTCACAATGATGGCACCAATTTCATTTCATCTATTTTTTCTCAAAGTATTTCGTATATTTTCCTTTAATATTTTTAATAAAAATATAACTTTAGTTTTTTGAAGAATTTAGGCTACTTCCACAGTATAATAAGTACAAAGTATGTTCATTAGGGAGAGTTGTCATTTTAACCCATGCAATGTCAAATTATTTAATTAAAGATGTGAAACAAAATATTGCTTCATCGAAATGTGAGAAAAAAGTGTGTCGGTAACACATGTCGAAAACTTTCAACAGAAATTACGTCGTTATATTATAAATGTCATTACATTGCACTAGAAGCCGATGTGACATTGTAAACGTTGAGGACGCCAGTCACACATATCGTTGACGGCGACCAAAATTTACTAAAATTAAAAAATTTTCAATGATGGCGGCCATGCCAAATAATGTAAAGTGCGACTTTAATGTTTGTTGTTTGCAAACGAACTTTGAAAAAATTCGTATCTATATATATAAAAATGAAAAATGTTTGTATGTGTGTTTGTTTGTTTGTTTGTTGGCTTATAGACTCCTAAACTACTGAACCGATTTTCCTGAAATTTTTACAGATACATCACGTGAGCCCTAAAAATAAAATAGGCTACTTATTTTTTCGATAGGGGCAGGGGAATTGGTATCCCCCAAAGGATGCCAATATTAATTATCGCATATATTAAGATCCGCTGCACGCATTATGCAGAACTTTTGGTAGTAAGATCTTCTGAGCCCCAAAATTAAAATAAAATAGCAGCGGGGGAAGTGGAATCCCCCATAGGACGCCAATGTTTAACATCGCATATCTAACGAACTGTAATAGTGAGAATGTTCAAACTTTCTAGAAGTCACTCTTATGGTATACAAGACTTTTGAAAATAACAATAAAGCGGGTAGGCGCAGGGGGGGAAATACCTCCCATAGGATGCATATATTAAATATCGCTCAACTGAAGAATTATTAAAGGGAGAGTCTTCAAAAGTGGTTAAAGCTATTATTATAGTAAACTATAATTTCAATATACAAATGGGCGGGGTATACGGGGGAGGAGCAGTACCCCTCATATATAGAAATATTAATAAGAGCCACTGCACGCATTTTGTTGAACTTTTGGTAGTAGGATCTTCTGAGCCCCAAAATTAAAACAAAATAGCGGCGGGGGTAGTGGTACCCACCATAGGACGCCAATGTTTAATATCGCATATCTAAAGAACTGTTATAGTGAGAATGTTCAAACTTTGTGAAAGTCACTCTTATGGTATACTATACTTTTGAAAATAAAAATTAAGCGGGTAGGCGCATGGGGGAAACACCTCCCATAGGATGCATATATTAAATATCGCTCAACTGAAGAACTATTAAAGGGAAAGTCTTCAAACGTGGTTAGAGCTACTAGGCGGGGTAGACAGGGGCGGAGCAGTATCCCTCACAGATAGAAATATATTAATAAGAGCCACTGCACGCATTTTGTTGGACCTTTGGTAGTATGATCTTCTGAGCCCCAAAATTTAAACAAAATAGCAGCGGGGGAAGTGGTACCCACCATAGGACGCCAATGTATAATATCGCATATCTTAAGAACTGTTGTAGTGAGAATGATCAAACTTTGTAGCGAAGCGCAACGGGTTAAGCTAGTATTTTATAAAATTGAAAAAAGCAAATAATAAAACAATAAAAAATGTGCCAAGAATAAAATATTATTATTATTATTATTCTTTGTATATTGCATTTTTAAATGATTATTAGTGTTAAAACGTTTTCTCGCCCCGTTTTTATTCGTGAATTTATTTGACAGTTCAAAGCGGGAACTTTTCTCACAAAAATGTCACAGACACACTTTTTCTATAAATTGGCGAGTAATTTCCTAACGTGACAGTTAGTACCCGCCAAAAAAAAGTTACAGACACAGTTTAGTGAGAACAACAGCTGTTTGTTTCAATATATGTCTTTTTTGTTTCATTTCACACATTTCAATCGAAACGAGTGAGTAACAGACTATGGACACTGGTTGTAATTCTACCATTGTCTACTTCTACTTCAGCAACAATTTGTATGAAATTGTTAATGACGTTTATAAAATTTTTTTTAGTTTTGATTAAAATTTGGAATACCATGTTTAAAAATATACGTAATATTGGTAAAATTTTGCTATCATTGTGAACCTGGCCTAAGCGTTAAATATAAAAAAATATCTAATATTTACAATTTATATGTATATGAAATTTTTTCAGCTAAATTCTTGTGTTAATGTGTGTTAAAATATTTTATGTGGTTGAATTTCTTTTTTTATTTTAGTTACACGCTTTACGTCGTCTGATGCAGGGTAGTCCAGATCATCCAAAAGCTCCTTTAGGTAATAATTATAGACCGCCTCAACCTTTATTGCACCGGCCCATACGCACAAATATAGATTTTAAAACAACTAAAACAAATGGTAAAGCCGCCTGTCCCACCATGTACAAAGAAGTTTATTATAAAGGTAAGATTAATTAAATTGTTGTATCAAATTTGAATTTAATTTAAATTACAAATACGGTTTTTCATACGGGAAAAAAATTACGGGACTCCACACATTTTTCGGGGGAAAAAATCCCGGGGAATTCGTGCGAAATTCCTGAGATTAGATTTTGGTTTGCGGCTTCTCATTTCTAGATATCTGTGGCATTTTGACTCAACATCTGAAGTTAAAGTTGAAAAAAATATTGCAAATCATACGAAGTTTCATTAAAAAAACCATTTCTTTTACGTTTTTAAAATTTTGTATTATAAACGAAATCAATACTAAGGTTTATTTATTTATTTTTATTTATTTAATTATTTTGTCTATGGATGATAATCCTTACAGACATTTAAATTTAATAATCTTAATTTAGAGTACATTAAACATAAAATACAATACAAAATATATTTACTTAAAAAATTATGAATTTAATAAAATAATTATTTTGTTCTTAATTACATTAGGACTTGAAGAAAAATCAATACAATTATAGAATTTATTAAATGCATTACACATTCTAATAAGAGGATCCGCATGAGCATAATCTATCTAACTATCTATATTTATAAAATAGGATGTGTATATGTATGTATGTAACGTATGGACTTCAATGCGGCTGGGCCGATTTTGATGAAATTTTCAGGGAATCTTCAGAATATTCAGGCGGGTGACACTGTGAGTCTGATTTTTGATTTTCGGTCTGCGGGCGGAGGGGCGTGGCAAAATCCAATTTTCATGTTGCACCACCAATGACATCTTTATAATTTGGACGATTTTTTCTTTAACTTAATGACCATCGTTCAACTTAAATTTATACGAAGAGAAAATTTTGCCCCGCCTACTTTTACGCCAACTTTTTCGAATTACCTAAATTCAGAAAAGGGCTCCATCGATTTGACAAATTTTTCTTTCACATGTTCGATTAATCCATTTTAAGTTTCCATCGAAAGAAAAATTTACCACGCCTACTTTTACGCCCACTTTTTCTATTAAGCGCATAACTTGAGAACGGCTTAACCGATTTGGACGATTTTTTCTATAAAATCATCGCCATGGTCCAACTTAGGTTTTTACGGAAAGAAAATTTTGACCTGCCCACTTTAACGCCCACTTTTTTCGATTTACCTAAAATCAGAAAACGGCTCCATCGATTTGACAAATTTTTCTTTAAAATGTTCGTATTAATCCATTTTAAGTTTTCATCGAAAGAAAAATTTACCACGCCTGCTTTTACGCCCACTTTTGCTGTTAAGCGCATAACTTGAGAACGGCTTGACCGATTTGGACGATTTTTTCTATAAAATCATCGCCATGGTCCAACTAAGGTTTTTACGGAAAGAAAATTTTGCGCCGCCCACTTTAACGCCCACTTTTTTCAATTTACCTAAAATCAGAAAACGGCTCCATCGATTTGACAAATTTTTCTTTCAAATGTTCGTATTAATCCATTTTAAGTTTTTATCGAAATAAAAATTTACCACGCCTGCTTTTACGCCCACTTCTTCTATTAAGCGCATAACTTGAGAATGGCTTGACCGATTTGGACGATTTTTTCTATAAAATCATCGCCATGGTCCAACTTAGGTTTTTACGGAAAGAAAATTTTGCAATTTTTGAAAATATTGTGGATTACAAAACCAAAGCTTACTTCGCCAGTAATGATGTTGAAAATAAACGATATGTTTAACATAGTCCTACGACTTTTCAGGGTGGGCAGCTTTATAAGAGAAAGTCTAGCAGAATACGAAGGCAGGTTTACTGGATAAAAGTTTAGTGCACGAAGACAAAAGAGCAGGAATTGCTTTTGGACGGATTCGATAGCATCGGAATGTTTTTTATAAATAGGGTCCCATATTATAGATCCATACTCTAGAATAGGTCTTACAAGCGCAGTAAACAAAGTTTTTGTAACATAAGGATCATTAAACTCTTTAGCGCAGCGTTTGATGAAACCAAGTACACCCCTAGCTTTATTTACTATCACAGTAATATGCGAAATAAAATTAAGTTTCGGATCAAGCAAAATTCCAAGGTCTAAGAAATTGACCAAGATGATATTGTGCAGGTATTGGATTCTTTCTGACAAATCGCATATATTTACATTTATTAAGATTTAACTCCACAAGATTTGTTAGGCACCATGAAAAAAACGAGTTTAAGTCATTTTGGAGACGTTGTTGGTCAGATACTTGACAATAACTTAGAAAAACTTTGACATCATCAGCAAACATTAAAATATTAGAAGATTGAATTGCATTAGGCAAGTCGTTAATGAAAAGTGAAAAAAGAAGCGGAGCAAGGTGGTCCTCCAGGGATGGTACTCCAGAGAGAACATCAATTCGTCTGGAACAGGTATTTTTAAAAAGAACGGTTTGTTTTCTAAATCCATTTAATACTGAGGTCTGTAAACCCCCAAAAAAATATAATTTCTTTTTAATGAGTAAATGGTTAACTTTATCGAAAGCTTAACTGTAGTCAGTGTATATAACATCAGTTTTTTCTTGTTTCAGAAATCCACGATTTATTACGGTTGTGAGTTGAAGAAAGTTTGTCGTAGTAGAGCACCTCTTTTGAAATCGATGCTGATAAGGGGATATTAAATTAGATACTTGATAGGATAAATATTCAGTGATGATTTTTTCAAATAATTTAGATATAATACTGAGTTTGGCGATTCCACGGTAGTTTTCCACTTCAAACTTTTTTCCTGATTTATTTTTTTTTTTTTTTTTTTTTTAAATAATTTTTTTCATTAATAACTTTTTTTTGTTGTCTTATCTCGACTTAAGATGTTTTGTCAAAATGCCACAGATATATTGAAAAAGAAATTGAATTTGGTTACAATATAAAATTCAAAATTATACAAAAGTAAGAATTCCAAAAATCAATTTAACTAGAGTTAGTACTTCATTACATTGACTTTAATATAGCCCAGTAAAAAAATTGTGTTTTTGAATCGCTTTATAGTTAAAGCGCATACTTTTGCGATTGAGTAAAAGAGATATTGATATAATAGAATGCACTTTCAAGTATAGTATACACATACAAACGTATGACAACGAAAGTCAATTACAAAACAAATATCAACGAACCGTTTTTGGTAAAATGGCTTTATTTTGCAAGCACACAAGTTCTTAAATAAATTATAGTACGCAAATCGCAAGTTTCATTAAGTTAGGTAGAAAGTAGTCATCCAAGCCGGGAACTCACCATAGAAAAATCATACATCTCATCAGCAGATTTGTTAGCACTAACATTGCATTTTCATTTCATTTCACAAATTTTATACTGGAAATATTAGGAACATCCCAAAAAAAAATTGAGCTTCAAACGAAGCAGGTTTGTAAGGGAGAATGTAAGCGCTTTATAAAATTCATGTCTTCCGTAAGCGCAATTGTAAGCGAAACTTTTATGTTTCTCTCTTACAAATCTGCCTCGTTGGAAGCTCCATTTTTTATTGGGCAGGTTAAATCTCACTCTAAAAATAATTTTTATAACAAAAATCTGTTATGCATTTTAGTTACGAGGTAAAATTATAAATAAATTTGAAATAAACTTAATTTTTATTTAAGTTGCCGAAAATTGACAGCCTTATTCACCTCAACTAAAACGGTAGCCAACGCAACAAATACACATAATTAACTTTAAATTTCCAGTATCGATTATAACACAGAAAATTTGCATAAATAAATTTTTTAAATTTAATATGCATTAAATAATAAAACTGAAAAATATTGATTTATATTTTACAGCAACTAGTTGGAAACAACATTAAAATTGAACTATACTTTCGAACCACAACAACAACAACAGCATGTGGGATCCACACTAGAACCAGCAACAGCATGTTTAACAATCAAAGGCTAAATTATGGGGTCGATAAGGTGAACAAAGTTAAAAAAAAAAATAATAAATAAAAGCGTGTAACAGGAGCTTCCACTAAATTGTAATAAAAAAAAAAAAAAAAAACAAAAATAAACAGAGTCTATATTTGGTAAATATAAATTCAAAACTTAACAACACAAACATATTATTAAAGTTATATTTATAAGCCAATAGTATTAAATTGATTTAGTAAATAAAACCCAAAAACAAAATTAAAATTATATTTAGAAAATACTAACAAACTAACTAACAATATTAATAAATAATTAGGATTAAAGTTTATATTAAGTTAACAAAGATTAATAAACTGTTAAGCCACAAACAAATGAATTGAAAATAATGAAATAATTAAACTTGTAGTTAAAAATTAATAAGTTATTAAAGCGACAAATGACAATTAATTAGAATGAAAAATGGAATCAAATTTCCCAGAATGTCCAATAAATTAAACAATTTGTATTATTAGATGACGAGATTACTTTGTGAATTTTAAAATTACTTTAATTTAATTGTAAATAGTTATACAAAAAACAATATGTATTGACTTGAATAGAGTAAATTTTTTTTTTTTAATAGCAAATTATTTTTGAAAGACTTGTTTAAACATTTTGCTTAAAGACATCAGGATTTTTTAAAAAAGTAAGAGGAAAGAAAATACAATTAATTGTGTTAATAAAAAAAAACATATTTTTAAGATATTAAATTAAAAAAAAAAATTTTAAATTTTCAATTAAATTTGATTTTCTTTATTACACAGAAAAAATAGCAACAACTAAATAAAAAACAATATTTAAAGCTTTTTAATATATTTTTTTAATTTCCCTTAATAACAAGTTCTTTATGCAAATTGTCATATCTAGAATTTGTTTTACTTGAAACCAAATTTGATTTAATTATCTACAAAAATGCGACATATACTTTGCCTACAAGCTCTACATGGGCCGCTAGTCAGGCAGCTTGACAGACTGGCGTTAATCGTTACATCCAGAGAAATAACATGTTTAAATATGGCCACCTCTATCAAAACTATTTTTAATGAAAATGTTAAACATATCGACCCCTTTGCGCGAAATTATCGTATGTTACAAAAACCAAATGTTACAGGACAGCCATTTTTCTACTATTCTCTGCTTTCGCTTGCAATATCAAAATGAAAATATACATTCACTTTTTGAGCAACGAAGTGGAATTCGCCTGCAATATTTTTTCAGGTGACGTCTCTTTGAATGTAAAACAGGATTGTCTCAAAAAATCAATTTCAAAAAAATTGGCATATGGGCATTTCCCCAGAATGGTCTACCAGGATGAAAAATAAAATGTTGATTATCATCGTCTTTTTTTGTTTATTATTGGAAAACAAGTCTATGTTCTTATAAAAGAATGGTTTCCTAGCATATCTGAGCTGTTTTACTTGAGGAAGTTTTGCTGGAAACTGGCAAATTTTATTATTTCCTGTATTTTCTACTTCTAAAGATATTTTTATATACTTATTTTACATGCAAAAAATATGTTATGTTTACCCTATTTCTTCATAATCTCAATATTACAATCAATTGTAAAAGGAGAATTAAGTTTTTTGTTAAGGAAATTTTAAGACATTTATGGGGAAATTCGTGGTGATAATAATAAAAAAAAACATATGGAAAAATCGTACGTTCGGGATCCGTACGTTCGCGAACGGTACATACGCCAATTAAATAAAAACCAAGAGAGATATTTTATTTTGTAAATATTGGATGGAGACCTAATTAATACACTTTTAAAATAAATTAATCACTTTTGAAAATTCCGTTTCATTACGGAGATTTTTACATTTCACTACTGTCAGCCGAAGTTGACTTCTATTTTGCGTACATTCGTGACGTGTTCTACATTAACAGTATCGAATCGCAAAAAAATGCTAGGAAAAGTTTTGTTTTCTATATTATTTGTACATCAAAACCGTACGAACGTACCTTCGTGATCCCAGGAAATGTTCATATACGATAATTTCGCGCAAAGGGGTCGATATTGTCTTTAATTTAACCATATTATTGTCCCCGTTAACCATATTATAGTAAAACTAAACCTTCATCAAGAAGCCACAAGCATATTATGGGTGCCTCCGAACATGTATGTGGAATATTTCGAGTTTGTAATGTGTCAACAATCTAATTTATGAAGATATGAGACTTTTTAAAATTTGGTTTTTGACAAAAATTTTGCTAAGATCTTTCGTACAATTTTTTAAGGGTCAGTCACTCTCTCCAGTTTTACATTTTTACCGATGATAAAAGAACAAAAATTATTACCATTTATGTAGGCTTCCGGCAATTTTAATTTTAATTATTTTTATTATTATTATTAAAAAAACGAAAAGAAACGAAAATCCAAAAGAATATTTTCTTTTTCTATAGCTGTATTGAAAATGCTGCATTTCTAACCCTTTGATAAAATTGAGAGTGAAACATGTAAGATATGAATGGTTTTCAAAATTTGTCTTGGGATTCAAAAATTAATTATCAAGGTTTCGTTATAATGTGCTAAATTCCCATTTCATACTATTGACAAACTGAAGTTAGTTGTTGATGGGATAAGCTATTCCTATGCGCATTTCACTGGTTTCTAAGGCCAGATCGGCAGGAAACTTTATCCAAAGATTTCAGAAAAACTAAAGATATTATACAAATAAAACTGTTTAGGGAATAAGAACTATAAGCCCCAGTTTTATTTGTAACAAAATCAAAGTTTAAACAAAAACAACAACTATTAGTATTGTGGTTATTTTATTGAACTATTTATGGTTTTTAATTAATTATTTTTAATTAATTAATTAATTTTCATTAAATTATTTTTATGAAGAAAGGAATTTTACAACATGAAAATCAATTAAAATTTATTGATAATTTTTCATTCTTGACTCAATCTGGGCTCGAACCCAGGTGTTTACGGACAGGTTACCCTGACATGTTTCGATTGCAACCACTCAATCTCACAACAACAATAAACTGTGAGTTTATCTTTTCTTACAATCCCGACCACAATTGGTTGATTTTTTGTCAACTCTAAATGTAGTTGTAAGAGGGTAAAGAAAAAACAAAAATAAAACAAATTTCTTTACTTTATTTTGCCAGTTCAGTTTTATTTACACTGCCACATGCATATTAGTTATCAAAGTTTTTCTTGGGATTCAAAATAATTAGAAAAGAACACTTAATGCTTCTTCAATATTAACTTTTCGGTTTAAAGAAAGCCACTAACAGAGCAAAGGCAACATTTTTGCCAGAGAAAAACCGCCATACGTCTGCTACTAAAATATATATAAATATTGTTTGTGATGCGAATTGAATTTGTGATTTAAAGAAAAAATTTATTTTATTATATTCAAGGCGAATTTACTACAGGTGGCGGCGAGATTACAACAAGTCAACAACACAAAAAAACCACAGCAAGGCGAATTTACTTCAGGTGGCGGCGAAAAGACAGCCGGTTATTTTTTTTTTGTCATGCCAGAAATGTCAAATGTTTTGTTTACATGTGCTTTTCAAAATCGTGTTTTTAAATTAAAATTTTGCTTTAGAACTTATAAATGAAAAAATTAAGCAATAACGAAATGATTAATGAAACTATCAGCAATGTCACAGAGTACAATTCCGTTCGGAAACGGAACTCATTCCGTATTTTAGTGCTTCTGAAAATGGCCGTAAAAAATTTCGGAATGAAACCATTTTTGTTTTCATGCACAGAATGGCAGTTTTCTGTATCTGAAAGGCCAAAAAACTATCAAAATACACATTCCATCAATAAACAAATATGTTTTCTTCAATTCCGAACGGAATCATTCCGAACGGAATTGTACTCTCTGACATGGCTGTATGTATTAAAATTACGTGAAAATCTTTTTTATATCACATGCTCACAAAAATTGCACAAGTTTATGCTATAAAAACTGTTTTTTTCTTAATTTTAAAAATTAAAAATAGTAAAGCTTAAACGTAGTCTGGAACTGGGATTTTTCCGACGAAATGTTATTTGTTGTATTATTTCATAAAAGACTAACATTTTAAACAATACTTAGCTGTTCCTTTAAAATTTTGAATAAAAACTTGATAATGGCGGCACAAATCCGTTTTTAGATTAACTAAGCGTAGTTTAACTGAGATCTCAAAAGCCCAATCTAAGAAGTAGAAATACTCTTAAACGTATGTCCACAAATATAATGCCTAAGCCAATTGATATTTTTTTGTGTTCTATACATTTGAAATGTTCACAACTCTCAAAGTTCGTCAACGACATTAAATGGCTAAACGGAAATTTTTAGGCTGACATTTTTAAAAGAAGCAAGTAAGAATTTAATAGATAATAACCAAATTTGTTAAATGGCATTATGGTTTTAGTGTGCTTATTTATGCTTATATAAATTTAAAATACAAATTTTTTAAGATAAAATTAATTTTAAAACTAAAAATTTTTAAAAACAAATGCATTTGGTGGCTTCCCATTTTTAGAAGGAATATTTCAAGAAATTTTTATTTTACATTTGGGATTGAAAAAAAAATTTATCTGGCATCCCTGGAATAAAATTAATTAAAAAATTGAATTAAAAATATAAGAAAAAATTTTAATTATTTTTAAAAATGAACAAATTAACCGTTTTTATAATATAAACTTGGGCAATTTTTGTGAGCATTAAATTGCAAATTCGGTTGAACTTAAAGTTGTATTGAAAACAATCTAAACCTTTTTTGTCTGGGTCCAGTTTATGCATTTGAATATTAAAACTGCACCTAAACATAAAAATACCTTTAATATACATATAATGATAACAGCAAAAATTAGTTTTTGTGATCTAAAAACGATTTGTACTCAATTTTTATACATAGTTTCATTAATCATCTCTTTATTGTTTTATTATACCCACACCACAATAGTGGAGAGGGTATTATGCATTTGGGCTGATGTGTGTAACGCCTTAAAATATTGGTCCTAGACCCACCTTAAAGTATATCGATCGTCTTAGAATCACTTTCTGAGTCGAACTAACGATGTCCGTCCGGCTGGCAGGCTGGCTGGCTGGCTGTCCATGTAACCTTGTGCGCAAAGTACAGGTCGCAATTTTGGAGATAATTTGATGAAATTTGGGTCATAGTTTCTTATTGGCACAAGGTCCAAGCCTATTGCAAATGGGCCGCATCGTATAAGCACCAGGGGAGGATAGGGGGAAATTTCTTCCTCTCAGAAACTATCAAACCGATTTCAATGAAATTTAAAACATAGATAGAACCATATCTATATGGACACAAAATGTATGCATTTTTTAAAAAATAGGACCACGAGGGGAGATAGGGGCAATTTCTACCTCTCAAACCGATTTTAATGAAATTTAAAACATAGATAGATCCATATCTATATGGACACAGCAATACAGTTTTTCAAAAATAGGACCACAAGGGGAGGTAGGGGGCAATTTCTGCCTCTCACAAACTTTCAAACCGATTTTCATGAAGTTTATAAACATAGATAAATCTATATTTATATGGACACATAAGCATGATGTGTTTTTAAATACTGTGGTGTAGGGTATCATATGGTCGGGCTTGACCGACTATACTAACTTACTTGTTTTTTCTTTAATAAGTTGTAAAACAAAATGTTTATTAAAAGACACAATTTTAAAAAGCACATGTAAGCAAAACTTGACATTTCTGGCATGACCAAAAAAAAAAAAAAATAACCTTGATTTTAATATATATATATATATATTAAACATTTTTTCGAATGTGCTTCTTTGGCCAAGGCCACGCAATGAGCGGCTAAGCGTCAAGCGGCTGAGCGATGATCGTCAAAGCGTCAAGTTTGAGCGGCAAGTGGCTTATTACTGAGCGTCTCTTCTGAGCGGTTAGTTGTTAAAATGTCATTGTAAAGAGTGGCTTGTTCAATGTTATTACGCGAAAATCGTATTCATAAAAATGTATTGCGTTTTTTAAGAACAAAAAAATTGCAGCCTGTTCGTCGATTTCCATCGAAGACTTCGTTCGCTTAACTTACATTTAAAACAAAAACAAATTATGAACAAGTAAGAAAGTATAGTCGGTCAAGCCCGACCATATGGCACCCTACAACACAGTATTAATATACACATCATGCTAATGTGTCCATATTTATCAAGCAAAGGGAATTAAGCCATTTATATATAAATCTACCCAATACAATACTGCCATATGTCTGTGAAATGCTTTGATTTACTGTTGCTAAAAGTTAACACAAAATTGACAAAACAAAAAACTAATTTATCGGTTATATTTTTATTTTTTAAATTTGATACGTACGTATGAAATCATAAGCTCCATATTTACTTTTGCCATGTTTATTTTTTGACGCTCAGAAAACAACTAAAAATTAGAACAAGTTTTATTCCTGAGCGACGCCGCTTAGCCGCTCAAAAATTTCGCTCGCATGCCGCTCATTTCGTGGCCACTTCAATAGTATTTCATATGTTTTAATTTTTTGACGCTCATCGCTCAGCCGCTTGACGCTTAGCCGCTCATTGTGTGGCTACGGCCTTTGAGTACAATTTCAATTTATAAAGCTTTCTTATAACAGTCTCTTCCCTCAATATTTCGCATACTTTTTGCTTAACTCAACCTTTGGTTAATTTTAAAGCCATGTATTTGTACATAACTATACTTAGGAATGCATAATATCAGGGTTTCAAAAACTGCAGTCGAAACCAAAATCTGTCGAACAAAAAACGAAAATTTGTGTAGAACTTTTCGCTTTTTGAGTTTGAATGGGATCGACTGTTTACATTTAATGAATACGATGTAAAAGCAATAGTTTTTTTTTTGCCAATGACAAACGAAGACGTGGAAGAAATGACAGTTTTTATACTTTGACTGCAGTTTTTTTAAACGCTGTTTAATATTATATAAATAATTTATGAAAAAGAAATAATTCCCACATTCTATTTGTGAAAAATTAATTATTACAACATTTGAAATTCTTTTTTTTAAATAACTTACCAACAAAACGTTTTGCTAATATTTAAAACCCTTTTGTTAATTAAAGTTTATTTCTAATTTTAAACACATATTTTATAAAATATTAAAAACAAAATGCAACGATTTTAATTGGCAAAAATATTTTTATAAATATAAATTAAACTGTTTATGCCAAATTAATTAAAAATGTAACTGGATTTATGAATATTGTAATCAATGTCACAAATGAATTGTTCTAATTTTTTTTCTGTGTAATCTTTCGATGCTAGTTTTTGCTTTCTTTGTTAACACAATTTGTATTATCAAAGTCAATACCCACCACAGAATGATAGTTTCTATCTGTAGACATACTATTTAAATAAATAAATAAATATACGTAAATACTTGAATTTAAATGTTAATATGTATATTTTATATATAATTTTATATAACAAATATAAAATAAACTAATTAAATATAATAAATAAAATTGTTCTTATTTATTTTATATCTATTGACACAGTTTAATTTCATTAAAAAAACACAAATAACAATAATTTTATTAAATGTTTTTTTATTTAATTTAGGTTAAATGCTGAATGGCTTTTTTAAGAGATAGAGTAAATATAATTTTATACTTATTAATGTATTTTTAGTTAAGACTGGTCCCTAATGGACTTTAAACTTTTTTTCTTTAATGCAGTAACTTTTAAATGGTAAACGATAGCAAGAAAATTACATATTCTGTAAAAATTTCAAATCGATATTTTAAATATTGCATTTGCCAATTTCGAAGAATTTTGAATTGGAAAATATTAAATATTTTTTTATACTGAAAAATTTTGGAGTTAAAAAACTTCAACGATAGATGCATGAAAAAGGTTAAATCATTAATTGACAAATTATTGCTTTCTATAAACGAACATGTATCCAAGCGCCGCTTAAAGAGTCGGTCATGGGCATCATGACCCCGCTGGGCTAGGCGAGCACTTGCATTTTTAAATCATTAATTGGGTTTGAATTAAATTCGAATCAAAAAAAAAAAAAAAAAGAAAAAATTGTATTCTAAAAGCTAATACATCTCATTTATTTGAAATTATTACGGTCATGATGATCTTGATATAGCGCAATCTGGACGTCCACTTTTGGGCCTATTTTTCGAGCACTGTTATCGTTCAGGTTTCAATTAACGTTGATTTAGCAGCATAAGCCAGTGAGTTGATGCAGCTGAACAGAAAATAGCCCACAGGTGTCAAGTGCACAACTTTGAATTTTTTATTTCAATCAGCCGATGCTTGCGATCGCCGCATGGCACGTAACGCAATCCTTCATCTTACCCGGATCAATATCATCGATATTTGCAAGCGAAAAATAATTGATCATTGACCGCGACGCGACTTGATGCCACCAAAGAGTAAACCGCACTAGACTGTGCATTTTCGTGGATGTGATGGAGTCCGTTGGGTCTTTTGTGAATTGGTCTCACTCCGCCTATAGGCGGCAAGTTTGCTTATTAACAAGCCCGTTAATCAAAAACTATGTCGTGAATAATAAAAATCACTAAGGCGGGGTTTTTAAGATGAGGATTAAGTTTGAACTTAGATTAACGTTATATCTGAAACTCTGATTTTTCCGACGAAATGTGATTTTTTTTAATACTTCATTTAAGACCAACATTTGGCGGTACAAATCTGTTATCAGATTTATAAAAAACTCGGGAAAATCGGTTCAGATACAAAAAAGTTATGACCAAAATACCCACTTTCGGGAACCATAGATCTTCCCGAGTCCAAGCTTTATAACTAAAGTAAATGGTAAATTTCTTCTTCAACACGTCGGTATATAAATCTGCCAAATCGGTTAAAAAATGGCTGAGTTATAACCGAAATACTGAATCCCCAAAAATTACCTATAAAGTATATATATTATGGGTCCTTATGAAAAGCGAAGTTCAAATCCGGTTGTCCGTCTCTTCCCCCCCCCCCCCCCCTTTACATTTGTTTACATATACTAGCATAATCAATATGATTTTCGTTATCATCCTTCTTTATTATTTCATCTATTTAACGAAATTATTTTAACAAATCGAAACTAGGAATTTTTGTGTTTTTTTGCTACTTAAAAACCCCGCAAAAAGATAAAAGAAAACAAACACGCATACTTACATGCCACAAACTATTTTGGTGAATATATTTCCATATTTCGGTTCACAACTGAAATAAGTTTTATGGTTTACAACTTTGCTATTGTGGTGAACAAAAACATCAAAAGTAATTACAACTCAACACAGTGAACATAAAACGGGCCATATTTCATTTTAATGATATTCAAACAACGTTCCTTCATGGTTTAGTTGTCTAGGGGGTGTGTTAAAATAGAAACTGTGAGTTCTCTGGTTCGAATCTTGTTTTTTAAAAATAAATTTTTTTAATTTTTATTTTTTTTATGTTCTAAAAACGATTTAAAAAAAATATTTACCAGTTTTCGCTTTTTAAATTTAATTTATAATGAAGTTTAAAGTATTATAAATATGTATGTATACATTTGTAAAAATTATTTAGTTTTTGTCTAGTTGCTCTGTATTCTGCTCCCACAATGGTGAAGGGTATATAAGATTCGGCACAGCCGAATATAGCCCTCTTACTTGTTAATTTTTTTAAATGTTTTCCAAGCAAGTTGAAGTCATTACAACATACCATAAACAATGTTTTCGGCGCTGAAATACGCTTTGGAACTGTTTTCTCGCATTCAATCAGCTTTGCGCTCTGACCAGCTCGGCGCACACTATGACCTGTTCGCGCTTTTTGTATAGAACCAGGTTTCTAGGCAACAAGCGGCCACACTGTACGCACCCTTAGGCTTAAAATAACACGCTTTTTTTAAAGTTTTTACAAGTTAAATAATTTTTCGATGAAACTTCGAAAACTGTTTCGGAAATAGTTTTGACCAAAAACATTGCACACTCATGATGAATTTAAATATTTTTTATTTGTCAATATGTTTCCTAAATTTTTAAATATTAAAAAAAAAATTTTCCCGTTTAATTTTGTACAAGAGATTATTTTATATTTAGAGTTTTAATCAAAAAACAATTATATTTTTTAATTTTAAAAACTTTTTCTCCTATCTGCAATACATTTTAATTTAAAAAAGCAGACTTTTATTAATTAAATTATTTCATGCATTTACCTACATACATAATTTAACGTAAAATTAAAAAAAAAATATTAGCCACAATTTAGTAGCTGTGAAATAAAACAGCAGTATTTTTATATTTTATATTTAATAATTTTTTGCTTTTCATTTATAATTTAAACATTATTAGTTACATAGTAAAACAGCATGTACATAACAACATTAACAAGAAAAAATTGTATCTATATGTATAATCTATTACCAATAACCCATATAGGATTAAAATATTAAAACAAAAAACAAATATAAAACAAATTTACTTTAAAAATTTGTAAAACAAGCGTAAACAAATGGAAGTTTAACTGGAGAATTAAAAAAAAAGAACATTGAAAACACAAAAATAGATAAATGGTGATTAAAACGATAAAAACAAGCAACATTTTTCTACATAGGAAAAAAAAACAATTATTTAACTAAATAACGCAATTTGTTTATGCCCAACAACATGGTTGGTCGACCTGAGTTTATTTTGTTTATCACCACAAATATTTACCAGGAATGCAAATACTACCAAAAGCACTCACACACACACACACACAGAGAGATACGAGTTGCATTTTAAATAATATAAAAACAGATAAATAAGTGTGTAACTGCTTTAAAATTTGTTGCTGACAAATTTACAATAACAAAAAATATTTGTTTAATTTTTTTCTTTTTTAGTAGCACTAAAAGGTTTTTTTTCAAATGGAGAGTATTTAATATCCGATTAAACTCAAAAAAAAAAACAAACAATTTTCATACAACTTTTTATTCTCTCCACCACCAGTGGTGAATAAGGGTACACTTATAGGGCCCATACAAAATACCATCATGATTGTACAATCAAGTGATTGTGTCAGCTGATGGACCGTGTATGAGCTTGTGGTGTGATTGTATCAGCTGATGGTGCTTTATCAAAAATAGTTTGATATTTTTTTTTGATTGTACCAGCATGATTGTATCGTGTGCTGTAAAGTTAGCTCATAAATGTTAAATCGTCAAGGCATAAACACAAAAAATACAAAATTTAAAACAAAATTTAAATTAAAACACGTTTTTTTTTACTCCTTATTCGTTTTCGATTTAGGATAATAGCAATAATAACAGCAGAACAAATTTTATTGTTATTCATTACAACCTTTTCCACACAATTTTTGGTAAAAAATGAATTTTGTACCAGCATGCTGGTGTGTTGTGTGCTTCAAGCTTAATTGCACAATTACTTGATTGTACAATTATGATGGTATTGTGTATGGGCCCTATTAGTTTATCAATCCGTGTGAAACTTTTTTAATATTAATCTAGGTCCCCATAAAGTATATATACTCTATGTCCTTAAGTAATTTCAAGTCGATTAAGCTCTGTCCCTTTGTCCTTCCGTCTGTATGTCCGCCTGTATAAAACACGCTCACTTTCCAAGGACTTAACAAAAAACAAACAATATTGGTGTAAGTTATTTCTAGTTTTCTCTAGCAGATTGAGATTCAGCACAATCGGTTGAGTATAAAAATTATTTATTTATATATTTATTTCCTTAAGTCTATGGAAAAATCCTTACAGACTATTACAAATTTTAGTAAGTAAAAAAATACAAGTTTAGAACGATTAATTTAATAAGTATAATATGATATTATATCACTCATTATGACTTTAATGTTTTTTTTTAAGTCAATATGTTAAACAGACTTAACGAAATGGATCAAACTGAGCAAAGTTTGTAGTAATGTTATATTTAATACTTACGATGCTTTAATGTCTTGATAGACGAACAGGTACAATAAGGTTAATTATCCCAGAAGAAATGAAGAATTGACACTTCCATTGATTAGCTTAATTAGAAAAAGAGCATTTCACATTTTTCAACGACTGTTAAAGTTGATAACTTGACAATTGCAAGACGGTTTAAATAGCATGGTAACCTTAAGCGAGGGTCCCAGCCCAATCCACGAAGGCATAATTATAAAAACAAGATTTGAACTGACTCGATTTTGTTAGAGTGTACTGAGTACAGTGGACCCCATATCACCGATCAATAATCAAGAATACGTCGACCCAAAATGGTAAACAGTTGCTTGGTAACATAAGGATCTGAAAACTCTTTAGAACACCTTTTCATAAATCCTAGGGCACCAGTAGCTTTGTTAGTTGTTAGCGTTATGTGATTCCTGAAATCCAACTTTCTGTAAAAATTTACTCCTTAGCCATTTATGGAATCAACCAGTTCAAGTATAGAAGCATTTATAGTATAAATGCCATTATTTGGAGACTTTCTTGAAAAAAAATCATATTTTTAAATTTCTTTACATTAGTTCCATTAAATTATCACTACACCTAGATGTCAAGTAATAAATATCATTCTGCGGAAGTATTTGTTGATCAATGTTAATAAATATTTTTTTCATCGTCTGCATACATCAGTGTGTTGGAATTTATTACAACAGAAGGAAGTTCATTTATAAATACAGTAAATAAGAGCGGCCCAAGACATGACTACTCTGTGGCACTCCAGATAATACATATATGTGGTTGGAATACGTGTTACGCAACCTTACACATTAGTTTATATTCGTTAAATAGACTCAATGCATTTCGTTAGTGAAGTACTTAGTTCTAATCGACTAAACTTATGAACAAGTGAGCTATGATTTACTTTAACTTAACTCAATGTAAATAGCGTCGGTTTGTTTGCCAGATATAAATCTTTCGTTAACTACAGTTGTAAATTCAAGAAGATTTGTGATTGTTGATCGTGATTTAGGGAATCCATATTGCAATTGAGATAATGCAGATGTGATAGTGTATCATAAAAAAGTTTTGGTATAACACATAGTTTAGCAATTCCTCAGAAATTTGAGATAACAGCTTTTGATCCAGATTTAATTTTTTTTTCAATACATATTTATTTATTGAATCTTCATATACTAAATATGAACTAACAATAACAATTAATGAAATCTTATCCAAATACTTTGTTTTGTGTCCTGCCAGTGCCAGACAACAAACTGCGTCATCCCGGTTTCTGTTCACATATGTAGGTGTTTATCGCTCGTCAGATTGGGTGAGTGCAGCAGTGTCTCTTCTTCTTAAGCGAGTGTGGCCGCCATGATTTAAAATATTTCGAGCCAGTGGATTTCAGTGTTGTTCAAGCCTTTTCAAATATAATTAAAATTTATCAAATTTATGTTTGAGTTTTTCACATACCAGAGAGCGGCTGTGATAATTCGAAGAAGTTTATTTTGGCGCCTTTGAATTTTTTCGATATTAGAGGCCGAGGCAGTGCCAAATAGTTGAATACCGTAGCACCAGATAGGCTTTAAGATAGAGTTGTTAAGTATAAGCTTGCAATCGAAACTAATACCGTGTTCAGATATGCACCTTTATTGAGTTTTACTCAATAATTGCCATTATTGAGCTCAATTATTCATACAAAATTGCAATTTAGTTATTGCTCAATTAATACGAAATTGTTATAAATATTGAGTAAAATTAAAATGCGACACTCTAACAAGTGTGTTTATTAAGCAAAACACAACTTACTAAACAGAGTTTTGACATTTGGCAACTTAAATTACAACAAAAAAAAAAGGCCCATTTATCAGGTCTGCGCAAAAGCCAGATGTTTATTCCTTAAAGATGTCAAAAGTTCTTTACATTTTGCTTATACATGTAAATTTTTGTTTACGTTGAATGTTGTATGTAGTAGTAATATAAATTGAGTTAGCTAAATTGTGTATATGTAAACAGAAAGACAATTATGTCAATTAACCGAATATTGACTCAATAAAAAAGGTATATCTGAACACGGTATAACCCTACATTTCCACATGCAAGTAGTGTATACGTATTAATTACGAAAATCAGGGAAAATAGACAGGACAGTGCAAGTTCATTTTTAAAATAACGGCATCAGCTTTTTTATTTTTAAATAGTTGCACCTTTAAACTCTCTTCGTGGCTACGATAGAAATTAATTAAATTTATAATCTTTTCTTTATTTAACTATTATGAAATCTTCGACTGTTCGGAATTCAAGACACAAAAAACTTTAAAAAATTTATTTTCTTTTTATCTTTTCTTCCCTGTTCAGGTCCATAGGTAGGAAATCGTTAAAACTTCAAGGAAACCATCAACTATAGAAATGTACCTAAGATCTCAATAAACAACTTTCTAGAGCATATAAACTTCCTAGGAATGATTCTTAACATCGTTAAGGTAGCGCTTACGCAGCCGCAAAAGTGAAAAATTTCCCGAAAATTTTTTCATTTTATTTGTTTTTGCTTTACTTCAATATGGAGACACTATGCTATCTATAACCATATACGGATACCACTACGTGGTGAAAGATCAGCAAATAAAATACCAGTTTCCACAAGTTTTTCCAAAGTCAGGCACTTTTTTTATGGGCCCCCAAAAATTCGGGGCCTCGGTGTCATTTTTGCAAAAAAGTGATAATTTTCTCAGGCTCATATATTGCAAACCGTTCGGAATTTTGATTTACCCTCTGAAACAAAGTTGTAGCTCTTTCCATAGAGAACAAAAATTGTGATTATGTAAAATCAAAAAATCCTCACCTTCAAGATCAAAATCACAAAAAGCTTTAAAAAATTCGATTTTTTTACCTTTTTTCCCCCTGTTCAGGTCCAAAGTAGCAAACCGCCCAAAATTTAAGGAACCAACCAACTACAAAAATATACCTAAGATTTCAATAAACAACTTTTTAAAACATATAAACTTCCTAGGAATGATTCTTAGCATTGTTTAGGTAGCAGCAAAAGTGAAAAATTTCCCTAATAATTTCCTTAGCTAATAGGCCTCAATGACTCAACTTTTGTATGATATTTACCTGGCCTTGGTATCATGGTAACTAAGGAAATCTTCCACTTTTGAGGAAAGTATTCCAGACGTAATGTAGCATTAAAGATAAAACGAATAATTTTCTTTGCTATGCGAGGTAGCTTCAACAAGATTTTATTACTGATCTTATCAATTCCAGGTGCCTTCTTAGTGTTTAATTCACAAATAGCCTTTCTATTTCTATCTATATCTTAAATCTTAAGGAAATAGGTGCTCCACCATTAACATGCTGTAACTCGACTGCTATATCGTGAAATATATTTGGGGTAAATACGGTTTTCAAATGATTAACAAAAAGATTTTCTTTTTCAATATCGTTTCTTGCCCAACTACCATTCACGTTTCTTAATGGTGGCTTAGAGATAACTGGCCTTTTTAGGTTTCTAGCTGCACGCCATAATGAGTAGTGAATGCATTCATACCCGAATATACCGAGATTCTTTTTTTTAAGGCAAATTCAATGCTGATATAATTGTAAATCAGTTATTCAATAAATAAGTAGATTAAAATTGAAATCCGATAAGCAAGGCCATCTTTAATGTTGGATGTTCTGAAATGAAAAGTCCGGGAAAAGAAAATTCTATACGAAAATTCTAAAGCGTTCTCCCGAAAAGCAATTTAAGAAGCAAAATATTCTAAAAAATTTGTGTAACTGTAATGGGATTTGATCTTATACAACTTTTTTGATACAAAAAGTAACTCCAGCGAATTCTGTGATGAACGCTCCACAAGGCCCACTTCTGAAATATTCGAACTCTCGGTAAAGGGGATTAAGGATTCGGCACAGCTGAATATAACACTAATACTTATTTTTTTATGGTTTTATATTGTTTTTAAACGTGCTGCGGCTAAGCCACAAATGATTAAAATTAATTCGTACAAATGTAAAAATAGACATTTTAGTTAAAAAATTTACAACAATACATATGTGAATAGAAGTTTTTTTTCCTCTGTGAAATTTTGAAAAACTTTGATTTAAAGCATTTAACTTTTTTTGTATTTGCTACTGAAGGCACTTAATTATGTCCTCATTAATTTATAATAATGAACATTTTATGACAATAAATCACTTAAACTAAAACACAAACCTCTCATATTTGCATACATGTACACTCATATCTGCTCACACACAAGTGCATAATTATCTACACACAGACGTATTGAAAATGATGTGCCACAAAGCAAAAGATACATTTTCCTAATGAAGAAAAAAGCTGAAACTAGATAATAAACTTTAGTGGGTCAATTTAATGGGAGAGGCTGGTGTTAAAAGTCATTTTAATATTTAAGCTTTTTTACTTTTGAACTGCTTTTGTGTAACTACAGTACAGTAAACCCAATCACCAAATAAAGTCAAATTAAAGGTCTGATAATATAGAGTTTGGACATTTTAAAAGAATAGAAAATAATAACCTTTACAAATTGGAGGATAAATTATGTAAATTGTTGGGGTCAGATGCCCGAAACTTGAAATCCCGAATCGTTAAGTAAAGCTTCTCTGCATAGGCGGGCTTCGGCTGGTCGCAAGGATTTTCTGCTTTATAGTACAACAAACACAGGCTTCTCAAACTCGGACTCGATATCGGGTTTTTAAATTTGGGATTTTAAAATTCGGGATTATAAAGTTCGTAATTTTGAGATTCGGAATTCTGAATTATCATAAAACATTTCGCTATTTTAAAATTCGGAATTATCATAATCTCCCTAATTTTAAAAAAGTGGAAGGAGTTTAAAAATATATTTGTATAGTTAACTTTTTATTAATTTATTTTTGTATATTAAACGAATTAATAAATCTTTTTGGAGAAACAAAATATGGAATTGCAAATCTGTTTGTCCAACAAATATTAACAATTAGGCAATTCACAAAGTGTTCTATTGGGTCATACTGGTTATATATTCTATATTTTTACTAATGTCACAACCATAAAATTATAGCATATTTAACAATATGACACAACAGAAAACTTTGTGAATTGCATGGATAATATTATTTATTATCCATTTAAAAGTTGAATCAATTTAAAAAAAAAATCTATTTTTCCACTTCTGGATTGGTATATCTTGATCAGTGTTGCCAATTTAGCCATTTAGTGGCTAGATTTAGCCATTTTTCACCCTGTTTAGCCATTAAAAAATGAGTTTAGCCATTAGCCATTTTTCAACTTGTTTAGCCATAAATTTGTTTTGCCGATTTTCTTTTAAAAGAATAATTTTTATTTTATTATACAAATTTATAAAAGTAAAATAAACACTTTTAACAATTAAAACGCCTTTAATTTAAATCACAACTTTTACAAATGTTAAAAATCGCTATAAGCTATGACGCTGAAACATCTTTCAAAATAAAGGAACAGTATTCCACTATTAAACTTAAAAAATGGATCAATACAAACATCGCTGTTTCTTTCTGGTTGCAAGTATTTCAATAAAGAGATGCAGGCGGTAACAAAATTGTTTTAGAAATTTCAGAATTGACTATAAAGTTGCTCTCACTTCCATGGTCTAATGCTGAAGTAGAGAGGGTGTTTAGCCAAGTAAACATCGTTTAAGGTAATTTGAGAAATAGGTTACATAAAGCAACCGTTATTCGATTTTATCAATTAGGTAAATATTTTTACCATAACAATACAATATTTATACCACCACCACAATAGTGGAGAGGGTACTATGCTTTTGTGCTGAATATTGGTCCTTAGCCCACATTTACGTATACCGATTAACTCAGAATCACTTTTTGAGACGAATTAACGATGTTTGTCCGGCTGACTAGCTGTCCATGTAAACCTTGTGCGCAAAGTTCAGGTCGCAATTTAGAGATTATTTGATAAAATTTGGTACAAAGGTTCTAATGTGGTGTAGGGTATCATAAAGTCGGGTTTAACCGACTATACTTTCTTACATGTTTTTTATTGTAGATCTGGAGTCAAAAAGTTGGATAAATGTTGTCGTGATTATAATTTACCTTCAAATTATTTAAAACTTATGAATTTTTGAAACTAATGAGTGATTCCTATGAGATGAACAATAACAACATCGAATTTTTCGATGATTTAATTTTTTAATATTAATTTATTTTAATATTAATTTACGTTTATTCTTATTTAACAAATTGATCTTAACTCACAATTTTATCGTAAACAACTTTAAATGAATTATTTCTGTTTTGTTATTGAATTTTAATGTGTTATTATTTAAAAAAGCTTTTAGCCATTTTTTAGCCCATTTTTACAATTTTTTAGCCATTTTTTGCCGTAAATTTAGCCATTTTTGGTCACCAAGTTTTGGCATAACTGATCTTGATTAAAGATCTTACTCCTTTATAAATCATATCTCTTTGTTTTAAAGCAACTTTTCCGACACTCCCTCGCTTTAATTCAGTTTTATATACAACAGCCAGTGTGTACTCGAATACCACGCTATGTTCTCTCTAATGCAGAAACATGCTAAAACAATGATTTGTATATTGGTCTCTGCCTCTTTTATGTGTACAGAAATTTCGTTTTTTTCCTACGCTTTTGCTTTTACAATTTAACAACAATAACAAGCGCAAAAAAAACAATACAAACAACAACACCAACGCATCGTATACATAGATGAATTTAATTAATCTTACGACCGTCATTTGCACACAATTGCAATTAACTTGCAACTTTGCTATAATTACAAATGACCTCATGTTTTGCTACTTATCAACATCACAACACTAACTAACCACCAACACTATCACATGAACACAAACACAAACACACTGACTATTATCATACCCTTAGTAAAATAAATTATATTTTTTTTTTGGTAAAGCGGTCAATTAAGTGGGGAAGTGTAAAAGGGAGGAATTGGAGTTTGACAGTCGAGATAAAGTTTGGATGTGCACAACTTTATATTAAAGTAATATACATATTAAGATTACATAATTTAAATTTTAGCCAATCTTATTCCAGTATAATTTTGCGCTTTAGAGCCCTGCAGGTGGCTCAATTGTAGGCGATTCTATAATTTTTAGCCAAATATTTAACACAATTTTATTCAGAATTTACTTAATTTTCTGATTTAATCGCAGAGATAAACTTTGCTTATCATAGTCTGAAACTCGGATTTTTCCGACAAAATGTGATTCTTTTTTTTTATTACATTAAAGACAAACATTAAACAAAATTAAACTTATCCGTCAAAATTTTGTATACAAACTTGGTAATGGTGGCGCAAATCTGTTTTCAGATTATCCAAACATAGTTTAACTGAGATCTCAAAAACCCAGCCCCACCACTGAACAAAATGTAACACGACAGCTCGGTCAAAAATGGTTAAAAATCATATCTGATACAAATTTTTATTCAAAAAACAATTTTGTTTTCGTTTTTAAAATTTTGTATTTAAAACAAAATTATCCTTTAATTTTGGTTTAGTTTATTATTTATTAAAAATGAATTTTTCAACGAGATTTTTTAAAAACTTTTTTGCTATCTTATTTCGATTTAAGATGTTTTGTTAATATGCCACAGATATGGAATTACACAAACAAGTTTTTTGTGAAATATTTGTAATCTGCGTAAAACTTGTGGAAGCGTAGATTGACGGTGCGGGGAAAAATAATTTTTAAAATTTATTACAGGTTTTTTCGCGAATTTTTCAACACAAGTGCAGCAGCTCAAATATTTGAAAAGATCCCAAACAACAGAGACCACTTACTGCCTATTCCGATGTGCGAAAGAATTCTTTCTTTCTACCAACTACATTTAAAACAAAAACAAAGTTTTTAAAATTTGTTTTTGTTTTAAATATAATTTTTCGAAAGAAAGAATTCTTTCGTACATCGGAGATAGGCTCTTAGTTTTCTTCATGATTAACCCACATTGTATTATTTTAGAAAAAAATAACTTATCGTAAAGTCTGAAATTTCGTAACTTTAATAAAATAAGAGTTTGCACCAATATTGTGCAGAACGAGCGATACGATATGAACGTATACATGACGCCATTTTAAAGATTTTATGTCAAAAATTTATAAAGATCTCAAAAGGTTCTCAATTTTACTTTCTCCGTCATTAAGACTAACCGGGGCATTATATCTTTAATAACACACAGCTGGAGTCTCCTCCAAAATATGTTGGGAAGAACCTTCACATAAATGAAGAGAACATACACATATCGAGATAAAAAATTGTTACAATTACTTCTAAAGAATCTAAAGCTGTATAAGTTGGTGCAAGTGCAAACTGCGAGAAATTGTACCTTAAGTTGGCCTTCTGCAGAGTTAATTCCTGTTATAATTAAAATTACAAAAAACTATCCTAAAAATGGAATAAGTAGTTCAAAAATAACACTACGTGACAAAATTTCAACAAAGTCGTGACCAAATGAGTATGACAGCTGTAAAATTTTCCGCTGAATCCGAATATTTCTTGACCAATCTTCACTAGCAATCCATGGTTATTTTAGAAATTTTATAACCTTTCACTAAAAAGGAAGAAATACATAATCCGTTTAAAATTTTTAAAGATATTTCAGTCACATCATCTTTTTTAAAAACAAAAATAACGGTTATTTTGGAATATCAAAAAACTGTCACTTAGTGTAATCCAAGGAATGCGAAAACATTACAGTGCTTGAACATTTATTCCGAAAGTTCCAACGCTGTACTAAAGACAAAATCTTCTAATCCTTATACCCGGATAAATTTTTCCCTCCCTATTATGATTTGGTTGACATCTTAGAGTTCACAATGTCAATACAAAATGTTGCCTCTTAAGGATGTTGACAAAATAGGGTGTTGCCTTTATACAGATCACATTGTATTCTTATGGCCACTTAAAATGTTCGTTAATCTATTCAGCTACAAAATAGCTTTAAAAAAAATTTATTTTTCATTGAAAATATAAAGACAAACGGAAACAAATTACTGGCCACACCTGTACTTGGGTATACGTTCTTGTATTAAAAGTTGGGTATAATGACTAGGGTTCACCAATCGAGATATCTATCATGTAACTCGGACCAGTTGTGAAACATGTGTTAATCTAACATCCCATTGGATTGGAGTTCTATTTGTAACGCATGCGGTTGTCTCATTTTTTTAATAATAAAATCTGTTTTTATTATTAAGATGTTTTAAAAGTCTCCATTAACTAAATGCTAAAATCTTGTGTGGCATTCAGGTATTAACCAATTCACGATTAAGTGGTTAAATATCTGACTTAAATAAGTTTATAAAATTTGAGAAAATCGATAACTTATACCTTTTTTTAAACAGAAACCGTCAGATATAACTGAACCACATTTGGCATAGTATTTATATAAAGTTAACTTCACAGCGAAAGTTTTTTGAGCTTTTTATACAGCAGATACATTTTTGCTTATTTTCCAAGATTAAGTTTACTCCAATGTAGTATTTTTCGTTACATCCTCTTGCTCTAAGCGACAGCTACCCTTTTTTTTTCAAAACTATAAACAAATCATTATATTGATAATTTTTCGAAATTTTGATATTTAATTATTATTTTTTTATTATTTATTATTATTATTTTGATATTAATTGAGTTCATCAATTTTAATTTTTATTAAATTATTTTACTGAAGGAAGGAATTTCACAACATGAAAGAAATTAAAATTATTGATAATAATTAGTATTGTGGTAATTTTTGTTGAACTGTTTGTGGTTTTTTATCAAAATTTTGATATTCCTAATTGGGCTTGAGTTCTTTCAATTTAATTTTCATTTAATTTTTTTTATGAAGAAAGGAATTTTACAACATGAAATGAATTAAAATTTATTGATAATTTTTCATTCTTGACTGCCGCGGGGCTCGAACCCAGGCTTTCACGGACAGGTTACCCTTACATGTTTCAATTGCAACCACTCAATCTCTTCAGAAGGTTTTGCCGTTTAACACTCACGTCCATCGACGACTGCTGGCAGTCAATAGTCAAACATCAATCTTTAAACCAAATTGTAGTTAAACTTTGGTAGATCGATATTTGCTTTGAATGATTATCTATTTTAATTGATTAACATGTTCTTCCTTACTTCCGTTTTTTTTTTTTTTTTTTTTTTTTTTTTTTGTCAAGAATTCTTCTCGAAGTCCAATTATCAATAAATTTAAATTAATTTAATGTTTCATTCCTTTCTTCATAAAATTAATTTAATGAAAATTAAATTTGATGAACTTTAGCAAAATTAGGGATATCAAAATTTGGATTAAAAATTTGTTGAAAATTCGGGTTGAATTTACGTTTCGAGAATAAACACATTATCATCTTCAGAATTCTTTTCAGGGGTCTAATAACCGCATACGATATCGAGCAAAATTGATCGAAATTATTTATTTTGGTATCATGAAACTCGATATCGAATGATATGTATTGAATTTGAAATAATAGCATTCGATATCGAGTAACTCGACATTACATTTATCGAGTTTTCATTCGATACGTCAGTGTCTATCGTATGCCAAAAATTTCGATAGTGTATTCGATACGATAGTATCGAATGTGGTGATTAGACCCCAGTTCTACTCTCTACACCACCACTCTACTTCCAGCCAACAGTCAAACACAAATCTTTAATTAATAATCATATTTCAATTTATTTACATGTTTCTTCTTTTCTCTCCGTTTAATTAAATAATTTAATTTTCCTTTTTCTGTGACAATACGGTCGCAACTGGCCTATAAAATAGAATTATTGTAGGATCAGAAAACGGAAGACGCAACGTCGTAAATTTTAAAAACACGCTTCATTTACCCACAATAACGTCATTAACGTAGTTTGTTTTCTTTCAAAGAAATTTTAGACATTTTTTTATTATTTTTTTTAAGAGATGTTTAATTTCAAAACACAAAAATATTTTAATTTCATATACATACATACCCTGGTCCAGTTAGAAGGGCTGCGCAAAACTACAACAATGCAAACATAGACAAATCAGCATTCATTTTGTTTGTGTAAAACATGATAAAACATCAAAAAGAAATGCTACAAAAAAGTAGCACGCAAAAATATTATGAGCAGGTGTTTCGCGCAGACCTAATAATTTAACTGTAATGCATTAATATCTCATTTATTTTTCCGTGACATTATGGTCGCAACCAACGTATAAAATAGAATTAATCCCGAATCACATAGAATACTTTGTACACTATACGTTGCTATTTTCAACTGACAACTAAGTTGATAAGCGGGGTTTCTTATTAGCTTCGTCCCATATCGTAAGTTTCCGTTAACACAAAGAACTAAATTTGGGCAACTTTTAAATTTTAACGTACGTTGGATTATTTAAAACTATTAGTTTGTTTTTTGATTTGCTTTTATTAAATTTGTTGTGTGACCAAAAATAAAAGCAAATACAAAAAATAAACAACAAAAACCTAATAAATAAAATTGCCTTCATTACAGTGTCCACTATGTGGCACTCCTCTGCTGTTACATTAGAGTCAGTTGAAAAAAGCGTCGTATAAAGTACAAAGTATTCTATGTGACTAGGTTATTAGATTTAACTCGAAGTACGACTTAGATACGCTTTTGCGTTGTATAAACTATTAAACGTTTTATTTGAAATGGTATCTACGGTTACGTTTAAACCTAATAAATTGTTTATCGCAGTTTTATATTTGAATATGTGTTCCGTTAAGAATACTTTCTTAGCCCTTTAACGACCACGGGCACACCGGTGTCCCAACAAAAAAATATTGGATAACTAAATTACGAAAAAAAAGAATGGGTACCATTTTAATTTTAGTAGTTCTTAAACGTGTCTTTTTTTAATGTGTTTAGATTAAAACAAGTTTGGATTAGTTTTGGGACACATTTGTCCAACAAATTTCCAAAAAAAAAATTTTTTTTGTTTTAAGTTTAAAATATGCTTTTTGGCGGTAACAGATTCGCATTAAATAGACAGAATGATTACTTTTATTCAAATAGCCTTATGGTCGTTAGAGGGTTAAACATATGTTCTTCTGCTTTTCAAATTTTTTGCTCGCATATTTTAGTTTTTAAGCAAATATTAATTTAAAATTCTTAACAAAATAGAAATTTTGAACCTTCTTTTAAACTCTCTTGAATTATAAGCCTTTTTATATGGATTTTTATCCTAAATTTATACTCCAATATTTGTGAAAGTTTCAGTGAAAAATCAGTACCGAATTTTCATTACGACGTTTTTGCATACAGGCCTGACTTTTGTAGATATAGAGTACAAAAAGGTTAAAAACTGGATAGATTTTTGTTTGTTAGATCTGTCATGACTTCACCTTAAAAATGAAAATGAAATCATGCCTTTTGTTAAAATTAAATATCAAAGTGGTATTCCGGTCTTCAGTACATATGCTGCCCTCCTCTAAAAGAAAGTCACACCTCCGTTTTAGTAGTTTTAAGCAGGATAGAAAAAAAATTCTACTCGCGAGCACAATTTGAGTAAATTCTCTCGTTTTCAAATTTGTGTTTGCGAGTTTTATTTTTAAACCAGCCGGCCAAAATGTTTTTCTACGCTCCTCAAAACTACTAAAATGGGGACATGACTTTCGTTCTTAGAAGGAAAAATATAAAAAAGTCAAAAACTGCCGTTTTTCAGAAATTTTTAAACTATGTATTTTTTTCTTTAATAACACATAAATTATTCTTAATTTTTATAACAGTTTTATAACAATAGTTAAGCAAATCTAAGCATTTATATCCAAATCCAAACAAAATTAAAGAAAATCTTAAATTTTTTATGCACTTTAATCCTTTTATCCTTGAGCTTATTACGCCACTGCCATTTTCAGCAAACGTAAATGTAGTTGTTTATTGCACCCAAAATATATTACAACCGATGATGTACCCGACTCGACTCACTCCCAGTAAATGAAATATTTTTTATGGCTGTTACTAAATTGCGAGTGTGCGAGTGTGCGTGTGTGTTTGTAAATGAATGTTTATGTAACAGTTAAATTGTTGTTTTAAACCATTGATGTCCATTCAAGCAAACAATTGTTTGTAAGCCCCACCCCTTTGTTTTTTACGCTCTTTAATTTAGTTGCACACGTACGGAAGATGAGTTGATCTTATTTCAAATACAGTGTGTAAGATAAGTAATAAAATTAAAAAAATATTTGAATGTTTTTACGAAATTGTCATAAAAGCATAAATGTAGAAGAATTAAGTGGAGTTTTTTTTAGATATAATTCTTAATTTTAATTTCTAAACATGCTCGCACTTCACATTGAATTTTTTTAATGGTAATAGGTATTTAAAAATTTCCAATTCTTACTGTTTGTTAAAAATTTTTAAAAGTTTACATTTTAAAAGACAATTTAAAAAATAGAAAATTTCGTTGGACGGTATTATTATAAATATTTAACGATCAAAACAATTTATTTCTATTAAATTGAAATAAAATTTGTGCGATTAGTTTTGTGTATCTCTGTATTTTTAAACTCTCTCATAATACATATGCAAAACATTTTTGAACATCAATGTTTTAAACCCACAAACACATGAACACTGTTACGTATAAGCGATAAAATGATGGTGATCTCGTTCATTTTAACTCATACGCCGTGTTGGCTTATTAAACAAAAGTCCCGTTCCCTCCTCATGTTTTAACTGACCAACAGAGTAATAAATAATGCATTTTGCTTGGAGTGTTACAATATTAACACACCTTTTGCCACAGATAATTTGCATATTATTTGAAATGCAAAAGACACATATACACACGCATACATTAATATACAATCATTTATTTATAAGCATTTATATGTGTCTGTTTCGAAATTTATATTAAAACACCTTTTTTTTTAATATAATGACTGTTTTATATAAACAATATTTTTTTTGTACTTTTACTTTTTTTTATTTCAGCAACAGAATTTATTTTTGTAAAAAACTGCTACTTAAAAGTACCAAACATTAAACAGTAAAATATTAGCAAAAACTTTTTAGATAAATAATTATTATAACAAGCAAAAATGTTAAAATAAAAACTCTGTGAAATTCGAAAAATTGATCGGAAAATTGTAGTAAAATATAAATAAAAAAAAAACTAAATAATGGCAAAATGTATATTAAAGGCGAATGTATAAAATCTGTATAAATAATTCAATTAATTGCTTACCAAACAAACTGTTAATGTTGTTTCTACTTTAAACTAAATGCAAAAAAGAATAAAAAAAACAAACTAATTTATTGATATTTTAGTTAATTAATAATGCAAACAAAAAAAAAAAATATGTATCAATAATTAACCTAAAATTAATTTAACTAAAATTATGAAATAAAATTAGCAAATAAATTATTAGAGTAACAATAATAAAATGTTTATAAAGATTTATTTCATATCAAATATATTTATAAAATTACTACAAATAAAAACCCAAAACTTGTAACAAAAAATTATTTATAACTAGAACGCTTACAGAAATTAAATAAAAAATTTAAAAGGAATGTATAGAAAATCAAAGTTTAGTGAATTAAGGAAAAAGCTAAGAATGTATTGATTTAATGAGTTGGCATGTAAATGATCATAGAGTAAAAAGTCGAAGCAAATAAAAAGATAAACCGCTGAAATGAATGATAATCAATATTTGTTTTAATACACGCAGAAATCAAGTTAAAAACGACGAAAATAAGGTTGATTTCAAATTTTTCGGTGGTGATTTTGCTTCATACGTTTTTCATGTTGATTCAACCTGATTTTACAATAACTTGGGAACAAAATTTTTTTCTTGTAAAATAACTTTAATTCATGTTAATTTAACATTGCAGTAAAGTTAGAGCAAAATGGTATTTATATTGAAATAACAATCCGAATCACATTGAATGAAAGTTATTTCAAGTTGAAACAACGTGAATTTAATGTAGAATCAAATTGGTTGGAGTAGGATATAACAGTGTGAAGATAACATATGCATTTATTTAAGAATAATAAAACACTTACCCCTATAACACATGTTTCACTTATTTTGTATTCTCCCTTGTTAACAGAAGCATCAGCAGAATCGCCCGATATGGTTTTCGTCATCATTCTAAGCTGAAAACTTGATGTACTATTCAACTAAATCATTTTAATTAAAAGATTACGGGAATTGTCTTCTTTTTATAACATATTTTAAACATGAAAATAAAAAAAAGTACATACTTAAGTATGTATGCATGTTAATTTAACAAGATAAACTTTTGATTTTAATATAAAACAGGTTTTTATGGATTCAATATTGAACAATGTTATTTTAACAGTAAATAATATTTAATAAATGTGACTTAAGGTTATTTTAATATTTTTCATTTAAAATTAATATGAAATAATGATAAATTTAAATAATTCTCAATCAACATTTCTCCATGTTAATTTTACATTGGTATTTTTTTCTGTGTGTAAGAACATAAGCATTAGAGATGAGCGATCCCGTGATTTTTAAGGAACATCGTGATTAGTGAACGTGATTTTAAAATCACTGTTATTTAAAACTGTGATTGTGATCACAACTTTTATTTTTGTTCTAGGATGTTTGAAAATTTTTATTACACGAATAATCTGAATAGATTCAAAACTAACAAACAACTGCAAAATTCAGGTTAAAAAACTATAACAAAACAACAATTTTTGGTTTGATTTTAAAAGGGGGTGTTCGGTTATTTTTCCAAATACGCAAACACAACTAATAAAGTTATAAAAAGGCAACAAATTTTAGTTAAAATTATTATATACAATGTAAATACATATATACACGATTTTGTACATTTTGTTGTTACATATATTTATAATTTGTGTTCAAAAACAGCAACATTTTCGTTTTATTGTCACTTAAACGAGTTCGCCGTTCATTTAACACTTGTCCAGCTTTCGAAAATATTCTTTCACATGGTACCGAAGAACCTAAGGCACATAATTTTTCTTGAGCAATTTGAGAGAGCTTGGGATATTTGATTTTATTTATTCTCCACCATTTTAAAATGTCTTCATTTCGCAATATAAGGTCGTCTTCCAAATATCTTTGTACTTCAATGATTGCTCGTGATGTTGTGGTTCCTCTGGGTTTAAAATGAGAAATATGCGAATCGAAAGAATTCCAAATAGAAAGTTCATTCGGGATAGCATTGTCGACTATTTCTTTTTCTGCGGTATTTGCTTGACAGTTATATAATAACGAAATTGAATTCGTAACAATTTCCTTAATATGTTCTGCACAAGTAGGATTAGAAAAGGCAAACGTTTTAAATCTTGGATCTAAAAAGGTAGACATTGCTAATGTCTCATTTTCTTCAATGTTACGCAAACGGTCAACAATGCCAAATTTCACTTTTGTAATAAATTGTGTAATTTCATACGGGTATTCACTTGCTTTAATATTTGAGTATACACTAATTAAACCATTTGCAATTGGAATTACAATAGATCCAGAACAGTACGATTCTCCACTAACATTTTGAGTTGCATCATCAAAAGGTTTTAGTATTAAGCACAGATTTTTAATTATGAGCCACTCCCTTTGTGATATAGATGGTAATTGTTTGTCAATTAGTGCAATTGTGGATTTAACTGCATCTTCGAGAAGTATAAGCCGTTGGAGCATGTATAATGTTGAATTCCACCTGGTTTCCACTTCTTGTAGCAATTTTAATGGCTCCTTACCGACATTTCTTTGGTATGCCATCAGTTTTGCATTGGACTTAGAACTTTTTTTAAAATGTCTTACAATTTGTTTTATTTTATTTAAAATTTTAGAAATCTCTTCAGTTTTAAGTCCATCTTTTACAATTAGATTGAGGGTGTGAGCAAAACATCCAAAATAATTCCAGTTTAATTTAACTTTAATGGCATTTTTAATATTAATAGCGTTATCTGACACGGCTAGTAAAATTTGGTCCTGTATACCCCAGCTCTGCACTATATCAGATAACAACAATGCCAAATTGTCGGACGTGTGAGAAACGTCAATTGAACGGCACTGTAGCAAAACGGTGTACAAATTGAAATTATTATCTAAAAAATGTGCTGTTACAGCAATATAACTGACCGTATTTCTGGATGTCCAACAATCTGTTGTGATGCAAAACTTAATACCATGTTTAATAAGTTCTTTAATTTTGTGCTGACACTCCTCGTATAATGCCGGAATAGCAGTCTTCGATATTGACTGTCTACTTGGCAGCTGATAAGATGGGTTTAAAGAAGCAACAAATGATTGAAATCCAGAATCTTGAACTACGCTGAATGGTTGAAAATCAAATATAAAAAGAAGTAGCAAACTTCTTGTCAATCTCACAGGCAGTCTTTTTTGTAATTTTGGGGTTCCCAAATAATGTGGACACTTTTGGTTGACGTAAAAATTTCGGTGCGCAATATGTTGCAGGCACCGATACTTGAGCGACAGATGATACTTGAACATTTTCTTCTGAATTCGGGGCAGTTTGGTTTTTGATTGTATTTGGCGGTAAAGGTGGCAACTGGGAAGAAACAATTTCTAAATCATCTTCTAAAATTTCCGTTCCGCGTTGTTCAAGCTATAAAAAAGGATATGCATACATTTTTAATTCCAATTAATCGAATCTTAATAGGTAGTTACTTACAATCTTCCTCCGACTTTCAGGCAAGGTGACAGTTGGATGTTTGTTGTTCATATGTTTTTTTAGATTGGAAGTGGATGTTTTATAAGAAATTTTTGTTTTGCATATATTGCATTTCGCATAAAAATCATCAATTGGATCAAATAACTTCCATATTTCACTTGTTTTTTTTTTTTTAATTCATAAGCCATTTTTCTTGTTTATTTGTTTAATATTTTATAAATTCACAATTTATAAAATTCACAATTTATAAAATTCACAGGTTTGTTTGTTTTATTCTAATGAAAAATCCAATTTGCACTAACACATGTGTGTTTACAAAAAAAGTTCTTTTAACAAGGTGTATTAATCAAGTACGCATCTCTACAACAAAAACATTGTGGTTTTCTTAGTGTCAAACAAACTCTATATAAACAAAATTTTGTTTGTGTTTTTGTTATGGAGTTTGCCAAAGAAAACACAAACGATCACCTGTTTGGTTGGACATACTTGAACAAATAAACATTGGCTTTAAAAAAAATTCTAATAAGGAAGAAGAGAGAGAACAAAAGAAAAAATAGCAACAATTACATTGATGAGTGCAAAAAACGCTATTACCCACACAAACAGTGAAATATCATAAATTTGTGTATGAAACAAAATAAGAAAATAACAACTTAGCAAGTACCTGTTACTTAACAGATTTGGTCACAACTGTGATTCGTGATTTTTCAGTAACAGTGATTAAATCACAGGTACGGAAATATCGCTCATCTGTAATAAGCATAGATACGGTATGCCCCAGTTTACATAAGGCAGGTGGGTGGTTTTTTTGTTGTTATTTGCCATTTAAGAATTTTAACAAAATTTCAATATATCCAAATTTAAGGTCTCATCGGTCAATGGAAATCTCTACAGGGAGATTATCCGAAGCTTTTTGTGGCAGAAAATTGATGATTTAGACATAGGGAATATGTGATTTTAATAGGATGGTGACGCTTGCCACACAGCCAGAGACACAATAAATCCTTTGAAAGCAAAGTTCGAAAATTGCATTGGTTCTCGTAGAGAATGAGTAAATTGGCCACCAAGATCGATTTGCGATTTGACACCCCCAGACTATTTTTGTAGGGTTTTTTCGAAATCGAAAGTGTAGAGCAATAATACCACAACATTTCAAGAGCTTCAAATAACATTATCTAGCAGATATCAACCATTAACAACAGTTTATTAAGACAGTATTGATAATTTTGGTAAAAGATTTGAAGCCTGCCAAGCCAGTAGGGGGTCACTTGACCGAGATAATTTTTAATTTTTAACCGGAATCTATTTGTAAATAACTGACATAAAAATACTTAAAATATTTACCACCCTTTATAAATTATAATGACTATCCCATAATGACAATCAATTTAATGCTTTGGGTCATTTTGAGCAATTTATTAAAGCTATACCACAACAATGGAGAAGGCCCCTGAAGGAAGGGTGCAAGTGTCTCCATGTCATCAGTTTTGTCGACTATTTTCTTGGCTTTTTGGCAACATTGTCATGTTCACTTTTCTATTTGCCTTCAATACGAAAAAAAATTTGTTATGTTTACTATAAACAAGGACTAAAAGTGTAGACTAGATTGATTAAAATATACTTGTGATTCTCTGGTTTCAAGGGTCTATGTGTTCCCAAAGGAACTACCTAGTAATAATACCAATGTCAGTATTAGAATTAACATAACATGCACATTAAAAATTTCTATAATAAATGTCATTGTGTGTGATATAATAACCTAGGAAAAACTTTTTGATTTTTAGTAATAGGTGGTAGTTATTTCATACGTTACATGGTAATTAGTTGTCATTACAATTGTCATTATTCGGAAAACTTCAATAAGTACTTACTAGTAATGACCTCAAAAACTACTTATTACTTCTATTATTTTCACTACTGAACATTTGCTTAGTAATAATCAGCTTAAAAACTACTTATTAGTTGTGTTGTTTTCAGTACCGAATATTTACTTATTGGTAACGTACTCAATAACTACTTATTAGGTCTATAACTAGTGATTTTTTTGCCTTCTGGTAAGTATATATTAATAACTTGGTTTTTTTTTACTTTTAGTAAGTGAATTGTACGTACTGAAATCTGTGGATAACTCGAACAAAAATAAGTAGTTATTCAGCCGAAAACAAGTAGTGTTTACTTTTCTCCAATATTACTTGTCAACTTACCGGGTAAGTAAAGTTTTTGCTGGGAAGTCACTAGTAGTAGTGGCTATGTCAGTAGTGCATCAGTACAGTTTCACTAGTGACATTTCCTACAGCGGCATTATTCGTTCGTGCTGTGACACTTAAAAATATTAATCTTAGACCCACCTTTACGTATATCAAGAACCACTTTCTGACAATTTCAGGCAGTTTAAAAATATGAAGAAAAAAAAACAAAATTTAGGCCCTGAATTTGTAAAACGCAACGCAACGCCAAAAATTATATTGGAACCAAAAACAAAATCGAAAATATTTCATAATTTTGTTGTTGTTTTCTATAGAAATGTATTATATATATTTCTGTAGAAAGCAACAACAAAATGTTTACATTGTTTTTGCAGTCAATGTTATTTTTTGGCGTTGCGTTTGCGTTTTACAAATTTAGGGCCTTAATACGAAAAAAAAAATAAGTTAACACGTATTCCGCAACCACGTAACTCTATTTTTTGTTTTAATCGGAAAAGTAATCAGTAAATACCGCCTTATATTGCAATTTTTTTGTTTGGCGGAATATCGGAATTTTTCCTAATTCTTGGATTATAAAAGAAAGGAATAAGATTCAAATATTTGTTAAAAAAAGTATTTTGTCTCTCCTGAAAAGTAGTTGTTTTTGAGTTACGAGGTTGCGGAAGAAAACCATCGATAGTCGATCAAGGCCAAACCTACACTATAACTTATAAGATTTTTTTATGTCGTGCTAAATTCCCAATTATTATTTTTGATAAATACACTGAAATTTATTGCTGCGGGAAAGCTCGTTTCGAGTTCGTTAATTGCAATTCAAATAAAACAAACCCAACACTTTAATTTATAACACTTATTTTCTAAGAATTTAATCACTTTAACAACCGTTATTTATAACTTTTATTCACAACTCACTATTGTGATCAACACACTTAAGAGTTTTTAGTTTTTTCCGCGTGATGCGTAAACAACTGGACAAAGTCTGAACTTAGAATAATTTTATTCCATACTTTGCGATAGAACGTTCGAGCTCTGACGTCTAGATGGCTCTAGAACGTGCGACCCCTAACGTCTATTTAGTTAATTAAACTTATGCAAATATAGTTATTAGCATTGTGCATTAACTATACGGCTGAATTAAAATTGAGTTATTATGCATCATATAATATGGATACTTTAATATCTTGCAATAAATTAAGTTATCTATAACGAAAATTCTATTATTAACAGTGGGGTTGAAGTACAATTATGCACAACAATTTTAAAATTACACCTGTTCATTGATTTTTACACTAGAAATGTGCATAACTAATACAATAACAATTCAAACTAATAAAATAACAAACAAATACTAAATAACTAATCAATACAAGATAACTCATAAATTAATCTAATTCTTCACTAAAGTTTATTTTGTAACAATATTATACAAATAAAATTTTAAAGCGAATAAGAATTCTTAACACTCAAAGTCTTACTTGAGGGCTTAAAGCACAAGGGATTTAAGTGCCTTTTTCTAAAATTGAGTTTACATATGGAATTATACGTATAGTTCGGAGAAGTTGTTCAGAGCACAAGAGAGGAATGTAGGATTCTCATCCGGACGCTAGGTATGGTGAAAAATTCAAGCACTTGACATTAAAATACCTGCTTCGCTTGGAGCAAAAGCGAAACAACCGTTTTTGTCTCATTATTTAAAATAAGTCACTTGAACCCCTTGTGCTTTAAGCCCCTCACTTGTAACCATAGCAAAGCTTAAACAAAAACACCAACAACAAACAGTGAGTTAATCTTTTCTTACATTTCCCTAACATTTGGGACCCATGGTCAATAATATTTCGCAAAAAAAAAAGTGTGTTGTGTGGTCAGGATTCACATAAGAGATGTTAATGCCAAATATTATAAAAAATTTGTGCTATCACTGTGATTTCTACTATGAGAAGACATACAAGCTATTACTTATAAAGGTTACTTATTGTAATTTATTTATGGGAGTGTATTTTTATGGTCAGATATGGACCGAGGTTTCTATAAAATATCTTTGTTCCTAATTAACCTTAATACCTTAACAAAAAACAAGAAGTCTTATGGGCATTAAAACTCTATTCCGGAGAGAAGTTTGTATGTGGGCAATGCAAAATTATGAACTACTTATCACAATTGAATATGCGTCATCCCTGTGGCAACTAACATTTACATAAGTACCAAATTTTATAAAATTTTTGCAAAGTTGCGACTTGTACATTGTGCACAAGACAGAAAACCAGCTAGCTAACTGGACGGAAGGACGGATCTCCAAAGGATAATTCCAAGCCAATCGGTATACGAAAAGTTGGGTCAAGAAGCTATAATTAAATGTGTTACACACATTTGCACGAACACATAAAATACACAAAAGTTATGAACAGAATGTTGTGCTAGAGTGGCTTGGGCACCTCAAACTATATATAAACCCAGTTAGCATAGGAATGCTTTTTGAAAGACCTGTTTAATCTCTATATACATCATAAACGGTTAATACAAGCGACTTTCGCTGTGTTATGGAAGAATCTCTCATACGAATCAGCACACGTAACAGTTTCCCCCGTGCGAGGAATCGTCTACAATTAAAAAATTAGCTCGTCGACGAACAAAAACACTCTTTATGAGATTCCTAGTAGACTTCTAGACATTTGAAAATGCTAGCTGGAAAACGATTTGACACTAACACATTAAGAAATTTAATTAATATGAAAATTTGAGTAATATGAAAATTTGTGTACGCGCACGCATTTCAGTAAAATCCAGTACAAATTTGTAAAAATTTTTACAAATTTTGGGGTAAACAACGCAGCATTTTCTCATAAAATCGAGCCATGTTTTATTAAAAAAAAAATTAAGCTATTTTATTTTATATTATTTATTTATTTAAAAAAAATTTCAATTTTGACGTTCTTATATTTTTACCCATATTTGTCGTTAATATTTCGAGCCCTATTTGGGATATCGAAAGCGACAAAAGGCAAGTTTTAAAGGAGAAGCCTGCTTTCCCTCAACATTAAATTTTCAGTGTATTTATCAAATATGAAAAAATGGGAATTTAGCACGTCATGCGGAAATCGTATTAATAATAAACTTTGTATTCCCGAAAATAGCTTTGAGAAGAGCTTAAATCTGTTTTTCTAAAGCTGTGCAATATCTAATTTGGATATAGATAAGACTTTTCTCTGCAACGGTGCAAATTCAAAATCTTTAAATTTGCAAGCAAAAAAACAATATTTTGATAAATTGTCGCTTACGATATAATCGCAAAAAGGGTTTGATTTTTTAACGAAAATATTTGTTTATATAAAAAAAAAAAGAATAACAAATTCGTTAAAGTAAGCAAAATTGCTCGTCACTTGGCGAAAACGGTAGTTAAATTCAAAATATTAAAGAATTGCGGCACAGGTGTTATTATTTAAAGTTATTGTTGTTTGTGTATATGTATCTTAAAGGTGTCTTATCTTGGTCTTGGTCTTTGACTTTTATTTTGTTTTCATTTTCCCCACAATTTTCTTAAGATGTAAAGTAAAAGATCCTGTCCTTTCAACAACCACACAAGCTTTAAGACAAATTTCAACATCTGTCTGCTAAACTGAAATCATATTCAAACCATTTCCTATGTAATTCTGAATAAAGGAAAACTTTCTCTTCTTAAAAATAGCTTTTGTAAATCTTCCATTTGTCGCTTTTTTATTGTTGTAGTATTAAAGGAAATGGTGTTTTTTTTTCTACGAGTAATGGCAGCAAATTTAAATGGGAAATGAAAAGATTTTATCGGATGACATAAAGAGAAGCAGAAAGAAAATCCCGAAAATCTATTTTATCATCTTATTATGCATTACTCTGTTTCTTTTTTCTTTGTCGGTGTCTTTTTGGGTGGTTAATGCCTTAATACCCATTGTGGTCATTTTATTTCCTTAAGCATATTTTTTCCTATGTTTTTTTTTTTTTTTTTGTTTCTATACATTTGCTTTTACCATCCAATGAATAAAATGTCCTGGTGTGGGTTGTGATATATACGTTTTAAACGTATAATTCAGCTTGTGCTACAAAAAAATGTACTCTTTAATTATAAATACCGGACATGACAGCCCAAAAACAGACAATATTCTAATACTTAAACTGTTGCGAAAGAGTGAAATCCTTAATATTTACGGTGAAAAAATTTAACAAAACACACAAACTATGTTTGGGAAAAAAGAATAACTTACAAGATCAACCTCTTAATGCACCATATTTATAGTTGGGATTCTACCGGGTATTAACCTGATGTCTGGGTAACTACCGGGTACATTCCTTTTTTTGGATGTAATATGGCAATCATTACACTGGCTTACAGACAAAAAATACCAAGAACGCCACATGACTAGATAAGTAATTTGGGACCTCCTGAACACGAAAACCGCTGTAATTTTTTTTTTCTAGGTACCGTTTTTTAGATAACGGTACTTTTGTGTTTTTCGGTGTATGGTCCCACTCAAACCCTTGTGGATCCCATAATTATCTGTCAAAAAACTTGAATTTTTGTTTTTAAAAACGTCATTAAATATTAAAAAGTTAATTAAATTGCACTAAAACTACAATAAGCCGGAGTATATTGATTTAAAATTCTGAAGAAGTAATAATTTTGTAAAATTAGTAAAGCTAACGTTGATTAAATTAAACAATAAATTCCTATTAAACTTTGTACAAAAGGTACAAAGCAAAACTTACCCAACTTTCCCTATTTACAGGGTATTTAAATTTTGTAATCCCGGTATTTTCGAGATTTAGTTAATCCCGAAATTGTTAACAAATTTTTTTTTTGTTTTACCTTTTTTTTAAAAAGGAAATTCGTTATGGCAATTTCCCTTGAGAGCATAGGGAAAAATGTGTTGATCTTTACCCCCGTATTCATAAAAACTTAAAATGGATTTGAAATGCATTTTAAGAAAAATGTGTATGAAAATTTAGGCTTAAAACGCATTTCAAACTTATTTTATTTTTTATGAATACGGCAATTAATATTTACTTGATTTACTCTGTTAATAATGTCATTGAAAACGAAACAAAAAAGTAAAACTTTGTTTCTTTTAAGCGTGTCCAACAATTATAAAGAAATTTTAATAAGAAGTGCAGAAAATAATTAAAGAAGAAAATTAATAAGAACAAAAAAAAAAAAGTTTATTAAAATGCACAAAATATTCCACTTGTGCACCAAATTCGACATTGAAACTTTACTCTTCACAAGGTTAGAATTATAAAAGTGTTTTATGAGAGTAGGCATAGAAACTACGGTAATTTATGGACCGATTTTACGAAATTAAGAAGTGAAGTTTATACCTAGCGCTTTGTGGTGGGCATAGAAATGGTTTTGTTAAAATAAGATTTTTGTGGCATACTAAATAAATTGATTTTGATAATTAATTCCGAATTCAAATTTGAATTATTCATTCTAAATTAGTTAATAAAAATTTTAAAAGCTTCTTACAAATAAATCAATTACAAGTTTGTTTGCTCTATTCAATCAAAATGTTAGCTATTTTTTTTATTTAGTTTGAATCAACTGAGGTAATTGAATAATATACAGCTTTAATGGTAATTATTTTTAAGTTGAATCAATTAACACAAAGCTAGAAATCATACGTTGTTTTTTTTATCATATTTTAAATTGAATCAATAGTTAATTAATAAAGGAAAAATGCCAATTTTCAATATTTACAAATGTTAGTTGTTTACGTCTAAACTGAGGGCAACGGTTTTCCCATCCCTGATGTCTATTTTCTTTGAAAGGAGTTGACAACTTGAGGCGCCACCGTCATTAACGATTACGTTTTAAATTGGATTTTACTTTTTTATGTATTATTCGTTAAGTTTAGGTTAAAAAATTTCTCAGTCGAATCGTTGTTTAACCACCATATTGTTCGGTCATATATTGAATCGCGATTTTTACGTTTAATTAAATTGTCTCGAAATCAAACTTTTGTAAAACTTGTACATATTTAAATTGTTTGGAAGTTTAAAATTTTGCAATTAAATAAATAGAATTTTATAACGTTTTGGAAAAATAACCAAAGAGGAAATTCTTTTTATATAATTTTTTTTAATATCTGTGCCTTTTAAGCTCTTTTTTCTAGCCTCATTTATATCATCGAGTTGTTTGGATACTTGGTTGATATTTTAGCGCTAAGTCCCGAAGTCCCGAATCATTACACTCCATAAGCCCATAAACGCAATCGTCGTTCTCTCAGGGAATATTAGCGAGGTGTTTGGATCCTTGGCAGGTATTCTAGAGCTTAGCCTAAATCTACCCGTATAGACAGTCCACACTCCACGAAACTTATCGGCGTTTCGTCCGGACCACTATAAGACGTAATCGACGTTTTTATAGTAATAAATATGACATTATTTTTAACTTTTATATAATAAGTTAATTATTAAACTTTTGCTTCCAAACCTCTTTTAAAGACGTTTTTTTTTTAATAAATATCTATAAAAATATCTTCTAATTTTTAAAAAACCCGAATCCCGCAAAATTTCGGGATCTCTTAAAATCTCGGGATCCCCGGATTTGATTTTTTGAAATCTCGAATCCCGGGATTGGCAAAAACCAGTCCCGATTGACATCCTTAGTATTTACCAATTGGATATTTACCCTTTTCCCATCTATAATCATATTCTTTGTAATTCTTGAAATAATTCCTTTACATTTCTGCCAAGCAAAAGCATTCACAGCTAATATGACAAATATTAAGTGTTTGGAATAATATTGTGTTACTGGTTGGCCTTAAGGCACGTTTACTAAAATGAAACGTTACTTCAAGATAACTCTCATACACACACACACAGACACACAAATACACATACAAAGAGAAATCAACTCTCTGAGCCGTCTAGTCAGACACTTGCAACTTAACAAAGCAAACAAAAATTAACGTTATTATTATAAGGGAAACAAACTTAACAATTTGTTCAATTTCTTTCTCATTCTGGTATGACAACTTAAATCTTATCCGCCAAATTAATTATTATTTTATTAATTTTCTATACAGCACTGTCTCACATTAAGGTCTGGTCATTGTTGCTGTTTATTTTTGTTTTATAGCTTAAGGTAATTTTCTATTTTATTAGATGTGTATATGTATTTACTGGTCATACTGTTGCATGTTGTCAATAAAATTTTACAATCACTTAGCCATTTAAAAAATTGTTTTCACTTACACTGAAAGTAAATAGACAAAAGTTTTGCATATTTCGGAATTTAAAGAAACTAGCGAAGATGTTGGTTGCCTTGTTTTCATTACAATTAATATTACAAGCTTGTATAAACCAATTTTTTTTTATCAGTTAGTAATGTTTTGCGGTTGCATGGGACAATTTACAACATTTTGTGTTGATCCAAAGACACCAGCACTAGGGATGCCAATCGGGACGAATTTTAGAAAATCCCGGGAATTCGGGATGCGGGATTTCCCGTTTCTCATCCCTAACCAGCACGTCCTTGGCCAACTTTAATAACAGTGTTTCATAGTTGTACGTCACATGTGATCTAAAGTTCAGCAGCAAAGTTGTATGTTCTACATAAAAGGAAAAGGGAACTAATACCAAACTCGTCACGTGACAATTCAAAGGTGCTAGTTCTACTGCTTCATAAAGATGGGGACTTGTGACCTTAACATGACGATGCCCAATGAGGGAGTAAATAACCAATATGGACACATTAAATTTCGGTTAACATACTGCCTGTTGCAGTTATTGTCCCGATTTAAACATGTTTATATTATGTATCAACTTCATGTAAAGAAATAGAACCAAATAGAATCTGCCACTACCCTAACAAATTAAATCAAATGACTAGTTTTGTATAAATTACCTTTCCTCTGCACTTATTATACTTCAAGCATATGAGTACCAGTTAAGTGATATGTCTTGTTTTCATCTATCACAATTCATTCCTTTTCATTATAATATTGTATTCACTGGTCACGGGATAAGTGCTTTAAGAACAATTGATACAAACCTCTGGCAGGGATAGATAATAATATTGAAGCGTTCTTTCAAAATTCTGTTATAAGTACACATGGTATTAGTAATGCGTTTGTGGAAAGATTACCCTCTACAAAAACGCGTTATTTAAATTTTAAATAATATTTGGCACAAAGAACCCTTATATTAATATTTAGCTCATAACAAGGCCGAATCTATTTTTCACCATTGGTCCGAAATATGGTACAATCTCGAAAATATGTCTTCATATATTGTGGTTTACAATATCAAATGGACGGGCTCTAACTTGTTTCGCGAATTTTGTCAAAAAAAATTATATTGCAATTTTAATCAGCTTACTAAATATCTGCCATGAAATTACCACATCCGAAAATAGCTTTTAAAAATCTACGAAACAAAAAATAATCAGCTAATCTCTCGAGTTCACCTGCTATGAATTCGACTTAAAGATGTACATATATTAAATAAGATTTGTCTATGGTTCGTTGAAAAAGGAAGAAAGGACCATAATTGAGTCTCCTCGCTAGTCCACTCAGTGCTTACCAACACTTTAACTAAGTTTTGTTGCGTCACTTTATTTGAAAATATTTTAATAGCACCAAAAAATTAAAAACTTGATTTTTTCCACATCTTTGCATTTGCACTAACAACCTTGTAATATTGAGCCAGCGAATTGCGAAATGCTCTACTTCAACAAAATATTTTGACCAACGAACTTAAGATTTTGTATGTTTATACAAGAAATGGAATTTTTTTCGGTGTAGGTATGATTTTAAAGCAAAAACAAATTAAGTTTAGTTTAGCATAAAAAATGCAGCTGCTAATATTTTGTGAATTAAGTGAAATAGATTTTAAAGTGGTTGACATTGCTTTAGCGTTTATTTTAATCGACAAATTAATAAAAGCAATGGGATGTTTTTATCATAAAATTTCTAACAGTTTCTGTGTAATTTTAAACGTGTTCTTATGTAAAAAAAAAATTAATTAGCAGCCTGTTCATGGATTTCGAACGTCATCGTTCGCATAGAAAATAACATTAAAAACAAAAACAAACATCGAACAATGCTCGAATTTTGTTTTTGTTTTAAATGTAATTTTCTATGCGAACGATGAACTTCGATATCGTTAAGCAGGCAGTAATTGTATATAAAATTAAGTTTTTGTTAGATAGACAAAAAATAACCAAAATTACCTTCGTGTGTCTATTAGGGTATTCATTTAATCGGGGTTTTCTTTAATCGGTTAAGCGCTCGATTAATTAACAGAGGTTTTGGTTTAATCGGTTAATTATTGATTAATTTTATTATCGATTGGTTAACCGATTAAAAAAGTTTTATATAAAACAAAAATGCATAATTTATTTTTTATTTGATATGACTTGACTTGGAAAAATTCTTTCACTTCTCGTAGATGCTGGAGAAATCTAAAGCAAACTATAATACAGAATATCTAATTTCTCAGTCGTTTTCTGGATTTCTCCAAACATTTAAAATCGTCCATTATGCCATTAGAGTTCTGTTTTAATTTTTTTTTAAAGTTTTAACACTTCTAATTGTTTCGGTTAATTCTGTTAAAAGATTGTTTGTGTTATTATCGATAGTTTCTTCGGTGGTCAGGTCATCATCTGACTCATCCTGGCAAATCTCAGCATCGAACATTTTGCAAAATAGTTAATTTTCGAATTCCTTAGTTTTTGTATTGTATTTTAAGAATGTATTTCTGGAAGGAAATATTTTGTTTGAAAAAATATATTCTCAAGACACACCTTTTGTATATGAGACCAAACAATTAAACAAAAACACAAAAAATATGTTATAATACTTCAACATATTAAAAATGTTGTTGCAACGGTTAATCGACTAAAATTAACCGGCTTAATCGTTTATCGAAAATAACCGATCAGTTAATAGGGTAGTAAATAATCGGTTAACCGTTTAACTGAATAAGCTAGTATCTATGTTTGTGTGTATTTTTGTTTGTTCCCGATAGACTCCTTAACTACGATGCCGATTTTCGAGAAATTTTCACAGTGATTTCATGATTATCTGGTGCTTTACATAGGGTATACATATTTTTGAACTTTCAAGTAGGCGTGACACCTCCCATACAAAGACAATATGAATTACCTTATATCTGGAGAGCGGCTACTGTAAAAGTTTTAAAATTTAAAAATGGTTATCAATACACAATTTGCACTTTTCGACCAATTTTCTTCTAGCAGTAATCAATACTGACTCCAAACTAAAAACTACTGAAAAAAAATTTTAGATTGATTTTAAATAAGAAAACAATATGAGAAGTAAAAGAACCTGACTTCGATTTACCCTAACGCTAACTTTCAGTAAAAAAAATAAACAAATACATATGTATGTGATAAAAATCGATCGATTTTAAAACCGTTTTTTTTTTTATTTAAATTAAGTTCTTGTTTTCGAAATTAATTTAAACTAACATCTATTCCTTCTACAGATTCGATGAACTCGAGCAATTCTTCTTTAGACACTTGCACCAAATTGATCTTTATCGTATAACGGTAGATCTGTTTTTAACACAATAGTGAAATAAATGGGTACAAGCCATAGAACAAAAAGCAAACAATAGTGTCTTTATGTACAAGAGGTAAAAACAACAGCGAAAAGAGGGAGACATTTTTGTAGACATTTCCCTTTTAAAACACAAAAGTTTTATTTTCCTACATCAAGTTCTTTGTAGCTTGTTATCTACTTACCGCAAAATTGTGAAGGCGATCGCATAATTCTAAATGTGATTTTTAAATAGTTGCTCAAAATTAAATTTGCAAAATAATTTTCGATTATAATATGTTGACTTTGTGGAACACAATTGTTGACAGGTGACAAACGACTTGACAGAATGTATTGGGAAGCATAACAAATGTAAAAAGCTTGCCTAATGACAGTTTTTAATATTTTAAAGCGAAAAAAAATGTATATTACAGTGCTAGAGCCAAAAATCGAAGACCGACTTAAGGAGTTTTTACCAGTTAGAGTATTTAGTTACAAAAAATTGTTTAAAGTGGTTTTAGAAAAAAAAAGTTAAGATAAGGAAGTGCATAATCTCCTGCATAGACATTTAAGATCCCTAAGCCTATGTTCAAGGCCCATCTTAAGCCCAAGATTCCATGTTAACAATACATACATTCAATTCTATTTTAATTCTTTGCATAAAATATCTAAGCAAAAAACTATATTAAAGGAATGTAATTGATACAGTTGTTATTTATTAAATACAAGTGAAAAATATAATGTTCTTTAATACCGAAAATAAATGTTAAAATCTTAAAATTAATTACGTGTTCCAAAAAAAAAAAAATTAAATATATTTTATGCAAACGACTTTGATAGGGAAAACAGTACATTGATATCATTATGACAAAAAAAAATTTAAAAAAATAAAAAATTTAACAAAAGCCGTACAAAAAAATAAAAGCGTGACAATGATGTGTAACAATGTAAACACGCATAATTGTCACACATTGATTATCACGATACCGATAACGTTTTGCGAAAAGACTCCCTAAACAACGGTAAATACTGAGCAATAACACTTTCATATAGACACACACGCACCCTTACACTCCAACCCAGCAAACACGAAGTCAAACCTTTGATATAAGACAGCTTTATAATTTAATACCAAGCACAATTCTTCAACCTTGATTTTCGATTTCAACATTTATAACGATTTGAAAATAAAAATTTGGCAAGCAAATAAAAATAGTTGTATGACCGAGAACCAAGGTTATCCTGTAAATAAAGTGGAGGATTTCGTCTTTCGAAGAATTTAGGGACGGAAAGAAACATATTTCATCATTTAGGAGCAAGGATGGTACCGAACGTTTACCTGACACTTTATTTATATAAGAATTTAAATTAAAAAAAATTAAAAGAATCATGAATTAACGAGACAGAAACCAGTTTTAATCAATCTTCCGAATTGAACTTCAACTCACATTTGGGAATACTGCTTGAAAGCGAGTGGGGTCTTGCGAATAGGGTCGATTTTAATGCTCGTAAGGCTCAATGTTGCATGTTGACCCACAGAAGTCTTGCGTCATCTGTATCCATGGGAGGTAAAGCTATTAAAGAATCAGACACTCTTGATGTTCTGGGCATTAAAATTCAATGTGATGTTCGTTGGAACCAACATGTCTTTCAAGTGTCGAAAGAAGCATTCAAGTGTCTTGGTTTCTTAAAACGGTGCAATAACTACTTCACTCCGTCTAATATCTTCACTATTTATACCGCCTATATCCGACCGAAAATAAAATACAACTCCCATATCTGGGTGCAAAGAAGTGCGTTAAAGCTCATCAATGACAGAAGGGTATCCAGCTCTATTGACTCTTTGGAGCATCGTCGGAATGTGGGTTGTGTGGCATTGTTCTATCGATATTACCACGGAAGATGTTCAGGTGAGATGGGCGAACTCATCTCTGAGACACGGTTGCATGCCCGTAGTACTCGCCTTTCCAGCAGATCACATCCGTTTGCTGTCGACTGTCCAATGCATCGCACAACGCATTACAGGGAAAATTTGTTTCTTGGTCGAATTAGCCGTATGTGGAATAGACTCCCGGCAGAAGTCTTCCCAGCCGGCTACAATTTGGAAAAATTCAAATTAAATGTCCACAAACACTACTTCCTCTTTCCTTCTCCCCATAACCTATTTTCCTAATCCAAACACAATGCATTGCATTAGTAGTGGGCATCCCCTGATAGTTGGATCAAAGTAAAAAAATTTAAAAAAAATGAATTTCTAAATTAAGAAATAATTTACCCTCTTTGCCAAAAATAACATGTTTTTGAAGTTAGGTGAGGTCGAAATGGCAGTTAGTATCCATCTGACACACTTAGACTCAATAGTCCATTGTGGTACCATGGGGTCCCACTTAACTGAAGCTCCACCGTCTAACCTACCCAAACTACTAACGAAGTTAAAATTGCAGAGATATCAAACAATCTTACAAGGTGGTGGATCCTATTTCAGCCAGTCGCCTCTTGTTCTACGTGCTCGTCCACATTTTCGATATCACAGTTGCGGCAAAAATTATAGTGTCCGGCACCCAGATGCTGTTCATACCTACCTATAAGACACTGTCCAGTGACAACAGACACCAAAAATTATGCGTCCCTCTTGCTCATCGATATTGAGGCATAGTTCGCCCGTCAGCCATGTGGGGCCTGGCAATCCTGCAACCAGTGTTCTCGGCCAATTTGTCATAAGCAATATCGCTAATCGATAGCCTAAGTTCAAGCTTGTAGGAGAGCAGAGGCACCCCAACGCAAACCAAATCCAATGGAACCCGTAAGGTAGTGCCAAATCTAGCAAGCTAATTCGACCTTATGTTTCCCAGTAAATCCCTGTGCTCTAGACCAGATATTCCTGATATCAAACTGCTAACCCATCTTGTTTAGAGATGAGCGGCACTCAATGGCTGTTCTGGTTCTCAGGGAGATAGAATCCAAAGCCATAACGGCGACACGTGTATTAGTGTTAATATCCACAGCAGTCGTCGACACAGCTGATAGTATGAGCCACGTTTTTCGAGTTATTATTTCAAAAAATTTTTCAAATATTTGCGTTTGAGAAAGTGTTTCATATGAAATAATTTTCAATTTTAAATCAAACCTCCGTGTTTGTTGGGTATGTCCATTTGAATGTAACATGTACATTTAGTCTAAGAGGAAACTTATTGACTGGTTTAAATGTTCACGTACACTAAAACAATGAGTTTTTATGATCCCTAAAGGTTTTGTGTTTTTAACAGAAAAAGTTCATGTAGACAAGAAAAAATGTGCGTGTTTAACACACACACTCTCAACTGGAGAAGCAAAAAATTACATGTAAGCGATTAAATGACTGCCTGACTGGTAAGTGACAAAAGGTGTGTTATTTTTTCATTTAGCTGCTTTTAGTATTTTTACGTTTATCTTCTTTCAATATTTAAACACATAATTAATTTTTTAAAGAAAATAAGTTTAAAGGGTTCTAAGGAAAACTAAAGTTGGCTAAATTTATGTAAGCAAGTCGAAATGCACACATGCTGACGTACAAACGTTTATACTGTATCTGTTTGCAAACAAAGGCAAACGTTAATTACATTCTCCTGGGAGCTGGTTATTAATAATTCACAACACCACCAGCAAATGCTAAACGATATGTAGAAAAATTAGAATAAATTTAAGATTTATTACGTTTAAAAAACAAACAAATAAATGAAATATTAGCACATAAATGAAAAACGTATTAAATTAACAGGTATCCACTTGACTTCTAGAAATTTATAAACAGACGTTATTTTAAAAAGAAGGTGTGTTTGAAAACAAATAAATGAATGAGATTAGAAAATATTTATATATTTGTTTTCAGTTCAAGGAAACTTTTCAAGTTAAGTTTAAAATACTGGAAAACAAAAACGGACTTAAAGTTTGATAGAAATAACAACAAAAGACTAACGAAATCCTATTTTATTATTTTGAAAACTTTTCCGAGCGAAAATTTGCTTTAATTATGGTAAAATTTCAAACACAACTGAACAAACCGTTTTTGTATAAGCTAGTGTTGCCATATAGGCTTTTTCTTTTTTATTATGGTAGCGAAGGTAGTTTTCTTATATTACATTTGGAGCATTCCATAAAAAGAAAAAATCTAAACAATTATACAAACATAAACTTTTTTCATATTTTTGCACCATTTTTTGAGAGTTCGGTGCCACTACTGTTTTTCACAAAAGAACTAAATTCCTTTTCTGCGTCCAAGCGAGTGGTGAGCGGTATTAAACTGCATAATATTTTTTGTGTTAAGTGCTTTGTTCCCGAGGAATTAATTACAATCCAAAGTTAAATTTCTATGTCACACACGTGACGCGTAATTCCTTTTTTTAATAATAATAACTGTAAGGCCCGTTTTCACAACTTAGCGAAAGCTAAAGGTAAGATTTTATAGGCCGTATAAAAAGTGTTCCATTATAACAACTTTACTTTAACCTACCAGGTAGGTTTAACCTTAATCTACTTTATCGCTCACTTTAGGTTAAAGTGAAGTTTTTATAATGGAACACTTTTTAACGGCTATCGGTAAGTTGTGAAAACGGGCCTAAGACAAGTCAACTGTACAAATGTGGCATAAAATCTGACAAAAAAATTTGCACTTGAACACTTTACAAATAGTTTTATTTTCGTGATAAAAAGTGTCTGTACGACTCAATCGCCAAGCAAAAATACGAATAAGTGCTTAAAATAAATATTGCTCAAGCCGAAAGTTCAAGCTTGGACATATCAAATGTCAACTTGTATTACGAGGATGCGAAAGCCTTTTATTACCGTCCAGATATAGTATACACCTGTCCAGGTGCAAATGATTTTGTTGTTGTTTGGGAAAATAGTATAAGGGAAAGGCGTCAGAGATAGGATTTTCATAATTTTGTAGTCTGAGACCTAAAAATGTGCTGCTAATAAAAGACACTTCTTTAGATCAGTGCAATTACATCTCCCATGAAAAGTTTATGTACAAAGTCAAAGGCTAAAAACAAAACTACTTGATTTTTGTATATTTTATAAAAATAATTTCAACTGTGTCGCTTACGTGACGCAATTTCAACAAATTAATTTTTTCTTATAAATATTTGTTTTATTAAAAATTTATTATCATCATAAGTAAGCATGGTTGTTAGTTGTAATTTTTTTCTTAGACATCTTTTTTCTATGTGTAATCGATTCGCTGAAATTTGGATTTAACCATTACAATTTTAAATGTTGGTTGACTTAAACTGTCACTCACGTGACGAAGTTTGTTCACGTTTATCTTTAATATTTTATGAATTATTTAAAACAAGTTCTATGTAGGATTGAAGAATAGCATGCAGTTGAATTAATAGAAGAAAAAAAAAAAAAAAAAATCCGATTTACCAATTAGAAGTTGTATGTAAAATAAGTGCTAAAAAATAATTCAGTTTGTCTGTACGTGACGGTGGAATGTCCCATATTTGTCTGTGACTAAGTCATTGTAACCTTAAAGAACTGTAGTTTTTATTCATAAAACTTTGCATTTTAGACTGAACATAGACTATTTTACTAAACATTTGAATATCTTTTGCAGATAATTTTGGAATATTAACATACAAAAAAAATGCCAACACCAATAAAATATAAATATACTTATGGTGTTTTCTTTCCTACAAAAAATGTGACATTTTATTTAAAAAAAATGCAATTTGGTGTCTGTTTCTTAAAAATTTTGCTCCGGAAAAGTGTGGCTTGTTTTATTCTAAAAAACTCACCGTTTTCGGGAGCAAAATTTTTAAGAAACAGACACCAAATTGCATTTTTTTTAAATAAAATGTGACATTTGTTTGTAGAAAAGAAAACACCATTCGATACTGCGGCTAATTACACTGGTCGGCAAAAAACAAAGAAAAGTCGGGACCAAAAAATTTTTTATGTGATTTTAATAGACTTTAGCATTCTTAATCCAAATGTGTTCACAGATTGGTTCCATCAGGTCTTGTTTTGCATTGAAAAACATTTCAACGCCACTAATTTGTGAATAACTGCTAACTAGTTGAAAATATAAAAAAATGTCATTTGGATGACACAAAGGAAATTTTTTTCCAAACCAGTTTCTGGTAACTTTCTTCAAATCGTATAAAATGGTCTCAAGTCATAACCACCATATTTCGGGCGAAATATTAGTCTAGCCCATAAGAAAACCGTCATATTTCGGGCGAAATATATTTCTAGCCCACACAAAATTTAAGTCGTATTAAAAAAAAACTGAAAGCGGACTTGAATTTGGAGCATTAAAATCTTTATACTCCGTATATTTTTATTAAAAACAATATTTTTCCGACCAGTGGTGTTATTTCAGTTAGAAGTGGCCATTCTTAAACTGAGAACCGTGGACTGCCATAAAACGATCCTGCAAAGCAGAAACTCTATTAAAAAAACAAAGAATTTTAGACTCTAAAAGTTTATCAGGATAAGCAAATCTTTGCGAAGTCATAACAAGAACCTTTTAAAACTACAAAACTAGCACTTATTCTTTACCTGTCCTTTATACTTAAACATTTATTCACATAAATAAAAATATAAGTATTATAAATTTTAATTTCTAAGAAATTATGTTCCATAAAGTATGAAGTGATGTATTGAAAACGATTTTCTTTAACGCTTAAAGCTTTTATGACATTTGTATTGCAAAATAAGCAAAACTAATATTTCAATGCCATAAATCATAAAAACACCAATGGCACCAAACAGCTGCGTTTTACCCACCTGAATCGTACTACACACCCCGACGTATAGTCATTTCTACTTACATACAAGTGCACAAATACACTTGGAGCAGTAAAAGAGTAGTGCTCTTAGAGTAGTCGTAGTGTAGTTGTTACTTTATGCCATGTTGTTCATGTTTCATAATACCACTTCAATTTTAAATGCATTACACTCATTCCTTTAGTAGTTTTTAGTTTATGTTTACCTTTTTTTCGAAAATTCTTTAGCTGTAGTACCCTACTGTACTAAGAGTCGACAATCAATGTGATTTCGTCATTTCATAAATAGAATTATGATTCAAGATATTAATTGCTGGGCTTTTGCTATTTTGTTTTTCGGCAACGTACAAAATTGCTCTCTAGTTTTTATAAATCTCCAGGCCTTTTTCTTATTAATGTAAAACAGTTAAGGGATAAAATATTTTTTATTCATACTCCTTCGAATTTTTTCGGTATTCCCCTGGGGGCTTGTAGGGATAATCTTGAGTATGTTTTACCTCTTGGTGTTAAATCTTCGGGACAATCAGGTGCAGTCCATACTTAGTATCTGGAAAAAATCCAAAATTTATAGATCACCAAAGGTTAAGTATGATCTTTTAAGATCTTGGCTGACTTGATATCCTATCTGGTAATACCTAAAGAAGCGGAAGAGAGATCCTGAAAAACTCATTAGGGGCGGATTTTGTACCACTTGGGGGAGTTTATTTCTTGTTGCTCAGCTTGCGCTGCTGGCATATTTTTTGAAAGCAGCGTAGGTAAGATATCTCCAGTTCCTAAGCAAGTGGCGAGCTTATAATCCTGACGAATTACAATGCTTTACAAATTTTTAATTTGGAAAAGTACCAAGAACGCCACATGCCTAGATAAGTTAATTGGGACCTCCTGAAAACGAAAAACGCTGTAATTTTTTTTTTAAATAACGGTACTTTTGTGTTTTTCGGTATATGGTCCCACTCAAACCCTTGTGGAGCCCAACCGAAAGGTAAATTGAATGGCTTTTCCGTCGATATGCTGAAAATTTCTATCTGATAAGAATTGGCAGAGTTATGGCACCTCAGTTATGTTTTTTAAATCCATCAGTTTTAACGTATTTAAAAAAAACGGAAATTTATATGAGATGAAAATATTGTCGTTTCACAAAAACCTTAATAGCAACTTTATTTTTCATCCGATTTTTTTCAAATTACGCTTAAAATGTTGGTAATCAAATATATATTATATTAGTTAAATATATTTAACATTTTTCATTTTTCGAATTTATTCTATGAGCTAAATTTCAGTTATGTAAAAAGAAAATACAATATAATAGTCTGGTAGTGTATAAAGTCATTTCTGAAAAATTGTAGGAATAGAACTATTACAAAAAAGCTTTATAAAATACATAACTGAAATTTAGCTCATAGAATAAATTCGAAAAATGAAAAATGTTGAATATAATATAAAGTTACCTTCGGAAGGAAATAATTCCCAGTTTCTATTAAATATATTTAGTTAAAAAATAAAACATTCCAGATATTTAGTAAAGAAACGAAATAAAAATGAAAAATTTTGAAAAAAAAAACGTAAAAAATTGGCAAATTTTGAACTTTGAGGTGCCATAACTCAGCCATTTCTTATCAGATAGAAATTTTCAGCATATCGACGGAAATGTGACACTTGTGACACGATTGGACTTTTCGGTTGGGCTCCACAAGGGTTTGAGTGGGAACATACACAGAAAAACACAAAAGTACCGTTATCTAAAAAACGGTACTTAGGAAAAAAATTACAGCGTTTTTCGTGTTCAGGAGGTCCCAATTAACTTATGTAGGCATGTGGCGTTCTTGGTATTTTTTGGCTGTAAACCAGTGTTATTCACTAAAATTGCTACTTGTGCATGCTGGTTGCTCTCGTACTCGAGGGTGCTTGCTAAATGCTTTGTTTATCACCCAGGGGTAAAGATCTCCCATTCGCTAAGGCCATATAGCAGGCGCTCATGTTAATCTTTTCCACATCCGCTTTCAGTGGTATACATTATTGTACTGTTTTTGCTTATTCTCCTATCTAATGCATTAGATAGAAGGGATTGATGGAAAAGTTTTTACACACAACCCATTGATTGATTTCGTTATAAAATATCTTCCAAAATTTAAGGGTCTAATTGAAATCCTCGTAGCAGAGTACTTGTTTTGTGTAGGGGATTACTACGTTCACTTTGTCTGATCTTATGTTCAACACTTTTTTGCTTTGTTTTTCAAATGAAAATATGCAAAATAGCATGCATTTATGTATGTTTGTGTGTGTATGTGTGTCAGTGAATATGAGTGAGTGACTGTATTGTGGGTCATACCACCAGTAGAGACAAAACAGCAGCAGTTCAAATCGATTTTTATCTCAACAACCATAAATCGTTTGCCACTTGAACCGTAAGCAAAAATAGAAATAACCAAACATACAAAATACATACCAACCTATACACACATACAAACAAATATGTACTAATAGATACAAGTGCATACTAGAATTACAAATGATAGCTAACACATTTACTTAAACTTCCTGCATTAATACATCGAGCTCTCCATATATTTATGGCACAAAGGCATGTGGGAGCGAATGTGTAATCGTGAAAACAAGAAGAAGTGGAGCAAAGGTTTAGTCGTAGTCATAGAATTGTGAACAATAACTAAAACTTTTGAGTTGTAGCTGCCGCCAATGTCAATACCAATAACCAAAGAACCAGAACGATGAGTTAAAACAGTAACAATTCAATAGCTGCATTTGTGAAGTGGCAACGGCAGCATCAGTAACCACTTCATGCAAACATGTCTAGATGTGCGCTAATTCAACTGTTTTACCATGTACTATCTTTACACTTTAGATCTATATAAATCCTTATAAATAGATGGATACATTTAGGTAAGAAAACATCTATGGATTTCTGCAATCTAGTTATGCCCAATGGCATTAATGAATTTACCATTAGCTTTTCCCCCTCAACCATGTTTCAACTAAATTTACTTTATATTTATGTATCTTTCTGCATATGTGTATGTAGTTGTAAATTGTCTTCCCAACAAACACAGAGGTTTGATTTAAAATGGAAAATGATTTGAAATCAAGTCCCTTCTCGAACGACAAACGTTTATAATTTGTAATATATAGAATTGTCCCCAAAGGGAAATTATTTTGAAATTGAAAAAATTAAATTTTTTTTCCAGTTTGCCTTCAATCGTTATTCTCAGTTGTAAAATTCATTGTAGACAATATGCAGAAAAGTGCAAAAAATTAGTTTTTGTTAATTATAAAAAATTTTAATTTATGCAATCTTTATTTACTAATATTTTTGAATTTAATTTTACAAGTTAGTTGATACTTATGGCCAATTTTCAGGATTGATATTAAAAAGAATGTATGTTTAAAATTATATTAAATACAAAATCTCTTCTTCACTAAGCACTTAAATAAAACTTAATTCACCGATGTGGTACATTTAAATTCAATTTAAGTTTCCTTTGTAAAAGGTTAGCAGGGTGGCCTGAATATCACAACAATACAACAACAACAGATAAAGCATTAACAGCCAGCTGTTTTTTCAGACCACCTTGTAAATAAATACACTTTTTTATGATTTTGTTTTGTATTTAGTAGTGCTACCATACTTTTATCTTAATTAAATAAGAATTTTCAAAGAAAACTCAAAAAACTTATACTGTATTTAAATACAGTATAAGTTTTTATGAAAATTAACTTAATACAGATTTAAATACTATCCTGAAAATTGAACATTAGTGCTTTATACAAACCAACTAAAATTTTTTTATAACTTTAACTGAACCTCACAATACGCAAAAACAATCTCTCGATATTCCCCAAATATTATATTTCAAAGCTTTTATCGAATGTTCACTGGGTTAATATTATTTCTGTGATTTGTTTTGCACTTTTGTTTTTTATTTTTGTATTTCCGTTATGAGTTTTTATAATCATTTTGTTTGTAATTTATGCTAAAATTATAACTTTTATATCATTTTGTAGTTTATTTTTAACACTTTTCTATTTCCTTCAATTTCAATTTCATTTTCAATTGTTTTTGGTTTTATCGTTGATGTTAAAACGGTTTTTGTAGCTGTCGTTGTTTTATGAATAAATTTATTTATAAATTATTTTTATTTACAAGGCTATATGTTGGTTAAGGTAATAAGTAATTTCATGTATCGCGAAATTTCTGGATCCCCTTCTTTGTTACAAGATTTATAAGCGATTCATAATGATTCATTCAAATACAACTGAAATATAATTTTTAATAATTTTTTTTGTATAGAGTATAAAAATTCAATAAAAACGAACATTTTTGTGCACAAAAGTGGATATATTAAATCTTTTTGTCGATCCCGAAAAATCCCGGGATTTTTGGATTCGGCATTTCCCGTTTGGCATCCCTAGTAAGAAAGTATTGTGGGGCAACTGATATTCAAATTCACTTATGACTATTTGCATATGAGGCTGTATAAAATTCGATAAAACTATAACTACGCACTAAAGGCCAAATGACTTTCTTTTTGAGCTAACAGCTAAATTAACACATAATTTGAAAGGAAATTTTAAAGATTACATGCTTCATTATAAATTTTATGAGCCTATAAAAATATTTTTATTGATTTTGTTAATTTTTTATTAACTTTAACATTCTAACCCCCATATTCATAAAAAAAATTTCAGGTTTATTAAAGGTTTATGACAACGAATATTCTATGAAAATTTTTTCATTTGTTAATCTTCAGTTTCATTAAGCAAACAAAAATTATTTAGTACATCCACACGCAATGAATAAACATGGTTGTGGTAAACATATTCTAAGAGCAACATATTATGATAAGAATTATGATTGCAGTCAATATATTACGAATATTATTGAATCATATTATGACCAAATATATTCGTAACACTACATCATAATATTTTTCCCTTAATTATATTCTTACAATGTTAATCATGATAAGATAAGAAGTACATAATCATAATATTATCATGTTAATCAGAATAAACTAAGATGTAATCAAATTATAATACAGTGGTTCTGTCACTCACAGCAATAAAAAATAAATTGAAATTTTTTTGCATCGATTTTTTATTTTGTGACACTCCATTTACATGATGAATTTTATGACGTCCAATTTTAGACGTCATTATACCCACACCACAATAGTGGAGAGGGTATTATGCATATGTGCTGATGTTTGTAACGCCTTAAAATATTGGTCCTAGACCCACCTTAAAGTATACCGATCGACTTAGAATCACTTTCTGAGTCGAACTAACGATGTCCGTCCGGCTGGCAGGCTGGCTGGCAGGCAGGCTGGCTGGCTGGCTGGCTGTCCATGTAACCTTGTGCGCAAAGTACAGGTCGCAATTTTGAAGATAATTTGATGAAATTTGGGTCATAGGTTCTTATTGGCACTAGGACCAAGCTTATTGAAAATGGGCCGAATCGTAGGACCACGAGAGCAGAGAGGGCGAAATTTCTTCCTCTCAGAAACCATTAAACCGATTTTAATAAAATGAAAAACATAGATAGATCCATATTTGTACGGACACATAAGCTATGCATTTTTAAGAAAATAGGACCATGAGGGGAGATAGGGCCAGTTTCTGCATCTCAAACCGATTTATATGAAATTCAAAACATAGATAGATCCATATCTATATGGACACATAAGCTATACAGTTTTTCAAAAATAGGACCACAAGGGGAGGTAGGGGGCAATTTCTGCCTCTCACAAACTTTCAAACCGATTTGAATGAATTTTATAAACATAGATAAATCCATATTAATATGGACACCACCTAAGCATGATGTGTTATTAAATTCTGTGGTGTAGGGTATCATATGGTCGGGCTTGACCGACTATACTTTCTTACTTGTTTTTTGTTTGGTAGCAAGCGGTGTAGAGAAGAAAGAGGAAGAAAAAACAGAAATCATTTCTATTTTCCTACCCCTCTTTCTTCTCTACACCGCTTGCTTCCAAACAAAAAAATGACGTCTAAAATTGGACGTCATAGAATTCATCATGTAAATTGAGTGTGACACTCTACAATTTATTTTTATGTAAATACAATATCCCCTGCGGGAAATTTGTGTCAATTGATCCAACAGACTGGTCCTGGGATTTGTGAAAATGGAACAAGTACAAAAAGAAAGGACTCATGACCAGTGAAAGAATAACCAATCCCTTAACTGGTTTATGAAGAACAAATGGGTAGAAAAAGTAATGAATTACAGTACAGTCTTCACCGGTGCTGTGACACATTATTTGGTACTTTCTAAAATTTGGTTCTTGAATTTAACACAAGGATTTGTTTTATTGAAATAGTACTACATTGTATTGAAATTCTGATACATTTTAGTAACTGACACCAAGCACGTTCATTTAGAATAGATCTGTGACTGGTCAAATGGTGTCAATTGACCCCCTCCAATGACAACCCCATGTAAAAGTGATAGGTCTTATTCATATAAAGTGTTAAAACTAGAACCGGTCTCTACCACCAAAGACCTATCACGGGACTACTTTGGTGTCAGTTCGCTTCCCTCTAGGGTCGTTATATCTTTAATTTCTTTACACTTTTTTTAATAAGTATTTATTTTAATTGTTTATTCACTCACTCAAAATAATTCTAATAAATCCGCAGGCATATTTAAAACAAACGACACAACTGATTCAAAATTATTCTGCAAATGGCGCTTACATAATATTATTAGAGTAAACATATTTTGTTTGCTTCTTAAGCATACTATGACTACACGAATAGAAAGTTTGCCTGTTATGGCTATTAAATATCATGAAATGGTTGTGGGTTATATAATATGTTTTCAAATTTATCATTATTTAGTTGTTAGAAAAATAATTATTTTTCAGTCATCAATACTCAAATTTATAATTGCGATAAACATTGATATGTTTACAGTGACTAAAATATTGCTGATATTTAATAAAAATAACACTTTTTGTGTACGACAAAAATATATTGTTGCAATAAACATAATTAAGTTGCCGTAACCATGCCCAGCAATATTTTTTTTGCTGCGTGCACAGATGTTGGGGATAAAATTTCATTTTAGTTGTGTTCTTCATGTTCGTTGATGTCTTCTTTTGGGCTGCCAATGCTTAACAACTCGATCATTTCAGGTGGAAAATGAAAAAGTTTATGTTGCCCCATGCGGCTGCTTAAATATTTTGATGATAAAAGGGGATCGGGGGTATCAGTAGTTCTGTTAAATATGTCCATAAGATTATTAGATTGGCATTTCAACAATTCTCTTAAGGTATGTTCACATTTAACAAATATTTGACGATATAGTCCAAAAAATGCATGACCACTTAATTGACTTACTTAACTTAATTACTGAATAAATTAAAGAAACAAACAATTTGTGAAATGTCGTTTGATCTCGAAAACGTAACGAAAAATCAAACAAATAATTTATAAAAATGGTGGTTACGTGAGGAGCATCAAATATTTGTTAAATGTGACCATATCTTTAGTCGTTTGTGTTAAAAGCGATTCCAGGGGTACTCTTGCTGTTGTCTCGCTTGCTCTTATACCATCAGAATGGCAAATTTATTTTGCAGCAGAAAGTTCGTTGTAATGGGGATAAATGTCGTAGTTTCTGTGTATTGTATTGTTCTATGGTGAAATTTATTCCCTGTGAAGTAGAATATTTTTAGGCGGTGGGAACGCAAACGATGTTTTGTTTTGTTTTTTCATGCCCAACATTGCCATACTTTATTTGAAAGCAGTTATTTTATAATTTTTGGGAATAAACCCTACAAGAAATGCATAACCAAAACTAAAAAAATTACTAACACACTTGCAACAAATTTTGATTAGTTGTTCCACTCTAACATATATGATAGAATGGTAAAACTAACATTTCCAAATAATGCCAATATTTTAATATATTTTTGTCATACGCGTGTAAAAATTTGTGAATTTCTTTAATTTAATATTTGGGATTGGTATTAAAGAAAAAAAATCTATTAAATTAAATTTATAATTTGTGACTAAAATAGTGAGAGAAAAAATTTATATGTATAAAAAGTGACACCGCCAAAAAGCTGTAATCATAATGCTAGTGGTAAAGGAGGGCGTATTGATGGCGGCTTCAGAGAACGTGGTGCTGGAAACAACAGAGGTCATGTGCGAAAAGGTCGTTTTGAAAGGAGTGCTCGTTCAATAGGTAGCGGTCATTTGGGTGGTGGCTTTGGCCAGGATAATCGTTTAAGATTTGGTGATGATAATAAAGGAACAAAAAGAATTATTAAAAATCCTGATGGCTTTTCAAGTATGTATATAATTTTTTGCCACAAGTTGTTAACAAAATAAAATGTCTTTTGAAGATCTACGATTAATTGATTGGAAACTAGTGTATTCACCGATTGACCGATTGACGGTTAACCGATTAATTACTACCCGATTAACTGATCGGTTAATTTCAAATTGACTTTTTGCGATTAACGATTAAACCGGTTAATTTCAGTCGATTAACCGATTAACCGATGTAAAAAAATGTTCAATATTTTGTAGATTATAACATATTTTTTTGTGTTTTTAATTATTTGTTTCGTCTCATATACAAAATGTATGTTTTTAGAAAATATTTTTTTTATGCAAACAAACCATTTTCCGCCGATCGGTGACTAAAATTACAACGTTTTTCAATTTTTTTTTATCTTCATCATCGATCAGCAGGAATGTGGCGAAAATTGGATTAAATGTTTGATTGACAACACCTTTTTTTTGTTTCAAGCTTCTCTTACATATCTTCTCATATCAGTCTTTTAACAGAATTAACCGAAACAATTAGAAGTGTTAAAAATTTTAAAAACTCTAATGTCATAATGGAGTATTTTATTTGTTTAGGGAAATCGTGGAAAAGGACTGAGCACTTTGATCTTCGTTAAGTAAAAGACTTTTTTCCAAGTCAAATTTTGTCAAAACTAAAGAAAAGAATCGCTTTAACTCTAACCATTTTAATCAAATTACATATTTGGGTGATTCACAAGGTAGTCATAAAGTCTTATGTCTTAATATAATTACAAGAAATATATATCGTCGGCTTAATATGCAAACCGGCTAAATCCAATTGTTATGTAGTTTTTCTTCTATTTAAGTCTTGAAGTGTGTAAAATTGGCTGTATTTTTAATTTTCTATCAAGCTGCAAAATAAAACGTTTTTTTTCTCTCCAGCTGCCGTATTCTTTAATTCGCTTAGCTTAAACTAAATCTCGATCGCTAAAATTTCTTAGAGAAAACAAAATTAAAAATTTTTAGCGATGGCACTAAAAGCTAAAATTGCGGCAAATTAAATTTGTATTGCATTGCCAAATTTAGCAATGCACGTTACTGAATTACATTTGTAGCCAAAAATTTCTAAATCAACTTTATAGATTTTTAGCGATTGAGATTTAGCTTTAGCGAATTACGGAATACGGCTGCTGTAAAATGTGCTGAAAGTGAGTTTGCAGGTTTGCATAATAAGCCGACGATTTGACTGTTGTGGGCTACCGCTTATAATTTAGATTTCTACTGTACAGTTATGACGAATCAATGAACTCAGCATTAACATTTTTATTTTTATTTATTTTACACAATTGTGGAGTATTATTAGGATATTATGACGATATGACTTGATAGCACAGCACACCTTGTGAATTAATTAAAAAAAATGCATATTACATATTTATGAATTGTTTTTTTGTTTGCTCGTTTTAGTTCAAGAATTGTAATGTTTGGTATGTTATTGTTTTATTTTACTAATAAACTCCAAATAATAAACAATTAATGCATTTTTATATATGGAAATTACTTAATTTACAAAATTAACCGATTATTAACCGATTAAGCCAAAACCTCGGTTAGTTAATCGAGCGATTAACCGATTAAAGCAAAAGGTCGATTAAATGAATACCCTATTGGAAACACGTATGTTTACCTACATTTCCAGACTCATGCAAGAATTGTAACTTTGAAGAGCAGCCACAGAAATAATGGTGCGTGGTATTTACTTTACTGGAATCTAATTTCCTGACTTTAATGTATTAATTAAATGGATTTAATTTTTTTAATAAAAAATATTAAAATTAAAAAAAAAGTATTTTTTTATAAAGGTTAGTTTGTATTAACCAATTTTTACGTTATAAATACTAACTAGTTATTATATATGCTAACCAATATTTACGTTATGACTAACTAGTAAGCATTAACCACTATTTTAATTATCATTAACTAATAAAAAGCAGCAGAGTAAGCAGTACAGCTATATGTTCCGTAGTCGAGTGAAATTCATTAGTTAGAAAGAGAGGCAAAATCACATGTACACAAGAGTTTCGGTTAGTTTTTTAATTTTGCTCTTAATAAACTAATAGAAACTTTAACCAATATATTGGTCAACACTACCGGTCATATAACTAGTAAAATGACCGGTAGTCTTCTTGTAGGGAACAACGTCGGTCGGAATCTATAGAACCTAAAACCAAATCGATCGGAATTGCAAATACGGAATCAAAGCGTTCCGATCGGAATGTTTCACGAAAAGAACACTTACATGAAATTTCATTTCCACAACTTGGAAGTGTTGCTGCAGCGTTATTTATTTCACAGTGACTAACGAAAATTTATTAAAAAGAAAAAATTTTGAATTTGTTTAACAAAATTTTAAATGGAGTTTTGAAACCGACGTAAAGAATGTTTTAATTTTGGTCATACGTGCGTATAGGTTAGCGGGATCCTACGAAGACAAAATCTCATATACAAGTTAATACGGGTATATATGTATATTTTGTTAAAATTACCGCGTTTTCAAATAATTGTTAAAAGAAGTTAATTTTGATCCTATATTTCTGGTTCAAGTGACCTGAAAAACGTTAATGGACTGGGGAAATTTTTATTAACTTTAACATTTGTTTACCAACTTTTGACTTTTATATATCGTTTGAACGACGATTGTGTAACCGTTTTGATTATTTTACATTTAAATGCAAAAGTAATTACTTATTGCAAAATAATTACAAAAACTGAAAAATGTTAATTTGCTCCCCTTGCTGCGGCACCAGTTAAAGGTATTCTATTATCCTAATATACCACACTACGTATATCTACATTATTTAGAATAATTCCAGGGTAGGGGATGGCCTGTGGCTCTCAAATTTGTTTTCGTACATGCAATATAAGTGCACTCTAATGCATTCGTTAATTTTTTGGTTGTAGACATAGAGGTTAATATCAGCGTTTAAAAAACTGCAGTCAAAGTAGAAAAACTGCCGTTTCTTCCACTTTTAAATTTATCATTGACAAAAAAAAACTGTTGCTTTTACTTCTGATTCATTAAATGGAAACAGTCGCTTTCAAACCAACTCAAAAAGCGACTAGTTGTACACAAATTTTCGTTTTTTGTTCGACAGTTGTTGGTTTCGACTGCAGCTTTTTAAACCCTGGTTAATATTTTATGGTCCGAATATGAGTGTTGCCAGAGAAAGGTCTTCTTTTGTTCGACTTACGCCAGCAAGCCATTAAAATAGTTTCTCAAATAACCATTTTTATATTATTTACTTTTTTGTTTTTTTTTTTTTTTGTGAAGAGTGCAAAATAGAATTACATTTAGTGAAGCGGGAACAATTTTTAAAAACATAAGTCTAACCCTGCGGCCACACGGTCAAGTTGTTTTTGATAGTCTTTTACATATAGTGCTTGTCAAAATTTGCATCAATTGAAAGCTGTGGCGTAGGCTGCATACAATTTTTGAGCAATTTACTTTCAAGATGTCGTCAAGAAAACAATTTATAAAGAAAAACGATAAATATGCTCACTAACCTTGAAATCAGCTGTTTTCTTGAACGTAAATTGAAACACTCACTGGAAAGAGAATTTTAAAGGCAAGTTCGTATCAATTTTTAAAAGTATGTGTGTATTGGTAAAAAAGTGTAATGGCCATTTTCTCATTAGGCAATTATCTTTTTTCCCAACGAAAAACTGCACATTAAAGAAATTTGGTTTTCTCAATGTCTCATTTGCTTCAATTTTATCGCAAAGCTAACCGTCACTCATCTGCCAATTATTTATTTTCCTTTTATTTGCCGTACAGATAAATTCAATCAGCTGACTCCCAACTTTTACATGTATTTTGAGTGGCGTTGCCAGCTGAAAACAATGTTTTTTGTCGGTATATTGAGAAACCAACATCTTTTAACGTACAGTTTATCGTTCCAATAAATTTATGTTGACATTAAGTAACAGACAGTTTTTCGATACATTGAGAAAATGGCCATAAGTGTATTAAAACTTGATAGGCAAAACTTGATCGTGTAACCCTCAAGTAAAATACAAGTTTAATTTCTTACTTGCGTAATGTAACAAAAGGTAGACTTTTCTATGGAAATATCCATATTCTGATGTTTAATTATTAACGAATATTCCTTCTTCCACCAACCAATTAAACTCTATAATGTTTTTGTTCTTTGTAGTGGTAACAATTTAATTTCCTTTTATGCAAGACACTTTATGCACATTAGTATTGCTGTTTGCTCTAATTTTTAATTTTCCATTCGTATTGATATAATTTTTTTTTAACATAATCAAAATTAAAATTGTTTATTCTACACATTCAGTTTATACGAACATGAGATTTACATTTATGTTTTCATGTTTTTTGACGCTGTGCTTCAGCTTAAAGTTCACTTCCGTTTTCCTGTAACTGAAAACAAACAAGCAAAAAAATTACCAACATAAAGCCAAATATGAAACAAAAGTAACAACTAGTACCTACAATGGACATTAAAACATAAACACAGACAAAAAATCGCTAACAAACAAAAAAAAAAAAAAATTGAAACAAAAAGTCAATTTCACTTTAACATTTGCCATTCGACCATTGTGAAAGTGAGTTTCGATTTCCTGATGTTTTTATCATGATGGGAAAACTAACTAAGCCAAACAAAAAAAAAAAAAAAAAAAATTATAGAACTGCAACACACAAACCCACAATTCTCCGTTTCTATTTTCTAGTGTTATTGTGTACTTAATATTCAAAAATGTTTGTTAACTTGTCGATATGTTTGTTTGTGAGTTTGTTTTCCCATATACAGATTGCAATTTTTTTTTATGGTCTCTGCTGAAAATTCAATTAACTTTCTTTACCGCCTAAAGCATTTTAATATCCAAATAGTGGGAAATAAAAATCGGAAAAAATCATTTCATATAAATTTAATCCTCTTTTTAGTGTTGTGTTTTTTGTGTTATAAGTACTTTTTTGCATAAAACAGAAATAATTTTTCTGAAAAACATTTAATTATATTCTAAATATCAAAGTCTCAATTAGAAAAAAAGCCACACATATCTAGCAGAAGATCACAAATATTGCCTTCTAGTTCATCTGAGAAATGACGAATTGTTAAGAAAACAAGAATTAACGAATTTTTGATTTTATCACTTAAAAAAGCTAAAATTTAATAACAGGGATAAATTAACATTGAATGTAATGGAAAAGGCGAAAAAGTTTTTGAAAACCAACAACGACAAAGGTGAGAGAGTGGAATATGAAAAAAGAATGAAACATATTGTTGGAGACATGATGACGTACCAAAGGGTAAATAAAGATCCAACAAATGGCCTACAAAAGATTAAAAATGATTTGGTAGAGGAAATGTTTAGTTAAAAGTTAATATCGGAAAGCGGGAAGAGAAGATTAAAAACGGAAGTTTATACAGCACCAAGGATATATGGCCTTCCCAAAATCCATAAAGAAGACCACCCATTAAGGCCAATATGTTCCTCTATTAACACTCCAGCAAGTGAGTTGTGCAAATATATTACTGTGATATTGAAAATGACTACGGAAAACTCAAAATTTAATGTTAAGGATTCAGTGCAATTTAGAAATAGGATTAAAGACTTGACTGTACAGGACGATGAAAGATTAATTTCGTTTGATGTTGTCTCGTTGTTCCCCAGTATCCCTGTCGATCTAGCTTTAGTAACTATAGAAGAAAAATGGGAAGAAATCTCCAGGTATACAAAAATGGAAAATTGTTTATTTCTACGAATTGTAAAATTCTGCATCAAGGATAATCGTTATTTTAAATATGACGGCAAAAATTATAAACAGAAAAAAGGTCTTCCGATGGGCTCACCAGCATCACCCATAGTTGCAGACATCGTGATGGAAAAACTTTTAGAGACGGTGTTGGATAATTTAACGATTAAACCCAAAATTTTGACGAAGTATGTTGATGACATTTTGAGTATAGTTCGGGAAAGTGCAATTGAGGAGGTACTGAAAAATTAAAATAATTTTGACCATATAATTAAATTTACTGTTGAGGAAGAGTGTAATTTTAAATTACCATATTTAGATACTATTGTAATTAGGGAAGGTAACGTTTTAAAATTGGACTGGTACCAAAAACCAACGTCTTCTGGTCGAATAATAAACTATTTTTCGAAACACCCTAAAAGAGTTATTATAAATACCGCTAACAATTTAATAAAAAAGAGTGCTAAGCCTAAATGACGCTGAATTCCACAGAAACAATAAAAGAAAAATCCATAATAACTACTAAATAACAATTTTCCGAGAAAACTTGCCGACAAACTTATCCGTTATTACGATAAAAAAGTGGGAAATAATAATAAAGTAGCCGTGGAACCAAAAATATATAAGTCACTTACATATGCACCTTATTTCTCCGAAAGATTTGAAAAATGAAAATTATTTAATGGTGAAAATGTTACAATAGCACATAAAACTGACAACAATCTTTCCAAAATATTTAGTAAGACAAAGGACAAAATCGAAGTGACGGATAAATCTAATTTAATATACCAAATACCATCTAGTGGAAGTTTAACTGAGAAATGTGATATGGTTTACATATGTAGGTACAACAAACAATAAACTGAGGACCAGAATCGCTGGTCACAAATATGACAATAAATTACAACTCAGTAATCCAACATACAAAAACTGCATTGGTAAAACATTGTCTGGAAAATAAACACTACCCTAATTTTAATGATGTCAAAGTTTTACAAACCGAACTTAATTACAAACGAAGGTACATACTGGAGATGTTAAATATCATAAGAACAAAAACAACACAGCGCATTAATTTTAAGAGCGACATAGAGAGTACTTGTTCCAACAACTACATACATTTAGTCAATAAAGGGAATAGAAAAATGCAATAATATTATTAAGCTTATTAGGATTTATGATGACGAGTTATAAGCCTCGATAAAGAAGGAAAAAGTTTTTTAGAATTTTGTTTGTTTATTTAAAATCCATTGTGAGTGCGATTGTTAATATAAAAATACTGTTTAAAAAATCACTTGTTGTTGTATTACTGTTGTTAATATTGTGTTTGTTGTTTGTTTATGCAAATTGTCAATTACACTTAAATGTATAATTGTTCGTTCACTTTAAACCAAATTATACTTACCTTTTGTATTGTTTTTATATTTAAATTAAAGATACTCCCTGAGGATGCTACTCGAAGAGCAGCGAAATATTGGAAATAAATAAAGAAGAATTTTAATTAAAGAACAATCCAGGCCTCGAGCTCAAATATTTTATTTTTATAATTAAATTGGAAAGGTCGAATTTTTATAATTTTTGATTTTTTTAAATTTTGATTGATTGTTTTTTTTTTATTGTTTTTGTTGAAAATCGCATGGAAATCGCAAGTGAAATTTGAGGAAACTACCAGCATACACATCTAACTGGCTTAAAATCAACTTCGCATGAAGCCATACGTGTAAGTTTCTAAGTACTAACACAATCACAGAAATATGAGATTGATAAGCCAGTTTGATGTGTGGCCATCATGTCGCTTAAAGTTAAAGTTGATTCAAACTAATGAAATATCACTTGATGCACTTTCACATGTTTGTTGTTAAGTGTTCAAAAAATGATTAAATCAAATTTCCTATAAAGTTAACATTTTAAATTTATGTCTACAAATATAAAACATTTAAGCAAAAGTTTTTTTGTTGTTAAACTTATAACAAAGCAAATATGTTTTATAACAATCAAAATATGAACAATAAGGAAAGGGAAGAAAAAACTTACATTTTGTTTGGTTTTATTTTTGTTTGTTCAATGTAACGAAACAAGTAAAGTTTATAATGCTGGTGTTGGCAAAATGAAAAGTTTATGCACCACTATTTCAAAGATCTATGTTTAAGTAACATCAATGGGTTGTCCCAGCAAACATTAAGACTTGATTTTATTTTTATTTTGTTTAGGTAGAAAAAAAACCCTTGGTTTTAAGGAGACGAATAAAAAAAATTTTCTGTAAAAACAAGTCAAACCATTTTTTCAAAATAAACACATTTCTTACCAACACAATGGATAATGTTGAGGGTTCCCAGCGGTAACTAGAATGCGTAAAGAGGCCTAATAGAAGGCCTTATTTAGCAGTCACAAGCAGTCAGAAGCCCTTCTCGCCGCATTCCATACTTATTAATTTTTTACACAGGTTGTCATTGGGCGCATGGCCTTCCACACTTCCTTAAAAAACAACTTCGATCCCTTCCCAAAGAAGGGAGTAAGGAAGGTCACTAAAAAAAAAGTAAATAAAATTGAACACCACCTTCCTTTCTAGCGAATGTGTACTGAATATTTCAGAAGGTCTTTAAAAAAGAAGTTTATACCTTCTAGAAGGCATACTTCTGAAGGCAGGATATCATGCGAAGCGAATCTTTTAGAAAGGAGTATAGAGGCCTTCAAAAAGGCCTGCCACTTGCAGTCCTTTCAATATTTACCGCTGGGTTTCTTACAAGAGAGCAAGGTATCTTATTAGTTTCTCCTCTAGTCTCTCTTTGATGTCAATCGTTATAATAGAAAACAAGAAAGAAAATAATTTATTTAATGACCAATTGCCAATAAAAAATATTGAAATTAAATTGTTTATATCAAACACCAATTTATCAAAGAAGAATAAAGATAATTGAATAACGTTTCCAAAAACGGAAACATTTATTTATTTTCCACGCCCCAAAATACAGCCCTTATTGTTTAATTCTTGCTCCGGCCTTGTTACTAGTCCGATAGGGGGAAATTTCTTCCTCTCAGAAACGTGAAAAAGAATAAGACTAACGAGCATGGTGCCTTCACCTTTAAGTAGGTAACTGGATGAGATATTTACTGAAGACGTGGGAATAGCGTCACCTGCCATGCAGCGTGTCAAACAATAGATTTACTTATAGTTTTATAAACGCATTAATTTTTAAAAAATATATATTTGGGGGATTCACAAGGTAGTCATATAGTTGTAAAGTCATATGTCTAAAAATAATTACAAGAAATATTTATGACTGCTATGGGCAACCGCTTATAATTCAAATTTTTTTCACATTACGACGATATGACTTAATAGCACACCTTGTGAATCCCCCAATTATATTTCTTCTTTAATTAGTTTTTTCTCTTATTTTTTTTTAGCTCCCAATCCCGCAAGTTAAGCAAAATTGGTAGATTAGACATTGCCTCGGTAAAGCCTTAAATGCTTGAAAAACTGATACAATTTTTGACTTTCGGAAAACGAAACATACTTAAATCAAACTCAAACACTAATGGCATAAAGTTATTTTTCCAATAACAGCTTTGAAACTGTTCTCTCTCTCTTTATCTCTTATCATTCACAAAATGATTCACTGCTCTAATAAAATTGTTTGCTGGATATAAAAAATGTGTCTATGTCGTATATAAGTATATCGTTACCTTCACTTGTAAAGGAGCTAAGTCCACATTTTTTTTAAAGTTCAGTTTTTGTTGTAGTTTGCAGGAAAAAAAAACTATTTTATATGGTCTTTTGCAATGGTACGTGAAAACGTCGATTACGTTTAATTCTGGACCAAATGAAACGTCGATTACGTTTCACTGGGGTACAAACTGTATGTTAGGGTGTATGTGTGGGATATAGCTGTAATATCCACCAAGTATCCAAGCAACTTGGTGATATTTCTAGAGACAACGCCGATTACGTTATTCAGACTATGCAGATTGGAGGGATAAGGCGCCAAATACCTACCTAGTATCGAAACAACTTGGAGGTATTCCCAAACATGACATGAGATTAAAAAAGCACTAGTATTAAAACAAAAGAAAACACTTTATTGCTGGTTATTTTCAAAAACGTTATAAAAATAAAAGTTCACTTTACTCAGTATGAGAAATTGACTTTCAAAATAATTAGGATATACAATATTTCTGTGGACGTATGGAAAAACTAGATAACTCCATATTTTGAAAACACGAGAAAACACACTTAAAGTTTTAAACATATTTTGCTAGTTATTTAATAGGAGTTAATTTTATTATGCATGCGCGTCTAACAAACCATAATTTTGTATAATGTTTAAGATTTCTGGTTCCATTAAACTACTTTTTGGACATTTAAACCGAAAATCAATGTCAGTTATCTTGTTTTTTCAAAAAATGGAATAATCTAGTTTTTCCTTTTGTTTTTCAATTTATTTCAACATTGTACGGAATTAAGGCAACATATGTAATAATTTGTGGAAAAACATTAACTATTTGACTCAGCACGTTAATTTACCCGTTTTTTTTTTTACGAAAAAATGGAGTTACCCGGTTTTTCCAAAAATGTTTTTTTCCTTTTATGCTTATATATCAAAAGCTAGCATAATTTACGCTACTTTGTGAGCTTTCCTTTCTTTCGTGGACATATCGCTCCTATATTAAAAAATCAAAAATTTGCAGTTACCTAAGCAAAAGTGCTCCATTTAACCTTCTTATTATGTAAAAAAATCAGTTTTATATATCAAATTGAACCAAAGTAATAGCAAAATATATTTTATTAAATGAGTGTAAAAAGGTACATTTTGAAAACTTCAATCGCATTTTGCCAAGTTTGATTTTTTTGGCTATGTTGCAATAAAGGCCCGATATGTTATTATATGCCAAAGTTTATGTTTCTAGATTAAAAAACGAAAATTGAAAAATACCAGTTAAAGAACAAAAAAATACTCAAAAGATACCTCTATAAGATTCTCATTCACTGAGGACCTTGCATGTTTCTTGGTCCAATACCAACGGAATTCAAAAAATACCAGTTAAGTCTGGGTTCACACTAAGAAAGTTTTCTTTCTGAAAATCTGAGTTAATGGGTGAGAGAGGAGAGAAAAAAAGCATGTTATCTTCCCCTCTCACCCATAAACTCAGACTTTCTGAAAGAAAACTTTCACAGTGTGATCCAAGACTAAAGAACAAAAAAGTACCAAAACATTCACTCACGGGGTCTTATCAACTTAGGACGTTGCAACAAAAAGCTAAAGAAAGAAATGAAGTCTCCCTTAATTCCTCTCTTTCCGTACTTTATTCCCCCATTAGAGTATCAGAAATTGCAATTTTGAAGTGTTTGCCCAAAAATTAACGTTCGAGTTCGAGAAAGTACATAATTCGTATTTGAGTTTTTTAGATTAGTTTCGAATGTGATATTAACTTTATTTCTATGTACATTAGTTTAAAAGAAAGATGGGAGAAAGAAAAGTTCCAAAATACAGGTTTTACCCGTGTACTCCCAAAAAGGTCAGAATTTCCAAAAAGTAACAGACACCTGCCTGCTTATCTTTCTATAGAACACCGATTAGTATTTCATTTTCTTGTATCTCTTTTAGTTCTGGAGATATAAGGTTACCGAAGTTACCCGTTGTTACCCTCTTTATCCCCTAAACATTCGACTTTTTAAAATTCCGGTTTGAGCGGATCAATTTGGGGAGAGACCAACTTCAAGTTTTTAGCTTCAGCCGTTTAGGCTATGCGATGATGAATCAGTCAGTATCGTTACAGTTATATATATATATATATATATAGATGAGCCGAGTTTTTGACTATTTTTATGCATTAACTTAATTAAAAGGTTTATAATTTATGGATTACCCTTCAAGAACTTCAGAAAATATATAATATGCATATAAAGAATGCATATAATATTCTTTGAATTCTCTTTGTTCTATTTCCGTCTTTCTCTCTTAGTTTTTTGAAACAACGTCGTTTAAATATTCTAATTTTTCTGTTTTTTAAGACACTATGGAGTTACCTTGTTTTTTCAAAAAATGCGTGGAGTTATCTAGTTTTTACGTACAAATTTGTATTTTTCTGATTTTTGTTTTTCAATAACTTTTAAATGAGAAAATATATCAAAATTTCGATCTGACAGAGTGATAGTAGATGAAATACACTTTCTATTTTTGGTGTTATCTCAATTTTCGCAAAAGTGGAGTTAACAAGTTTTTCCATACGGCCACAAATTTAATTTCAGAAAAACCCAATTAAATTATCACTCGACGTGTATAAAGAGTGCAGCCGTCCATTATGGCCACAAAACAACGACCGACCTCAAAAGTTTTCAAAGTTACAATAATAAGAAAATTAATGAATAATACATAAAATTAAAAATATAAAACATGATGACAGTACAAAAATAAGGTGAAACAATGTTGTTCAAATGTTTAAAAAAAATTACTGTACTGTTTTCGTATCTAAATAAACTACATGTAGGAAGAAACTTTTTTATGTTAAATGCGTTTCGCCGCTGCTAGTGGTCGCTCAACTTTTCATAATTTTTAATAAAATTTTACAAGAAAAATTAAACTTAATTCATGTATGTACTAGGAAATAAATTATTAAAAATTTATTTTAAAGAAGTACCACAATTTTTAAGTTAGTATTTGCTTAAAAAAACATTCTTCTTTGATATGAGCCCATACTTTATTTAAATTTGTAGTGGTAATGCTCTGGATGAATTTTAAAAAAGTGTCACAGTAACTAAAAAAAAGAGTAAAAAAAAAATGTTTGATGGACTAATTAATTAATTTGGTGGGTACTTCTGCATAAGCATCAATACAAGCACAGTTTTAATTGTGGCCACTTATGATATAGATAGATAGATAGATTGAAGAATAGAAGATATACCCCATGCTAAATATTATTAGTATGGGTCCACTCCTTCTATTTTTGCACAATTTTGTTCTACATCAGAGTACATATTGCGTGGCGCCACAAGTTGTCAATTCGTCTTAGGGCAGCATTATCATTTAAACTAGAAACCAGGGATGGGAAAACTGCTACCTTCCATTTAGACGTAAACAGTACGTAAAAGTTCCAATTCCAATAATGCTAAAAAAAAGAGCTAAGTCCCCGTTTATTCAGAATTTTTATAGCAAAATATTAACACTTTTTTATAAGTAAAATAATATTAATCTACCTGTAGTATTTTTTGCAACTTATTAAACTACATTTTTAATTTTTTCTGTTTCTGTTCGGATCGTTTAAGAAAAGCACAACAATTTTTATTTTTTTTTTTATAGTTTGCGTGTTTGATTCATATTTTTGTTTAATTAAGTGATAACGAATTCGCATATGGGTCAGTTTTCTCGACAAAACACCTTTTTCAAAATAACACTTCTTTTAAAAACAAAATTTAGAACATTGTGTGAAGAGCAAAGCTTTGCTAAATTTAACTTTGCGGCGTCCAAAATTTACTAAAATAGAAAATTTTTCAACGAAGGCGGCGAAAATAAGACCGTCGGCTATACCAAATAATGTAAAGTGCGACTTTAATGCTTGTTGTTTGCAAACGAGTTTTGGAAACATTCGTATCTTAATAAAAATATTAAAAGAAAAAAAAAAATAATAATTAAACAATTAAAAAATGTGCCAAGAACAAAATGTTATTATTTTTATTATTTGCATTGTTAATTGATTTTTAATGTTAAAATTTTTTCTCGCCCCATTTTTATTCGTGAGTTTTTTTGAAAGTTTAAGCCGGGATCTTTTCCCACAAAAATGTTTCCTTGCGTGACAGCTAGTACTCGCCAAAAAAGTTACAGACACAGTTTAGTGAGACAAACAGCTGTTTGTTTCAATATATGTCATTTTTGTTTCATGTCACATATTTTAATCGAAAAGTTTCTCGTCGCGAGAGTTACAGAACATGGGCCATGACCAGATCTCCCTTGACGGTAATTCCACGCTCGGCAAGTGCCTAAAGTCGACCCTTGTTGTCAATATATCCATGGATCTGCGGGGACCATGGCAGTTACCCCCAAGGCCATTCTCATCTAAGATCCCCAAGTGACATTTCGCGAAATATCCTAACAGTCCAAGTTCCCTCAGTCTAAAAAACATCTTGCTGCTATTGCCATCACATGCTGATTAATAAGTAGAAGATGTCGAATAACACCCAAAGCTGTTTGAGAAAAATTTCTCATGGCCCCTCTCTTACCGATCGAAGCATATTTCTGAGCTTTAGACAAAATGTTCCTCCGACTTGCTAGCCTCATTGCCTCCTACCAAACACAGCATTCATACGTACGAATTGGTCTCGCCGGTTATGTATAAGGCATCCCACAACTGTCAGCCTGATTCCCCAGGTCCGAATAATCGCCGATGTGCAAGCGTAGTAAGCAAAACGACCCATTTTAAAATACCTTATTTTTTGTTTAATATTTTCGAATAAGTTGTAAATTGCTACACTCAAAACAAGTGAAAGAAATAGTGCTAAGTCCAAAATAAAAGAACAAAATATTTAACAGAAAAGCTGCTTATTCACAAAAAACTTTGTGAAACCAAATTCCCTAATTTTTAGTTTTCCATGTCTGGCAAGTCAAAGAGGAGTCGACCATAAAACAAACCTGCATTTACAGATTTTAAAAATATGGAGAACTAAAGATTTGCGCAAGTTTTTTCCCTCTGCTGTAAAGATTATTAAATTGCACTTAGATCCTTTACGAGTAAAGGTAACGATACATCGTTACCAAAAACGGAGAAGGCCCCAACTAACCAAAAATTCAAAATCGACTTTATCTTTAATTCTCATGTATTAAATCATACTAAATGTCCACACAAAATTTTGAACAAAATATGTACGGCGCTAACTACAAATAGTGTATAAAAACGTTAAAGACCCTAACCAGGGCTGCCAGATTTGATGATTTATCGTCATTTTGACGACTTTTTGTTCCGAAATTAGCAAAGTGCCGATTTGCTGATTTTTTTTCTAAAACGTGAAGATTTTTTTCAGTCTCCAAAGGCGAAATAAAACATTAAATTTTCTGACACGTTCGTTTTTTAATCTTGGAATGTTTGACAGCCGTACCTTAAACAGAGCGGAACGCGGAACGCGGAACGCTGTTATGCCATACGAAAGAAAAAGCATCAACGTTGTGTCACGAAAAGTAGTGAGAGCTTTCTTGTTTAATAAACCCCTCAAATTATAAATAAAAATAAAGATAAAAACGTAAATTGACCAGAAAATCGGTTATTCCAATTGCAAAGCGTTGAGGCCACTCTATTAAAAAACTAGAAAACGCCTGCCGCTTTTGTTAAGATAGAGCATATAACTTAAGAAAATCTTTAAATGATGATCTTCAGACTACAAAAACAACAATGTTACACTTTGTTTATCTTTCGTCAAACCATCATCGCTTGAGCCTTTTACGACTCTCTGTATAAATCATATTTTCAACAATTATACGACGAACATTTCACGAGTAGTAAGAAAATATTTACATGAGTCTCATACGATAATTCACACGAAAGACTTGTAAATAATCTTTTCCCACGTCTAAAACGATTGAAGAAGCGTCTTTCGCTGTGCTATGAAAGAATCTCAGTCGTGAAAAAGTCTTTTCCCTGTGAGGAGTCTTCTACGATTAAAAAATTTGGTCATCGACGATCAAAGACGCTGTTCATAAGACCCCTAGTATCTCTTACACGCTTGAAAATGCTAGCTGGGTATGAAGTAATTATGTTTTTATTTAAATATTTTGTTTTTTTTATAAAAATCGAACAAAAATTGATTAAAAAAACTAAATTTTTATTTGTCAGATTTTTTGACGATGTTTCGAAATTTTTTATTTTTTCTCAGAAAATTTACGATTTCCTCACCAATTTTTCTGGCAGCCCTGGCCCTAACTTACAATTTGTGTAATATGCAACTTGTCAATTGTCAAAACAACTGGTAGGTTTTACAAGAAAAATAGAAAAATATAAATTATTAACAGTTTAAATATTTTAAAATATTCTTTTAGATTCTTCTGTAAAATAAGTACTTTTGCATTTTAGGTAACGATATATGTATGTATATTCTAACTACGAACTGTCTCTATTGCTGTGCGTTTATCTGACATCTTTATATCAGTTTGCTTGTGTCAACGAATTGCTTTTGACAACACTCTTTAAAGAAGTGTGTGCTTTTAGGCGATAAAATTGTTTGAGTGTTTATGAGGGCAACAAAAGAAATTGCATAATGCGATTCAAATAAGTCATGAATGGTACAAAGAATAGACACAAAAAAAAACAATATTTTTAATAAGATAATATAAAAAAGGGGAATAAACTCCAAAGAGCTAAAAATATAAAATTTATAAAAATTGATTAAGACTATTTCCAAGTAGTTCTAATGAGATATTTAAAGGATATTGAAGAATACACTTTTCTGACTCAATAATGACATCCTATTTATGAAGGGAATATTAAAATATAATTGAAATATAAGTAATTAAGATTTAATTGAAGTTATTGTCTATTGTTTTGTCATTAAAAGTGGATAATCTTGTATGGGTTTTATTCAATGGAAACAACTCTTGAACTTTAACCCCAATAAAATCTGCTTACATAGATGTATGTAAGCATGTATGTTTTAGTTAAGCTTTCATTTAAAAGGCAATAAAAAATTAAATTGTTGTCTAAACATGTTCTTTAAAATGTGTGCTCATTAATCTACAATACTGTCGTATTCATGCCAATCACGTTCTAACGTGTGTCAAGTCATTAAAATGGTTCGATTTAATGTGTTTTTTTTTCACCCACAATCTTTCCATACTTACAGACACACATATGTATGTATGTACATATGTGAATGTTTGTATTATTTTCTTTTATTTAAATGTCAACATTAAAAATATCTGTTTGTTTTTATTATTTTTTCAGTTCTATTTTAAATTAACATGTCGCTTTTGTAAAAAGCAAAAAATGTCAACACGACAGAATAAGGTGTAAAAGTTTGGAGTGTTAATGAAAAATTATGTCGGCTAATGTGTATTTACACAATTATTTCAAAACTTTTGACAGCAAGATAAAAAAGTGAAACAAATTTTTCAAATATTGTCAAATTTGTGTATAAAGTTTGTCATTTATAATGATGAATACATAAGTGAAAATGAAATTTTACTGATGAGGATACAGATACTGGTACCATGGAGCGTATGATTTATGGAAATGGCATAAATCATTCGGCAACAATGATTAAATAAAATAATGAAATATTTTGCCAACTAAAAAAAGTTTATCTGAAACATTATCTGTTTTAAATATTAATAAAACAAAACAATTGTCACAAAAATATTTTTGTTATTTTAACATTTAGAAATAAGTTTGAAATTAATGATCGTTATTATGTTTTATTCCGAAAAAAAAATGTTAAGCAGTGTTGTCAATCTAATGGCTAGAATTAGCTTTTTAGCGTGTCGTTAAGCCATGAAAAAATTAATTAACTCTTAGCAATTTGTATTTAACCGTTTATATTAGTTGTGTTGTAACGTTGAACTTTTCCTAATTAGTCAACGCAAATTACTGTTAAAAAAAAAAAAAATAAATTTTATAGAAAATTTGAGTTTTTTGCTTTTCAAAGTTTTTTCTTACGTTTATTTTTTTGTTACTTAGAATGTAATAATAAAAACAAAATAACCACTTATGTGCCATAAATAAATTTTGTAATTATTTTTTTTTAATATTAATGCGTTTTGTTCGTTATAAAATCTTCTTTAACCAATATTTAGCCATTTTTACTAAAAAAAATGCTGCCGCTTCTTATGGTAAAGAGTTGGCAATGCAGGTGAAGTGGTTTATCATTTAACAATTAATCGTAAATTTAAAAGCCCAATTAAATAAAATTAAATATTAAAGTCGTTTTGTTAAAGACGACTGATTTGAGACATTTAAAAATAATGCATGTGTTTTTAATAAATAAAACTTATTATTAATTAATATGTTTTCTCACAATTCAGTTTCACAGTGTGTTTTTCATTTACGGTTTTGTTCAATGCAATCTTATTAAAACACCTTGATTTAACAAAAATTCGAAAGGATGAATGATAATCGACCTCACGTGGAGAAAAAATATGATTCGTCGACATGGTCACCGTCGGTTAGGGTGGCGTACAAAAAACTAAATGGTTTTAATTCTTTAAAACTTGTTCAATTATTATTTTTTCTTTGTTCTTTTTTCAAAAGAAAAATTTAGGATTTATTTATGAATAACCATACAATCGAACAAAAATAATTACACCCGAAATTTTGCAAAAATGTATGAAAAATATGCGAAAAAAAATCACGTATGTGCGAAGCCGAAAATGGACATCAAATACATGATATTATTTTTCAAAACGAATTGAAAAACAATCTGCAATAATATTTAAACTGTTTTTTAAAACAAAGTATCAAAAGTTGCACAAAAAAATTATAACCATATAGCCAATTCTGTTCCACCCTGTACACGATATGTTAAAAATGTGGCATTCCTTTAATGACTTCCTTTAAAAAATAGTGGTCCAACTAAAAGGCTCCATGTTAATAGTAAAAAAAAACAAAAATTTTCAGAATTATTGAAGTAAACTTGTTCTTTTAAATACCCTCACAGATAGAAGTCCAACGGAAGCGCCGCGACGTCAGATAACGCGGCCATTGAGTTTCTCGCACAAAAGAGCCATTGTTACGTTGGCTGTGTGGCAAGTCCAGAACCATATCTTCAATTTCTGGCCACAAGAAGTCCGTTATCATCTCGCGATAGCGAGCACCATTCACGATAACTGCTAGGCCAACCGCTAGCCCATACACCGCACCAAATTGTCAGTCTTTGTATATGCATCGGCTGTTCACAATCACTCATGGATTCTCATTTGACAAAATGCGGCAATTTTGCTTGTTAACATTTCCCCTGAGGTGAAAGTGTGCCTCGTCGCTGAAGATGATTTTCTTTGTAAAGTCACCACTCACTTCTGTCTGTTCAACCAATCATTGAACTTGTGTATCTCTCCATGGTTGAATTTGCCAAACACTAATGGTGTTCTCTTTTCTTAAAAATAATAATGCATTATAATTGTGTAATATATTTATAAGTACCCATGTTCTGTAACTTTAGTGAGAACTTCTCGCATCGAAAAGATGTGAAACAAAATATTCCATCGTTTCTCGAAAAGTGAGAAAACTATCAAAAGGGATTACGTTACGTTATAAGTGTCATAACATTGCACCCGAAGCCGATGTGACATTGCAGACGTTGAGAACGTCAGTAACACATATCGTTGACGGCGGCGAAAATACAACCGTCGGCTATGCCAAATAATGCAATGTGCAACTTTAATGTTTGTTGTTTGCAAATAAGCTTTGAAAAAATTCGTATATTTTATAAAAATGTTAAAAGCAAAATAATTAAACAGTGAAAAAATGTGCCAAGAACCAAATGTTATTATTATTATTCTTTGCATTTTGAATTTTTAACTGTAGTGTTCTCGCCCCAATTTTATTCGTGAGTTTTTTTGACAGTTCAAAGCGGTAACTTTTCTTACAAAAATGTTAGAGACAGACTTTTCTTGTAAATTGGCGAGTAATTTCCTTACGTGACAGCTAGTACTCGCCAAAAAATTTACAGACACAGTTTAGTGAGAAAAACAGCTGTTTCAATTCATAGCATTTTTGTTTAATTTCACACATTTCAATCGAAAAGTTTCTTGACGCGAAAGTTACAGAACATGGGCACAGGTTACAGGTTATGGGTTACTGCATGCACATCAAACATCCTGAAGCAACAAAGAGGACAGTCAAGGATATTACGACAAATTGTCTGCGCTTCTGTACGTATATACTAGAGTTGTCAGCCGATTAAGAATAACTCGATTAATCGATCAAACAAAACCAAACTCTTGTTCGAATAATTGTAAAACGACGATTTTCGAATAGCGAAAAAATCGATTATTTAATGTCGATAAATCGAACAATTTTTTTTTATTAAAAAATTAATTAAATACGTTTTTAGTGATTTTATACAAAATGTAGGAAAGTTAAAAAATATTGTTGCCATAGCCCTGGTTGTAATTAATCACAATGTTTAGTAAGCAAAACCGAGTTGAGTACTCATTGCATTTCAAAAATTTATTTTATGTTCTTATTAAACAAATCTTAACAAACAATTGAGTAGGTGAGTTACAAAACTCGTTCGTTACAAAGTTAAAAATACGAGATGACAATTGATTCTAACAGTTCTTTTGGCGCTTTACGAGAAGAAATATACTAATTGTATCAATGCATGTCCTCTTCCATGATTTAGCACGAACATGATTTTGTAACTCACATTCTCAATTGTATCAGCTGTTTTATTTTTAAATCAAGCGTTAAAAAATTTTTAAGAAAGGGGATTTTTCAATTTTGGTTGAAAAATTTAGAAATAAACGAAAAGCTAAAAAATAAAGAATTGATTTATATAAATTATATCTTTAAAGAAGAAAATGTTGTTATTGTATTATATTTTTTTGAAAATTATATATGTACATATATATATCTTTACCATTTACGTTAGTGTCACAATATTACCATTGAAAACGATGTAGTGGAAGATAATCCAACTACATCAAGAAATGCCGAACTTGGTCCAAAGGAAAAATACATTAAGAGAGACAGCGGCTGTTCTATAGAAGAAATTGTAGACAGAAGTTTGGCTGAAGATGGTAGGTCTGCCAAAGCCATAAGAAAATCCATAGTAACATCGGATTATTAATTAATTAAGGAATTTACGTTGCCTTTAGGTAATACAACAATATAAAGTTAAGATGAAAAATGTTATGCATAAAAAAAAGAAGAAGTCATAGCGGATGGAATGGAAGATTTTCAATAGTAATTTATTTGTAAAAATATTTTTTTTATTCGTTATTCTCATCGATTAATCGAATAATTTTTAAGATTTAATTGTTTGATCGAACGAACAAAAACAATTATTTGAATTATTCGAACAAAGTTGAAAGGCGAATAATTGACAACTCTAGTATATACCAATACGTACCCAGTAAAAAAAAAAATTTAGTTTTTCGAAGCAGTTAAAAAAAAGCGCATAATCGAGCGCTTCAATAATAGAGCCTTAATACAGCAGTATATGATAAAGAATAAAATATACAAAAAGCTGCTATTTTAGTGCTGACAACGAAGAAGCTTTCAAAGCGAAAAAATATGGTTTACCAAAATGATTAAAAATGGCATTTAAACAATTAAAAGCAAAACATTAATGAATATCTTAATATAGTTAGCCATTTAAAAAGCTCTTTAAGAGTGCTTTGTTTGCATGTTAAAAGAAGCGCTTATTGTCAGCAGAAAATAGTCCTCCAAACCGGGAACACCCCATACAAAAATCAGGCATCCCATCAGCAGGTTTGAAGCGATTTGAGGTATGATTCATACATAAAACCTGCTCCTTTTGGAGCACATTTTTTACTGGGTAATGACATTATCCACAGAGATCTCAACATCGCTACCATTCAGGAAGAAATTAAAAAGTATTCAGTCAAATACATAGAAAAACTAATGGTCCATCCCAACGACCTCGCTCGGGATCTAATAAAGTTCGAAGGTAACCGAAGGCTGAAAATAAGCGACACTTTGAGCCTAGCAGGCTTTTTTGACAGGTGAATGCAATTACATAGCGGTTACATTGGTAATGGCTAATAAATACCAATAAGGATTAATTGTAATTTTCGACAAGATTCAACAAAAAAAGGGCACACGCACTCTTACAAAGTGATACATTTTTCTAAATTACAATGGAACAAAATAATAGCTACGTTTTATGCAAAGTTTGTACTTATAAGCGTTTACAGCTTATAAAGTTTCTTTATGCAGGCTTTTTAGGTCATTTATTTAATTTAACTAAAAGATTAGTTATTTCTTTCTCAATAATATCCGACGTTTTGTTGGTATTCTTTGCAATTTCTTAAGGGATTGAGTTTTTATACCCACACCACAATAGTGGAGAGGGTATTATGCATTTGTGCTGATGTGTGTAACACCTTAAAATATTACCTTAAAGTATACCGATCGACTCAGAATCACTTTCTAAGTCGAACTAACGATGTCCGTCCGTCCGTCCGGCTGGCTGGCTGGCAGGCTGGCTGGTTGGCTGTCCATGTAACCTTGTGCGCAAAGTACAGTTCGCAATTTTAGAAACAATTTGATAAAATTTGGGACATAGGTTCTTATTGGCACCAGGACCAAGCCTAGTGAAAATGAGCTAAATCGTAGGGCCACGAGGGAAGATATGGGGAAATTTCTTCCTATCAGAAACTATCAAACCGATTTTAATGAAATTTAAAACATAGATAGAACCATATCTATATGGACACAAAAGGTATGCGTTTTTTAAAAAATAGGACTACGAGGGGAGATAGGGTCAATTTCTGCCTCTCAAACCGATTTTAATGAAATTTAAACCATACATGGATCCATACCTATATGGACACATAAGCTATTCAGTCATTCAAAAAAAGGACCACAAGGGGTGATAGGGGACAATTTCGGGCTCTCACAAACTTTCAAACTGATTTTAATGAAGTTTATAAATATAGATAAATACATATTTATATGGGCATATAAGCGTGATTTGTTTTTTAATACTGTGGTGTAGGTATCATATGGTCGGGCTTGACCGACTATACTTTCTTACTTCTTATTAATATAATAATTTTTTATCCAAATTTTTAATATTTTAAATTAGGCTTAAGTTCATCAAATTTAATTTTCATTTAATTATTTTCATGAAGAAAGGAATTTTGCAACATGAAAATTTATTAAAATTGTTATTGATAATTTCTCATTCTTGACTATAGCCGGGCTCGAACCCTGGCCGGCAGGTTACCCTGACATGTTTCGATCGCAGCCACTCGATCTCCTCAGAGGGATTTGCCGTCTTACACTCGCAGCCATTGACGACTGCTGACGCCCATAGTCAAACTTTAAACAAAATTGTATTTTAACCTTTGGTAGATCGAAATTTGATTTTTTAGTCAGTTTTAATCATTTATAAAATATATCACAGTATTTGGTAAAGGTGGACAACACAACACAAAACTTAAAATTTTAAAAGAAACATACATGTAATAGCATTTTAAACAACAAATATTTTTACTTTCTCTTAACCCTCAAAAAATAGCACTAAGAAAGCACCGTTATCTATGCTAAAGTTTATGGAGGGAGCGATTCTAGGTTGGAACGTGAAAAAAATAGACGTAGTTTTTGCGGCCATGTATAAAAAGGCGTAATTAAGTGAAACCTGGCAAAAAATTTTAGTCAAATTACTTTGAGAATTTTACGTAGCAATGCAACATTAAAATGTCTTTGACTTGATTCCAAAATCTTCTGTATTTTCTTTAAGCCAAAATCTGGGTCGATACGTGACATTTCGAACGTGAAGTTTTTTCCATAATATTTTAACTGATAATGATTAAAACAAAATAAAAATTTACCGTTAATCCGAATAACATATTCCTCATTGAACTCTTCCTTAGATTACAGACCATGTAAGAAACTTTTTTTGGAATAATTTTCATCAAATATCACCTCTTTTGAGGAAGATAATATTAAAGAAAACATACAATAAAAAATTCTCACAAACAAAAAATTACGTTTGCACAACTTTGCAGTCTGATTGTTCATCTAAGTGAACAAAGTTATGAGTAAATTTATAAAATTAGTCAAATCTAAATATTTCTCTATAACAATATCGTAAAATAATCAGCTTTTAATAACTTTTAAATTTTTGGTCACGGTGGACCTTTTGACGGATATGCCCATATGTACAGATAATATAACAATTGATTACAATTGAGGAGATCCATAACAAAACGCAATAATTAAAACATAACATTTTTTTTTGGACAAACGACAAAATGTAATTTAAGTAAGTAGCACATAATATTTTTAAAAACAATTATTGAGGTATTATTGTCTACAAAAAATAATATTAATCACAAATTTAGTATTTTATCTGACAGTTTGTTTTAAAGTTATTTAGATAACAAATTTGGAATTATTGCGTTATGGTCCGAATCCATAGTATTTATTTCGTTTTGCTTTGAACTGTATGAAAATATTATTCACAATCAACTTAACAATGGCAAAAGGTATTAACTAAACAAAAATTCCTTACGTTTTACAGTTAAATAAAAGAGTTACCACCAGAGCAAAATTTATTTACAAAGTTGACTTTTTAAAATTTTCGTGTAGCGATTTATTGCTAAGATGTATAATTATTGCATTTTTCTCTGAACCATTATATTTGATATTGAATTGCAGTGTAGTTATTGAGATTTGGAATGCTTTATAAAAAAGGTAATATAGATTTCAGTGTGAAGAATAGAATTCAATCAAAAACTTGAAAAATATAATTACTGCGTTTTGTTATGGACATCCTCAATTGTTCTTATTACTAAAACTCAGTTGTGATTAAAAAATCACACAAAAATCTGTAGTAAGCACGTGTGTTAAATTAAATACAATAAAAAAAGCTGACGATACTAATGCAAATCAAAAATCAGCTCATACATTTATGTATATTGTACTACATTTACATTAGGCCGAAATCTTGTAGATTTGATTTAAAATCTTCTTCGAAATCTAGTGCGTTTACATTATACTTTTTTGACATTAGCGAGATTTTGTTTTTATAACAAAACAACTGACTAAAAGTTTTTTCGTTACACATACAAACACAAAAAGAAATATACATTAAAAAATGTGCATTACCTTTTATTAATAATCAGCGATATTTATTTTATCAATATTATTCGTCTTTTTTATTTTTTTTTACAATTTTTATAAAACTTTTTAATATTTTTTAACAATTTTTGTTTTGTTTTTTTTAATGTCATTTTTCTTGTGCAGGGAAGTATTTTTTAGTGCTATATTGAAAAAACCATAGTTGCATCATTAAGTACTACTAGATTTTGAGTAGATTTCGTCGATATCTAGTCACGAAGTAGATTTTGTTTTGTATGGGAAATCTAGTCAAAAACAACTAGATTAGGCTCTAAATCTCGTAAGTATTACACACAAAAAAATTTTACCATTTCCAGTTTTTATAGAGTCGGCTATTATCATAAAACTCGTGCTACAGTGTCAACGATGATATTATTAGCTTTCAATCGAGAAGAGTGATATTGTGCGTTCGTATGTACACTGAATAAAGGAAGAGGATATTGTATGATTAAGAGCATGTAGTTTATTTTTTTCATAAACAAATTTAACACTAAAAAGAAAAATCAATCTATACGTACTCATATCAACCCGAAGCGGTATTAATAGTACGGTGAGCACGGATTTTCTTAAATCAAGTACAGAAAGATTACTTAAAAACAAAAAAATAAATAAGAAAGAGAACAAATTTTTTTTTTTTAAAGTAAATTTCCACAATAAGGAAGCATGTTTCTAGCATAAAACGATTCCTGATGAGTTGCCAAGCCTTCCTGAACAGAAATGACAACACAGATTGTCATTTTCAGCTGTCAGACCATAGTTATCCATATCGAAAGTGCTCATGCAGCTAAAAAAAACCATATGCATACATTAATTGTCATCTAACCCAAAAAAAAAAAAAAATGTTTACCATCTGAAAACCAATTATTTAATTGATCACAATAACAAATAACCAATTTAACACAATCGATTTTAACATTTAATTGGAAATCTAATTAACAAAAAACCGCTAACTTAAACAACGTGACACTATGCGGAATTAAAACGGGAATGAATTGAATAGTTTAAATTGCAAATCATTATTAAAAATCAAATGAACAACTTGCAGCACGAACATTTACATACGTACTGACTCACTAATACTCTTATTGATTTTAGTTAAAGCAATTAAAATATTTAATTTGAATTTTGATTATTTGAAGGTGTGTGTGTGCATGTTAACTATATAATTTCTGCTTTTAAATGTAATTTTCTAATGTAATTAAGCTACCAAATTCTCTCCTCCACTGCTATTTTTCGTTTATTTAAAAAAAGTTTTAAACTAAAAGTATTTCTACTTGTTTTTTTGTGAAAATGCAGACAAATTAAAAAATACATGTGTTTTTTTTTTTTTATGAATATGTTTAACTCTTAAAACCATAAACCATTTTGTTGGTTTTTATTTTTCCCCTTTTCCTCACATTTTAGTGTTATTTTTTTCGAGTTTCCATACAGATGTGATATGTGGCTTAAATGCCAGTCAGTATTGGCGGTTGTTACGGTTACACTTGGCTGTTACATTCACAAACTTACTACAACGTTATTGCCAATTAATGGTATTAGATGGAGAGTATCAAATGTTCTTGTATTTTTTTCAAAATTTATTTTTTGCATTTCAACGCAGTTTAGCGGTTTTAGATTCGATAACAAATGTTCATTTTTTTAGTTTTATGTACATGAATTTATATGACATAAAGAGTTTTTGGTATTGATTTTTCTTTTTATTTTTTGATATTTTTATTATAACCAATATAAATTGGAATTTATAGTTTAAAAAAATGCACGTACGTAAAGAGTGTTCTCTTAAGCCCGATAGAATTTACGAAAGTGTTAGTTGTCAAACGAACTGTAATATTGCTTATACAAATGTGATCAGGGGCCTAATTCTGGCAGTCGAATACATTCTCGATTCGAAAGCAATTTTATTTCTAATTCTTTCAGTCGCTACTGAACGAATCGAAACTATTTTTTCAGTTTTGTGAAACTCAACTAAATGTTTTACAACAATGAAAAAATAATTCTGATTCGTTGAGCATTGACTGAAATAATTAGATATTGAATTGCTTTCGAATCGAGAAAGTACTCATCATGAACAGATTCACGATAGAACAATCGATGTTTTATCGCAAAGTTGTATATAGCGATGAGGCCCATTGTTGGCTCAAAGGGCTTATTAATAAACAAAATTTCCGCACATGTAGTAAGACCAAACCACAACAGACCCTACATACTCTATTACATCCAGAAAAGTTCACCATTTGGTGTGGTTTACACGCTTTGCGACATACGACACAGAAAAAATTATTTTTCCAATTCAAACAAAAAATTTGTAGAATCAAACAATTTTTTTAATATTTTTAATTAGGCTTAAGTTCATGAAATTTAATTTTACATTAAATTATTTTTATGAAGAAAGGAATTTTACAACATGAAAATTAATTAAAATTGTTATTGATAATCGTTCATTCTTGACGTGGCTGGGGCTCGAACCCCGGCCGGCAGGTTACCATGACATGTTTCGATTGCAACCACGCAATCTCCTCAGATGGATTTGCCGTCTTACACTCCCAGCCATCGACGGCTGCTGACGTCAATAGTCAAACATCAATCCTTAAACCAAATTGTATTCTAACATTTGGTAGATCGAAATTTGCTTTCCTGAATGATTATCCATTTTAATTGATTTTACATGTTTTTTCCTTACTTCTGTTTTTTCGTACTTTTGTCAAGAATTTTTCTTGAAGTCCAAGTACATTTTTTGTTTTTTCATTTTGTCTTTTTCTTTTCTGTTGACCTTTTTCAGCACAACTTGAAGGACAAATGTACACATAGAGCTCGTGCCTTAGCTTTAACAATAATTAGTATTGTGGTTATTTTGTTGAACTATTTATGGTTTTTAATCCAAATTTTTAATTAGGCTAAAGTTCATGAAATTTAATTTTTCATTAAATTATTTTTATGAACAAAGGAATTTTACAATTTTTTGTCTGAAATCGGTCCTATAAAGAAATTCGCATATTCAAACAATTTATTTGCATTTTGTTTATTGAAAAAACCACTGATTTTTTCAAACAAATAATTTAACTGAATCAAACAAAAAGCTTAATGAAATTCATATAAATTTCAAACAAATAATTTTTTGAATCAAACAAAAAAGTTTTTGCACAAGCAATGACGCGCACACAAGCAAGCACTGTAGGAGAAGATGAAGGCAGAGCAGAGCGGCCGGCTGGCTTTGAGACACATTTTTTTTTGTTGGAATAATTTTTGAACGAAGTCTTATTTATACACACAATGTTTTTCTTCATCACTCACTGTTGCTGCATCCTTTCCTTTGCTAATGAAGAAGAAATGTAACCAAAAATGGCGGCAGACCGACTCGATATGTTTTTTGTCATGATTCTACTTTTGTATTTGATGTACAGGGCAAGGGACTTCATGCAAATGCATGTTTGTTGTCGGTACTCTGAGACCCACCTAAAGTTAATATCTTTGCGAATCACAATATTTCCAGTAAAATGGCATCAATTTGTTAGTGCATATTTTTGCATATTTTGCTTTAAATGCATGTTTTTGCATATTTTGATATAAATGCATATTTTTCGTCATATTTTGTTATAAATTCACATTATTCGTCATATTTTGTAATATTTATAAAAAAAAAATTTCTCTTTTCTTAGTTTTTTGTTTAGAAATATCTTTCTGTTCAAGGCGAATTCATTATAAGGTGTAGTCAGTGAATCAGCTGGTTATAGTTGTTTTAGCCCTGAAGCTGTCAAACAGTCAAAATAGTATGGGAAAATCTGCTAACTTCGACATTTTCAATGAGCAAAAACAACATGTTGGTGTTTGGTACTGAATTACCTACATTTTATTATAAATTCACCTTGTTTCTTTAACTTTTAAAAAGTAGCACATACAAAAATTATACAATTTGTATAATTGTGCACATAATTGTAGAAGTAACAATAAAACAGTTTTTGACATTTCATTTTGTTCGCGGTTTTTTTTACTTGAAGAAACAGCAAATAAAAATAATGATCGGCGAAGAAAAAATAGAACTCAACATAATATTTTTGATTTACGGTGTAAAAAGTATGACCTAAAATCTAAAAATTATTAATAAAATAAATTGTTTTTAAGGAAAAAAATGCCAAAAGAAAAAATATCAAAAAATAATCTTTTTAATAAGTGTGTTTTTGAGTCTTCAAAATAGAGGGAAAAGTACATTTTTGCAAGGTTTACAAAATGGTGTTTCATTTAAAAATTTCAAGTTAATCAGCACCTTCAAAGCCAGAAACACAAAGATTTACGATTTATGAAAACGTTTCGCAAACTTTAATTTCAAGAAAATCAACTTTTGGGGATAAGACTAGCAAATTTAGTTTTGAATTGTATAATGCTCTGGTGTCTGCAGATATACCTCTATATTAGCTAATCAACCAAAATTATAGAATTTTTTTAAACAAATATAACAATGAAACCATTCCTACGGAAACAACCCTTATAAAAACTTATATCGCCCAGTTTTACACTACACAACTATGTGACATTGTTGAAAGAATTAAGTGACATAATTTGTGGCTGTCTATTGACGAAGCAAAGGACACTGAAGGACGTTTCGTTGTCTACGTAATTGGGATCTTGAATGCAGAAGAAGATCTTGAATGCAGAAGAAGAACAGAGTAAACACAAATTTTTTTTAAATATTGTAAAGTTGGAAAAGGTGGATCATGCTTCAATAGCTCGAACTTTCAAAGATTCAATTTCTCTTTTAGAATCCTTTAATAAAAATAAAATTTTGCTCTACTTGACCTTTTTTTAAGATATCTTACTCAAAAATGTTACATGTCACATGCTAAGCTCATGCCATGCATGAAAGTTTTTAAAGTCTCCTTTGCGTTTCAGGATGGGGGGGTACCTGGTTGCAGGCAGTTGAGTATGATGCCAAAAATTTTGAAGAATTTCAAGATGTGGTAAATAATTTTAACGAAAATAATGCAGTCGCGATAAAAAAGTGAACAATATTTTAAATGTACCTAATATAAAGGCTCAATTAGAATTTATACACTCAAACAATGGGTTTCTAGTCGAGACAATAACCGAACTTCAATGGTTTAAATCATTAAAATAAGAAAAGTAGAAGGTCAAATCGGCGAAAAAATAAAAGCCAAAATTTATGCAGTTTTAAAAAAGAATGCCGGATTTAAAAAAGTTAAAGATATTGGTAATATTTTTAATTTACCTTTCAGTAAAGAAAAAATTGTAGACAATGAATATTCTACAAAGGAGTTGACCACTTTTAAATATCCACCTATTACATCCGTTGATGTCGAACGAACACTTTCAATGCTTAAAACTGTTTTAAGTTAAGACCAAATAGAATGAGTTTTACATTTGATAACTTAAAAAAAAACTTATTTATTTATATATGTAAATATATCTTTATCTACTACTACTTTTTAAACTATGTTTTAAGTTTTTAAAACTGAATGAAATGTATTTATGTTTTTTTTTTTTGTTAAATATGGTTAAATAAATATATTTTTAATGCATATTTTTTACTTTTATTTTTGCATATTTTACGATTTTTAGTGCATGTTTTATGCGCATATTTTGCGATTTTAAGTGCATGAACTTCCTTGCCCTGTTGATGTATTTAAGTAAACAGTTTGAAAATATTGAATACGGGATTTTGTTTTTTTACCATCTTTGAAACCAACCAAAAATTTATTTTGTTTCTTATAATGCTGTTGTTGTTTCTGTTGTTTAAAAAGAGTGAAACTTTTTTTTACCTGCTATTGTTTTTGTTGTTTTTTTACTATAATTTTTCTTATGTGTTTTTTGTTGTAGTTCCTATGTTTCACATAAAGAAGTGTTGCTTACGATCGAATAAAAAAAATGCAAAAAGACGACAACATTAAAAAGCGTTAAATATTTCATACAAAATTATGAAAACTTGAAACAAATAACGCGTATATTATATTTTTGAATAATTGTCAACATTTTTGTTGGTTAAATAAAAATCAAACAAATATATTATTGAATCAGTAAAAAAATTTGTAGAAATTAAAAATAATTTCAATCAAGCGTTGGTTTGAAAATAATTCGATAATAACTTTTTTCTGTGCAACAATGCCGGCTATGATTTAAAATTGTATTATTTATTATATTTTTTTTATTATTTTTTTGCAATTTCAATCTCTATATTTCTTAAAAAAGACACCCTTTACAATTACTTTAAGGTAGGGAATGGTAAATGGATTCCAAAATCGATTTTCGATTTTTCGATCGACTTTTTTTATTTCGGTTTTTGAAATCGATTAATCGAACCTCAAAATTGATTTTAAAATCGATTTCAAAATCGTTTAAGATTAATTTGCAAACTTATAAAATATATCACAAAGACAAACTACTACTACTAGAGAAATTGAAATTAGATTTTCTCCTGTAAAAAGTGAAAATGTGTAAATTTTGAGATTGCCTTTAGAGGAACAAGTGCATGTACAGTTCACATATTAATATTGTATACTTGTGTAGTCAATCAGGCCTATCACATAAATTAATTCCGATCGAAAGTGGAAGTGATTTCGTATCTTGCTTTACATAAAACGAAATCACTTTTGACCGGAATTGATTTCTGTGGCAAGCCTGAATGTATGGATAGTATTTCAAAGGATTATGACAACAGTTCCTGATCGGTGGCGACTGTTGCTTTGCTAAGTTACTATTAATTTAGTTTTAGATACCAAACGTTTGCATGTCATTGATTTCAGAAAGATGCAGAGATATTTCGTATTTGATAGGATAAATAACATACTTTTTGCTTTTTCACTCTGCTTAAAACTACACTGGTCTGTTAAAATATTAGCGTATTGCCACAGGAATGCCATGTCTTGAATCACCTGTTGTGTTTCTACATAATATGTGTTGAATAAGAGCCCTTATATTAAAGTTGGAAGTTGGTATACTTCTAATAGATAAATACGTAAAACCACAACTTTAGACTTGGGAAACTGCATAAGCATACCTACAGACGCACAAAAAAAATAAGTTTAATTGTGCATGCCCATAATTTATCAATTTAGTTAAGATTAAAATTAAAAATTGCTAAAATTTTGATAAAAATAAAAAAATCGATTTTAAAAGCCCAATAATCGATTTCAGTATAAAATCGCATACGTAAATTCGATTGCAAACAATCGATTTTTTTAACAACAAAATCGATTTTCGATTGGAATCGAAATCGATTTACCATTCCCTACTTTAAGGTATTGGAGTAAATATAGAAACAATGGATTGAATAATTCCTAAAAAATTATAACAATGTCCATAGTTTTTTATTATTTCAAAGTAAAAAAAACACACACACTCTATCGTCCACCAAAATCTATTTTCTTAATTTTGAACGGTTTGCTTCGAATTTTCGGGAAATTTCACACTTTTACGGCTACCTAAACTGTGGTAAGAATCATTCCTAGAAAGTTCATATGTTCATTTGTTCATATTTTGTATGTACAATTTTGTAATTGATTGTTTCCTATTGTTTTGAATTTGAATTTTTAAAGTTTTTGCGATTTTGATCTTGAAGATGAAGTTTTTTTGATTTTATATACACAGAAAGAAAAACACTCGGGATAAATTAATCTTTTTACACTTACTATAATCACGAATCGGACTTAAAACATCAAGTACGAATAACACTAAAACGTACTTAAATCAATCCTAAATGGGATTACTTTAAAAAATCAATCCCAATATTTCTTGAAATAAGTATAAAATGCTTAAATCAAGTACAAAAAAGATTAAACTTTTCGTTGATAGCGCCACTCTGAGAGTAAAATTACAAAATGAGGGTTTTAATCAGTGATGCCAACTTTTTGAGAGCAAAAAGCACTTTAAAATTTAAAAAAAACACTTTAAAGCACTATTTTGAACAAAAAAAAGCGTAAAAAAGCACTAAGCCATTTTTACAATTTAATTAAACACAAAACAAGTTGCATTCGGCTGTGCCGAATATTATATACCTCCAAAATTAAAAAAAGGCGACGCAGTTGATGTGTGACCATTTTCATTTAAATCAAGTAAGAAAGTATAGTCGGTCAAGCCCGACCATATGATACCCTACACCACAGTATAAAAAACACATCATGCTTATATTTCCATATAAATATGGATTTATCTATGTTTATAAACTTCATTAAAATCGGTTTGAAAGTTTGTGAGAGGCAGAAATTGCCCCCTACCTCCCCTTGTGATCCTATTTTTGAAAAACTGTATAGCGCACAAGGTTACATGGACAACCAGCCAGCCTGCAAGCCTGCCAGCCAGCCGAACGAACATCGTTAGTTCGACTCAGAAAGTGATTCTGAGTCGATATATATGTATGTATACTTTAAGGTATGACCAATATTTTAAGGTGTTACACACATCAGCACAAATGCCTAATACGCTCTCCACTATTGTGGTTAGGTATAATTAAATAATAAATATATTTAAATTTGTATATAAACATTTTTAAATGTATTTTAATTATCTTCAATAAAATAATAACATCCAAATCATTTGGATCATCATCAGATGAGTTTGAATTGGCCATAAAACAGTTTTAAAGTAATACAGTGCGGGCTCGATTTTCGTAACTCGAAAAAATCTGGCCTGTTGCAATTACCGAAAATTGTCAATGACCGACCATTGTTTATAAATCTTTATGACAGCCCATATTTTAATAAAAACCATTATTGTGCTGTTTTCAAAACACAAGTGATTGAGCGTGTAATAAAATTTATATGCAAAATACTCAAAAAACTGAGTGCTTTTTATATAAATTTAACTACACGTTCAATCACTTGTGTTGTAAAAACAGCACATATAATCAGCAGCCCCGATTTTTGAGGCTCATTTTTTTGTGGCATATGGTGTTTTCTTTTCTACAAAAAAATGTGACATTTTATTTATAGAAATGGGGGAAATTTTGGGTGGACGTCCAGGTTTTGGCTTGCTTGCTACACTGAAAAAATTTTCTTCACAGATCCAATGAAATTTACATTAAAATTCAACCTATGTAACCTTTCATTGGATTAATGAAGGATTAATAAAATCAATGACAAAATTAGCATTGATTTTATGAATCCTGATTGAAAAAATGGATAAAATAAACGTTTGTCATTAAACTAATGCAAAATTTTCATTGATTTTATGAAACATTTCATTAATCCAATGAAAGGTTACATAGGTTGAATTTTAATGTAAATTTCATTGGATCTGTGAAGAAAATTTTTTTAGTGTAGGGATTGAGACTCAGGCCAATGTTTAATTCCAGTCTGCACTGTAGACATTTTTTAAAAATTTACCTCAAGGAATTCCCATCGTTCCTTTATTTTAAAATATGTTTACGCATTTTGGTACAAATGTCCTTTGATTACTTACCTATTTTAACAAAACAGTAGATTTTTTTTCTAAAAATACTGCAGTCTTTAAGAAATTGCTTGCAAAATTAGCTTGTACCACTTTCCGTATATTATGTTTTCTTTAAATCTACACCTAGAGAGAAACATGTTTAAATATGGTCACGTCCAACAAAACTATGTTTAAAGAAAATTCTAAACATATTATGATTCATTTAACAATATTATTGTCACCTACAACCATATTATGGTTGAATTAGTCCTCCATCATGAAGCCACAACCATATTATGGTTGCCTCCGAACATGTTATGGTCAAAATAACTAAAACACGTTTAACACTTATAATAGCATGGTTGGTTTTTAACCATAGTATGTTGCTCTTGGAAAAGAGGAAAATACTATTGTTAATTTTCAAACAAAGTATTGTCATATTTAAGCATAACATGTTTAGAGGCAACCATAATATGGCTGAGGCTTCTTGATGGAGGACTAATTGAACCATAATATGGTTGTAGGTGACAATAATATTGTCAAATGAATCATAATATGTTTATATATGGTTATATTAACCATAATATGCTTAAAATTTTATTTAAAAATAGTATTGTTGGAGGTGACCATATTTAAACATGTTTTTTCTCTGCGTGTACTTAATTTAAAAATGAATCGTTTTCTATTTGGCATCGTACGTATAATTATCTGTGATGGCAGATTATTTTTTAAGTACAAAGTAAAATAAGCGGCAAGTGACCTGAACTTTTTGTAGTTTGATTTTTCCCGATGCCTTGCCAATGCAAGCAAAAATATCGATCAGAAATCCAGGGTTATGCTTAAACTCCAATTTTAGAGTAAGTACGTACTTACTATTATCTATGTGACTGTATATAAGTTTTTGTAAAACTTGCTTTAATTTTAATTAAATGTTATTCAAATCAACACAAACATGTATCTCTTTTATCGATTTTGACCGTCTAAATTAAAAGAAGAAAGAGTTAATTATTTAAAAAAAAAATATTTGAATAAACTTCTTTTAAGTTTCTTCAGTCTCGTTTTAAACGACTTCTTTTTTTACAATTTCAATAAATAAACACTTTAATGTTCTATGCATTACTTTTATAGTATTGTATTTAGCTTCTTTTTAACCTTTTTCCAAACTTTATTACAATAGTAGTTAGTTTACAATTGAAACAATCATTAAGTATTTCGATAGCAGCAGAGCGCCCTGTAAGGTGAAATGGAGTAGAGTTCAGTTTGTTGAAGTAGTTTTGTTTGCATTTTCTTTTCGTTTTTGAAGGTTTCATTAACCCTTAAATTTATATTTATATAATTTTTTTTTTACTATATTTTAATTTAAACAACTACAACTTCTCCTCAGACTTGTTGTTGTGCTTCATATCTAACTTGTTAAATCAGAAACTGTTCATTTAAAGGTGAAACAAGTTGCAATGAAAAAATGGAGTTTTGAAAAAAAGCATATTAAAAAAAAAATTGGAAAACAGTGTGGTCAACTAAGTGCCGGTAGCTATGATTTTAAAATGAAATGGACATAATCGGCCTGATTACGAATAAAAATTCCGCGAGAAATTTATCTTTCCCCATTCCTCCTAATATAAATAAAAATTCCGCATGAAATGTCTAACTTTTACCCGAAAAAAATTCCCTTGCAAAACAGAAGGGAGTTTATAAAAAGCTGTAAGTAGGATTTTTGGAGGAATGATGAAAACGAGCTTTGCTTTATGGAGCCACCATATAAATGTTCAATAAAAGATTTTACTTTAGCTTGCACAGCCACAACAAACAAATTTTATGAAAGTAAGTAAAACAACTTCGGTGATGTCACATATTAATTGTTGTTTCCCCGGAATTTATAATTTGAGAGTTTATTCTAGAGAAATGTATTCGTGATTGGGTTGAATATTCATTTAAACAATCTGTGTCGCTAGAATTTACATTTTTGGAAGTACTTGAATGTAAAAAGTTTGAAATTTTTTTGTCGACAACTGTTTTTAATAAAAGTAAATGACCTGCTGTTTCTTTGAAATCTTTTGTGTTAAAAATGGTTTTTATAAGGTTTTGTCTAAAATATTTTATCTTCTTCTTTCAGAATGCGTCTTGCCCTTATAAATATATTTAATAACTTTTACAAATAGCTTCCGAGGAAACATGCTTGGTGGTATTCCTTACAAGCTTTTCTAACCACATTAATAAATGGCACAGGTTTCCACACAGCAAGAGCATATTTATACTGCTAATATAAACATATGCTTTAATCAAGGTTTCTTAATGAGAACATCACAATTATACCAACAAGATCATATAATTGTACTTTACAAAACAAAATTTTTTAATATATTAAATGTTTTCTATTTTAAATAAAAGCTACAAAAAAATAAACGTAACAAAAAATTGTACATAAAAATTATTTTTTGTAAATTTAACAATTTTATACACAGAAAAAATTTTGCCCCAGTAAACCCATTAATCAAAAATAAAATCAGTTTTAATTAAAAATTTAATCAAGTGAATTAAACGTTTAATCAAGTGAATTAAAAGTTTAATTGATATTATTAATATGTATACTGGTGCAAATTAATGTTGTCAATTAAACGTTTAATACACATGACACTGTGAAATTTCGTGAAGATTGGTCTATAATTTACTCTGGGCCCCATATAAACCCTACTCCCGGAAAACAGTTTAGTGCGCCTAAAACCATAAAAAATAATGATATCATAACAAAATATGGTATATCACAGTTTTATAGGCCTTGAAATAAGACTTTAAAATTTTGTGAAGAACGGTCCATAATTTACCATAGGCCCCATATAAGCCCTACTATCGGAAAATAGTTTAGTACGTCAAAACCGTAAAAAATAATGCTATCATAACAAAATTGTGTACATCACAGGTTCATAGAACTAGAAATAACACTGTGCAATTTCGTGAAGATCGGTCCATAATTTACCAAAGACCCCATATAAAGCCCACTCTGGTAAAATAATTAAATACGCCTAAAACCGTAGCAGATAAAGATATTGCGGTAAACTTTATTTCAGCTTAGCTGAATATGACCAGAAAAAATGTTATGCAATTTTGTGATATACGGTCCATAGATCCCATTTTAGCAGCCTTTTGAAATTCACTGCAAACGCCTAAACTAATTGCATCTCTGTATTGAAATTTATGTTTTTTAATACCAGAAATCACTCTGCAGAATTTGGGATAATTGGTTCATAACTTACCATGGCTTCAATATAAATTGCCCTTCTGCAAATCATTTAGGTTCGGCTTAAACTGTTACTCAAGCTAGTTAAAATTGCCAAAAAAAAAAGCATTCAACTTTCTGATTGTCGGTCAATAATTTAATAAAGGTCTAAACCGCAACCAATTTTAATGCAGATGTCTGTTTTATAAAGATTATAATAATAAAAAAAAAAAATAAATAAATAAATAATAAATAGACATCATACTGATTTAACTCCTAAAACATTCGAACTGTCGGTGGAGGGTATCAAAGATTCGGCGCAGCCGAATATAGGACTCTAGCTTGTTTTTTGAGAATTTGTTTCTACTTTAAAAGTATTTAATGTATCCGTAAGAAATCACATTACGATGTACTTAGGTACTTACGAAAACGTAAAATAAGGTACACAAAAAGTCTATCGATATATTCTTGAGTAGAAACTGTTTTTGAGAACAAATGATTTGTTATTTTGAAACTAAAACAACAATAATTTGATGACCTTATCAAATATTTTGTCTGTATAAGACCGGAAACTGTAGACACATAAAGCCTATTGCATTCTTTCGTTTTTAAAATATTTTCAAAGGATAAAATGCTTTTCACGTTCGCAGAGGAGTGTAAAACTTATAATACCCGACCTACAATTCTTTAAAAATTTCCGGAAACATTAATTCGTTAAATTTTTTTTTTTCATTTCAGAAGCTTAAGTCAAAGTGCTGTCTATACTTTAATTTTTTAAATCTTTAAATATTTCTATATCTGCCAGGGATCTTAGCTGTGTATTAACTGAGTCAAAAATCCTCATCACATCACGTTTAATATCATTTGTGAAAATATAAATTTCTACTTCTGTTCCACAGTATATTCCTTCAAGAGGAAGATGAGTTTAAAACGGTTTTTTTTTATGACGTGCTAAACTCCCAATTTTTTTTGATAAACTCACTGAAATTTGTTTTCGTTAATGTTTATATTTGATATTTGACTACGAAATCATTTTTAAAAATATACGGGCCATTTGACGAAGTAAAGATTTAAGACGTTCCAGGAAAATGTGCGTACGTTCATCTTCTGCTTGCATTTCCAGCATTTACGATTTTTTAAATATATTGAAAAAAGAGAAATGACATTTTTAAAAGTGGGTTGGAAAACCTTGACATGTATGATGATGAATCGTAATTATGAATTTTTAAATTCAGCCTCAAAATGATTTAAAGTAAAATAATTATTTAGAGGTTCCCACTGTTCCAAGATTCTGCTTGGATGTCAGTACCAAAATATTCCAGCAATTGAGTAGTCTTCTATTCGACTAGAACCACAACAAAAGTGTAAATTTATTTCCCTAAAAAATTAGTCGATATCGGGAATCGAATTTTATGATCCTACTGCGATGCGAATGTGGCATATTCAACCATTTTCAGAAAAACGTGGCACTTAAACCTTAAATGTTGACTACACTGTTTGCAGAGTCAGGCATTGCAGTATCATTATCAATATTTATACCAACCATGTTATTTATGGGAATGTTATTGTTTAAGAGCCAATTTTTTAAGACACTGCAGCCAGAGCTCTTCTCATCAAACACAATAGAATAGTAGTTCTTCTTACAAAACTCCGCTACGTTATTAATATTAAGGGGATCAGTCAAATTTTCGCCTACATATAGGGAGTTCACTTTGGTATCAACAAAACTGAATTTGTCAAACAAATTGAGTTTTTAATTTACTTTCTAATGCTTAATTTGACTACCCTGCATTAAGGACCTATTCATACCCAATAAACTAGAGAACGATATGATTGTAAACTCGATGTAAAAATCGCATAGACGATATCGTTATAGTAAACCTGAGAAACCTTAGACTTATGTATCAGATTATATGTCATGAAAGTCAGACACTCCTTCCTTAATTACGTTATTTATACGATCTAAAACTTGAAAATAAAAAGGTGAATGCAAAAACTAAGTCACAAAAGAATTAAAGCAAAGATTAATCAATCAAAACGATGAACTGGAAAATTCCATAAAATAAACCAAAACTGAAAAAGTTTGTTAATGGTACCAAATAAGTAATTGGTGTACGATTGTACTTTTGAGGTTTGAATTGTACCAAAAAAAAAAGTACAATTGCAACCCTGGCTTTAATACATGGGTGCGTCCCTTAAAAAATGGAGATAACTTAACTGTTTCATATATGTAAAAAATATGCGTTTTTTCATTGATTTTGCTGCTTATTAAAATTGAAAAGTTGACAACGCTGGTAATAGACTAGGGATGAATACCTACAGCACACGGAAAATCTAATAAGCTAAACTGACGATGTCATGCAAACAAAAGTTTTAAATTCTTTAACGCTGATTTTCAATTCTTAATTACTCTCTTTTTGCATTTTTCTATAATTAGACTTTTGTCATCTGTTAACACAAAATTTTTGTTTACTATAAAAAGTTTCTCATAAATGCAAATTTATATTTGCAAACTATTTATTATTGCAAATAAAGGGTGTTTATTAAATAGAACTTACGAAATGGTAAACTGTAAAATGAACCGTCATACCGGGCTTAGTTTTTAACAATAAATTTTTCCAACTTTACTTTAAAAATCAGTTATCGATGTTTTATCGCTTGAGGCGCACTTTTTGTCTTCACGGATTTGTTAATAAGCAAAATTGTCGCATATGAGTAAGACCAATCCACAGCATACTTTACAGACAACATTACATCCAGAAAAATGCACCGTTTTTTGCGGTTTACACGTTGATAGCATCATCGGACCTCAAACGCAGCCAGAACTCGCTTTACGGTCGTTAGAGATCGTAAGAGATCTTTATCATCAATGATTTGTTGCATAAAAATACGGTAGAGATGTTGATTTCCCAGGATGGCGATAAGTTAACTTATAGAAATGGACCGGTCGATTGGTCTCTAAGGTCATGCGGCTACGTGATGTCATTGGTTAATGCTGCTAAACCAGCAATAATAAAAGCCGTAGAGGCTACCATTGTTCATGTTATTTGTGACATACGGCCATCAATTCTCGAAAAAGTTTTTTTTTAACAAATAGAAGCTGGGAATTATTTCCTTCCGAAGGTTACTTTATATTATATTCAACATTTTTCATTTTTCGAATTTATTCTATGAGCTAAATTTCAGTTATGTATTTTATAAAGCTTTTTTGTAATAGTTCTATTCCTTCAATTTTTCAGAAATGACTATTACAAAAAAGCTTTCTAAAATACATAGCTGAAATTTAGCTCAAAGAAATAATTCCTTCCGATGAATCTTTGAATCTTTCTTGTCGAAAATTACATTATGTATTCAAAGCTTAATCCTAATTCTTATTTGTATTTGTTAGCCGTTACCAATGTAACCGCTAATTAATTGCATTCAGGTGTCAAAAAAGCCTGCTAGGCTCAAAGTGTCGGATCGTTTTATCCTCCGGTGACCTACGAACTTTATTAGATCCCGAGCTAGGTAGTTGGGATGGACCATTAGTTTATCTATGTATTTGAATGAATACTTTTTAATTTCTTCCTGGATGGTAGCGATGATAAGATCTCTGTGGATAATGTCATTACGTATATACCATGGGGCGCAGACAATTTACCGTAATATCCTAGACTGTCTTCTTTGTAGCTTCTGGATGTTTGATGCGCATTCAGTACCCCATAATTGGATGCCATATGTCCATATTGGTTTTATGATAGACTTGTATAAGAGAACTTTGTTGTCTAAGGATAAGTTTGAGTTTCGACCGAGTAACCAATGTAGCTGAGCTGCTTTAAGTTTCATAGCCGTTATTTTCGCTTCAATATGACGAGACCAGGTCAAGCGTCTATCTATATGAATTCCCAAATATTTAACATGGCTTTCTACCGGAACAGTGATGTTATTTATTTTTACAGCAGGGCACGTTTGTCTTCTGAGCGTGAAAGTAAAGTGAGCACATTTAGCCGGGTTAACCTTTATTTTCCATTTTTCTAGCCAGGCTTCTAGTTCATCGATGTGGGACTGTAAATGGTGCGATGCAACTTTTGGGTCCAGATCAACACTAATAAATGCTGTGTCGTCTGCAAACGTAGAAGTATGTGTGCTTGGGTTTGTTGGCATATCAGCTGTATATATTATATACAGTAACGGCCCTAATATGCTGCCTTGAGGGACACCAGCAGATATTTTCTTGGTACGGGAGTATTGGTTTTTTGATCTAACCATGAATGTTCTGCCAGTTAAATAGCTCTCAAGGAGTTTGTGAGTGTTTTGTGAAAGCATTCTTGTTATTTTAATGATCAGCCCATCATGCCAAGCTTTGTCGAATGCTTGGGAAATGTCTATAAACAGTGCTGAGCAATATTCCTTTCTCTCAAACGCTGATCTAATTTGGGTAACAATTCTATGCACTTGTTCGATTGTACCATGCCTTGCTCGGAAACCGAACTGATGATCCGGAATGATTGCGTGTTCTTTAAGATATGGAGTTATACTTAAAAGGAATATTTTTTCGAATAGCTTTGATAATATTTATAGTAGGCTGATTGGTCTGTACGACGTAATTTGACTACCGTCGTTTCCTGGCTTAGGAATCATAGCAATTGTAGAGGTCTTCCAAGAGGATAGGAAGTAGCCAACTCGTAATATCGCATTAAAGATGAGCAGCAAGAATCTTGAAGCAGACGTAGGTAAGTTTCTTATCATTGAGCCTGTGGTGCGGTCAGGACTGGGAGATTACTTTGGTTAATTTAAATTTTATTGGATCGTTAACTGTATCAGGAATAATTGGACGACAGGAACAGGTATCAGCATCATGAGGCGTGAAAACTTTCTCCAAGTGGCTTGCAAAGGCATTTATTTTTGCATTTGTGTTTTCGGTGACCCAAAAATTTACGCCTTAAATGCGTTTTCTTAAGTAGAGCCACACGGCTCTTATATATACATATTTCCAATGTTAATACGATATATTGAACTTTTAAATAAAAATAATTTTTTTTTAAATTGAGTTTTTGTGGAATTTTCATACATTTTTTTTTTTTTTACTACAAGTCAAACAGGCATAAAAAACAGTCTTTAGCTGTCGAATAAACATGTTACAAATTCGTTTATTACATATTTTAAAACATGAAATAACGAATATTTTAATTCGATATCCATCCCTTCGAATTGTATGGAACTATCGTTGTTTTTAATAGTTTTCTATTTTCTATCGTCATCAGTAAAAAAATTTTATATAATAAAAATAAAAACTCATTGCAGTCTTTTATAAAGTTAAGTTTTGCAAACTTCATTCATTTTCGTTTTGTTAAGAGTTAATTTCATTTTAATTTTTTATTTCAAATTGTTTTAATTTTAGTTTTTGTATAAAAAAAAGAGAAATAAAATATATTAAGTTACCAATAAAACGTATATTACTAATTTAAATATAACGAATGTTGCAGGGGGAAAAAGGAATACAATTTAAATTTCATTTTAGTAGTTATTAGAAATTAATTAAAATAAATAAATTATTTAAATGATTGTTACTAAGAATTATTTGTAAATACATACATATATTTATAATAAACTATTCACTTAAATGTACATTTCACATTAAAATACAATTCATTATAAAAAAATTTTATAAATAAATAGTTATTCTAATTATTAATAATAAAATATTTGTTCGATTTCATAAAAACTTATAAATAAATTAAAAAAATAAATAAATAAATTAGAATAATTTAATACTATTGCGATTCAGTTAGTTTAAAGTCAGCAAATTTAAAAAAGTAAAACAATAACAAAAAGGTTAAAATTTAAAATATTTTAGATATATATATATATATATATATATATATCGTCACCTAAAATGCAAAAGGCCGTAACTACTCAAGAATTCAAATTTGACTTTTTGATTGATTATGACGTACTTAACCGAAACACATCTACACAGAAAATCTTACATGTATACGTCCAAAAATAATGACTTTATTTCCGAAAAACAAAAGGCCGTAACTGCAACGTTAACAATTTCATAAACCAAAAAGCCGTAACTACAGTTTTCCAAAAAAAAAAAAACAAGAAAAAAATCAAAACAAAGTTGCCTTTGATTCTCTTTCAATGTGTGTTATTGCGTTATTATTTTTCTTAACCACTTTAATTTAATTTTATTTTCTCGAATTAAATTTATAAATTAAATAAATTTTTTTAATAGTTATGAGGAATTTTGTGTTTTGTTTTAAAATACTTACAATAAATAGATACAAAAAGACATCACTTGCCTAAAAACTTTTTTAGTTACGTCCTTAAAGCACTATTTTCTTATCTTAACCATTTGTTTTATTTTATGCACAATTTTATTCTTGTAGTTACGGCTTTTTGGTTTCAGAAAAATATAGTATAAAAGGCCGTAACTAACATTTCTTAAAAAGTACTTTTTTCCATTAATTTCTTTTTTAGAAACAAATCCGTCTTTGTTTTCTAAGCTTGAATCTAAAATTTGGATATTAAGTTTTAAGTAGTCTTTAATTTATAACGTTTATTCCTTCTTCTGTAAAAAACCATAAAGTGTAGTTACGGCCTTTTGCATTTTAGGTGACGATATTTATATATATCTCTGATAAAATAAGTTACTTTTTTCTGTTTGCTCAAGCAAAAATACACATACTTGAATTTTTGTTTTAAATGTCGCTTATTTTATTTAACTTTTTTTTTTAATAATTTTTCATTTATTGTGTCTCTTGTATTCCATTTAAGTTATTGTTCTTAATGAAAAAACAATTAAATAGCTTTGCAGACAAATATAATAAACTTTTTATTATTTCTTATTGAAAAGAAATTAATTATTTTTTGCAAAAAGCTAATAAAAATATTGAATATATTGGCTTATGTCGTCGTTATAACTCTTTATCATGCACAGGGAAAATTATTGCCGATTTATTTTTAAACAAAAGCTATTAATATTTTTGTTTGATTTTTATTTAACCAACAAAAATGTGGACAACTATTCAAAAATATAATATACGCGTTATTGGTTTCAAGTTTTCATAATTTTGTATGAAATATTTAACAGTTTTTAATGTTGTCGTCATTTTGCATTTTTTTTTATTTGATCGTAAGCAACACTTCTTTATGTGAAACATAGGAACTACAACAAAAAAACACATACAGCCAATTTTTGGACGCTTTAAAAAAGTACAGCAATAAGAAAGATGATAAAATACCATGACGAGATTTGTATTAAAAAAAAAACAAAAAAATACCAGGTAAAAATATGTTTCACTCTTTTTAAACAACAGAAACAACAACAACATTATAAGAAACAAAATAAATTTTTGGTTGGTTTCAAAGTTGGTTAAAAAAAACCAAAATCCCGTATTCAATTTTTTCAAACTGTTTGCTTAAATACATCAAATACAAAAATAGAATGATGACGAAAAACATTTCGAGTGGGTCTGCCGCCGTTTTTGGTTACATTTCTTCTTCTTTAGCAAAGGAAAGGATACAGCAAAAGTGAGTGATGAAGAAAAACATTGTGTGTATAAATATGAGTTCGTTCAAAAAAATGTGTTTCAAAAGCCAGCCGGCCGCTCTGCTCTGCCTTCATCTTCTCCTACAGTGCTTGCTTGTGTGCGCGTCATTGATTGTGCAAAAAATTTTTTGTTTAATTCAGTAAAATTATTTGTTTGAAATTTATATGAATTTCAGTAACCTTTTTGTTTGATTCAGTTAAATTATTTGTTTGAAAAAATCTGTGTTTTTTCAATAAGCAAAATGCAAATAAATTGTTTGAATATGCGAATTTCTTTATAGGACCGATTTCAGACAAAAAATTGTTTGATTCTACAAATTTTTTGTTTGAATTGGAAAAATAATTTTTTCTGTGTGTTTGATTATTTATTAGAAATCAACGAAAGACCACCAGCCGACCGCTTTCAGCCATTTTTTTTTCAAATTTGTATTTAATATCATCTATATAGGAATTGATTCAAAAAATTGTTTCAATATTTTTTATTGTTTATTGTAAAATTGAAATCTGACTGTATGATTTTTAAAAGCAATCAAAAAATTAAGAGAAATCATGTGATTACAATTAAATCGATTGCAATCTTTTACAGCAGCCGTATGCTGTGATTCGCTTAGCTAAAGCTAAATCTCGATCGCAAAAATGGCTTAGAGAATACAAAATTTAAGCGATGTTATTAAGAGCTAAGGTTGCGGCGAATTAAATTTTAATGGCATTGCCAAATTAAGCAATGCACGTTACAGAAATGCATTCGTAGACAAAAATCGCTAAATCAACTTAACAAATTTTAAGCTATAGAGATTTATCTTTAACAAATTACAGAATACGTCTGCAGCTCTTTAAGTAATTATTAACAATAACATGATTGGAGGCAACCAGAATATGATTGCAAGTGCCAAAATTATGGTTGAAGTAACGATTATATGCGGGAAAATTTTCCATTAAACATTGTTTTATTGCCGTTGACTAAATGGAAAGTTATGTATACTTGGCATTTACTGAGTTTAAAATTTTTGTTTTAAATTTCTCAAAAAAAGTCACGAAATAATTAGAAATACGTCTCAAAAAAACTCAGCTTCAAGAGATTCAATTTTTGCTTAAAAGGCTTAAGTAATTTTTTTAGCAAAGAAAAACTATAAGTTATTATTTCAGATATTTCCTGGAACAAAATTTTTATGCTTAGTAGTCTTATGATAGTCATTTTGTTAAATTTAATGCAAGTCCTCAAGTCGAATTCACTTTTCAGGTGGCGTTGAAAGCAGAGCTGAGCTACTTTTTTTCTTACTTAGTCATCGTCCAGACTGGCAATTTTTATTGCAGCAATTCTTGAGTATATGGCTGAGAGTGGTGAAAAGATTGGGGAGGGTTCTCTGTTTCATGTACTCTGCAATTCGTTTTGTTTTGTATATCTCACACTTTTCAACTTAAAGTTGGCTGTAGGTGTATTTGTATTTATATATAAAGCATAAAACGAACAAGATAAGAATACAGAAATTTGCAAACATAGAATTTCATAATCTCGGCACTACACTGATAGAAAAATGCATCTCCATATTGATGATGTCCTAACATCAGAACTGTGACATCAATGTTACTACAAATGGCATCAATAATGCAAAAAAAATAACATCAATCGAATGACAAACGTCTTCGTATAATTTTGTCATTTTTTACGTGTCATCTATTTTATGACTATAGTGACATCAATTCAATGCCACATTTTGTATATTATTAACTTTATTTTCATGATTACAATGTATTACAAGAAGCAAAAATTCCTATATTCTATTTTTTTTTTAATTGTTTAGTTAAATACATCAAAGTTTTAAAGTAGAATGATTACGAAAACCATATGGGGGATGGTGCTGGTGTCTTATTATTGAGAGTTCAGCTGTAAACAAAGGTCGTAATTCAACAAACGTGAAACAAACATATGTTACGGGTTAGTAAATAATAATATTCTCTTACTTTGACTTAAGTCAATTGCAATGACTTTGACTTTATGGTAAACTGTCATTAAATTGATGCTAATGGGTCCTTTCTCCGATGTTACTGCGTCATCGCACTGAGGACATGTTCCTCATTTCTGTGATCCGATGTGCCATTCCATTGACAACATACTTTCATTTTTACCCTGATGACACTTTAGCCAAGTAATGTTAAGGTTGACATCACCATGATGAAAAGTGTCATGGGGTCAAAAACGAAGACACTTGTCATAGTACTGATGTCAAAATACATCAGCGTTATGACGCCTTTTCTATCAGTGTAGTGAAATTTCAAATCAGAATTTAAAGAAATTGCAGCAACAAAAACTGCAAGTCTGGATAATGATTTAGAGAGAGAAATGTCAAAAGTTGCTTGTGTTTTTGTCATATCTACTAACGAAAGCAACAAATAAAATTCAATTTTGTGTTTTTGGTATTGTACATGTTGTAGTATTGCCACCACTGTTTACATGAATTCGCCTTGAGCGAGTTTCTATTTCCTGATATTTATAACGTCAATGCGTTTTATAATCATAATATTTAAATCTTTTAAAAATTTGTTTAACATTCGTTAAACAAAACGAAAATCATAATTCTTTTGATATTTACAAACACGTGCGAGTATCTGAATTTATAGCTGCGGAATTCAACAGAAAAAAGCAAAAACAAAAAAGATAAAAATCGTAAGAATTCTTTTATAACTTTTTTGATAAAAATCGTAAAATTTTTCGATTGTGTAAGTGTGTGTTTTTTGCTGCAAACAATAAAATTTTTTAAGTCACTAACCTACGATATTTTCTTCATTATCAGGGCAAATTAAAATGTTAAAATTATCTATTATTTTCTTATTAAAAAATTATGATAATATTTAACAGCTATTTTGCAGTCCTTAAATCTAAATTAGCTGCCAGAATAGCAGCAGCTATTTTTTGTTTACCTTCTTAAAATTGTCATGTTAAAATCGCCTAAAATACTACAAGTTCAATTAAAGAATTGATTTAATTTCAATTGAAGCCATTTAGGAGCTTGAGTTCAGTTAAGGAATTGATTGAATTTCAATTGAAGCCATTTAGGAGGTTTGAGAAAGTTTTCCAATTTATGGTTACCATGTTTTTTCTTGTGAAAAACAATCCAATGGAATACCTGATATCCGGTGGTGACTAACACATGTTTTTCTTATCACTTAGACATAATTAGAGACTCATCAAACGCGATTTGTTTAACTTCGTGACGCTAAACAAAAAATAAAAAATAATATATTGTTATTTATCAGAAATTGAGATTTTAAGGAATTTCAATTAACTTACATCGACTAAAAGTTAAAGCTCTTCGACAACGATTACGATGATCTCGTAAGAGACCCTTTGGACAGGGTTTGGCCCGATTTTGGGTTATCAATAGTTGGGATGAAAGTATCGAGGGTTTACTGAAAAATATCACTGTTTTGCTTTCGGTTGGTGCACTTAAAGTACACAATAGGAAAATCACTAATAAAAAATGTTTACACACCGTTACAAAATGCATTTTCTTTTTTAATTTATTGAACTTTTATGCAAATTTAAAAGTAGTTCTTTAAATAATTTGCATTCACTTTTTAGCTTTTACACTTTTTCTTCGAACTTTTGTAATTTATTTATTAAATACGCGGGCTTTCCGTTCCACCTTCTTCTTTTACGTGTGTTGTTTTCTTTATAAATAAAATTAAATTGAATACCCACCGTGGGTTTCAAGTGTTTATAGCCTTAAAATATTTCTTGTATGTTGTTTGTTTTTGTGAGACCTGTAATAGTATATTGATAAAAATGGTAATAATTTCTTTTATTTAGATAAGATAAGAATATTTATTGTATTTGTAGTATTAATAATGTTGACTGGAGTTCTATTGAATTTTTACCAGTCAAGTGTTGAAACTGTCATTTTTTGTTACACACTTATTTATTTCGATTTGATTTTTATGTTTTTTTTATCATTAAGTAAATCCCAAAACGTAAAAATTCCTTAGATAAATTACTTAAGTCAGCGTGCTAAAAATCGAATAATGATTGTTCTTCTTTCGCCCTTTTTTGGCACACAGTGAGACGAATATATTTTTGGTGTGTTTTCTTAATTTAATTGAAAATTTTGAATTCAAAAGTGGCTGCCATGCCAGCACAAGTCGATTTTTCTTTATTTTTTGGTAATAATTCAATAGCATCGCTAAGTGCGTAAAGGGAACTACTTCAATACATTAATTTTAAAATAATCTGTTAAAACAGAGTTATTGATAATAATAAATGCAATTTTTTATACCCTCCACCACAATTAGTTGTGAAGAGGGTATATTAAGTTTGTCATTCCGCGTGAAACTTTTTTATTATTTATCTCAGACCCCATAAAGTATATATATTCTGGGTCCTTGAGTAATTCTAAGTCGATTAAGCCATGTCCGTCTGTCCGTCTGTCCGTCTGTTGAAAACACGCTTACTTTCGAACAACTCAAAAGAAATGAACAAACTTGGTGCCAAATTGCTTGTAGTTATCCTAAGCAGTTTGGGATTGAAATCCAACAAAATAGGTTTAGTAAGACCAGAGCTATGAATCAAAATGTGGAACCACACTCTTAAAAAAATAGATATTTTTGTTACAAAAAATAACATAAATGCTGGAACAAGGCACGGAATGAGATAAGATTTTGCAAAAATTTGTTTTATTTGACTAGAAATCACGCTGTTAAATTTCGTGATGATCCCTCCATAATTTACCCTAAGGCCCATATAAACAATACTCCCGGAAAACAGTTTAGTACGCCTAAAACCGTAAAAAATAATGCAATCATAACAAATTTTGGCTCGTCACAGTTTTAAAGGACTAGAAATCATGCTGTGAAATTTCGTGATGATCGGTCCATAATTTACCCTAGGCCCCATTTAAACCCTACTCCCGGAAAACAGTTTAGTACACCTAAAACCATAATTAATAACAAATCGTCACTGTTTAAGATAATAATAACATCATACAGATATTACTCCTTAAACATTCGAACTGTCGGTGGAGGGTATCAAAGATTCGGCACAGCCGAATGTATCACTCTAACTTGTTTTTATTGACTTTCATTTGAAGTGATCTAAGATGACACTTTCTACACTGGTTTTTTAGTAAATGTTAGTAGTTCTCTTTTTGCACTTAGTGATTAAATTTTTAAATAGTTTAGAAAATTTTTTTTGGAAATTTTTCGGTATAAATAGTTCAACAAAATAACCACAATACTAATTATTGTTAAAAAAGCTAAGGCACGAGCTCTATGTGTACATTTGTCCTTCAAGTTGTGCTGAAAAAGGTCAACAGAAAAGAGAAGACAAAATGAAAAAGCAAAAAAAAAAAAAAAAAAAAATGTACTTGGACTTCAAGAAAAATTCTTGACAAAAATACGAAAAAACAGAAGTAAGAAAAAGCATGTAAAATCAATTAAAATGGATAATTATTCAGGAAAGCAAATTTCGATCTACCAAATGTTAAAATACAATTTGGTTTAAGGATTGATGTTTGACTATTGACGTCAGCAGTCGTCGATGGCTGCGAGTGTAACACGGCAAATCCATCTGAGGAGATCGAGTGGTTGCGATCGAAACATGTCATGGTAACCTGCTGGCCAGGGTTCGAGCCCCAGCCACGTCAAGAATGAAAGATTATCAATAACAATTTTAATTAATTTTCATGTTGTAAAATTCCTTTCTTCATAAAAATAATTTAATGAAAATTAAATTTCATGAACTTAAGCCTAATTAAGAATATTAAAAAATTTGGATTAAAAACCTTAAATAGTTCAACAAAATAACCACAATACTAATTATTATTTTTCGGTTTCTTATTTTGGCAAATTCTTGAACGACAAAGACAAACTAACGGCTATAAGATCTAGTAAAATGTCTTTTATTTTCAGTAGTTGATATATTACACATTAAAATCCCGAATGACAAAATCCATATCGCTAACTAAAGCTGCAAAGCCGCCCTTCGTACAGACGTTAAATTTTTTTCCTCTGTGTTATAACCAGAGACGACAAAAAAAAGAAATATTCGATACTTTTACAGCATAAAGATATTTAAAAAAAAGCAACAAAAAATTGATAAAACAGCAAAAAAAAAAAAAAAGCACTAAAAAATGTTTTATTCTAATTTTTCCACATCACCAAAATTATTACAATAAACTATCATGTGGGCTTTTATGTTTTCAAATTTTAATTTTCTACGTCGATCTGTTAAAAGCGTTTTGTATAAAGAGAACCTTCTTTCTACATCGACGGAGGTTGACGGTGCAAATTTTAATTTGAGAATTTCATTAGAGGTCAAACTTTTTACATATTCATCTTTTGGAACAGTACCAGACTCTAAGGGCCATTATTACAACTTGAAGTTAGCTAAAGTTAAGATTAAATTGACAGATAATAATGTGTTATCTGTCAAAAAGCGTCTGTTAACTGTCGGATAACAGCTAACGCCAAGTTATAATAATGGCCCTTAAAAATATATTTTATTTTCAAAAACTGCTGATATCCCGGATTTCTTTTTAATATTTTCTCAAATTTCTTTTTATATTATTGGTCCTCGATCTTGCATAGTCCGTCAAAAACTGTCGATAAAGCATTAGTGCTCTCTGAAATTAATAAACCCTCAGTTTGCAATTTTTTTATAGCAACTAAAATGTTTGCAAAATGGTATTTTAGAAATGCAAGTTGAGAACTTAATGCGGAGTTTTCAAATTTTTTTTGGATTGCACAATTGAGTCGGCATCTTGACTGTCAAGTTCTAAAACAACGGCTTTAACTTCTTCAAGATGTCCAGCGTAGTGCATTGCCGCTTCTAACTAAGTACCCCAACGAGTTGGGCATGGAGACGATGGAAGTTCAACATTAGAATTCATATTTAGAAAGAGTTGTTTTCTTCGCGGTGCCTGTAAAAATTTTGTTTTTGTAACATATATTTTTAACATATGTGCATACATACATATGTATGTTTCAAGTTCTTTTTAATACACTCTTAATCCATTTTATATAATTTTCTTATAGAATTCTGTTTAATAGAGAAATATTTGTCATAAAATTCTTTTACTACAAAAATCATATTAAAAAAACGACGTTTAAATTCTTGCGTTTTCGATTTCCAGAACACCTCTGATAATTAGTTACATTTACCTTTAAAAAATATTTTTAACATTGGAAATCAATTTATTGACATTTTCAAAGTTTGTTCGAATGAATTCAGCTAATCGATGGATACCATGTGCAAAACATGTTAAATGAAGCATTTTCGGATGCATTGCCTTTAGAGAAGATATTCAACTTAGCGTCCGTTACTACAAGTAACACTTTGTTATACTTTATGCCTAAATACAGAAAATTAATATCCAATCTAAGCTCGATTTCTTTTCTACTTTACCATCTGGCCACAATATTTGTAACGAATCATTACACAATGCTGCAATAGATACGCCATTTGCCGTTTCAAGTACTTGCATGTTCAATAAATAAGATTTATTGTCTTTCAATTATTCTAAGACTCCAAAAATAAAATTTGAAACATATCTCTGTTCGCTGTCCGTAGTTTCATCTACAGAAATCCATATATATTTGTCTTTGACTGATTGACGCATTTTTTCTATAGATTCACTTTACAATTCTGGTATGTACATACGCAATCAAAAATGTAGCTTCCAACGAAGCAGGTTTGTAAGGGAGAAACATCAACGTTTCGCTTGCCATTGCGCTTACGGAAGACATGAATTTTATATGGCGAGTTCCCACTTTGAAGCAACACATTTTTGACACATAAAGCGCATTATTCAGCGCATATAAAAATTGTTGGATGTAACGATCAGCCTTACACACTGAATGTTTTGATACAGTTATTTTTTAGTATTCTCCCTTACAAACCTGCTTCGTAGTAAGGGAATGCCGTAGCACTTGAAATTTTTTTTTTTATAAAAGTTGTTGAGAGTTCTTTCACTTACTTTACTGCATTTCTGTATGTCTTATTGCGTAGCGCATAATTGTGCGCTTGTTTTTTTAAATGTACCATTAGTGCTTCGCAAAATGATACAATTTTTTATTGGGTATGTATTTCTGGCGAATGCAAGTGTCAGACGGAACCCACATTTGAGAATATTTCTCAATGAAATTTTTGAAACTGGGAGAACTAACTTTTTTTATTAGTATATTAGATGAAATGTTGTGGCAGTTGGAGTCACTGGATATTCCGTAATTAGTTTCTGTGGATGGTTCTCTTGCTTAGAAGACAACAATTGGTGTTCCCCACATCTTATATGTTGATCCACATTAGACTTTTTCGAACAATTTATTTTGCAGCAGCATATATGCCAATTTTCTTCAATTTTAAAGACTCCTTCAAATGTTTTTACCATTTTATATAAAAAATTTCTATTACTTTTCTTTTTCGGCATTTTTTAAACTTTTTTATTTATTTCTGTTTTTAACAGCCCAATAAAAAATTTTATCATTTTGCGAAGCACTAATCGTACATTTAAAAAAACAAGCGCACAATTATGCGGTACGCAATAAGACATACAGAAATGCAGTAAAGCAAGTGAAAAAACTCTCAACAACTTTTATAAAAAAAAAAATTTCAAGTGCTACGGCATTCCCTTACTACGAAGCAGGTTTATAAGGGAGAATACTAAAAAATAACTGTATCAAAACATTCAGTGTGTAAGGCTGATCGTTATATACAACATTTTTTATATGCGCTGAATAATGCGCTTTATGTGTCAAAAATGTACTGCTTCAAAGTGGGAACTCGCCATATAAAATTCATGTCTTCCGTAAGCGCAATGGTAAGCGAAACGTTGATGTTTCTCCCTTACAAACCTGCTTCGTTGGAAGCTCCATTTTTTATTGGGAGCCTACTATGATTTCAGTTTATTGTTTTTAAACAGAGTTGCAAAAAGGTAGTTACCAAGGCGAATTCACTTTTAAAGAGGAATTCGCCTTGGCAGTAACGAAGTTTTTAATACAAAAATGGGAAATTAAAAAAAAATCCAAAAAAAAGCAACATCATTGTAAAAGAAGTAAAAAACAGCAGGTTTTATAAAAAATCAGCTAAAATAAAGCATTTAAGTCTTCTCTGGTTATAAATAACACCGGCTTCATTAATTAAAGCTCCTAAATGCAGCCTTTAGCCCGACCGAAGGCCTCCTAGACAAAGAAACTTTAGTTGTAGAAGCCGGTGTTTGTTATAGCGAAGAGGAGAAAATCATTATGCCCGGCCATAGCCCGGCTATGAGACAAGTTGTAATTAGACATTCTCGATTTTAATATTAAGGATTTGGGAATACGGGATTTTCGAATTCGGTATTTTTAGTTTCAGGTATAGGACGCCAACCTAAATAAGTATGTATGTTTGTAGCTACTTTGTAAGTATGATTAAATAAAAATTTTAAAATTAAATTTATCATTACTTTTTGGCCATTTTTCGTTTAAGTTGGGTGATTTTTCGCTTGGGAAATTTTTCACATATTGCTTTGGGCGATGTTGCTTAGCATGATATGCATTTTTCGAAACGTTGATGTATAGATAATAGTTGGCACAAATAACTCTTTCATCAATACATTAACATATAAAACAAGTACGAATGTATAGTCGGTCAAGCCCGACCATGTGATACCCTACACCACAGTATTAAAAAACACATCATGATTATATGTCCATACAAATAGGGATTTATCTATGTTTATAAAAACCATTAAAATCAGGTTAAAAGTTTGTGAGGGGCAGAAATTGCCCCCTACCTCCCCTTGTGGTCCTATTTTTGAAAAACTGTATAGCATATGTGTCCATATAGATATGGATCTATCTATGTTTTGAATTTCATAAAAATCGGTTTGAGAGGCAGAAATTGGTCCTATCTCCCCTCGAGGTCCTTTTTTTAAAAATACATCCCTTTTGTGTCCATGAAGATATGGTTCTATGTAAGTTTTAAATTTCATTAAAATCGGTTTGATAGTTTCTGAGAGGAAGAAATGTCCCCCTATCTTCCCTCGTGGTCCTACGATTTGGCCCATTTTCAATAGGCTTGGTCCTTGTGTCAATAAGAACCTATGTCCTAAATTGTATCAAATTATCTCCAAAATTGCGACGTGTACTTTGCGCACAAAGTTACATGGACATCCAGCCAGCCAGCCGGACGGACATCGTTAGTTCGACTCAGAAAGTGATTCTGAGTCGATCGGAATACTTTAAGATGGGTCTAGTACAGCGTTATCCAAATCTTTTTTTTCTGTGCACAATAGTGCTACAAAAACAATAAAAACAACTCACACCGATGCTTGTTCTCTTTTATTTCAGTTTGATTTCACTTGTTAATTGAGTGTTGATGAGTACACATGTGCTAGACTCTAGAACCAATATTTTAAGGCGTTACACACATCAGCACACTATTGTGGTGTGGGTATAAAAATCTTGTTCTAGAGGATCTACTACATCAAACATAACATTTTAAAACTCAAAAACTCTTTTGAAATTCGTCCAGCAGATTTCATGTTATAAACTTTTAAAAATAAGCATTAAAAACGGAATAAACACTCACTCAATTCAGAACATTTTGTATTTAATGTGTCTCAACGTAAGGTGAAGACATTTCCCCTTAAGCGCTTGAAATGTTCACATTCAGTTTTTTTATAAAATAGTATTTTTCTTTACCAACTTCAACGTTTTTCAAATAAGTTATTTTCCATGAACAAAATATTTTCACTTTTTTCAATATTACGTCGATACACTGTGCGCTCGCATGCCATAGAATCAGTGTTGCCAATAAAGCCTTTGCCTTTAGCGATTTTTATTAACCAAAACTCATTTATGCAAATGATTAATACCAGGGAAAAATCAATTCTACCGATGATTTAAATTTTTTGTAGTTTTTTCAGTTTCCAGAAATCGCTGTTTTTACCACTGGATATTGTTTTTTCAAAAATATTTATTAAGGTTAATAATTACTTCCAGTATTCTGCTGAATTTATTTGAGGTGAAAGCAAAAAAATTATATTAAAAGTTAACAGTTAAAGAAAGCTGAAAACAATTAATAAACTTACAGAAATAATCTCTTCTATCCGCAACAAGGATAAAACTCACGAAAATTGGACCCAAAACTTAAAATTTATCTGAAATCGGTTAAAAAAAATTTTCGAATACAACATAAACATGAATAACAAACATTATGTCTGGTATTAAAGCAGGGCATTCCACTTTTTCATAACTTGTGTTTTGTTTTCGTCAAATAACAAATTAAACTTCTACTTGATGGGCAATGCACTTCTTTAGAATGTGGTAATTTTTGTTAAGAAAAGAAAACACGATTAATTTTTAACACTTGGAATACCTTTTAGGTCTAAGCTAAAGCTTAACAACATAGTTCTTTTAAAAACATTTAATGGTACTGCAAACTATCGGAATATGGTTCGCCAAAATATCGTGTTTATGTGTTTTGCAAAAAAATATTAAATTAACTTAATAGAAAAATAGAACAAATACGAGTATTTATTATAGTGTAATGAGATATAATTTATCATTTGGTTTGAAATACATGCCTTTGATTAACATACTTGATTTAACCCAATCAAAATAAAGCTAAATTCAATAAAATATTATTAAATCTTGAAAACTATCCGTAGGACTTTAATCTCTGATATGTAATCAACGTGCAAAACATGTTTGAAATATATTTAGAGTAGAATAAGATTGTTCATTTAATTATTCTGAAAAAAATTACGACTTATTTACGTGGTCCAACCATAATGCATGATGTTAATTTTAAGTGGCACTTTAGCGTCAAGTGTTTTGCCTAACTTAATTTGACATTTCTTTGTTTTAATGTTTGAAAATGCAACCATTGAGAGGTACACAATTAAGCAGCTCGTTAAGATGGTTGAAACCTTTTACGAATGGGTGTTCTAAATGCATTGCGTGCACATCGTGAAATTCACAACCGGGAGAATTGTGCTCTAATTTCAGCATACCGGGTCTGAAGGAAATGTGAAAAAACCTGTGCATGCTCGCCCAGTCCGTTCTGCTGAAAAAATTGCTGTTGTTTGCCATAGAATTGAACATCACTGATGCGAATTTTGAATAGAGATTTGATTTTAAAAGCGTACAAGGTTCAATTGACTCAAGGGTTGAAGCCCACTGACCATTTCAAGCGTCGTCAATACGGACTTGCGTGAAAAATTCAATGGCAGCGTTATTTCATGTCATGGCGGTGTTAATTGGCCGCTATGAACATGTGATTTGACACCGTTGGACTTCTTTCTTTCGGGATATTAAATGAAAAAATGTAAGTTGATAAGCCAAAACACAAAGTCAACACATTAAAGACTTTGAACCTTAATTATGTGTTAGAGTCATTTAAAATATGGTCCATCGGATAGAGGTCTGCCACCGAAGCCGTGGCTGTTTCACACATACATAATTGTCATTGATCCTTCTATAATCCAAAAAAAATATATTGAAACAATTCTCTGAAAACATTTAGTTTTATTGACCATTAACATCGTGCATTTTGGCTAAGTTATTTTTAGCAATTATATGCCATTTGTTAGTTATTTTCTTTTTTATAGTTGACAACACTGCTGAGAATACCCATACACATATACATAAATTTATGAATGTATAAGTAACGCAATCATGTGGTATACAATTTTACTTTACACTTAAAATTTTTTTGTTATAAGAACAACCAATTCCATGGAGACATACTCAATATTTATTTCCGATTTAAAAAAAAAAATTAAAATAACTCAACGAAAAAATCGTTGTCTCATGGCGTGTTGTTACCTTTCTGACGGCCAATTATTACGTGTTGTACAATATTTATTTTTAAATATAAAATGACTATTATTCTAAAGAATTTACTTGGAAATTCACTAACTACAGCTGGAAGATAATACTTTTATTTGTATACCCTTCACTGCAGGTGTCATAAAATTAAGTGATCTTTGTAAAATATAGGTAGTGAAATCAAAAGAATCGGTTTATAAATGACCAATTTATAGACAAATCACTACCTTTTTCTTCCCAAAATAATGCTTTAGAACAATCTCGCCAGTACCATCTGAGCTAGAAGGATAAAATTTGACTTAGATATTTTAAACTAAAAAGAGCATACCATATTAAAAATGAGCCAAATCGGCCTAATATTTCGACTCACCTCTAAACAACTGGCCACCCGATTTAAGGGTTTCGATGCAATAGCGTCTAAGTTGATACAATTAAGTTCATGTAAGTTATGATATCAGCCAAATCAACATATTATTTTCCCTAGCGCTCAGACAAATTTGATTCCGGAATAAGAACTAGGAGGATTAAATTTGGCCGCTATACAATATTTATTATGCTGAAGGTGATAAAAGATTCGGCATAGCCGATTATAGCACATTGTATGTTTATCAGTGACGTTAAAATTATTTCAATTTTTTTTGTCGTAAACCAAACTATTAGATTGGCAACAAGCGAATTGTGATCTAATTAAAAAGAGGAATACCGTTGATAAGGTGAAATACATATTTGTAGAGAGACATGTCTATTTTTAGTTATGTGTGAATGTTCTTTAAAAGAAATGAACCTATGCGTATAGAAATGAAGATAATGACAACATTTGCGAATATTAAAATAGAAATTTTTCGACCTTTGTACTTTAAAGATATAGAAAAAGTTTGCTTTCCGATGAGTATTCAACAAAACTTATTTGTTTAAACGTTTTTTTTTTAATTTTTTTTAAATTTTTACTTAAGTGGTTTTTTATCTGCCCTGCAGGAGATTTGGAGTTATTGTATAAATGCCACTAGTACAATTACTATGACTAGTGCTTATGAGTACCAGTACTTGATGTTGTACAAAGGTACCACTTGTTGACTGATGTAATGTTTGTATTTTGATACTGCTTCTTAAATTTGATTTAAAAACATTTATTTATGAAATTTTTATTTTAAATTTGTTAAAAGTAAAATGCTAATTTTACTAATGCGGTCCAAACACCGGCTTCGCTAAGTAAAGCTTCTCTGCGTATTCGGCAGATTTTAGAAGCTTAACTTAGCGAAATCGGTACTTGTTATGCCATAAAGGAGAAAATTCTTGCGCCCGCCCAAAGGCCGGCTATACAGTAAGGCTTTAGTAAGCGAAGCCGGTGTTTGTTATACCATGGAGGAGAAAAACCTTGTGGCTTTATGTCCTTATGGCTTTATGTCCTATGGCTTTATGTCCTATGGCTTTATGGCACCCAACCGAATGAAGTGTCTATTTCTTCTGAGGAATGATTAATTGGATATTTAAAAAAAACGTGTTTTTATAGTAAATTGAAATTAGATTTTAGTTTTAATGTTAAAGAGTTGTTTTAGAAATATGTACTTAATATGCACACATTTACCTATAGTATGTTTATGTATTTAAAAATTTAGATTGGTTTTGAAAAATGTCATTCGTCAAAACAAGTAATTAAAAAAACTTAATTTCAATAAAAGCAAAATAGAAAAGAAAAAACATAAGTAACAAGATATGTAGATATAAAACAGAATATGAAAGCAAACAAAAATATGAGAGAAAAAAGACGAAACCGAAAGATGAAAGAAATGAAAAGAAAATAGGGAAATATTTCATTCTTTCACTTAAGTGAATCATTCAGTTGAAGTAATTCATTCAAGACCGACACAAGCCTAATTGTACTAGTGATTTTCCAAGCACACACAATGCAAATTTGAGCATTAAGATGGTATAGAAAAGTTTACAGTTGAGAAATTTAACTGGATATTTTTGTACTAGTTTTGTGCTAGTTAGGTACTAGCTCAATCTCTGGCAGGGTATAGATGTATCTATAATTACAAAAATAATAGATAAACTTAATTAGATTGTTTTAAAAAAAACTTCATATTTTATCTACTCTTAATTTCAAAATACAAGCTAGAAACTATGTATTTGTATTGATAAAAAAATGATCAAAAGTTCTCCTACGAAATTAAGGATTAAAAAACAGAAAAAACTAAAAACAATGGAAAAAAGTTGAACCGAAATGTGTCCGTGTCTGATCTATTGTATTCATCTGTTGCACCAAAACTGACGCGCGTTTTCAGTTTTTTTGTATGTATGAGTTTTCCGGGAAAAAAATTCTTGGAACCCCCAAATCAATTATTTATGCATTTCCATGAATTTATAGACGAAAATTTTCAGAAATTTGCTCTAATGTATGCGATCAAAATTTAAATTTTTATAGCATTAAAATGGCATTTACTGCCAAGACAAATGCATCCTAGCATAATAAAATACAGCCCATGAACAACGACATGCGATATGATGAAATCGGACTTTAATTTCTTTAACTTTTCTAAAAAGGAAACTGGAAAAATTGTTTTTACTGTTGAAGGTGATAAACCAAGGGTTCTGCCTAAATCAATAGTCTTTTTACTCGACTTGAAACGATTTATGACGTCCAACTTTAGTTCCAAACGAATGCATTTTCTTCACTTTAAACTTATTTTTCTACACAACTTCTTATTAAGAACTAACTTCTTACTTCCTAACACTCAACTATACTTAGAATAACTTACCTAACAGAATAAAATGGGAATTCGCCTTTTTACACGCAAATAGAAAAATTCAGCGAAAAAATGAAATCGTATGTAGCGACACAAATCGAAATCATTAAAACGAAAAGCGGATTTAACCAATTTTTAAAAAGCGGACCAAATAGGACCGACGCAAATCAAGGCTCTAGTGTATATTTTTTTGCCGTATCGATGGCATTCATTTAATTAAAGAATTCGAATTACTAGTGCTTCTCATGAAAACCACCAGGTTTATGATGGTTGAAGAACTTTTTTTGTTTAATTTCTAATAATTTTTGTATATCGAAAAATGATTTTTACGTTTTGAACTGTTCCCAATATAATTGTTAATATTTCTTGTAAGTGTTTTACTGATGCCAGCAAATCGTCATAACACTATTACTTTTAGTTTAAAAATCGCCAATCGTCATTTTACCGTATTTTCACAAAAAAATCGTTAAAATGACGAAAAATCGTCACATCTAAAAACCCTGTGTACACAAGAGGATTAGTTTTGAAGTCGTTTAAAAACGAAAGCATGTCGTTAAAAAACGAAGACATGCCGTCACACTACAAACACTTGTTAGCAATGACATGGTCCATGCTTGCATTACATCGGACCAGTCCATGGAGTAGTCCATTTTATCAAAATGGATCAGGTGGTCCAATTTTATTTGCAGGGCAATATCTTACTACACCATAGGCGAAACAAAAGGAAAAATGTGTTTTGTGTGCATGTATGTGTGGCAGATCACACAGTGTGTATTGAAAAGTTGACGGTACATAACTGTGTTATAGACTTACAATTGTTGTGTTTTGTGTTTTTGTATACATCAAATTATACATTGAGTTGATTTGTTTAAATCCAACTACTGCTTAACACCGAGTTCTTTGAAACCAACTACTGTTTTAACATTGATTTGGTTTTTCGTTATGTATCATTCGAACTGATTTAAAAAAAAAACAGTATTTGACACAACAATAACTTGGTATGGAGAACTGTGAAAAAGAAACAAATGCATTCGTGCAGGGCTTTACTGTATACTACTGTTCAGGCGTGCTTGGTCCTTTTTGTTTAACATTTATCTTAATGATATTATTAGATTGGGTCTAAGTGGAAATTTTTTTAGGTTGTTACCAGCCGTCAAGATTTTTCTCAAATAATTAAAATTGTTAAAATCCATAGGAAGTGAAAAAATACATGACCATACCAATAACAGATTAAGAGGCATTAAAATAGGGACCCGCTGCTTCAACAAGTTGGTTCTTAACCCGTGTTAGGACAAGTAACACATAACATACTCTCACGCTCATAGAGTATGCAAATAAAACAAAAGTCCAATTATAAAAAGAAGAAACAATTCCAAACCAATGAATCGATGGCAAGGTGGGACGGTACGCCATAAAGGTTACATTGGTCCCTCCCTACTGTTGAAACAGACACCTACGACAGAGTGAATAACCTACAATTTAAATCTGTCCCTACACTTGACAGATGATTTATGCCTACTTTGTCGATATAAAGAAAATCTAGACTTCAAAATATTTGCTGAACGAAATGCAGCACTGATTTCAGAGTTTAAAAGAATAAATTAATAAGCAAAAGCCCTAGCAAAACGAAGTTCGTACGTTTTAGACAACGACATAATCGAGATGTGAAAGAAAGTGCAGTATTAATGGAAATAGTTGAAGTTCACTCCATTAAGTATTTGGGATTTATTCTTCAAAATAATTATTATGGTAAAATCATATTCGACAAGTTCGATCAAAAATATTTCCAGCACCTGTTATATTATTAAAATTAAAGTTTAAACTGAATAAATCCAAGTTGATAATTTTTACGCCCTTATTTAAATTCATTTAAACTATTTTACACTTGTTTATGGAATCAAAAGAAATGCTGATAAAAAAACTTTACAAATTATTCAAAACAAATCATTAACCCTAATCTTACCAACATGTGGTTGTCAGACACGTTTTGATGATTATTTCGTTGTAGTGACGAAAATATTTGGCATATCGCAACTAAACTTCATGACTTTTATTTTACATGTATTTTATGTATAGTTTACCAAAACAAAAAAAAAAAAATAAAATTCCTAATTTTTCTATTTTTTAAGTCAAAACAAAAATTATCGATGTTTCTAGCACTGAAGAAACTATTGCTCCCCAAATGCGCTAAAGGTCACGAAACGGCCTATACAAAAAAAAAAAAAAAAAGTGGGCAAAAATGTCATAAAAGAACTTTAAATCGCCTAAATAGCTAAAATATCATTTATTAAAAAAAAAAAATATACTATTTTCAATTTTTTGTAATCAATGTTCAGTTTGATTATTTGCTTGATTCTAAGAATTCGGTAAAACCCAATCTCAATTTTTTTCGTGTGTGTAATCATAATATCGATTTAATCCCGTTACGAAATATAACATACTCGTAGCTAAGTTTAATGTACATTTTTATTAAACCCTCAGATGTCCCACATGGTCTGAGCACGTAGTTTTAAAAAACAAAGACTATTAATTCTACAAGTACGTTGTTCCTCCCACAGTAAAAAAAATTCGCTAAGTGCAACTCATGGTGGTCTGGGTGGACCACAGGCTACTTTTTTTAATCATTGCTTTTGCTCTGACAAAGTTAACTTTGTTTATATTTGTGTCTTTTGTTCGAGAGAAGGGTTTTGCTGTTGGATTGTTGTTGTGTTCAAACAGTTTTTTAACGTATTTGCGGTGGAACCAGCATACTTCATGGAGCGTCATGGGAGCGGGATCTAATGGAAGCAGGATGTGCTTCGTGGACGTTGGAAAAGCTTTGTGTCTAACTCATCCACCTCTTTGAAGATACATTCTGTGGAACAGAAACTGTTTTGACATGTGGTGAATCGCTTACGTCAAATATTTTGTCAGCAAGTATAGCTAATTTGTCGAGCGGATCACGATATATTGAAATTATGGTACGCACATTTGGTGGTAATCGATATGCTTTCGTTCATTTCGTTGCCGGCTAAATCTCACATTTCATGAAATCTGTTAGACGCTTGTCGTTAAGTTCGAAATCCTGTAAAAGTGTTTTTTTGCGTTTCTGCTCTGAGCCCAGGCGCCGTGCCTTTAGCACAATATTGCTTTCGACGAGAGAGAGATTCCGATTGTGCGATTCATAGAGCAGTGGAAGAATCCGTACTGCCACTCTTGCGATTGTGCAGCTTCGCTATTGGCAACATGTCGTTGTGTGTTGGTGCCGGCGGTAGCCTATGCGGAACTACCCTGCAAATAAAATTGGACCACTTGATCCATTTTGATAAAATGGACTACTCCATGGACTGGTCCGATGCATGGACCATGTCATTGTTAAAAAGTGTTTGTAGTGAGACGACATGTCTTCGTTTTTTAACGAGAAGCTTTCGTTTTTAAACGACTTCAAAACTAATCCTCTTGAGTATACTACGGAGTAGTTTAAAAACTACTCCTTTGTGGCCCAAAGCTGGGTTATATGGTCCTCTCCTACGACATCGTAATGTTAAATAGACCAGGTTTTTCCATACGTTTGGGTAACTTTTGGACTAGTCCTGGTCCCTTGTGGGTACTCTTTACACGCGTGTTTGGACTGGTCCTATTATATTCAGGGTAGACACGATTTCGTCATAACTGGCCATAATAATTCATCTTAATAACTTCCTATAATTAAAATAGTTGTGATAGTATTTTTAATTGTTCTGGGGTCGTAAGTCCGTTTCTTTTATTTTTTTTTTTTTTTATTTATTTATTAAATTAAGTCTATGGATACAATCCTTACAGACTAAATATTAAATTTAAAAATTTTTTTCAATATAACTGCAGTTACATGTTTAAACTTAAAATAATATTACGTTTAATTAAATCAACATTTAAAGAAAAATCTACAAAATTAAACATTTCATTAAAACAACAACATAATTTCCTAAATGGGTCTGCCATCTCATAGTTTGTTCTAAAAGTTTTAACATATAGTGGTTGATTAAATCTTAATGTGCGTTGAGGAACATTCAATGATATTTTACTTAAAAGGAAATCTGATAAAACATTTCCGTTTAAAAGATTTACAAGAAATGAAACGTTAAGCATAATTCTTCGGCTTTTTAATGTTGGCAGGCGAATCAAAACAAGTCGTGATGAATATGATGGAAGCGCAGAATAGCCTCTATAAGCATATCTTAAACAAAAAAGTAAAAACTGTTTCTGAACAGATTCGATAAGATTAATGTGAACTCTAAAATCGGTCTTACAAGTGACGTGAATAATCTTTTGGTAATAAAGGGGTCCCATCGTTTGATGAAAGCCAAGATTCCTCAAGCTTTATTAACAGCCATCATGATATGAGCCGTTTATTTTGAAAGTGGCATTAGTCACTTTTTCAAAAAAAATCGAGTTAATAATAAATAATAATAATAATAATAATAAATAATACACTCAAAATATTATGTAGGTAAAATCAACGTAAAATGTAATATAAAACAAATGGAAATACATTTAAAACCCGGTCCAACTCATTTTTCATTTAAATCAGACTAAAAATACTTTTATTTTTAAATGTTAAAAAATAACTCACTAATTACAGTAGAAATGACTGATTTTAACTTTTGTTTCGAAAATTTAACTATCAAAAAAACAAACTACAATTTCCGTAAAAATTACGGATATTTACTTTTGTTTCTAATTTTTAACTATAAAGAAAACTAGTTTTTTAAAGAAAATAATTTTTTATTTTTATAGCACAAAGTATATTTACAAAAAGAACTTTTACGCTTAAAAATAAGTAAAAAGAAAAACTTCTTAACTGGAGCGTGTAACAAGCCTGAAAAAAACAATAAAAAAATACTGAACTCATAATACTTATTGATTATATAGTAGGTAAGTTTAAAAAAAGGTTATTTAAAATTAACGTATTATAATTATTAACTTAAAGCCTAAGTAGCTAGTGATATATGTGTACTTATGAATACATATAAGTCTTGTCCTTATATATATGTATGTAATATAGACCGGCCGTACCCCATGTGGTACAGTAACTTTAAAAAATCATTGTGACATAACCATTGATAATATTTTTTCTTTTTAAGTTGAAGGTATTACTTTTAAGTGTTTTCAATAACTGAAAAATTAAAAAAAAAATTTATCCAGATTTGTGGAAAATTTCAGAAAAATACCCCGGCAGAAAAGTAAAAAAAAAAAAATACAATGTCTTTCAAAAGGTAAGTTTGATCTTAATTTATAGGGAATTCTAATATTTGCATGTATAATTAAGAATAGATGACTACGTTGTATGTTAGTGCCACAAAAAAATATAGAAATTGGTATTTTAGCGAGAAATATTATACTCTAAAGTAGGTGTACGTCATGTGGTACAGTAGGTCTATGCATGAGCAATATATACAAATGTTTTTTTTTTTTTTTTTTTTGCTTTATAGCTTATAATAACGCTGCACGACATCGCCACAATTCTAGAAGAAGACGATAATTACGACAACCAGGGTAAAGATTTATATATTTTTTTACTTCCACCTGACACCGCCAATGATGACCAAACTGACTGACTCTGATTAAGAAGATTCTGTCAGCATACATAATTTACCACCAAACTTGCTTCGAGCTCCAGCAGAGATTTCTGCACATACAGACGGACAGAGTTTCAGCAGGATGATGAAGCGTGCTAGAAAGTATAAAAAAAAACAAGATTTGCAATCAAAGCCCGTTACTTGGCAACCTCTTTTAGATGTTTCACTTCTATGATTCTCTTTATGAGGATAGTGCTCAAAAACGTTCTCAGAAAAGAATAATGAAAACCATTCTATTGGAGTTCCAACCATTCTATTGGAGTTCGAATAGTTATCATTATTCTTTCTGAGAACGTTTTTGTGCACTGTCCTCATAAAAAGAATCATAGCATTGCTTATTTCTTCACTGGTTTGCCTTTAGTCGATTAACTCAGGAATAGGGGTTTCCGTATAACTGGAACTATACCACTCCTGAAAAAATATAATCTTATATTATTTAAAAACGAGATATTTAAAAAACAATTTATACTTACCAATTGATTTTGTCTATTTTTCCGGAAAATTTTTAAAATAAAATTGTTTTCCTTTTAGAAGTCGATTTTTTTTCTTATGAAAAACAAATCAAACAAACTATGTTTTTTTTTAAAATAACAAAAAAAAAACAACTGATTATTTTAAATGAACGGAAACTTCGTTTGTCTTTTGTAATTTGTTTTCTTAACAACGTGCCTAAAAAGTTAAAAAATAATTTTCGTACTAAAATAACTATATTTTGGTTTAATTTTAACTAAACGGAAAAATGTTAAAACAAACTACAACCAGTTAATGTAAAACTTTTTTGAGTGTAATAATAATAATAAATACTGAGAAAAATATCATTATCATGATGTATCAAATACAAGTGAATCTTCTCGAAAGTAAGCATCCATATTTTTAAACGTGTTAAAACGCAAACCCTTAAATATCTCGACTTAAAAACCGAAATGACTTATGCCACTTTCAAAATAAACGGCTCATATGTTGTACAAAGTTTAATTTTCCATCCAACAAAACACCAAGATCCATAGTTACATTAACTGATTCCAGTTTATGACCACTGATATAATAGTGACCAAGAGCGTCACGCCTGCATTTTTTGAGGTTAAGTTCCATTAAATTAATGTTACACCAATTATAAAAATTATCCCAGTCCTTTAGGAGATAATTATTATCTGGTAAATGCTTGAGGCTTAAAAATATTTTAACATCGTCTGCGAACATCAGTATATTAGAATAATTTATTGCTTCAGGCAAATCGTTGATGAAAAGTAGAAATAAAATTGGGCCCAGGTGACTTCCCTGCGGAACACCGGATGTTACCAAAATATTTCTTGAATTTGCAGAATTAAATTTTACGGACTGTGTTCTGCATAACAGATATGACTTTAACCAGCTTAAATAAGTATTATCGAAACCCATTTTATCCAATTTTTTAAGCAGAAGCTTGTGATTAACTTTATCAAAGGCTTTACTGAAGTCAGTATAAATGACATCTGTTTGTTGACCAAGAGTAAATCCTTCAATAACCAAAGTAGTTAATTGTAGAATATTAGTCATAGCTGAAGATCCTTTACGAAAACCGTGTTGACATGGCGTAAGTAGGGGAGATACTTGATGAACGAGAGAATCAGTAATACATTTTTCAAATAGTTTTGGAATAGCGTTTAATTTAGCTATGCCTCGATAATTTATTATATTTGACTTATTGCCAGATTTGAATAAAGGAATAAGAAACGATTCTTTCCAAATTCTAGGGAAGTAGCCATATTTTAAAGAAGATTTAAATATAATTGATAAAGGTGTTGCAATAGCTGGTGCACAGTTTTTCAAAAGACAACTTGGTATGCCATCTGGACCACACGACAGTGAGGATTTGAAGTTTTTTAAACATTTTATTATGTGCGTAGTGTCAAGTAATGGGAATGATATTGTTTGAATGGAGTGAACATTAAATGGATAGGGTTCATCATCATCGTATTCGGCATTAGAGTAAGTAGAGGCAAAAAATTCAGCGAATAAATTGCTAATGTCTGATTCATTGCTTGACTCTGTACTTAAATATTTCAGAATCACATCGGGGTCACCATTTATGGAGTATGGTTTTACGTGGTTTTAATGAGCTAACTTTATTTACAAAACAAAACAAAAGTTCAGGGTGGCACTTTTAAGTCATATAAAATCCTTACTCGCAACCCGAGCATGTGCAAGCAAGTACAGCTAATTACCGTTCGTTGTGCGTTATTTGTAAAACCCCAACCAAAACTAAGAGAAAAGCTTGTTTTTGCTGCGGAAACTATAACAAAGGTTTGTGCCTTCAGTATGGCAGAGAGACAAAAACGTATATTTACAATGATTGTTTAACAGAATAGTTTCAATATTTTACAATAATAGTAAAATAATAACATAACAAGTCTGATTTATTTTGTATAAACACAAAGTTAGTGCAAATTTTGTTTAGTTTACTTATTTGTCCAATCGTGGTCTACCCAGATCATGTGGTGCACTTAGTGGCACTAAGGTTTTAAAACATCGAGGGTTAATATTATTATGATTCTTGTTAAAAGCTATTATTACTTAAAAAAAAACTTTATGTTTTTGCGTACGGTCTCGTCACAAAACGAGCAATACTTTTGTTTTATTACAAAGAGAAAGATAATTTCGGTCAGCCTAAAAGTATACTCGCAAATATATTGTATTAATATCGAACTTATTGATTGACTGATATCTAGTCATTGATTGGTTACATACATCATATAAAGAAAAGCAATATTGTAATGACTTAAAGCTTGCAATTTTATTAATTGGTTATTATCTCTATTTTTTATTTATTAAGGATTAACTATTGCTTTGAAAATTATGAACCAAATTAATCGTTTGTTTAATAAATAAAAGAAGTTTTGAAAGATGGATAGTTAAAAATTTAAACGATTTTATTTCCAAAATTAATCCGGTTATGGTACCGAATTGAAGTAAAATTATTGAAAACGAAGCAATTTTTACCACATAAGGATACATGTTAAGAGGCGTGTAATCAGTGTTCATGAATCGTACAAATTTCTGAAAATCAGAACAAACAAATATATCGCACACTAATGGTGTTTTCTTTTCTAAAAAATAATGATGCATTATGGTTGTGTTATATATTTATTAGGTTACACGAACCCTTACAAAGTGATACATTTTTCTAAATTACAATGGAACAAAATAATAGATACGTTTTACACTCAACACTAATGTGTATTTAGCGTGTTAAATATTGAATGCAAAGTTTGTACTAAAAGCGATATTCACCACGCTTGTAGCAATTTTCAACATTAAATTTTCTTACAATTCTAATAAGCGTTAACAGCACTGATTTTCAATAATTAATGTCAGCTGTTGTTAAAAATTTTGCGACAAAAAAAATATAATTATTAAACAAAAGTAAAACAAACGAAAAACAAAAAGTTTTTATATCCATCACAATATAACTAAAAATCACAATATAACGCAAACTCTCCGCAAACACAGGAAAAAAAATACTTGCTTGCATAAAAAAGTACTTTACGCAGATGCAAAAAAGGGTATTGTCTCACACTCAGTTATAACTGCGGGTAAGAAATGGAACAAATTTGCCATTTATTGTTGCAACATGTTTAGAAAGGAAAACGACAACTTCTCACACTTTTGCATATATTTTTAGAATGGAACAAAAACCCGCACGAATGGTAGCATATATGGAACATTATTGTCATAAAAGAAAACACCATAAATCATAAACAGGCACAACACAAAATTCAAAAATGTTTAGGAGAGGCAGTAAACTTGCTTCAAAAACATGGTTGCAATTTTATAATCAAATTGAGTTTCACAAATGTTCAAGTAAACTATGACGCAAACGCTATAGATTTGATTTGTTAACTGTTCATCGAATTTAACCCATTTCGTCCCAGCGATTTTTTTTTTCGAGTAACTTTATAAAACGTGGTGGCTGATAGATAATATGGGACTACAAAACACGAATCTGAAGTCCAAATTTTTTTCCGATTTTTTGTTTTTGAGAAAAATGGTGTTCGATTAATCGAACATTGGGCACTATTCAGCATTTTTGTTTAATTGCTCCTATAGATTGTAAATATAGAAAACCTTTGTTTTTTATAAACTGAACGTAATTCATTTTATTTAAGTAAAGAAAAATAGAACAAGGCATTTATTAAAATTTAAAATATACAGTTGAACCTCGATTATCCGACTCGCACAGGACCGGGCTGAGCATTGATAATAAAAAAACGTTAATAGATATATCGGGTGATTCATCGTGAACTTGATATATTTATTATCAGTTAAAATAAAAATTCATGGCATAAACTATATGTAAATGATATCATGGAAATGTTGGACATGACTTTGTCTGAGGTCGTCCATTCGGAACGTCGAATTTTGGGCGATTCGTTCGAGCATAGCGACTAGTATTTCGCTAATAACACGAGTAATGTTAGCTTCCAAAACGTCAATAGTAGCTGACTTATTCCGGAAGACCCCAGACATTATATATTCACAGAGAAAGTAGTCTAAGGTGTGATATCGCACGATCTAGGTGGCTAATTTACCAAAGCAAATCATGAAATTATATTAAAATGTATGGCTCAAAGTGCCGTCCTGTTGAAACAAGATCTCACCAAGATCATTCGTTTGATTTTCAGATTGCTCTACTGGATACCTACTGTCCCTGTTATCATTTTTGCGCAAGTAAGGGAATTGCTACGATATTTCCAAGTCTGACATGGTGCACTCTTGTCAAAACTTGTTGCATTTGGTGTCGGCGATAATTTCTCTCGATTAATATTGAGTTTTCTCAGAGATCGCACTATACGAGTCGTTATAGATGGAGTTTCGTCAAACGAGTTCAAAATTGGACCTCCTATGTCAAACTTCCAACCCTATCTACTCTTTTTCTAATGACAGCAACCTTTTCCATTCGTAATCATTTGATTATAGACCAAGCGTGTCCGATGTTGGTGCTATGAGTCACAACATGAATGATACACTTGGCCGAGACCGAAACCCGTACGTTTGTTCGTAATACACGTTTTTCCTTAAGAGCCCATACTTTTGTGGTCGTACAACGCGTTACAGGGAAAATTCATTTCTTGGCAGGACTGTTCGTATGTGGAATAACCTTCCTCTCACTGTCAACATGAATAAATTCAAGTGGACTGTTCACAGGTACTACTACCTCTTTTCTCCTTCCCATAACCTATTTTCCTAGTTCCAACCCGCTGCAATGCAATAGTAGGGGTCATCCCCTGAGTGCTCTGATTTTCCTCCATTTTGAAAAATTACACTCTCAGCTACAGCTGTTATATTGACTTCACTACGTACTGGATGTGGTCTAACCGGTCGAATATCATCCACCAATGTAAACTGAGACTCAATACTGCGAATGATGTTTGCAATTGTGGTTTCAGTAGGCCGATTATGCGCACCGTAAGTTCCTCGAATCTCACGAAAAACATTTCTTACAGAGCGCTGATTGTGCATTAACTTTTTATTGATCAGCAAAAACAAAATAAATATATTTCCGTTTATTCAAATGTGTGAAAAATTTATATTATGGTAAAAACAAAAGTGCTCAATAGTGCCCAGTTTTTCAAGTCAAATAACAAAAACACAATTGAAAAACGTGAAAATTTTTTTGCTGTTGCTGAAAGTTCAACCGTTTTTTAATGGAACTACATTTTCACTTTTTTTATATTTTATACAAAGTTTTCAGTTTTTAAAATGATGCTAAAATTAAGGGGTTTTCTTCCCCCTTGTAATACAAGGGAGGAGTGAATTAGGTAAGAACTTTTATTTTTATATTTGTAGCTAACCACTTACAATATATAATTGTTTAAAAAAATTAGTTCTTTGTCTTACCTAAAAAGAGTAAAAAAATTACAAAAACGCGTAAAATTTACTGTTCGAAAAATCGAACATTGGGACGATATCGGTTAAACCAAAAACCGGGTTTTCTCGACTTTTTTCGAAATTTTTTGGAATTTTGCTCATTACTCGGCCCATAAGCAAGATTTTCTTTGTTACAAAGCCAATTTTTTTTTTACAGAAAACTAATCCAACTTTACTTCTCTGTGCAGATATTATAAGCTTCGGCTATTTTTTGCACATTGGGGACCCAAATGACATTTTTTCGTAAATTTAGCATTCATTTGAAAAATAATGCTTTGTAACTTTTAAAATTTATATTAAAAAAAATTAATTTGCTCTTACCGTTCCAACGTTATACCCTTTTTTGCTCTGTTGCGCAAATTTCAGCAATTAGCCCAAAAAACTGAAGGCAGTTTACTTCTCATACCAAAAAAAATGAAAAAACTATATTTTTTTTACTTTCAATTATTTATTAGTAGGGATGAGATTTTCATGCACTTAAAAATCGAAAATATGCGCATAAAATATTCACTAAAAACTACAAAATATGCATTAAAAAAATAAAACTATGCACTAAAAACTTGACCATTTTCAATAAAAAGAGTTTTTTTTATTTTATTTTCACAAAACAAAAGAAAAATTTATATTGTTATTCAAAGGTATAACATTTTTTAAAACTTAATTTGCAATTTTAATTTTGTTTGCATAATCAAATAAATACTTTTTTATATCATCAAAAGTAAGCCTGTGTCTGTTAAAAAGCTTTTGTACATGGAAAATGATCTCTCAACGTCTGCTAAAGTTGAGTCATACTTGAAGGATGCCAATTCATTTGAAGAATATTAATTTTCGAATTCAGATCCCACATTTTATTCCAGGACAAAAAAAATTGAATTTTTTTTTTTCCGTTTTTGTAATCATTTTGGATTTTCTTTTAATTTCCGGGCTATTTTTCCTTCCACATGTTAATTTTACTTTCTGCAATATCAATTAATTTGAGTTGACTATTAAGTGAACTAAATCCTTCCAATTTAGTTATTGTTTCACCAATATATTCGAGTTGGAAAATACTAATGCTAATTGACTTTTGTTGTTATTTAAAATTAATATTTCTTTTACTTTTGTTTATTGCATAAGCAACATTAGCAACATTCTTTAATTGCTCAAAGTTTTTTGCATAGAGTTCTGAAGAATCCATCCCGTTTCCCCTTTTTGTTAACACTGGCTGCGGTGGTGACGGTACCAGGAGATATATTTCATTAAAAATTGCAACTCGTGAAGGATCCTTTAAAAATATTTTTTCCCATATGAAACCAATAAATCAATATTATCGAATTGGCTTCTAATTTCCTCTGCAACTCGGTGTAACCCATGTGCCGAGCAAGTAACATGTAACAGTTTTGGATAAATTGATTTAGGACAATTGGCAGCCTTAACCACGTAAGGTGCTGCATCGGTTAAAAATTAAAGGATCTTTTGTCTAAATCTTGTGTTTTAGCCAGGCCTCCAAAATAATTTATTTATTGATATAAAAAAAATTTTTTTCACGGTCTTTTTTGTATACAATTTGAAAATTTTTTGAAGAACTTTTTTTTATAATATGGAAAATTAAAAAATATATCTCACAAAAATTTTTAAATATGCAAAAAATGAATTTAAAACCAAAATATGCAAAAATGTTCATTTTCACCAAAAATCGATGCCATTTTAACGCAAATTTAATAATTAGGAAAGATAATTGGTCGACATCGATTTTAGACTATCGACAAAAAACATGCATTTGCATGGAAATCGCATCCCTATTTATTAAAGCTTTTACGATGAAGCTCTATGCCCTGCAACAAATTCTAAAAGTCTGTTTCAGAGGCTGTTAGATTAATGTGATTATTAGCAATTATATCTTTAATTTGATTGTTATTAAGCATGTTTTCGGTTAATACTGCTTTTACCAATTCTTTACTGTTACTTGGTGCGTGTAGATTTTGGACCATTAAACGCAAAGTTTGATGTCGATACGTTCATCAAAAAACGCTAAGGCAGCCAACTTACCGGATAGGTACCACTGATGCCGCAGAAAAGTTTTCAACGTGGCTCGTGCGATTGATTTGTTAAAGCATTTGCAGTCATCCAAATGCTTCAATAAACTTAAATCAATGCGAGGATCGTATCTAGGATATTGGCATAGGTACCAATTTTTGATGTATATTCTCAAAGTAAATTAATTAAATTCAAGCAAAGCGTCAATTTTTAAAGCGCTTATGAAGGATTGAAAAATGCATATTTTTAAAAAATATTTAATTTTCATCATCCAGTGTTCCCGATTAATGGCTTCAGGAGCTTTTATTGTCGGATGGGGTTCAGATCTATCACCCAAAAATATAAGGCTCAGTTGAAGCAGTTCTTTTTAATCTTCTATTGGGTCCATTTCCTTAAGCTGCGCTTTTATAAACAGTTTTAAATCTTAGCGTATATATTTCATATTTGATATTTTGAAAGAATACCTTATATTTAAATATCTAGCTAACATTAAAACAAATCCGATCCATAACTGGCAAACCATTACATAATTTTTAATTTCACAAAATGGGTACAAAACTTAAAAAGGGTATAACTTGGAACGGTAAGAGCAAATTCAATTATTTTTTTTTTAATGCCTCAGAATTTATCCACCTTTTAAACTGAATCATTAGTTTTTTTAACTTCAGTATAAATGTTAATGGCCATTTTCTCATTAGGTGATTTTTTCCCCCAACGAAAAACTGAAATTTTAAGGAAATTTGGTTTTCTCAATGTCTCATTTGCTTCGATTTTATCGCAAAGCTAACCGGCACTCATCTGCCAATTATTTATTTTCCTTTTATTTGCCGTACAGATAAATTCCATCAGCTGACTCCCAATTTTTACATGTGTTTTGAGTGGCGTTGCCAGCTGAAAACAATGTTTTTTGTCGGTATATTGAGAAAACCAAAATCGTTAACGGACAGTTTATCGGTCCAATAAATTTATGTTGACATTAGGTAACAGATAGTTTGTCGATACATTGAGAAAATGGCCATAAGAGTTACAAAGCATTATTTTCCAAATTTATGCTAAATATACAAAAAAAAATGTCATTAATGGGACCCAAATGAGCAAAAAAAATATTCTAAACTTATAATATCTGAACAGAGAAGTAAAGTTTGAGAAATTTTCTTTGAAAAAATTGATTTATTAACAATGAAAATCGTGCTAATGGAGAAACGCCGATTTTTGGGTTAAATTCGATTTTATCGACCTCTAAACCTCTTCCGAAAAATCTGAAAAAAATCAAAAAAATACTTTACCCTACAAGCTTTCAAAAAAAGGTGGGGCATAAAATAATTTTTTTTTTTTTTTTTTTTGGGAACACTAATGTACATTAGGACGGGGTGTCGGTGTATGATGAGAAAAAGCTGTACAATAAATTTCGAAATGATGCTTTTACATAAATTATCTAAAAAACAATTAATATTAAATTTCTGACAATTCCTTTAAGCTGTTATGATACTTGCTATTTTTTGTATTTTTTCTATATTGGAGAACAGTGCAAATATATTTGCATAGGAAAACTGACTAATGGTGTTTTCTTTTCTAAAAAATAATGATGCATTAGAGTTGTGTAATATATTTATTAGGTTACACGAACCCTTACAAAGTGAGTCATTTTTCTAAATTACAATGGAACAAAATAATAGCTACGTTTTACACTCAACACTAATGTTTATTTAGCGTGTTAAATATTGAATGCAAAGTTTGTACTAAAAGCGATATTTCCCAAGCTTGTAGCAATTTTCAACATTAAATTTTCTTACAATTCCAATAAGCGTTAACAGCACTGATTTTCAATAATTAACTGTAAAACAAACGAAAAACAAAAAGTTTTTATATCCATCACAATTTAACTAAAAATCCCAATATAACGCAAATTGTCCGCAAACACAAGAAAAAAACAAATACTTGCTTGCATAAAAAAGTACTTTACGCAGATGCAAAAAAGGGTATTATCTCACACTCAGTTATAACTGCGGGTAAGAAATGGAACAAATTTGCCATTTATTGTTGCAACATGTTTAGAAAGGAAAACGAAAACTTCTCACATTTTTGCATATATTTTTAGAATGGAACAAAAACCCGCACGAATGGTAGCATATATGGAACATTATTGTCAGAAAAGAAAACACCATAAGTCTAAAGAGTATGATTATATCATAAAAAATCTTGAAATGTCACACAAATATACATGTCTTATCGATAAATAATCTAAGACTGTCAAAAAAAATATAAAATTTGTCAACTTTAAATTGACATTTCCAGATTAATTGTTAGCACTGTTGCCAAGTTTTTTAGTTTTACATCGAAAGAAACGGGTTTTAACTTTTGTTTTGCGATTTTTAGCTTTTATGACGATTTTTTGTGGGGAAAAAACGTGGGCAGTATTGTTTGTTTTGTTTACATTTTATCAAGTTGTATTTCTTGTTCTTTCTCGCATTTGTTGTTTCATTCAGTCAATCCTTCCCTATAACAGGGCTGGAAATTGGAAATTGCTAACAAAACTGTTTTTAGAAAAACATGTTTACGCACTTGGTAATTTTAACCATATAATGTTACAGGCAGCCATATTATGATTAAATCAGTCCTCCATTTAAAAGGGACAACCATATTAGGGTCGCCTCAAGTTAGAAATAACATGATTATGAGACAATATTACATGTTGCTTTTAAAAAAGCTCAGACCCACATTAATTTTCCTGCACAATTCGTAAGTTTATGGCAGTAGTCTAGTGAGAATGAGAGGGATTATGAGAACTCTCTTCTATGAAATAACAATAATATCGACTGAGCTTTTATTGCTTGTTGCCTTCTTATTACCCTGCGGCCACACGTTCAAGTTGTTCTTGATAGTCTTTTACATATCGAGGGCTTATATTCAATACCCGCCATACACCAATTATTGGAAAATGACTTTTTGATGGCAAATTTTTCACTGATGCCAGCTTTATCTCTGATAAAAATTTCAGAAAAAAAAAAAATTAATATAAGTTCTTTTTTTTAAATATTTGTGATATTTTTTTTAATGCAATACCCGCCATACGCCACACATTGGTTGAAGTTCATAGAACGAGCGGCAAAAAATAGAAGAAGTTGTTGAAGGATAATGAAACTTGGCACATAGGCATTTGTTTGAATCAAGAAAAAAATGGAAAAATCACAATGAATCGCCCACTTTTACGCCCACCTCCCATACAAAGGGAAAATTTAATTTTAACCTACGGCAATGTCTTTTGGCACATAGCATTTTTAAGCACTCGTAATTATTTGTGTGATATTTAAAAAATATCCGCCCACTTTTACGCCCACCTCCCATACAAAGTGAAAATTAAATTTTGACCTATGGCATTGTTTTTTGGCACATAGCATTTTGAAACACTCATAATCGTTTGTGTGAAATTTGATTTCTGCCTTGATTTCTAATACATCAACTCAATTTTCACAAAAAAAAAAATTATAATTGTAAAATGGACTCCTGCACCCGTATTCCGTAATTCGCTTAGCTAAAGCTAAATCTCTATCGCTAAAATTCCTTAGAGAATACAAAATTGAAAAATTTTAGTGATGACAATAAAAGCTAAAATTGCGGTGGATTAAATTGTTATGGCATTGCCAAATTAAGCAATGCACGTCACAGTACTGCATTCGTAGCCAAAAATCGCTAAATCAACTTTTAAGATTTTTAGCGATAGGGATTTAGCTTTAGCGAATTACAGAATACGGCCACTGAAAATATATATACCTGATCACGCCCACCTCCCATAGAAAAAACAAATAGAAAAAACATGAATTCAAGCATAGTCTTTTAATAATTTTTTAACATCATTATAGGGTTGCAGAACAGTTAAATTAACAGTTAAATTTGCATACTGCTCAGTTACCAATCCAGCCTAGTAAATGGAAACATCTTCAAGATTTGAAGCCGGTTATACCACTAGAATATCATTACTTTTATGATAATTTAGTTCGGATGGAGTCAAAGTAATAAGGAGCAATGTGACAATGTCCAATTTGAATTACCTTTTTTAATTATGTTTATGTTATTGTTTTGTTATTGAATTCTTTTATGTTAGAAAAACGTTAAACAAATGCTTAATTTAATAAAATTACATATTAGAGCAAAAAAACATATTTTTATTACTGTGCAATTACCGCTATACGCCATAAAAATATTTGAAGATTTCAGTTGCAATACCCGACATCAACCATATCGCAACGAATAGAGTTAAAAGTTCTACTTTTTTATAAGGGTGACTTAGTAGTCATATTAAAAAAATATTATAGAAGAAATATTAATTCATACCTTAAGAATTTTCGAAAGAAACAGTTTTTTCTCTCTCCTGAAAAATTCTATTTTGGCGGATGGCGGGTATTGAATATAAGCCGTCGATATACTGCTTGTCAAAATTTACATAAATTGAAAGCTGTGTCGTTGGCTGCACTCAATTTGTAAGCAATTTACTTCCAAGATGTCAACAACAACAGAGACAAACGTGTACTCAGCTGTTAAATTGAAAGTAAATTGCCAAACAAATGGAAAGGTGAAATTGAAACCCATCTCGTGGTCAATTTAAAAAGTGTGAGTGCGTTAGTAAAAAACTAAAGCTTCGTACAGACGATGGTCAGATCTTACAATATTGGTAAGCAGCGTTGCTTAAATTGCATTAAAATTGGCTAAAATATCTTACAACTGTGTGAACATTGTAAGCTCATTTGTATTTGCAGATGTGCAAAATTAATGCATCTGACAATAGACCATTGTCAGAAAAATTCTGCTGTTGGCAACGCATGTTTACAATATTGTAAGATCTGACCATCGTCTGTACGAAGCTTACGAGTGTATTGCAAATTGAAAGGAATTGAAAGGCAAAACTTGATCGTGTGGCCACCAAGTTAGAGAGTTTGGTTTAACAGTAATGTGTTCTATTTCACTCTACTTCCAATCAGAGCTGCCCTTTTTGGTTATTTCTAACCAAAATTGGTTATATATTTTTTTAATGTGGAGATGTGAATATATTTTTCATTTTGGTTACTTTTTCTAAAATAAAAATACGCACGAATATGTTTTTCTTGATACAATTATTTACGAGCTCGAATAATTTGTACTGTGTAGTACGATTGTTTCAATAAATAATAGTAAGTAGTAGTACTTAAAGTAGAAAGTGCATAAAATCATGCGGAATCAATATCAGAAAATTACTGAAAAAGCACATAAAAGTCGTTTTAGTATTTCTAAAAACTTGAAAATAAGTTTAATGTTCTAAATTTAGGTTTTTTCCAAAAGGATATTGAAATACATATGGGCATTTCCCCATAAAAGTCTATGTTCTTATAAAAGAATGGTTTCCTAGCATATCTGAAATGTTTTACTTGAGAAAATTGGGCTGGAAGCTGGCAAATTTTATAAATTCCTGTATTTTCGACTTCTAAAGACATTTTTATATACTTATTTTACATGCAAGAAATATGTTATGTTTACACTCTTTCTTCATTATCTCTCCACTACAATAATTGCAAAAGGAGTATAAAGTTTTTTTGTTAAGGAAATTTGAAGACATTTATGGTAAAATGCATGGTGATAATAATAAAAAACATATGTAAAAATCGTACGTTCGCGACCGGTACATAAGCCAATTAAAGTAAAGCCAAGAGAGATATTTTATTTTATAAATACTGGATGAAGACCTACATTAATTCACTTTAAAAATTAATAATCACTTTTTTAAATTCCTTTTCATTACGCAGATTTTTAAATTTCACGACTGTCAGCCGAAGTGGACTTCTATTTTGCTTTCATTCGTGACCACACGTTATTAACTCTTATTATGAAAATTTAAACTCGATGAAATCCATCTTTTGTACTAGACATAGAGTTACCCAAATGCTATCGAATCGCAAAAAAAATGCTAGGAAAAGTTTTGTTTTCTATATTATTTGTACATCAAAAGCGTACGGACGTACGTTCGTGACCCCAGGAAATGCCCATATTTGAAAATACACATAGGAATTTTAAAGATTTTTTCAAAATACATTTTTTATCAATTTAATTTTAAAATTTATGGAATTTTCTTTGAGAGATGGCTGTAAGTTCAAGAAAATTTAAATTTTACTGTTTATAACTTGTCGGTATGTATATTTATTTAATGTTTTTTTAGAAAACTATTTGGTAAAAAAAACTTTTGACTGTCAGTCATATACTTTTTCCCCATTGAATGTACGTTTCGAAAGGCGAATTTGTTTATATTCGAGTGATTCACAAAATATTTCAAATATGGGCATTTCCTGGGGTCACGAACGTACGTTTGTACGCCTTTGATGTACAAATAATATAGAAAACAAAACTTATCCTAGCATTTTTTTTTTCGATTCGATAGCATTTGGGTAGCTCTATGTTTAGTGCAAAAGATGGATTTCATCGATTTTAAGTTTTCATAATAAGAGTTATAAACGTGTGGTCACGAACGTACGCAAAATAGAAGTTAACTTCGGCTGACAGAAGTGAAATGTAAAAATCTGCGTAATGAAACGGAATTTTCAAAAGTGATTAATTTATTTTCAAAGTGTATTAATGTAGGTCTCCATCCAGTATTTACAAAATAATATATCTCTCTTGGTTTTTGTTTAATTGGCTTATTTACCGGTCGCGAACGTACGATTTTTCCATATGTTTTTTTATTATTATCACCACGCATTTCCCTAAAAATGTCTTAAAATTTCCTTTACAAAAAAACTTAATACTCCTTTTGCAATTGATTGTAATGGAGAGATTATGGAGAAAGAGTGTAAACATAACATAGTTCTTGCATGCAAAATAAGTATATAAAAATGTCTTTAGAAGTAGAAAATACAGGAAATCATAAAATTTTCCAGTTTCCAGCCCAATTTCCTCAAGTAAAACAGCTGAGATATGCTATGAAACCATTCCCTGCGGGAAATTAGTGTCAATTGGTCCCACAGACTGGTCCTGGGAGTTGTGAAAATAGAACAGGTTCAAAAAGAAAGAACTCATGACCAGTGAAAGGAGAACCAATCATGTAACTGGTTTATGTAGAACAAAAAGGTAGAAAAAGTAATGAATTACAGTACAGTCTTCACCGGTGGTGTGAAACATTTTCTTGGAAGTTTCTAAAATTTGGCTCTTGAATTTAATTCAAGGACTTGTTTTATTGAAATAATACTACATCGTATTAAAATAATACTACATTTTAGTAATTGTCACTAAACATGTCCATTGAGAATAGATTTGTGACTGGTCAAATGGTGTCAATTGACCCCCTCCAATGACAACCCCATGTAAAAGTGATAGGTCTTATTCATAGAAAGTGTTCAAACTAGAACCGGTCTCTACCACCAAAGACCTATCACGGGACTACTTTGGTGTCAGTTCGCTTCCCTCTAGGGTTCTTTTATAAGAACAAAGACTTTTTTATAATAATAAACAATAAAAGACGATGATAATCAACATTTTATTTTTTCATCCTGGTAGACCATTCTGGGGAAATGCCCATATCCCTCTACTGCATGCAATATGATCCAGCTACAAATTAATTTTAATTATAATTAAGATATGCTAACAAAAATTTTTCAGAAAATCATGTCAGTTTTCTGGAAAAAAAAATTGCCATATATGGCTTCATATGCACTCCTGTCTGTATCACCCTAAAAATTTATTGCCATATATGGCGTTTCATGCAACAAAGGTTATAGAAAATGAGTATTGCAAAATCTAAAACAGATTGATCTACTTATGCGTGGAATAAGGCAAAGCAATTTCTGTCTTTGTTCAAACAAAGATGGACCCCGCATTTAGTACAAGTTATATATGATCGAAATTTGCAATCATTTTGACATAGCTGACGTACTTTTTTCCATTCTGGAAGATGATCTGTAGAATCCAGTCTGACAGCACTTAGTGGTAAGTCTTGGCGGCGAGCTTTGTTTTTTGTGTATTTCTTTGGCACGTTACAGGAACTCGGGGTTGAACCACAGGAATTCTCTTCTATTTGCTAGAGTAGTTCGCTTTCGAAACTTAACTGACCAATGGTTCATCATCCCCAGAATCAAATTCGCTACTTACTTCCGCTTCAGGTATCACCAGTGAATCCTGCCAAGACTGATTTGCTACTGATTCATTGTCTGACTCAGGTAATTCTGCATCGCTTTCTAACCCATCACAAGGAATCGAATAAAAGCGTTTTGTTGTCATCGCTGATGCCATGGAAAGTGTTACTATTATGAAAGAAAGGAAAACACATATACCGTAATGTTTATCAGTAAATGCATGAGAAGCCAAATATGGCACGACAAAGTTGGACGAATTTTTCTGTGAATGCATGAGAAGCCATATTTGGCTGTTCTAAAAAATGCGTGATTTTACAAGTTCTACAGGCACAATTGAAAAATATTGATATACACACTATTCACAAAGCTATATACTCTACAAAAAAAAATATATAAGGATACCAACTTACTTGTAATTAAATAAATATATGTTTTATTTTGTATATTTTCACTGTACGAAGTGACCACGTGTACTTATAAACAAGACTTAGGTTTTCTATGCACCTATGTAAAGAACAGAGAAAAAAACATTCGTCTCATAATCACAAAGGTCTACTTGTGTTTTTCAAACACTATTATTTTTCAAAACTGTTAATTTTTGATGAGAATGTGCATTTGAAATTAAAAAGCCATATATGGCTGCATATGCAGTAGAGGGATATGTAGAACAATTTTGAAACTTTAATACGAATTATAAGTTTGAAATAAAATTTACAAACAGGAGAATAAAGTTTTAATAAATTAAATCTATATATAAATCGGCAAAGACAAAATAGTTAAGAACACTTTCCTCTTCTGTATGTCAACCGATTTGAACAAAATTTATACCATTTGAAAGATATTTACTTACAGAAGTGCACAATATATATTTCATTAAAATCTGTTCAATATTTTCAGAGTTATAAGCGTTCAAATTTGCTACTAACACATATGCGGAACACATAAATAAAAAAATGGTTTTTTTTTAATTATCAAATAATAAAAAAATAGGGTGATCGATTATTCGGCATTTTTCAGAAACCGGTTTTCCAATATTTTGACTATATTAATCTTATGTTTAAATCAACACTGGCAAAAAAGTAACGAACGCTTTCTTTCTTTGTTTGTCGATCGAAACTCTATGGGGAGAAAAGAATATCAAAAAGGGGAAATACGGGAAATTAAATTTTTTTTTTACTTTTCCGTGCTGCATGTGATAACTGCTTAATTTTCTTTAATATTGAACTTATGCACGAAACACGTTAATTCACTAATACTTAGAGGAACTATGTTTTCTTCATATTAACATAAAAATGTATGGTCGAATTTTGACCATTAGGCGAGCACTTGTATATGTAAATTAGAAAATATTTACATAAAATGCATTTCGCACATTGCCCATCGCCAAACGCAAATTTCGACAAAAGGATTAAGAAATTGCCAATAACAGCTAAAAAGCGGAAAACAAATATCCATTTTTGTTATTTATAACTGGCATTTAAAAAAATATTAAATTTTTTTAACTTTCAATATACTGAATTTTGTATGGGCATTTTAAGGGTTTAATTCTTGTAAAATAAAAATATTTTTTTACGAAAAAAGTCTCAAATAAATAAAAACTTTTAATTAATGGTGTTTTCTTCTCTGACAATAATGTTCCATATATGCTACCATTCGTGCGGGTTTTTGTTCCATTCTAAAAATATATGCAAAAGTGTGAGAAGTTGTCGTTTTCCTTTCTAAACATGTTGCAACAATAAATGGCAAATTTGTTCCATTTCTTACCCGCAGTTATAACTGAGTGTGAGACAATACCCTTTTTTGCATCTGCGTAAAGTACTTTTTTATGCAAGCAAGTATTTTTTTTCTTGTGTTTGCGGACAGTTTGCGTTATATTGTGATTTTTAGTTATATTGTGATGGATATAAAAACTTTTTGTTTTTCGTTTGTTTTACTTTTATTATAATTTTTTTGTCGCAAAATTTTTAACAACAGCTGACATTAATTATTGAAAATCAGTGCTGTTATCGCTTATTGGAATTATAAAGAAATTTAATGTTGAAAATTGCTACAAGCGTGTTGAATATCGCGTTTAGTACAAACTTTGCATTCAATATTTAATACGCTAAATACACATTAGTGTTGAGTGTAAAACGTAGCTATTATTTTGTTCCATTGTAGTTTAGAAAAATGTGTCACTTTGTAAGGGTTCGTGTAACCTAATAAATATATTACACAACTATAATGCATCATTATTTTTTAGGAAAGGAAACACCATAAGGTTCTCGTTATTTTCTAATATGTAAGAGAATTATATTTCTTGTTTTGTTTTCTTGATTTATAATTATTATTTTACTATAAAGTGAAAATAACCTTTGTCAACTTTAAATAAATTAAAATGATTTTCTCAATTAATAGAAGGCATTTTAAATTTGGTTATATTTTTTTACATTTGGTAACTTTTTCCAAAATTATGGTTGCAAAAATTTTATTGGTTGTGGCAGCACTGCTTCCAATCACTGTTTTTCAATGTTAACAAAAATAATAAAACAAAAATTACAAAATAATGACTCTCACTTAAATAAATTAATCATTAATCGTAAAGTTTTTCTGATATTGATTTTTTTAAGCAAATAGAACATCAGAAAAAAACTGGCAATAAAAAAATTAACCAGAAATCATAGCAAAAGCATCGAGTACAAAATAGCTTATACAAAAAACGTTAAAATACTAAACAGAAGCGTTACTACAAATTATTTTTAGGGTTTAAAGTTTAAAGAGAAACCACTTTCGTATAAGCATCAATCCTTGGTAATAATTTTCAATTTAAAAACTAAAAAATCCCAACTGTAACTTTATATGTATGCAAGTTTGTCTGTGGTCTACAATCAAAACATTTGTTTATGATGTTTTAAATGTTCTATATCAGTTTGAATTTTGTAATTCTTCTTTGTTCTGATTGAGCTTTATTTTGTTCAATATTTTTATCTTAAAGCAAAACAAATATTTTTGGAAGTATGTATTTTATTAGGGCAATAATTTTTTTACATTTGTTGCGAATATGAAAATATCTCTAGCAAAGTCAAATAGATCACTGAAAAAATTTAAAAATTGTATAACTTTTTCGCGGTTGTCAAAAAAGTTCACCCACAAAACGCGGTAAATTTTGGAGTCAGATTTTTTATTTTTTATTAATTTATTCAAAAAACGCATTTTTTTCGATTCAATATGTTATAATTAAACAAAATTTTTTACTTTACTATTTTAGTTATTAATAAAAATTTTTAAATCTTTTATTTAAAATTAATTTTTTTTTTTTTGGGAGACATTACAAAACGTTTTGTGGGTGAGCTTTTTGTTCCAAAATGACCCGAAAATTTTTTTCGTAAAAAGCTCAACATTCGCGATCGTGTAGCTGTAGTGTTTTATAATGAAGAACTATTAGATTTAAGTTTTGTGTTCATACTTTAGTACGAGCCCTAACCACTATTAATTCGTACACCAGGTATTTTTTATAATTAATATAATTTTTTAGGCCAAGGAAAAGCCGTTGCTTACCGCACTTCAAATGAAAAAACGCCTTATATGGACTAAAGAGAGACGCTCATGGGTACAACGACAATGGAACAGCATTATCTTTAGCGATGAATCCAAGTTTGATGTATGTGTTGGTGCAAGAAAAAGGGTAATACGTAAAAGCACCGAGGCATACAACAAAGACGTTTAAAACGTACAGTTAAGTTTCCAGCTAGCGTCATGGTATGGGGATGTATGTCCTCAAAAGGTGTCGGTCAGCTCCATTTCATAGATGGAATCGAAAATGCAGAAAAATATATTAAAGTCCTGGAGGAAAATCTGATACCATCGGTATCGAAACTAGCAGACTGCGGGGAATACATATTTCAACAGGATGGTGCTTCTTCCCATACTGCAAAAAAAAACGAAAAAGTGGCTTGAAGAAAATGGAATCGAGGTCCTGGATTGGCCATCTTCTAGTCCAAACCTTAATCCCATAGAAAATTTGTGGGATATTATGAAAAGAAAACTTCGAAATGAACCCCAACGGACTGTTGACGGGTTAAAGTCCAAAATTCAGGAAATTTGGGACTCTTTAACCCCAGAAGACTGCCAAAAACTAGTCAGTACCATGCCAAAGCGGGTCGAGACCGTTTTGAAAAACAAAGGTGGCGTTACACAATTCTAACTATGAAAATTGGCGACTGTACGAATTAATAGTGGTCACAATATTTTTGTTTAAAATAATGAACTTGCGTTTTTGTTTGATTTTTAAAAAGTTCTTTTTTTAATATTTAACTTTTTTAATGTATATCTACAGAGAATAAAATGATCTTTAAGAAACGTATAATTTTTTTTGTGTAGTCATTATAGTTCCGAAAATATACATACTTTAATAGCACATTGATGAAAAATGCATTGTGTACGAATTAATAGTGGTTAGGGCTCGTATGAGTCGTACTCAAAAATTAAAGTACGGATAACACTTAAAAGTACTTAAAACAATCAAAAATGGGATAACTTTCGAAAACCAATATTTGCGTGTGTTTATAAAAGAAAAAAAAATATAGATTATTTTCATGTTTAAAATGTAAAATAAGAAGCAATATTTCCCAAATTCTATTTTTTTAAATTATTTAGTAAAATACATCAGATTGTTTAAGTAGAATGATCACGGAAACCATATTGCTGGTGCTTTATAATTGAGAATTCTTCTGTAAACAAAAGGCGGAATACAACAAAGTGAAATTAACATGTGTGGGATAAGTGCTAAGGTTAGAATTAATATTCTCACTTTCGGATTATTTCAAGAATGAATCGAGATTAGACCGTCTTAGAAATTTAAGATTTATTTTATCTCACTTTTAATTAAGTCAATTCTATTTTCGGATTATTTGAGTATGAATACGGGATTAAAAAGGGCTAAGCAGGGTTTAAAAAACTGCAGTCGAAACCAAAAACTGTCGAAATAAAAACGAAAATGCGTGTACAACTTTTCGCGTTTTAAGTTAGTTCGACACCAACTGTCTACATTTAATGAATCAGAAGTAACAGAAACAGTTTTTTTCTGGCCAATGGCAAATGAAGAAGTGGAAGAAATTGCAGTTTTTCTACTTTGACTGAAATTTTTTAAACGCTGTGACTAAGTTAAGTATTTGACACTTGAATAATCCGTACTTGAATCAAGCTTTCTGTACTTGTTTTAAAGAAATCCGTACTTACCGTACCATTGACACCGCTTCGGCTTGATTTAAGTACGGATAGATTGATTTGTTTTTCTCAGTGTAATATACACACACTATTTTTAATTTAACGAGACTATGCAATAAGTGGAACACAATGGTTTCAATTAAAATATGGCGTAACTTTCAAAAAAAAAACAAAATAACCTATTAGCAAAACAACTTTGTACAATGTTACCAACACATTTCACAGCATATAGCACTACTTTTCATTGTCGAAAAAAAATCAAAAACTTTTTGATTGTTGCCAATATAATTTGCCATCTTCGAATATTACATACACATCGGTGATATATTTGCACAATACAAGAATTTAAGCAATTATTTTGAAAGTTTATGTGCCGCTTAAGTTATTTTTCTTGTGCTTGTGCAGCTTTTCATTACACTAAGAGCTTTCAAAATTATAAATGACATTTGGTCCACCCAAAAAGTTTAGACCTGTATTAATCTCCGAAAGCAAATCATGCAAATTTATGAAATGGGTATACAAGCTTTTACTTCTGCTATTGTAATCCGTAGTCGAAAAAAGCTTGAGGTTTGTAAATAATGCGTTAATTAACAAACAGCTTTCAAAGCTTTCTTAATATAAGTTTGCAATCAAGGCGAATTCAACAAGGTAAACTCAACTCGTCAGCTGTTCATCAGCTGTATCCACGGCGAATTAAAAATAAATAGGCAAACGTCAAAATATCATTTTGTTTATGTTTTGCGCCAAAATAACCGAAAAAATTTCTTAGAAAAACTGCGAATAATTAAAGTGAATTTAATAATCTCTTTTATAACCCAAACAAAATTTTTATTTTGTTTTTCAATAAATTTTGCCTTGTCAGCATTTTTGACAACCGCCTATTAAATTGCAAAAAATACAGGGGCTTTTTGTAGTTGTAGAGTTGCACTTTCCTTGTTGAATTCGCCTTGTTTGCAATTTTGTTAAATAATATCCCGTACTTTTTGATTAAAGTTCGGTAAAATGAGAGTAAACAAAAATTTCTCTGACTAATAGACAAAAATGTGCAAAAGCACGGGAACAATTAAAATCAAATTTCTACCCCAAAAGAAATCGTTACTATGAAAACGTTCAAATAAATACATAAATGACACATTAATTCTTTTGGTAATACTTGTTTGTAGTTTTTATTGTTTACTTTCTGACACAGCTGATTGTTTAACAGTTTTCCCAATCAGCCCAAAGAAAAAGTACGGGCTACTTCGTGCAAGAAGAAGAAGAATATTTTTCTCTTAAAAGCTCTTTCACTTTACCAAACTTTGAGTACGGGAACAGTTTTCGGTAAGATTGGGATCACGTTGAGTACGCGATTACACTTAACACGCAAAGAAAATACATGGTGATGGTAAACATATTCTAAGAGCAACATATTTTATGATAAGATTAATGAATGTAGTCACCATATTAAGATTATTATTGAATCAAATAGTGGCTAAATACATTCGTAATATTGCATCATAATATTTTTCCCTTAATCATATTATTATTCTGTTAATCATACTAAGGTAAGAAGTAATCAAATTATTGTCATGTTAATCATAATAAGCTAAGAAGTAATCATATTATCATCATGTTAATCATAATAAATTTAGAAGCAATCATATTATGATACAGCTCCTTTAATAACTGTCATAACAATACAAAATAAATTTAAATTTGTATGTATCGATTTTTTATTTTGTGACATTTTACAATTTTTCTTGATGTAAATAAAATAGCGGAGTTCAACATTTGTTATTGGATTTTACTACGATATTTTGCACTTTTAATTATTAATTATTTAAATTTCTTTAAATTTATTATTTTTTATGGTAATTTATCTTGTTTAACCGCTCACATATAAAACAAACGACACAACTGATTCAGAATAATTTTACAAATGGCGCTAGCATAATATTATTAGAGTAAAAATAGTTTGATTGCATCTTAAACATAATACATATGATAAATATATAGAAAGTTATCATGTTATGGCTATTAAATATCATGATGTGGTTGTGGGTAACATAATATGTTTCGAAAGTTATCATAATTCAGTTGTTGGAAAAATAATTATTTCTCGGTCAACAATACTCAAATTTATAATTGCGATAAACATTGATATGTTTACAGTAACTATAATATTGTTGATATTAAATAAAAATAACAATTATTTGTGCACGACAACAATATATTGTTACATTAAACATAGTCTTGTTGCCGTAACAATGTCCAACCATTTTTTTTCTCTGCGTGAATATAAAAACCCAAAGAAAAGAAAAAAAACTTCTGCTTTTTTCAAAGATTTATTCAGCTATAAATAATTTTCTTTAATAAATACTAACATTTTAATTTTTTTATTTTATTGACTTATAAATAATACTTCTTAAAAATTATTTTTAATATTAATAATACTGCATCGAAGAGTTATTTTCATGGTAATTGTGCCTTAAACAGTCTTAAGAGATTCCAAGCAAAATTAATGAGAAGTCATATCAACATTTTTCATCTAGAAATAAATTTAAAAAACTTACTGAAATACTTTAAAGTATACAAATAACAATAAAATTATAAATTTATAATCAAGTACTTATTTTTGATAAGATATGATGAAAGAATTATGGTCAAGTGAAAATGCCGCCATACCATTTACTTGTAAAAAATTTATTGCTAAAATTAAAGACCTAAACTATAAAATGGAGCTAAATAAAATACGAAATGAAGGCAAAACACTTCAATTCATGATCGTTTTTTTAGACTATAACCCTGAGGGAAAACGATTAGTAAAGATGCCATTTTTAATTTACACGGCGCACAGTGGCTGAAAATCGTTGTTCATCGGCCAAAAATCTGTAACTTTTGAACCGATAGATTTACATTTGCTTTTCTTTGCAGGACAGAAGATTTCTTTAATTTTCTAAAGTTTTAATTTTATTAAAATAGGTTTGAAGTTATAGAGATATTTAAGGTCAAAGTTGAACGTTTGATGTTTTTTAGCATTTAGTAAAAAAAATGCTTTTGATTGAAATTAAGAATTTTGGTTTTTTTTATTCAAAAGGAGGATGTTTTTTTATTTGCGCTGTTTTAAGAACATTTTAATCTACATATCTGCCAAATTTCATTGTGATATCTTTATTTTTAAGAGATTTATAGAATGTCATACCTTAAAATTATTATTTTTCGACTCATATCGTAAGCCCTTTCATTTATATAAATAATAATTTTAATGATTGGCATTTCATGAATCACACATAGATAGAGATATTGCATTGAAATTTTTAAGTTATGTAGACCGAAGAGATCTTAACCCTAGATAACCTTTCTTATTTTTTATACACTACACACTTTCTTCGTCGAATCGACGAAGTCCGTTTATGGTCTGGCCCCAAACCCACCCAATATAAGGAAACACGAAAATTTTTGTTTAGTTTATAAAATACTTAAGTTGTTATTCATTCATTCTAAAAACACAACAAAAGCAAGCCAAGGTTTTTTTCGTCAATACGGCGAAGAAAGTGTATCTAGGGTAAAAAAAGGTTAAAATATATACTAAATGGCAATATTTCTCACACTTCCATCGTCAGTGCGACGAACACAATCAACGAAAAATCAGACTTACACACCACCTATAAGCACGTTCTTCCACACACTTCGGCAGATCAGCAATATCTACAGCTACATGAAATTTGGAAGAGTTTCAGTGAAAAACTGCGGAGTTAAATAAGTACTATTTAACGGTATTCGTCAATACGACGAAGAAAGTTATCTAGGGTTAAACAGTGGACTTAAAAGCATCCCCATTTTTTATTAAAAATACTTCAAATTCTTAATCCCGGAAAAACGCTTTTAAAAAATGTTTTTTTTTCAAAAATGGTAAAACTGCCACTTTTCACCACTCGATATTGATCTGAATTTTCCGGAAAATCATTAACATATTAGAAAACATTACTGTTCTAATTAAAAAAAAAATCTGGAGAAAATATTGTTTTATAACTGAAAGAACAGCTTTTTTTAAATAGTAATAATGAGTATACATGTGCACTCCTTTATACGCATATACGTTCGCCTCAAATATACCACCCGATTAAAAAACAAGAAAAATCGTTAAAAAAATATCTCGAAAGGCAAAGGAGATAACTTAACATTTAAGCATATTTTTGTAGGTCAGCTTAACTCTAATTTTTTTGCAATCCATAAATAAATTCATATATTCATGTCGAATTTTTTAAAAACTTGAATATACGAGGCTTCCAATTTTAGAGGACCACAAGTCACTCTCACAATCCTCCCTGGACCCTTGGTCTTTCAAATCAACTCAAAAGTTGCCCGGCAAGTTTCAAGAATTGCATTAGTTTCAGAACTATTTAAAAAAAAACATTCGTAAGCCATTAGGTTATATTTCAGTAAAATAAAAAGAGCAAAAAAATTTTGAGAGTAATTTCTTAAAAATGAAAAAAGTGCTCAACAGACAGTTCCAAACAGTTGCGAAAGTATGTATGGGGTTATAGAGGACACTTTCAGCTTTCAAATAGTACCAAAATCTCTTTCACCCCTTTTAACCCTAACAAGTTACATATATTCCCCTGAATTTCTGATTTAACTTAAATATTGAACCTAGGGTAACTTTTAATAACACATGAGGTATAAATGACACTGAGATGAAATTATCCTAAAGACTACTATCCCACTTATGTATATAACAATGAAAATTTTGACCCATTATTGATAACAGTTTGCGAGAAATCATACACTAGTTCTGATCAAATTCACAAAAATTTAATTTATTTAATAAAACAACATAAAATATTCGATTCCAGCAGCATGCCACACCCATCATTTCCAATATTTTGATGCCGTTTTTTTGATACCTTAGTTCAAATATGTTTGCTATCGAATGGCTTTAAAATTTTTGAAATTGGCGATAAGAAAAAATTGGACTTTTGGCCGATGAAATTCAATTTTCAGCCATAGTGTGGCGTGTTGTTACAGACGAAAGCCTATTCATCTATTTTCTATTTGTAAATAAATACATAACTGTTGATGTTAAGTACTTTTTTAAAAATTTGGGCAGAAGTTCCTACACATCCTCATATAACTACTAAAAAGATGATTTTGAAAAGCCTTGTCTTAGAATGGAAATTTGAATTTGTATAATATTTAATAAAAGACATTCAAAGAAGGCAGAGTGCAATAGGTAAAAGTTCATTGAGAGTGACTTTGTAGATATTGGAAAATGGAAGCGCTTGCAATTTTTCCAGCTGCGAAATAAGATAAGAAACTGCCTAGCGGGCGAAATTGTAACCCTCAAGGGTTGTATTAAAGCTTCAAGAGAATTCCTACTTCTTGATAATTCATCCACTGGGGGAAAACAGGTGCAACCAATACCTGGGACTCGGCAGAAGTTCAAAATGGGAAGGTTTCTTGCGATCTCTGGAAGTCGTGGTGCCACGAAGTCCTTAGCCCGCTGTACTTCGGTGTCGGACTGACAATTGGTTAAGGCCCCCAAAAGCATGCTTTCTTAGGAGCAGGTGTCTTGAGATTGAGATAAATATTGTGCGTTATACATTTTATTAGATAGTCAATAAGTGGTTAGAGAACTGTTGGTAGTGAAGTACGTTGATGGTGAAGGCTGGTAGTGATGGTTGCATGTACCCAATAAAATATTTTAAAACTGTTTCACAAATTAAGGCATTAATCAAAAATCTGTTTTTATTAAAAATTTAGTGAAATTAACGTTTTTAAATTTAATTAAACGAGTAATCAAGTCAATTAAACATTAAATCAAGTCAATTAAACGTTTAGTCAAGTCAATTAAACGTTTGATTGATACTATTAATTTGTTAACTGGTGCACATTGAATTAATTTTTAAATTAATATCAACAATTTTTTAATTCAAATCAATTTTTTTTTTTTTTTTTGTGAAAAGTCGAACCAGTTAATGCTTCAAAAATACAGCGAGGATTTCGATTTTAAGCAGAACAAAAGTTCAGGAACCGTTGAAGTGCTGTGAACATGTTGGGTTGATTGTTGGTAAAACCTAGTTGTTGCTTATCAGATGGATTTACCATGTATAATATGCCACTATGATAGTGATTTTGTGAAGTACCGGTGGAAATTGTGATGGTGAATCGTGCTTGGTTGTATAATAGGTGAGGCTTAGATTTGGAGTGAGTTGAGAATCAAGAGCCTTGGTTGAAGAGGAAGTTGACCTTATGATGAAATTTATATCTCACAGAACGATGCTCTTGTACACGGAGTGCTGCTCTAGTTAAAAGCTCTCTTTGGGAATCATGTGGTGGATGTGTTTAAGCTCAAAGACGGAGGACGGAAGTTCCTGATCTACATGAGAGCTGCCACTTGTGAATGCACGTGTTGTTGAGCCAAATCTTTCCTATGTGCTGTTTTATTCGACATTAGCATTAGCTAAATATTTCCAACTCCTAAACCAAATTATACTTTTGTCGGCTACGCACTCAGTTGCTACCAGCATGTATTTCTGTTTTAGCCGAGCACTCGGGGGTGTTTAGTAATCGCATAGTTTGTCACAAATGTGGATTGGATCCACCATGGGGTAAGACCAAATGTCAGGTACACATGTAAATCCTTCTCACAAATACCTTCTTTGCAAGGGTCATTTATGCCTTTATTTTATTAAATATTTTACATATTAATATTTTCATATTAAAATATGGCTAAAAAAAAGTTGAAGGCCTGGTTACTATTTTCTTTACCTGCTGGGTGTGAACGCCCATCATTGCAGTTGTATGTTAGTATTTTAAATAGCATTATCTTAAGTTGTTCGACTCATTTGTACACAATCTTTCATGTTTACAGCAATATTTAAAGTTTAAAATTTAGTCTGTATAAGTTTAACAGCTTGTTAATATGAAACTATACTAGCGGTAAAACTCAGAAGACCTTATGACTTCAGGCTTTTTAAAAGGCCTGCTTAAAAATTGTTTTAATTAAATTACTATTCTTATCTAACTGCTAAAGAAGGCCTCGGTTCTTTGGTGTAAACGATAAGATAAACCTTCCACACTCGCTTCTATGAGAAGGGAGTAGAGAAGGAGTAAAATTTTTTGTATTGTTTTTTGCACAAGCAAAAGCAAAATAATTATTTTTTTTTTTGATCCCGTTACCATTCTTATGTACCTTCTAAAGAAGCGAGAGCGGAAGGCCTACTTCACAATGACAACGTGTGTAAAAAAGATATGAGTATGGAATGGAGCGAGCAGGCCATGTTAATCCAAAAGAAGGAGTACAGAGGCCTTCTAGGAGGCATCCGTACTCCTTCTTTTTCCCGCTGGGTATACGCATATTATACACATACTAATGTACTTATGAGTACATATTTACACCAATACAATTGTTGCAAGTTTTTGAATAGCTTATATATGGTCATATCAAATGCAAAAGGGCCTACCATTAGTTTTAAAAAATGTTTCAGAAGAAACTTAATCAAAAACTATTGTCTCAGGATAGAATTATTAATTCATACTTTGTTAATGATACTAACCAAAAAAATTGTTGCTAAATTAACATTAGTTGGCTTTTTTATTAAGTTTTTTTCTTCTCTGAAAATTTTAAAAAAATTATGTTAGTCCCTTTTGCATTTTGTATGACGATATTAATTATAACATCCCTATTAAGAGTATCCTTTGCAAAATTACCTCTATTAAATAATATTATACGTCGACAGCGCCCACGATGATCTCTCATTTGACATTTTGGACATGGTTCCATTTTAGCTGATGTTGAGAATAATTGTCCTTTCTGTATGGATGGCTCTGAATAAAATATAACACGTTTTGCTTCCAACGGTGCAGAAAAAACAATTAAAATCATCAACATTAAAACTGTTGCAAATAGTTTATGCACTTTGAATGAAATCATTATGTGTACCCGTATGTATGAGTTTGAGTGAGTTTTATTAGTTAATTGTCTTAAAATCCTTGTTTAAAAGCACTTTGTAGTATATTCTTTTTGTATATGAACAAGTAAAATCACTAAGTATTTCATTCACGAACTTCGACAGCTTAAATTATTTCGTATTTAATATCAAGAGAAATTTAGACGGTTTCTTTTGCTTCAAATATTCAATGTATAACATCAATGTTAGTCGTTCTATTGCCGGCGTTTAACTGATTACAATTAATAGAAAATTTTAAAATATATACATATATAGAAAATTGTTTTTTTATGTATAAAGTGACCAGGTGTGTTCAAAAAATTATTAAATTATTTTAATTCTTTATCAGTACAGATTAGATATGACATGTTTATGGAGGGTTTAAGTCGCATGGCATCAGGAGGATAAAGTAACGTTTTATTTTCCCGTTTTCGTGGCCTACTTTCTGTGAATTCGTTTTGCACTTCACTTTATAGTATGACTATTTTACAAAACTCAATATTACTAATTTGATTCTCAGTAAACCGTCCTTAAGAAAAAAATTATGTAAGTAAAACATTTTATCGAATAAATTGTGATCACAGTTTTTGCAAATGGCACATTAAGATCATTGTGAGTATTTGACTTTTGAACAATACAAGGACCGGCCTTGGTTCTTCGAAGAAGTTTATTTTAGTGCCTTTTAATTTTATTCAATATGGGAGCACGAGGCAGTGCCCCATAACTGAATACCGTAGCAGCAGATTGGCTGAGGCAGACTGGCAGACTGAGGACAAAATTTCTTTAAATAAGCCAAGTACGTAAAACGAAAAGACAATCCGGCAAGGAATATATCACATCAAGCGGCAAACTGAAAGAAAATAAAGCCATCAAACTTTGTCTTGTGGGCCAAAGTGTATTTTGAACTGCAGGAATAATTTTTCAGAAAATCAGCGAAAAAAACTTTTTGGTTGGCAAAAAAATTATTTTATGAAAAGTTTATCACCAAAAATTTGGTTAAAAGTCGAAGAGCTTATAGTAATCGAAAAACATATACCTTTTCATACCATTTTGCAAAAGAGGACTTAAATATAAAAGTGTGCAAACTTTTTTTCTCAATACTTTTACTGTATCCGAAAAGACCCCTTTCACACTCGGCAAGTAACTTGCGCAAGTATCTTGTGCAACTCTGGGTTTGTAGACGTCAGCGGTGAGGTCAGGATACAGAAAAATAATTTCTGTACAGACTTTGTTGTTCTCGGCAAGTAACTTGCGCAACTAACTTGCCGAGTCTGAAAGGGGTCGAAGCGAGTTTATTACCATTTTAAGTATCATTCTGGCGAAAATACGGGAATACCCAAAAGTTTGCCTCACGCTGAACCAAAAATCCAATGAAAATGTACGTTAAGAAAACGAACTACGTATATTAAAATATTTTCGTTTGCTCAAAGAATTATTCGTTAAAATAATGAAAATTTTATTTTTTATTAGGCATTATTTTCATTATATTAACGAATAATTCGTTGAGCCAACGAAAATATTTTATTAAACGTAATTCGTTTGCTTAACGTACATTTTCATTGGGTTTTTGGTTCAGTGCATGGAAGGCATACAGAACACAGTTTAGCGCAAGATTGACTTAAAAACATTGTAGACTTCATCAGCGGCTTTGCTACTGTAGATACCCACTATTGCAGGGTAACCACTTGGAAGAAAGCCTAAGTGTCACGGAAATGTTCATGCTGTTTGTACAGAAATTTCATACTGCTAAAGTAACTTTGGCAACATTTATCAAAATCTTTCACAGAAAATTTAATTTAAGTCTCTATAAACGACGAAAAGACCAATGTGATAAGTGTTGCTTGTACACAAACTTTTATTCGTTGTAAATGAAACCTGACCTCAGGAAATTTTAATGGTAACAGTTAAAAAGTGTTGTCAGCATTGTCCTGTTAAGTTCCTAACAATAATTTCCAATTTCCAAAAAGTTCCAATCAAATAATTTTTTATGATCAGTAAAAAAATTTTTTATACATAATTTTGTGGTTGCATCAGATTATGTCTGTGCATTGGTCAAAGGGTTATGGAAATTTCCAACTATTCTTATAAAAAAGACACATGCAATGTAAAAATGTATCGTAAATTTGTGGTTTTATGGTTTTTTTACTAGAACATTCAAAACAGTTGGACTATTTTGTATTTTGTCTAAAAATACATGACAATTTTTACATACAAAAACAAAAATATACATGAATTTTGTTGTTGCCATTCTTAGTTTGAAGGAAATTACAAAAAACTTAACCTTCAAATAATTGTTTATGATCAGTAAAAAAATTTGTACATAATACATAATTTTGTTGTTGCATCAGATTATGTCTGTGAATTAGTCAAAGATTTATGCAAATTCCTAAAGCTGTGCAAATAGTGAAGGAAATACGTTTTTAAAACAGTTGCTTTAGAAGCAGAGTGAAGAGCATACATTGTTGTTTATACGCATTTAAAAAAATGGATTGTGAAAATAATTTTTATAAAGTTTTGAAAAGCTCTAATTAAATTGTTTGCTTAGAATGTGAGAAACAATTAAGTGGAACCAATTCCTTCAACATTAAAAGGCATTATAAACTCGTCCACAAAAAAGACATTACGCAAAATGCAAACGAAAGTGATGATGAAGGTGCACCAACAAAAAAACGGAAAATTGAAGAGGTCATAAAAATTAATATTAACAAGAGCGTATTTTTAAAATGTTGTGTGGGCCTAGTAACAGTTAAAAATTTACCTTTTCGGATTTTCGATGATAGCGAATTTTTCAAAGTTTTAATCTCGCCGTACGAGAAGAAATTTGAAACAAACCTAAATTCAAGGAATATTGTTGATGTTCTTGAAGTTTCCTATGTAAAAGTTCAGCAAATAATAACGAAGCGTGTGAAGAATAAAATGCTTTGTCTAAAACTCGATATTGCTAGCAGAATGGACAAAAGTATCCTGGGAATTAACATACAATATATTAATTAACTAATTAATTTTTTTTGAAGTTTTGGCATATTTCCATCAAAAAGTTATGGCAGCACTGTTTTTAAGAATAAAAAAAAATCCTAACAAGTATTTAAATTTTAAAACATCGTTTAGGAATTTTTGTCACATCAAAAATTTAATTTGGCAACGCTGATAAAAACATCAATAAATTGTATGCCTGTGTGCATGCATATGGGCATTGATGCGTTGCTCATTCCATGCGCCACTCACGAGATGTGCAACAACAAAATGCAAATACACATGAGTGCGTAAGAGACAAATATAAAATATCGCTCTAACGCATGTGCATGCGCTAGTTTTTATGTGAGTGTCTTTTTGCCACATGCGCAAGAGTGCGCAATGTGTGCGCAAATGATAACTCTGCTCCCACCCCACGATTTGAATACCAACTCAACCAAACACTTAATCCCCAAAGATTCTTAATTACTCGTCTTAAACCTTTTAAAGCAATTTTTAAAACTTTTGTTGTGACTATACTTAAATCTTGAATGGATTTTCTTGCTCAAAAATTTATTTATTGGGAGACATTTCTACGTTTGTCGTGTTCAGCAAGTATATTTATAAAATTCATTTGATAAGAAATTTTCTAATCGTAGTTAAATTAAAAAAAAAAATCAGTTATCTTTCAACTAAAACTGGTCACTTTAATTTCCATTACGTAGAAATAATATCTATAATTGACACCGAAGATAAGCGGCCAGATAAAATGAAATATAACAATTTAATTAAGCTTCAAACAGGTGCACACACGACAATAAGTGTTAAGACAATACAACATTAGGAAACAATGATTCATAAAATCGTAACAAATAAAGAAACACAACTTCTCGGAATGCTGAAAATGTTTCAAAGAAAACACTAACTTACAAGTCAATTAATTAACTACTTATTTAACTTGGGTCTTCTTATTTGCTCTCTTTTTTATGGCCACCTTAAAATGAACAATGATTTAAATAAAATTGTGAAATTACAAAATTTGCTTATTTGTTTATTTATTTTAATTTTGCCAGTAATTAAATAAACTTTGCCAAACAATATAAGCATTTATATGTATTTAAACTAACACCCTGTATTTGAGAATTTTTATCAATAAGCAAAAGAGATAAGTTTTAAACATGAGAAATAAAAACTTTTAAAGCAATAATATTAAGGAATTGACTAAAAGAGCTATTAAAATATTTAAAACGTGCAATGTAATGTGAAACAAGTAAGAGTGCTTTATTCGGCTATGCCGAATCTTATATACCCTTATATCGGGTGATTTTTTAAGAGCTACAGGAAAGTTTAAAAAAACACATAAAATTCAGAAAAATGCATGCAATCTTTTTTTGAATCGATAGTACGGTCCATATAATTTAATGTTTGATGATTATTTCATGCAAATGTTGACCGTTACTGCGCCTCAAATGGTTCATCATTGTATAGACATGAGCTTTAACATAGCCCCACAAAAAATTGTCTAAAGGCGTTAAATCGCACGATCTAGGCGGCCACTCGACCGGTCCCGAACGTGAAATGAAATGTTCACCGAACTCGCCTCTCAATAAGTCCATTTTTAAGCGTACTGTGTGGCATGTGGCACCGTCTTGTTGAAACCACATGGCATGCAAGTCAAGCTCTTGCATTTTGGGCAAAAATAGTTGGATATCAGGCCCAATTGCTGCTAACGGCGACGAATCGATAATTGATGGTCATCATTAACACTGGCCGATACAGCTGCGATATTTCACGTAAGCGTGTTGGCGGTTTAATGTCCAACAATGTAAATTTGGTGCGAAATTTCACAATAGCCCGAATAGCCGCTTCAGTGGGTCGATTAAACTGACCATAAAATGGAAGAAGCGCGCGATGAACTTTCTTAACAGAGCACGCATTTTGATAATAGAATTCAATAATTTGCAAGCGTTGATCGTTTGTAAAGACGATTCATGGTTAAATTATAGACCAAACTGAAGATGTTTGACAGTGAAACAAAACACGAAACGTGCGTCAGCTGTTTGAAACAGTGTTGCCAAAAAGATAATAGCTAAAAAATTACCGATATATTAATTCCGTCCCTAAGATAAAAATAAATCAGGATTTAAAAAAGTGCAGCCAAAACAAAAAACAGTCGAACATGAAACGAAAATTTGTGTACAACTTTTTGTTGGTTTGACAACGAATGTTATCATTTTATAAATAAGATTTAAAAGCAACAGTTTTTTTGGCCAATGACAATTAAAAAGTGGAGGAAGAAGCAGTTTTTCTACTTTGGCCGCAAATACTTGTACCAATTAAGGAAACTTTTGCTCTTGCCGTTCTTCAGATAAACATAAAAAAACGACAACAAGAAGGGGTTTGTGGGTAAAATTAGAGGCAGTCGGCGTTTATTGTTCATATTTCAGCAATTTGTGAACCAATGAGGCAATTCTGGACTATATAAGACTTAAATATTAGGCTACCTAGTATCCAATATGGCCGGGATCGGATAGACTTAAATATGTATATATGTATCTGTCCTTAATAAAACAATAGTGTATAATTTTTTTGTCATTTCGAGATAATGGAGTTTATAATTTTTGTGTTATTAGACATCTGGGAAAACAGTAAGATTTCAGAAAATAATCGATGTTTCTAAGTTCTGGTCATTAAAATATGTGTTGGAGTAATTGAGGCCACTATTCGATGATATTTGCAAATAAATGTGATTCAAAGTAGCATGATGTCACTTAGGCTATTTTATTTGTTTTATAATATGTATGAAAATCATTATACGCTATTTTATTTTGTATGGTATACACTATTTTATTTGAATCTTTTACACCATTCATATTATTAAAAAAATTGTGTATGTTTTGAAATAACAAAAATAGTGAATACTTAAAATAGTGTGTGCTTTTTATTCACTATTTTTCTTTGAAATTATATTCAGAGTAACAACTAATTAAAACACCATACCTGCACAATTATGAATGTAAAATTTCAAACACGCAATTATAGGCTAATATTTCAATTTATCTTTTGACCCATTTTGTGGAAGTAGAATTTCAACAAATTTTGACCACATTTAGAATCAGTTATGTAGAATCTTATTATTGCATAAAAAAATTAATGGTGTACATGCGAATACACTATTGTTTTATTAAGGGGCCGATATACCATTTTAACTTCGGTGAAGAGTATATTGTATAAGATACTACACAGAGCGAGAAAATACGAAAACATTGTCAACCAACGGTATTGAAACAGCAATGAAATGTTGACAACATTTGGAAAACATCAGTTGTCAAATTCTTAACAAAACGTTTGCCGAATTAAAATCATAGATGAAAAAATACCATCGTTGTCAATTCGATAACACTCTGTTATCGAAGGAAAAAGGTTGTAAATTATTTGATTTTTGACCCATTCACTCTTGAGTTATGTTTGTTAATATCTTTGGCTTTTCTAAAATTGTTTGGGAGAATGTTTCCTGATGATCTGGCCTAAGCAACCAGTGAAATGCGCAAAGAAATTGGCTTATCCTTCAGCAATAAATTACAGCGCATTTATCAACAATAAAAATTGGGAATAAGCACGACATACAAAATCTTATTAAATAAAAATTTTGTATTCCCAAAAATTACATTGATAAATTGGTAAAATGTTTAGGAATTTGACAAAGATGTTCTTTTTGAAGAACACATACTTCCTTTGTGTTCTGATTATGATAATTAAAGGTATTAAAGGATATTTTAAAGGTACACAAGATCGTGCCTATCCCGAAAGAGGTGTATGCAAACACGGTTGAAAAGTATAGGCCAATAGCACTTCTTTCAACAATTGATAAAATATTTGAAAAAATAATTCATCCGCAGTTAACTGCATATTTAGAACGTGAATCTTTGTTACACAAAAATCAGTATGGGTTTGTAAAAGGAAGCGGAGCAGATGAAGCTCTTTTTGATGTGGTAAATACAATATGTACAGGCCTGGATAATGGATTTAATGGAGTTGCAGGAGTATTCTATGATTTTAGTAAAGCTTTTGATCTGGTGGATCACAAAATATTGTTGGAAAAGTTATCGTACTATGGTATTATTGGTTCTGAACTTAAACTTATTGAAAGTTTCTTAATGGAAAGATCACAGTATGTTGAAATTGAGGGAGAAAAAAGTAATATAATTCCTGTTAATTGTGGAGTACCGCAGGGAAGTGTTTTAGGACCCTTGCTGTTTATGATCTATCTTAATGATATTAATAATATTGGACTAAATGGAAAAATTGTAATGTTTGCTGATGACATATCTCACTTTTATCCATATAAGCAGGACTTAGTACTCAAAATTCAAATGGAAAGAGATTCCGCACTTTTATTTGAGTTTGCGAGATTAAACAGACTGTTTTTAAATCCAAACAAAACAAAGTAAATGTGTTTTCGGCCTTATTCCCTAGTTTTAAACAATAATTTTTCCATTTTCGTTGATGGTAAAGTTATAAATGAAGAACTAGAAATTAAATATTTGGGAATAATGTTGAAAAGCAATCTGTCATGGGATGATCATATTAAATACTTAAGAGCAAATATAGCTTCTGCTAGTGGTACATTATTTAACCTTAAGAGAAAATTGGCCACTAAGACAAAAATGTTGATATATCGATAATCAAACACAGTAGACTTGAGTATCTCGCAATTATTTATGGTTATAAAAAGGCCTGTGAGCTAAAATCGTTACAAGCATCTCAAAATAAAATACTGAAATGTGTTTTTAATTTAAATATTAGACACAATACATTATCATTATATAAAGATTTTGCTAAAACCATTTTGCCAATATATGGTCTATATGTTAAACAACTTTTATATTACGTTTACAAATCTTTAAACAACATTGGATATCAGCAATTAAGTTTAATATCAGACAAAATAGTTTCAACACTAGAAATGGTGGAAATCTTTGGATAGCTTGATGTTGACTTGAAAAAACTAAAGCTTCATACAGACGATGGTCAGATCTTACAATGTTGTCATTAAAATTGCCTAAAAAATGTCTTGCAACTGTCTGAACATTGTAAGCTCATTTTCTTTTGGCAGATGTGTAAAATTAATGCATCTGACAATGGCACCATTGTCAGAAAAATGACAATATTGTAATTTCTGACCATCGTCTGTACGAAGCTTAAGCAAAGAATATAATATGCTGGTAGCTTAAAGTTTTATAATTTGCTGGAAAAGATTGAAAACTGCAATCGATTATCAGTTATCAGTAAAAAGTTATCTACTTAATAATATTGAAATGCTTCTTGAATAGTTTTTCTACTTTTTTTTTTCTTCTTTGTTATACTTTAAATATGTATATTGTTTCTTAAATTGTATTATTATAACTTCTATAGCTGTATTAATTTTTTGCCAACTCGTTTCACAAAGCCAATTTTTGGCACGATACAAACTTTACCATTATATATTGAAAGAAATATGTAAATAAAAAAATTTACAAAAAAGTACAAAATATACAATAATTTGCAACAGATAGTTAATTTACAATTCTTTTTAAACTACTTATGTTACAATTAGACGCTAGCGGTATTTAAATAAACAAGATTTAAGCTGTGCCGCACTAAAGCCTCCGCGTTAAATAAAGAGAAAAATTAAGCACGACGAATAAAATCATGTCCATATATTTTTCCTCCAATTTCATGACGACCCATTCGCCTTGATTCGATTCTCGCTGGTCACCTGGTGGTTGTTAAAAGTAAGTGAATTGCACTACAAGGCGGCAGATTTGCTTTGCTTTAACCTCTCAGCACGAGTTCCACTGTAATCGAAACGGAAAAAAAGTAGTTAATTCGCCCACAATTTTTTTGCTGGCTGAGAATTCACGTTGAACACATCAGCAATTATCAGCATCCCAAAAAAAACATAAATTTCGTCTTCGTTGGTCATTACCCAATATCGCTGTTTATTATTAGGATGTTTTTCATTCTTTCACATTAATACTCACGATTTCAGAAGACAATAATGACATGAAAATAGCTCGATGACTCGGTGATGCTGCTCGTAATGGCCCTTTACGAGTAAAAGTTTTAACATTATGACAGCGAGGCCTTCCAGGTGGGTGAGGATTTGAATTCCACATCTTACCGTCTATCGACCGGTATATTATGTCCTGAGTGATAGAGTGTGAATTGTGGTTGGAGCTTGAAGGGCAATGGCTTCTCTATACAAATCCTCGACGTAATCATGGTTGTCATCTTATCCATGCGAGCTTGATTATCGAAAGTAGCTTAAAATTATTTTTTTTACAACAGATATACTAAAAAATTTAATTTTACTACTTCATTGTGTCTAGCACACCGTATTTTAGGAAGTAAAATCATGTTAAGGGAAAAATTATTGTCATGGAAAACAAACACCAGAAAGTGAGACCGTCGCACTTTTTTTTATTTAAAAACATTGTATGTAATTTTTGTTTTTAGTTCGTTATCGATGGTGAAACTGTTGCAGTACAATCTAAGTTTTGGCGAAATGGAAATAAAGCACTACGATGTCTCTTAATAGTTTCAGTAGTGGAAAAAATTTAGCTGAGGTAAAGCCCATGTTTTATTGTGTTAATGTGTTAAAAATTCACTAGACTGAGAACAATATGCTGTCAAAATGACAGCTAAATGTTGTCAATATACTTACATTGTGTTATTAAAATATTATAAACATGTTGTCGAAATGGTGTAAATATGTTAACAGTTTGTTCTCAATATAATACCAAATGTTGACAAAATAACAACGAGGTGGTTTAAAAATCTTGACACCATCCATTATAAAATTGAACACAAACGTAGTGGGCTCATTTTTGACAACGGGTGGTGTAAATTGTGAAATTTTTTTACCGGATTTTTCCCTCTGTGTACCTTCTTAAACGATCGGCAATAATGACTGTTAAACCACTAAAAATAATTTTTTATTCAGCTGAAAAACGTTTGTTATCATTTTTATAATCTTCTAATGTTATATATCGTGAGAGCGCGGCGAAGAGGGGATTTTTCAGGAAGCACGAAGTTTTGGGAAATCAAGAAGTAAAGTTTGATTGCACTTCTAAAATCTTCTATCACTCCCATTTTAATGAGTGATTACATTAAAATTTCACTGGTGTCGATCTAAGCCATTTAATAAAAGGGTTTTGAAAATTTTCCTCAGATTTCCTGTTAATTAACTAGTTAAGAAAACGTGGAATCTAAAAAAATCGTGACTTGTCCCCTTTTACAAGAATTTTTGGTGAAAAAAGGGATAAGCTTTTCGACCTTCCAAACAAATTACTTATCCCCTTTCACAGGTTTTAAGTTTGTTGTAAAAACAGAGTTTAGACAAAATAATTAAAAAGATTGGATATAAATGGCAACTACTCTATCAGATCCTTCGTCATTGTGGCTATGATATCTTTTTGTGAAATAATTTTAAATTGTGTATTTGAACCTATGTATGTATATTAACTCCGATTTTTTAATACCGGACTAATAATTTTTTTTACTGCTAATGTGTCATGTTAGTCCAGATTTTATTCCGCAAACGTTACCTAAGTCTTAAATTAGAAATGTATTACAAATGTTTTAAGAAACTAATTATACCTAGTTTTTGCTCCTCATTAAACGAGCAAACACGAAAAAAAAAATATTAAAGTTTTTTTCGTTGTTATTTTTGATGTATTAGTGGTCTTAACTGCATATCACGTGCTTTAAAAGTAATTAAGCCTTAGGTACGCAATTGAATTATTGGGAATATTTATTGTATAACAAAATTAAGCAGTTGTTATCATAGTATTTTATTTAATATAAAAATGTTCACAAATTTATATTTAAGTAAAAAATTTTAAATGTCGTATAGTAAGTAGTAGACCTTATCGATCAAAATTAATTTTCCAAAAAAGTTAAAATCATATTTCCCAAAAATAAAATTGGTTTTTGTTAAAGGAAAAATATTCAAAGCTCCTTAAAAAAGTTCTTAGCATGTTTGTAAAACTTTATTACGAAGAATCTAAAAGCGGATCATAAGCGAGAATTAAACCCAATTTACTGCAACATTTGGTGCGGTGTATCGTCTGATATGATTAATGGTCCCTTAATTTTTGGACATGACATTGATATATCAATCGCTCTAAGCGGTGCACAGTGGATAATATAAGGTATTTGCATCTCATAATTGATTTTTGTAAATGTTTCAAATTAACCATAAATCAAAATATTTCGTAAATCTAAGATGTCAAGCAATAAATATTTGCAGAAATAAAGGTTATCATGTTAACAGAAGTACATATTCCAAAATGGCAACAGAACACACTTCTTTCGACTTTAAAGATTTGGGAAGATAAAATTATACCATATTTTTTAAGAGCTATAGGAAAGTTAAAAAAAAAACATAAAATTCAGAAAAATGTATGAAATCGTTATTAGAACCGATAGAACGGTCCATATAATTGATTGTTTGAAGATTATTTCATGCAAATGTTGACCGTGACTGCGCCTCAAATGGTCCATCCGCTTAGTCCAATTTTGGCATACACTTTCCAACATTTCGGCCGGTAACTCATGAATAAATGCTTCAATGTTGTCTTCCAATGCGTCAATTGAAGCGGGCATGTATGTTTAGGCATGAGCTTTAACATCGCCCTACAAAAAATAGTCTAAAGGCGCTAATCGCACTATCTAGGCGGCCAATTGACCGGTCGCGAACGTGAAATAAAATGTTCACCGAACTCGCCTCTCAATAAGTCCATTGTTAAGCGTGCTGTGTGGCATGTGGCACCGCCTTGTTGAAACCACATGTCATGCAAGTCAAGCTCTTGCATTTTGGGCACAAAAAAGTTGGATATCATCTCACGGTAGCGCTCACCATTAACAGTTACGTTACGGTTCGCATCATCTTTGAAGAAGTACGGTCCAATGATGCCATAAACCGCACCAAACTGTGACTTTTTCTGGATGCATTGGTAGCTCTTGCAATGCTTCTGGCTGATCTTCACTTCAAAATCGACAATTCTGCTTATTAACGTACCCATTGAACCAAAAATGACCTTCGTCGCTGAACACAATTTTTCGATAAAAAAAGTGGATCTTCAACCAACTTTCCAAGAGCCCATTCACCAAAAATTCAACGTTGCGGTAGGTCGTTCGGCTTCAATTCTTGCACCAGCTGTATTTTGAAAAGCTTCACACCTTAATCCTTCCGCAAAATATTCCACGTTGTTGAGTAACAGAGCCCCAATTGCTGCAAACGGCGACGAATCGATAATTGATGGTCATCATTAACACTGGCCGATACAGCTGCGATATTTTCTTCACTTCGCACTCTACGTAAGCGTGTTGGAGGTTTAATGTCCAACAATGTAAATTTGGTGCGAAATTTAGTCACAATAGCCCGAATAGCCGCTTCAGTGGATCGATTAAACTGACCATAAAATGGAAGAAGCGCGCGATGAACTTTCTTAAAAGAGCACTCATTTTGATAATAAAATTCAATAATTTGCAAGCGTTGTTCGTTTGTAAGACGATCCATGGTTAAATTATAGACCAAACTGAAGATGTTTGACAGTGAAACAAAACACGAAACGTGCGTCAGCTGTTTAAACCAAAGTGTTGCCAAAAAGATAATAGCTAAAAAAATCACCCGTTACAATTATTTTTTTAGGGGTTGTAATACCTTGTTGGAAATGCGGTCTAGTCTAGATTATATTTTTCCCTATGCAACTTGCACTAGAATTTTAACTTTTGGCGCCGTTTGCCGCCGATCTAGGTTTTAGGCAAAATTAAAGTTGAACTTACTATCTAAAAGATATGTACTATATCAAAACTGGCTGCCTTTTCGTGCCTTTAAGCAAATTTCATGCAAAAATGTTGAGCAACTAAGAAATTAAAAACAAAATTTTTAATTTAATAAGCTCTTTTTATCTATCAAACACGAAAATAATTTACTTGATTCTCTTTAAAATCGGCCTTAACTATTTGGTTTTTCAAAAAAAAGCAACGGATGTAAAAATGAATAATTTTAAGTGCTCAATGTGCACATTGATGCATGCCTTAATTGGAAGTGGTAAGAATCTGTAAAGTGTTACTAATGGCGTTTTCTTTTCTAAAAAAAAAGTGTTGCATAAGTGTTACATGTAACTTGGCAACATTTTTAAATGCTCCCGTAATTTTTAAGAAGTGTTTCATATTTATGTTTACAAAAGAACACAAATTTCGGCATAAAACAATAAAGTACAAGGTAAATTCAGTTACAGGTGGTGCCAAGACTACAACAATCCAAAGCCAACAGAAGCAACAGATGTTTTTTGTATTGCATTGTTAGTGTTTACGGCTCGAAAATTGCCACCACCTTGTACTGAATTCGCCTTGATCTAGTGCTGCACTAATGCTCCTTTAATTAAAATGATTGTTTACCATGTAGCATTTTTATTAATTTTAACAGGAACATCATCAGAAAAGAACGCTTTACACTTTTAAAATAACACATGTTTTTCAGACATAAAAAAATGTAAAAGGGAGAATACATGCAGAATTTTACACAGAAAAGAAAATGCCATAAGTTTTTACAAAAAAACTACCAGTTTTCAGAAGACAAAATGTACCAGTTTTCAGAAGACAACCAATATTAAACAAATGTCAAAAATCGTTAATACCAGAGTTTAAAATTCGTTGGCTGAAGGCAAACAGAACTTTTAAAGTGTTTCTTGAATGAAATGAAGATTGGTTAAATATAATTTGTTACTTTGCCATCAAAAGTATGTCCTTAAACTCTTTACAAAAACGATTAAGACCATGCAGCTCTTAACAGACAACGTCGAAATCAGCAGCAAAATGTAAAAATACTTCCTTATGTAAGGATAATAGAGTATATCATTTTCATGATGCGTATACCCAAGGACTATGGTCAATTGGCGAAGTAGATCAAGCAATAATGATGGAGTTTCTAAAAACTCTGGAAGAGTCCTAAATTACTCAAGCATTTGATGAATTGATTTAAATTTAACAAAAGCTCAATACAGTATTTCCACCATATATAAAATTGAGCAAGTAAAACAAAGTTGCTATCCACCCCCAGCATCAACAGAAATTACAAATACGCATGCTAATTAATGCAAAATCTTTACTAGATCTACTTGATCACTCCACAGCCAGGATTGTAATGATAAAGCCTGTGGAAATAAAAAATCTTCAAAGATTTACTCGGTACTGTAATTGGTGGTGTGATGGGTCTTTAGGGCAAAGTGAATATAAACGACCATTTCTCGAAGAATCTTATATAATTTATATTAAACTGTAGATGAAGATACAGCCCATACAGTTTGGCAATATCCAGCATAAATAATTTCTTTCATTGTAAATAATAATTGTCAAACTATTTTGTACCAAAAACTTATTAAAATAATCACCAAAATAAAAAAATATACTTTAAAATCCATAATCCAAACTTACGAATCTTAGGTATAGGACCATTTTGGTTTTTTTTAATAAGTGCACAATTTTTTTTACTTTTTTTAATATTAATTTTCATATCTTCTAGTCTTACTTCAGTTTATATATTGACTGATTTCTTTTTTAAAAGAATGGAAAATCGGCGATTAAACTGCAATGATACTGTTCACATTCTAAATAAAATCTTCTCTGATATTTCAACTTGTAATAGCGTGGACTGGATATTGAATATGAAATCACTGGAAGAAATTATTCTCATTCAGAAAATGAAGAATGTGATATGATATGATATAAGAATATGATATCCCCACAATCGAGGCCAACACGATTTGCCGTTTCAAGATGCAATGATATATTGCGTTCGTTTTTATTATTTTTTCCCCCAACAACAGGAAAAAAAAAGTATAACTGAAATACAAACAAGTATTGCAAGGTAAAATTCGACAAGAAATAGATAGATCTAGAAACTTCTAATTCGCATGCATATATTTCTGTAATAATTCTTGCAGGAGCTTACCACGAAAAAATTAAGATCTGCATGATTTATTATCATATACATAGCTGCCACATTAGCTAAAGTTTTAGGTTGACATATTCAACCGTTCCGTAAATAAAGCGAAAAGAAAACAAAAAATGACCAAAATGGACCAAACCTAACAGCAGGGTTAAATATCTTACATTTCGTCGGTTGATAATTTAAATGTCGTATGTGGATTTTTTGCGGTTTTGAGTTAAGATCGATTCCTTAGGTTTTCCGACCTGATCTTTCATTTGGAGTAATCAGTTTTTCGATACCTCATACGGTTTTCGAGATATGGAGTGTTCAGTTTGTCGTAGGTGGTATTTGCTGAAGCAATTTTCAAATTAAATGTCGTATGTAACTGCCAAATGCCACATACGTCAAAATTCCATATAGTATAACGACCAAAAAATTGATTTATTATTTAAATGTCGTATATGGATTTTTCATGGCAAATACGATTTTTAAATAATTTTTGTTTTAAAAATAAGTGCGAAGTGTGAAAGGCAAACGCATTATGCCCATACAAAAGTCAGTTCGCACACGGCATAAGACGAAAGAAGTCATGTCTTCGCCACCACCGCTATTATCACCTACCTTGATTCAGTAAGTATTTTGATTATAATTATTATTTAGAACAAAAGTGTCGTTTATTTAATTTACTTGTAAAACGGCAACAGATTTGTTGGGGACGGCTAATTTTTACGATCGCACTTTTTTATTACAGAACGAGTGATGCAATTTTGAGTACGAGTAGAAGCGATAGTCAAACTTAACGTATTGCGCTATATGGAGCGAAACTATGAATGGTAGATCTGGGAACGAAATTGCGAGTGGGCTAATCAAAATATTAACTCGTGTCGTAGCTGATAACTCGAAAATTAGGCGGATTATACTGTGGAGCGATTCGTGTGTTCCACAGAACAGAAACCAAATAATTCTTAAATTCAAATATTGAGGATATAACGCAAAAGTTATCAGAACCGGGTCATTCCTTAGTGCAGGAAGTTGATAGTTAGGGATATAACTTTTTAACAATTTTTTAAAATATCAAAATTGGCATAGCACAGTCCGATAGAGCATAAACAACTATAAGGGAACGTATATTTATTTTTTCGCTAAGGTCAAAAAAGTTCACGCACCAACCGCAATTAAGTTTTTAAAATTTTTAATTTTCTTTTTGGTTAAGAAAAATCAATAATATGTTTATTTAAAACAAAAAATAGCTCAAGTATGAAATTTCATTAATATTTGGAGATGGTAAGAGATTTTTCCGCAAACTAAAACGTATCTTTAACCTTTTTTACCAAAAGAAAATTAAAAAAGAATAAAAAACACCGTATAAAATTATAAATATTCAATATTGCATTGGTTTAGAAAAACCAATTGGTGCTTTAACTTTTTTGACAAAAATTACAAAAGATTATGATTTTCGTGGTTACTAGGACATGGTTGACCTCATGGTACTATGCCAAAAAATTGGTTATACCCCTAGTGTGCATAGTACAATCGAAAAACATCTCAGACATATGGATTTTGGAAGCCCGGTCTCTTTGATTAGACAATTAAACGATTTTTGTTACGAGAATGTAAAATTAAAAATTATGCAGATGGTGCCTTCTGATTTTAAATTATATTTTCAGTTATCAAGTCAACTTTGTTTTCAACAGCTCCCATTTTCAAAGTGAAAATTTATTAAATATCAACTTCATAAATACGAAATTGTTTATAAGGATTCTGGAACAAAAATTTATTATAAGAATACTAATTTAAATAAAAATTTACGTTTCAAAAAGGATATCAAAGATATCTTGAAGTCCATTTAGCAGTTGCTCCTTCAAAGCCAATAACTTCTGAAAAATCAAAAGATTTGAAAAGCATGATACCTTTTTTGAAACCCCACGACAGAGCTTTTTTAATGCGGTTTTAACATAATGTTAATCGTTGAAAATAACACAACGTTACAATAAAAATGTACTTTTCGAGGCACAATGTACAAATTGTGTATTAAGTCAAGAATGGCAGGAATTTTCAAACAAATCAAACATGTGAAGTTAAAATACCGATTTCAGGGTATTGAAAATTTCTAGTATGCAATTATTTCACTGGACTAAAACTACAATATGTACTATGTGCCCCTTTTTAAGTGTCAAAATACAAAACAATGAATTATTTAAGTTTAAGTTTGTTATGAAGAGTACATAAGTTTTTGTTTTTAATATTCGTTTTAATTGAATTGATACTCATAATTGTTAACTACTTTCTTTTATTAATTTATTTTCTTATTTTAAAATGTTGTCTATGAAGACGAATTATTGTTTTCTATATATATTTAATTTGAAAAGACTGAAATAAAATGTGTTCCATTCTAAAGTTAAGAGTTTTAATGTCCTCGAAAAAATGCCACCCCAAAAACCTAGGGTATGTTTTAATGGGTAACTAAAAAAATTAGATACTATACATAATTTAAATACATTAATGGCCAATTTTCAGGATTGATATTAAAACACATTTATTTTTAAAATCGTTTTAAATACAAAATTCTCTTCTTCACTAAAAACTTAAGTGAAACTTAAGTCACCGATGTGGTACACTTAATTTCAACTTAAGTTTCCTTTGTAATATTTTAGCAAGGTGGCCTCAATATCACAAGAATACAACAACAACAGGCAAAGCATTAACAGTCAGCTGTTTTTTCAAACTACCTCGTAAAGAAATATATTTTTTTATATTTTTTTTTTTTTTTTGTATTTAGTAGTGCTACCATACTTTTATCTTAATTAAAATAGACTTTTTAAATGAAACTCAAAAAACCAATCTGTTTTAAATACGATTTAAGTTTGTAATGAAAATTAACTTAATATTGATTTAAATAATATCCTGAAAATTGGGCATAAGTGTTTAAATGTCGTATGTAAACATTTCGGAAGCAAAATGTCGTATGTAGCTATTTAAATGACAAAAATTTTCTATTTTGCCATATACGACAATTTAATTCTGAACAAAAGTAAAAATATTTTCTATCCCAAATGAGTTATAGGCATAAAACTTTTAAATTAAATAGCCAAATATTAGCAGTTTCCCCTTCTAAAATTTAAAGAAACTTGCTTCGCTGAAAAAAAAAAATTATAAGAGTTCAAACTTCAAACTCCATTTACTCGAAACTATCGGAATCCACATACGACAATTAAATAATCAGCAGACGATTTGCCCGCAATGAACTTTTTTGTAACTCCTCTGCAGCTAAATGTGTTTAAAAAAAATGCAACCTTTGGCCCTTGCAAATATTAAGGCTTGAAAGTCCTCGGGCCGAAGGTTGTCAATTTCTAAAAAAAAATCTAAGCTACAAAGCGATTTATAAAAGACAGTTGTTAATACAATTAAAACTGATGAGAAAATACAAAAAAACACCTCTTTTTATCCAAAAACACAAAAAAAAAAACATAAAATGTGTTTTTAACCGTTTATAACTTTTTTTCTATTATTCGATATTTAAGATTGAAAATACATATTAAAGCTGAAATAAAGTCCCACCTATTCAACAAAAAAAGAGTCTTACAAAAATACTCATCCATTCAAAAGTAACAGATTTTTGGTGCGAAAGTGACCAACATTTTCCACTGTGCGGCGGTGCATATCGGACAATGTTCGAACATTTTGTTAGGCCGGCCAGCTTATGGAAATTGGTTGCAGGCAAAATTTCTCAGAATTTTTTTTTAATTTAATATTTTTAAGGCAATCGCCAAGTTTGGCAATCATCACATTTGACAACCCTGGTCATTATCAGTATAAAATGATAAGAATAAATTTAACAAAGTGACGTTGATGAAACGCGTTCTTATTTGCATGTCAGATTGTAAATATTTCAAATCGAATCACAGCAACAATTAGAACACTCACATACACTTCGTTAACACTGGCAGTGTTAAAAAATTAGTTCAAGTCATAACTGTTATTTGACTCTTTAGAATTCTAAACTATTTATGGATGTTTTTTTTTTGTGTCAAAAAAAAATTATGAGTAATTGGGGTATCATGTGTCTGGTTATACAAATTGTGTTTGTGTGGATTCAATCGCTAATGGACGCAGCTGACTAAATTTTTATCTGATAACAAGAGAGGTAATTATGCAAAAAATAGCACTAATTCTTGAACAAAATGGTATAAATCGTTCTCAAGTTACGATGAGATGTATTGGCAGAACCGCCTAATTTGGGGTGAAATATTACTCCCATCCATAAAAAAAGATAGATGTGATAGAAAAAAAACTGAAAACGGATTTGAGTTTAGCTCCTTAATATCTTTATATTGGCGGCATAAAAAAATTATTATATAATTTTTTTGGGGTTTTATTTCATTTTTTTTATTGGGGTATTATTTCATATGAAATTATCCCCCAAAAAATCATTATGAAATAAAGCCCCAATATATTTTTTGGGTGATTATTTCGGCGCTGCGAAATATGGCCCCAGGAAATATGGCCCCAAAAAATAAATGAAAATTGACCCCAAATTTGGGGCTATTTTTCATAATGCAATATGGCCCCATTTTTTTAATGAAAAATTACCCCAAAAAAATGAAAAATAACCCTAAAAATAAAATGAAATATGACCCTAAATTTGGGGTTATTTTTCATTATGAAAAATCACCTCAAAATTTATAATGAATTTTAACCCCAAAAAAGAACACAAAGAAAGTGACATTAAACATTTTCGGTGGAGTTCATATGCCCAAAACTAAAAATGCCAAATTTAGAATCCCGATTTCAAAATCCGGATAATTATACAGTTTTGGTTTTAAAAATCGTACGATTGATAGCACGGTTGGGCTTTCGGCTATGCACAAGGATTTTTTTCTCTATGGTATAACGAACACTGGCTTTGCTTACTAAAGCTCTACGTTATAGCCGGCCTTCGGCCGGGCGCAAGGATTTTTTTCTCTATGGTATAACGAACACTGGCTTCGCTAACTAAAGCTTCTCTGTATAGCCGGCCTTCGGCCGGGTGAAAGGATTTTCTTCTCTTTGGTATAACTAACACTGGCTTCGCTAACTAAAGCTTCACTACATAGCCGGCTTTCGGCCGGGCTCAAGGATTTTTGTCTCTATGGTATAACAAACACCGGCTTCGCTAACTAAAGCATAACCGGCAAGGATTTTCTCTACTTTGGCATAAGAATTCGGGTTTTTTATGTTATCCCTAGAAACTTTTACATAGAATTTTATAAAATTTGTGTAAAAATGTTTGGGGTGATTTTTCATTTCTTAAAATTTGCATTTTTTATTAGTAGATGAAAAATAGCCCCAAAGTAAAAATTGTGATTTTGTTTGGGGCCATTTTTCATTCCTTGATATTGGGGTCATTTTTCATTCCACTTAAAATGCAAAAACACCCTAACGAAAAAATGAAAAATAACCCCAAAAAAACCAAAAAAATTGCGCCAAAATTGCGTGTTGTTGTGTCTCATGTAAAATTTTGGGGCCGTTTTTCATTTTCCTTTTGGGGCCATATTTCCTGGGGTCACCGCCGATTATTTCATTTTCAAATTTATAATGAATACGTTTATTGGCGCAAGGATTTATCCACTTTGGTATACAGAACACCGGCTTCGATAACTATAGCTTCTCTGCGTAGCCGGGTCGAGTCGGTATTTCTATACCATAGAGGAGAAAATCCTGGGGCTATGCAGAGATGCTTTAGTTAGCGAAACCGGTGTTTGTTATACCATAACCGAAGGCCGGCTATGCAGAAAAGACTTAGTTGGCGAAGCTTGTGTTTGGTATATCATACCATGATATCTATCGCGTGATAAAGCAAAACTGTTTAATTAATTGTATTACATATATTGGGCTCTTATAATAAGCCCCCAAAAATTAGGGAATTATTTCATTTATGTTTCGGGCGTTATTTAATTTCGTTGGGGGCTAATTTCTTTTTCAAAATTGGGACTTTATTGCATATGAAAAAGGCCCCACGCTTTGGGGGATTATTTAATTATTTTTTTGGGGGGTTACATTTTGGGGGGTTATTTCCTGCCGCCCTTTATATTCTATATATGGGCATTTCTTTCTGAAGGTCCACCGTCACCGAAAATTTTAAAGTTATTAAAAGCATATTCTTTTATGATTTTGTTTTAGAGAAATTTTAGAAATTCCCCCATAAATTCGTTCACTGAGACGAACGAGCTGACTGCAAAGTTGTACAAACCTAATTTCTTATGTGTAAGAATGTTTTATTGCATGTGTTCTTTAATAGTATCTTCCTTAAAAGAGGTGATATTTGAGAAAAATTATTCCAAAAAAATGTTCCTTCATGGTCTGTAATCTAAGGTAGAGTTCGAGAAAAAGAAATATGTTATTCGGATTAACAGTAAATTTTTATTTTGTTTTAATCATTATTCAGTTAAATTATTATGAAAAAAAATTTCACGTTCGAAATGTCACGTATCTTTAAAAATACAGAAGATTTTTTAGTCAAACCAAAGACAATTTAATGTTACATTGCTACGTAAAATTCTGAAAGTAGTTTGACTAAAAAATTGTACCAGGTTTCACTGAATTACGCTTTTTTATACATGACCACAAACATTACTTCTATTTTTTTCACGGTCGAACCGCTCCTTTTTTGCCATTATCTTTGACCTACAATCGCGCCATCTATAAACTTAGCATAGATAACAGTGCTTTCTAAGTGCTTTAATTTAAATGTTAAAAGAACGTAAAAATCCAAATTTTTTTTCCAAAAAAAAATATTTATTGTTTAAAATGTTATTGCATTTTTGATGCGTACGACTGTCACGTTCAACACTATGGAATTACCCATATGTATTTCTTTTTTCGGCGACCAGCGTAATTTATGATTAATTTTATAAATTTTTCTTATATAGCATTTATCCAAATATATATTTTACGCTAAATGTGTCACATGTTAATTTCCTAATTTTCTTGGAATTAATTTTTTTTATACCCTTCACCGTTATTTTTTATACCCTTCACCGAAGGTAAGAGGGTATATATAACTTTGTCATTCCGTTTGTATGTTCCACAATATTGATCCTACACCCTATAAAGTATATATATTCTGGGTCCTTATGAAAAGCGAAGTTCAAATCCGGTTGTCCGTCTGTCCGTCTGACCGTCTGTCCGTGTGTATGTTGAAATGGGTTTTCCGAAAACCCCAGAAATGATGTGGACTAGGTTGATGTAAATTTATGTCAAATATACTCCGTTTAAGTTTGCTATTAAAATTCAGCCAGATCGGTCCAAAAATGACGGAGATATGAGAAAAAAACCACGACTACCTCTAAATTTTTCCAAAAATCCCTTGTTGTTGTATTTTTTTTATTTCTGTATATCTTGAGAACGGCAAGAGCCAAAGTTTCCAAATTAGGTACACACATTTAGGTTGCCAATACACACCATCCTACAGAATGTGGGCGGGATTGGAGAAGTGGGCGTGGTACCTCCCCTACAAAAAAAAATAAAAATTTATAAAATTATAAATTTTAGGGCTGCCATATGTCCTATTGATATGACTTATATATCAAAATATCGGAAATCTTTAGTAGAACATATTTTATAAAAAACTCGGAAAAATCGATTCAGATACAAAAAAGTTATGACCAAAATTAAATTTTTTTTTTAAATACCCACTTTCGGGAGCCATAGATCACTCCGAGTCCAAGCTTTATAACTAAAGTAAATGGTAAATTTCTTCTTCAACGCGTCAGTATATAAATCTGCCAAATCGGTTTAAAAATGGCTGAGTTATAACCGAAATACAGAATACCCAAAAATTACTCTTTTTATAATTAACTTTGTTAAAATATATATTTACAAGTTTATATAAATGTTTATATATAAATATAACTTAAGTAGGTATATAAAACTATCAATTCGGTTAGACAATGGGTAATTTATGAGCAAAATACTCCAAAAATGGGCTAAAAAACATCAAAATTTTTATAAAAAGCTAAATTTTAGGGCTGCCATATGTCCTATGGATATGACTTATATACCAAAATGTCGGAAATTTGTATGAATTATAACCGAAATACTGGGGTCTAATCACCGCATACGATATCGAGCAAAATTCATCGAAATTATTTATTTTGGTATCTTGAAACTCGATATCGAATGAAATGTATTGAATTTGAAATAATAGCATTCGACATCGAGTAACTCGACATTACATTTATCGAGTTTTCATTCGATACGCCAGTGTCTATCGTATGCAAAAAAATTCAATAGTTTATTCGATACGATAGTATCGAATGCAGTGCTTAGACCCCTGAATTCCCGAAAATTACTCTTTTTATACCCTTCACCGAAGGCAAAAAGGTACACACAGAAAAAAATACCAATGTTAAAATAACATGGCGAAATATTGATTGAGAATCATGGTAAATTTCTGCAAAAGTATGCCCTTTATTTAAATTTATCATTATTTCATATTAATGTTAAATGAAAAATATTAAAATAACCTTAAATCACGTTTATTTTATATAATTCACTGTTAAAATAACATTGTTCAATATTGAATCCATAAAAACCTGTTTTATATTAAAAACAAAAGTTTATCTTGTTAAATTAACATGCATAAACACTTAAGTATAAAATTTTTTTTATATTCATGTTTAAAATATGTTATAAAAAGAAGACAATTCCCGTATTCTTTTAATTAAAAATATTTAGTTAAATAGTACATAAAGTTTTCAAAGTAGAATGATGACGAAAACCATATCGGGCCATTCTGCTGATGCTTCTATTAACAAAGGAGATTCAAAATATGTGAAACATGTGTTACAGGGGTAAGTGTTTTGAATTATTCTTAAATAAATGCATATGTTGTCTTCACACTGTTATATCATACTCCAACCAATTTGATTCTACGTGAAATTCACGTTGTTTCAACTTGAAATAACTTTCATTCAACATGGTTTGGATTGTTATTTCAATATAAATGACATTTTGCTCTAACTTTTCTGCAATGTTAAATTAACATGAATTATAGTTATTTTAAAAGAAAAAAATGTTGTTCGCAAGTTATTGTAAAATCTTGTTAAATTAACATGAAACAACAATGAAGCAAAATCACTACTGAAAAATGTAAAATCAACCTTGTTTTGCACGTATTTACATTGATTTTTTTCTGTGTGTATATACAATATTGATGCTACACCCTATAAAGTATATATATTCTGGGCCCTTATGAAAAGCGAAGTTAAAAAAATATTTACCAGTTTTATTTAGTTCTTGTCTAGTTGCTCTGTATTCTGCTCGCACAATGGTGAAGGGTATATAAGATTCGGCACAGCCGAATATAGCACTCTTACTTGTTTTCTTTAAGTTAAACTATGACATTTTCTAATGATCTTTGAAAAAAAAAGAACGTGACTTGCCACACAACAGTGAAAGTTTGAATAAAAAAATGCATATACATAAATGACAAATTTTTTTTTTTAAATTTCTTGAATAATTTTGTACTTATCAGTCATAATTTTATTGACAATATTTAATTCTGGGAATTGTATATACTCATTGCGGTATTAAGTGCGTTTATAGATTGACAATAGACTTTTCATAAGAATTCTTTGTAATCTTTTCTAGTGATCTTTAAATTTTGAAAAATAAGATATGAACTATAAAGTTTTTGAGGTCCGTATTAATTAATTAATTGCTTAAATTTTGTAAGATAAAATTTTGTGACAAATTTTATATTGTAAATTATAGTATTATGTGTTTTCCGATAGGGAGTTTATATGGAAACAATAATTCATTATTGACCGAACATTATAAAATTTCACAGCAATACGTTTCATCAGATTAAACTTCTCTGTGTCATATTTTCTGTTCTTGTCTTTATTTATAACTATTATTAATGTTTTTTTTTAAATTAGATTTTATTATTTGAGGTTTCTTCTGTATCTTATTCTGTTGAAAGGGCTGCCATCTAAACCAACAAACTGGCTGACAATGCATCACATTTATATAGCGAGCTGCTTAATATAAGAACATAACTCGCCGAAGCTTGACGGATGTCATGATTTGAGAGTCGACTTGGAGTGTAAAGGAAAAGGATCGCCGAGTAGAACCGCTTTCTGCCTTTGTGGCCCAATGCTCTTTGTACGAACGACGGTAAATACATTTGCTTACTAAAATAAATCTGGCACTGGTTCCTATAAAAAGAAAGTCAACTCAAAATTAATATATTTTCAGTAGAGACAAAAAACTGGTTTCTTATACTACAAAGGGGGAAATAATTGTACATATTTTTTTTTTTTTGCAAAATACTAGAGAAGTTGATATAAGATTTTTACAGTGCGTAGATATGACCATTGTTTATCGATTCCTTGCAAAAAATGAAATTTGAAAAATTTTTAGTTGACTCTCTTTAGAGGAAAAAGTAAGTCAAACGATATTAGTTTTTTCTTATTTAATCAAAAAAAATTTTATTGATTGCACAGCTCAACAATTTAAATTTTTTCCAAAATTACAAGGGCCGGCCTATAAATTTTGATCGAAGAGACAAAAAAAGAAAAACACGTATATCGGCGTTTTAAAAGTTTTCATCTGAATTTCCTTTGAGTGGGGGTTAAATTGTCCCAACTCTGGCACATTCTTATTGTTAATCGGCATAAGAAGAATTTTGGGTATAAAATGTGCTCAGCAAATTTATGAAAAATGCTAAGGAGATCATTTTTGTAGAAGATGTCAAACTTCTAACTCCTCAAGATATGGGTCTTTTTTGTCCTTCTTATAAAAAAGAGCAAAATCACAATTAAAACAGGGATTTAAGGGCTTAAAATGTTCCGCGAAAATATTATCCGTAAAATTTCCAAAACGGAAAATTCAACCAGAAAGTTGAAAATAAGACACAACAAAAGGGAGCTTAGGGTTAATTTTGCATGAAAAAAAAATAGTTCAAATTAAACTAAAAATCACTCATTTCTCTATTATTTAACCCTCCATCATAAAATCTTTTGTTTTAGCCGTACAAATTACGATAACTTGCAACTTCAGTTGGCAGAAATTGACTGGATAAACGTACTATCCCGTTGTAATGATGATATGGACCTGTGTGTAAAGACATTTTACCATATTCTTAATGAATGCTTTCTGACATCTGTACCTAGAATTTTACCTGCAAGATCTAATGGTCCTCCCTGGAATACAAATTATCTTTCTAGGCTTAAAAACAAGAAAAACGAAATGTTCAAAAATTATAAAAAATATGGAACGTCGAGTGCTTATACGAAATATTCCTTATCAAGATCAGAATATACTATCGCTAATCAACTAGCTTATGATAAATACTTAGTAAAAGTAAAAAATAACTTAAAAAATGATCCGAAATCATTTTATAAGTTTGTTAATTCTAAAAGACGTGCAGTAGACTTTCCCTCGGTTATGAAGTTTGGAGATTCAGAATCATCAGATGATAAAATCATAAGCAATATGTTTGCTGAATTTTTTGCATCGACATACTCTTCGTCAGTATTTAACCAAAACCATTATCCATACACAATTCCGGAATCAACAACTATTAATATACCATCTATTAATCAGCAAACAGTTCGGACATATCTGAAAAAGTTAAAATTATCTTGTTCTGCAGGTCCAGATGGAGTTCCCAGTTGTATCTTAAACCGATGTTCGCATTTATTGTATATTCCTTTGACTTACATGTTTAACAAATCCCTGAAGTTGGGTTATTTTCCTTCTATTTGGAAAGAATCTTTTATTATTCCGCTGTTCAAGTCTGGTGCTAAATCTGATATTTCGAATTATAGAGGTATTGCTAAGCTTAGTGCTATACCAAAACTATTTGAAAAACTTATATACAACACGCTGTCACATCATGTATCCTCTATTTTATCTCCAATGCAACATGGATTCCGCAAATCATGTTCTTCACTTACAAATCTGCTTGAATTAACAACTCGGGTAAATGAAGGGTTTGTCAATAGGAAACAAACAGATGTTATTTATAATGACTTTAGCAAGGCATTTGATAAAGTAAATCATGATCTATTACTTTTTAAAGTCGATCGTATGGGCTTTAGTACATCGATTATAAAGTGGCTGAGTTCGTATTTAAAGGATAGAAAGCAGTCTGTTAAGTTTCGAAACTCTTTCTCCAATAATATTAACGTAATATCAGGTGTACCTCAAGGTAGTCACCTAGGACCGCTTTTATTCACATTATTTATAAATGCTCTTCCATCTGTATTTAAACACTCAAATATGTTATTGTATGCCGATGATGTAAAAATCTTTATTTCCTTCAACAATGCTGATCAGCAATCACTTTTACAGTATGACATTAACCAATTAACTACTTGGTGTAAAATTAATTTAATGGAACTAAATGTTAAAAAATGCAAATATATGATTTTTACAAGATAATTTCCAATTAATGGCCGCTATGTTATGAATAATACAGCTCTCGAATTGGTTGATAGTTTCAACGATCTAGGCGTACTATTAGATGGAAAATTGGAATTTAAGAGTCACATTTCGTTAACAATTAATAAAGCTACTGGTGTATTTGGGTTCATTAAACGATGGGCTAAAGAGTTTTCAGATCCGTACAGAACAAAACAATTGTTTATTACAATGGCTAGACCAATTCTTGAATATGGATCTGTAGTATGGGATCCACAATATCATGTACACTCTAACAAAATTGAATCAGTTCAAGTTCAATTTTTGCTATTTTGTCTTCGTGGTTTGGGTTGGGATCCAAATAAAAAGTTACCATCATACGAGAATCGTCTTGCTCTCATTAAGCTTCCTACATTGAAAAGCCGCAGACACATGTTAAATGTTTCTTTCCTCTTGAAACTGATGAATGGTAGCATCAATTCGGAATTTCTTCTCAGTAAAATTGACATTAATATACCATATCGGTCACTAAGAAATTATGATTTATTGAGTATCAAATATTATTGCAGTAATTATGCCAACTTTGATCCATTTCGTAGAATTTGTAATGAATTTAATAAACTATATCCGTTCATTGATTTTAATAAAAGTTTGGACATCGTAAGAAGAGATATCATATTACATTTAAATAAATAAATAATTAGATAGTCTTAAATTATATGTTTGTACTGTTCAATTTCTTTTGTAATATGTATATTTAAATTAGTCTGCAAGGATTACACAGCCCGACAAAATTAAAAAAAATTTGCTTCTTTGAATTTATCAACTGATTCTAGTTAATTTTGGTGCGCTGAATTCAAATCTGTAATCAGTTTGTCTCTATCAGCTCTAGTTTTCATGATATAGCTTATTTGTGTTTTTAAAAAAGATGATGTGACTGAAATGCAAATATCTTCAAAAATTGTAAACAGATTATGCATTTCTTTCTTTTTAGTAAAAGGTTATAAAATTTCTAAAATAACCATGGATTGCTTGTAAAGATTGGTTAAGAAATGACAGAATTACAGGGGACAAAAGTTCAAGCTTCATTGAAAATTTTATGATTTTGTTCAATTTTGTTCAATTTTGTTCTTTTCAATTTATTTTTTTTTAACCAATGATTTAAAAATCCTAATGTTTTATCGCATACGACATTAGATTATTTTAATATGAACATTTTGAGCCCAACAAGACATAGATTGGTACAAAAATGACAAAGCTACAGAAGATTTAGTAAGTTAACCCACAGAGAAATTCAATAATTTCAAGCAATTTTTAATATTTATTGTTACTAAAAATTTAGCTTTGTATATTTATTTGTTGAGGGTTAATTCAATTAATCTTCTGTAGCTTTGTCATTTTTGCACAGAAATTAGTCTCGTTGGGCGCAAAATGTTCGTAGCAAAATAAACTAATGTCCCATGTAATAAAACAATAAACTTTTCAGTTGTTTTATTTTAAAAAAATAACTTCAAAAGAACAAAATTGCAAAAAATCATAAAATTTTTCATACATTTTCAGATTTTGTCCACTGTAACTCTGTCATTTCTTGACCAATGTTTACAAGCGATCCATGGTTATCTTAAAAATTGTATAACCTTTCACTAGAAAAAAAGAATTACATAATCCCTTTAAAATTCTTGAAGATATTTGCATTTCAGTCACATCATCTTTTTTAAAAACACAAATAAGCTATATCATGAAAACTAGAGCTGATAGAAACAAACTGATTACAGATTTGAATTCAGCGCACCAAAATTAACTAGAATCAGTTGATAAATTCAAAGAAGCAAATTGAGTGTTGGCCTGTGTTATTCCATAGACTTTAAATAAATAAATAAAAAAATAAATAGCAAATTTGGAAAGGAAGTATTCATTAATTACATTATGTTTAACCTCTTAACAATTCCACTTCATTATCATACAATGGGTCGAGTGAATAAAAATGTAGCTTATACTAGCTAGTACTAAGTACTAGCACTAGCTTTTACTTTTCAGTACTAGCTATGCTGAAAAGTTTAAACTACAAAAAGTGTGAATAACTCTTTGCTAGTGCTAGATAGCTAGTGCTTAAAAGGGGAAGCAAACGCTGGAAAATGTGACTATTAAATTAAATTAATTACAAAGTGCAAAAATGTCAAAAATTTCAAAAATAAAAATTTTTTTAAACTTATTTTCAAAAATATTAATGTATAAAACAGAATATAAGTACAAAAAATTTTGATTTCCTTTTTTATGTCTTGAAGCGTTAACAAGTACTGTGTATTGATATTTTTATTTAATTTTTTCCTTTTCAAAAATTGTTTTTATTTTATTTAAAAAATGCAACACAGACTTTCTATGGCAAAAGTCTGTACCGACCTTTATAAATGATTGTTATTTATTATTGTGTAACTTGTTTTAAAAAAATTTATAAAAATTAAGGCCCTAATTATAAAATTGCTTTCTACAAAAAAGTGAATTTCTGCAGAAAGCAACAACAAAAATAAAATATATTTATGACTTTATTTTTGCTTTCAAGTAATTCTTTTGATGTGGTAAACTGCAACATCCCTAAAGGAAACCTGGGTGCAAGTGTCTCCAAGTCACCAGTTTTGTCGACTATATTGGTGACATTGTCAACGAAGTGTCTACACTACATTACATTTGCCACTATATTTGCATTTAATACGAAAAAGATTTTATCAATAACAACTGAGAAGTACAATTCCTATAAAAGCTGAAGAAATGATAAAAAAAAGATTGTTATGACTTCGTATTCTTACAAAAAGTGTAAACTACCCAAGCAGAAAAAGACAATCACCACAACGCTGTGCCGACGTTGCAGGGGGTACTAACAACATCAATACAACGTACTGTTTACCAAATTTACAATATTGTCACAATATTAAAATGATAACGCCAAATGTGCGTCTTCCGACTCTTCTTTTTAGTGTTGTCACAGTACTGTAAATTTAAATTTACAATGTTGGATTCACGAATTTACAACGTAGTCACAACCGTCTTCCGACTCTTATTTTCAATATTGTTACAAATATAAATTCGCTAAATAAACAAGCAAAAATTTTTATATTTTCTAACCTAAAATAGTTTTTGTGTTTTCATTTTAATACGACACTATTAAATTAATAAGACTAAATTTTTGTATATACAGCGTTGTAGCGGTATAGTTTTATGGTAAATACGACTTTAAAAAACTAAAGTCGTATATTTGTATTTAGGGTGTTGTACCGGTGTTGAATCTTATTTAAAAACGGAATTACAAAACTAAGGTTGTAATTTTGTATCTACAGTGTTGTGATGGTACCATATTTTTGGTAGAGTCACAATTTTGTATTTACAGGGTTGTGGCGGTACATAATATTTAGAAGAGTCGTAATTTCTGCCTGGGTACTTTTACTAAAATGTACTAGCGATTCTCTGGTTTCAATGTCTACATATGTTCCCAATGGAACTACCTAGTCAGTAGTACCAACGCCAGTAGTAGATTTCCAATGCCACGCACATGTTAAATGTCTATTGTAAATAACATTGCCTGGGGTATAATATGTCACTAGTACTGGTGACTGTGTCAACAGTGAATCAGTAGAAATTCACTAGTGACATTTCCTGCAGGGATATGTACATATTTAAATGTATATGTGACATTTACAGAGATTTTACCATTTTAGATATTTTTCCGAAAAATAAATAATTTTAAATAAACTTCTGGATGAAAATCTGCTCTTAGGAGATATTCTTTTCTTTGGCCAACGTTCATAAAATTAAACAAAAAAAATCAATTTTTTTTAAATATTGTTGTAAAATACATACTTCAAGCACCCCAATCATAAGCTTAAAAAAATTAAGCAAAAACTAGTCTTTTTAAGCATTCACTCGTTTTTATTCACACATTTTTTGAGTCAACACTAGGAAAACTAGTTTTTACTAGTCAGTATAAAGTACTAGCTTTAACTCAAATTTTTATTCACCTCAAAGCTAGTTTAAACTTCAAAATTTCAAGTATTAGCTAAAGCTACCTTTTTATTCACGCGGCCCAATGTCTAGCTAGCATATTTCAGCGATAAGCGAATTAATGCTTTTGCCTTTATAGCGTTCTTGAATAGGAGCGCATGTCTGATAAATGTTTCACCATGCTCTTCAGATTCTATTGACAACTAATACTCAAAGTAATCCATATGGGAACTCAAGAAATGAATTTTTGTTGGCATATGATCGTCTAGTTTTCAAAAGCTCTAAGCATTGTGTCAACGTATATTCAAGCAGTAGGAGAACGATTTTTGCCTAACACATAGTATATAACTTGCTTTATGCTTTACCACGCATCAAGCTCTATTGGTGAAAGCATTTCGTCGAAGCCAGCGTTAGTTTTCTTATATGTGTACCAACAAAAATACCTGTTGGTATGAAGTCAATTTTAAGGCTCTTAATTAACAACCACTTGAAGAAGACATACATGCTTTCTTTAATCTTTGCTTGGCTTAAATTTGGAAACATTGTTTTTAGAAAATTGAATGCTGATTGATTTCTATTGAGACATTTAAAAAAGTTTTTTACCACACCAAGTTTGATATGCAATGGCGTAAGTGAATTTTTTCAGTTGGTACCAATGCTTGATGAACGATATTGTGCCCTCCTCATGTTCTCTCAGCTCTAAACTTCAATTGTTTTTTTGGAATATTGGTCGCCCTTCTATCTGCTTTCCCAAGTGCATAAAAAGCATCCGTACTTAACGTATACGGCCTGCATGCCTGAAAGGAAACTAACGACTTGTAAGTCACAACAGATCCGCCACTTATGATCTTCATATTATACGGAGTCCAGTATTATTTTTATAGAATCAGAATCTTTAATGTTCATTGCATAGGCAATTGGAATAGGATTTTGGTAATATCGTAATACAGAAGTACAGCTTGTATACTCTTCTTAGATTAATCAATAAATATACGCCAGTACTCGTGGTTATAGTCAAAATGCATTGCATTCGTTATTCCTTTAATATCGTTGCAATAAGCAAACGTGGCATCATCGTTACGAAAGCTGGTTCAAGTATGTTGATGAAGACTTTTAAAGTCTGCCGCTAAAATTTCTGATTTGTTTTTAGACAGATTCCGTCTCCGGGCAAATGCAATTAAAAGCTCTTGCGACATAAATATTGATCTTGGGATAACTTCTATTCCTGTGCGATTGTTCCATCAACATAATGACTTGGACTTCAAAGTTGTTGCACCGAAAATTGACACGTTTTCAGTACAATAAGAATTACAGCAATTAATTTTTGTTTTGATTTTGCTCTTCATTGTAATTGTTGGTATGTAACGGATAATATCTTTGCGGAACATTTTAACCCTTGAAATCCTGTTTTAATGGTGTTTTTGCTCTTTTTTAAAAGAAGGACAAAAAATACCCTTACTTTGAGAAGTTAGAGGGTTAACATATTCTACAAAAATGTTCTCTATTACATTTTACATAAATTTGCCGTAGACATGGTCACATGGTTTCTTATGCCGATAAACAAAAAGGATGTACCTGAGCTGGGAAACTTTAAGCCCCCCTCAAATGGAGTTCAGATGTAATCTTTCAAAACGCCAATACTCGTCTTTTTTTTTGTGTCTACTCTATAAAAATTTACAGGCCGGACCTTGTTTTTGTTGTGTTGTACAGTGTTACATATGAAAACGGGTCTACTCATTCTACTAGAGTATGCGTTATATGGAAGATATGAACCAACCTTCTATACTTCTAATCATATCAAACTTCTAGTCATATACAACTGATACGTTCTAAAGATCATTGTTGTTGTTTTTCTCACCACAATAAAGGAGAAGGTATTATGCGGTTATGCGATTAAAATATTGGTCGTTAACCTACTTTTAAATATATCGATCGACTTAGAATCAGTTTTTGAATCAATCTAACGGTGTCTGTCCCTCCGTATGGCTGGCGAACTAACTGTCCATGTAAACATTGTCATTACCCTGCAAACAATTTTGATCGAAAAATAATCTAAATAGAGTCCCCATTTAGCAAAAATCTATCGCTTTTGCTATTCAATTCTTATTGATGTAGTAACTTCGTTCGGGAAGAAGTGTCCCACTATAGTAATATTTCCATTAAGAATCTACTTAGTGTCTATATTTTATGACGAACGCTTTGGTAGTTGAATATCAATTGAATTTATTAGTATCGCTTTTGACTCTAAAAAATACGCTTATGAAGTTAATTTATTTCTTATTGTCTTTTATAATAAAAAGTGGGCCATTTTACTATTTATCTTTCATTGTTTTTGTTAAACGAGTCAGAGTAAAATAAAAGATAGCTGAGCTGAAACTTTGACAAATAATTAAAAATCTACAGTACAGTGTTAGAGCCAATTTCACCAATTATTTTTAAATATAAATTCATTTTTAAATATACATAGTTTTTCATATAATTTTGTTTAATTTGACATGAAAAACCTATTTTTAACATAAATTGATATTTAAATAAATTGGTAAAATTGTCCATTAATGTTTTAAAGTTTAAAACCTAACGTGGACAAATTGTTTTTTAAGAAATTTACAGAAAGTCGCCAATTTGTTCAAACACTAACCTTATAAAAGTTTCATCATTAAATACTAGCATATTTTTTAATGCTTTGCAAAAATTATTTTATAATTTTTTTTCACAAATTTTCACTAGACAACAGTTCAAAAAATCACTAATATCCTTTAAAAAAGGCAATAATAATTTTTTAGTTCACTTTTATTGGCTTAATTATTAAAAATTTACCCACTATACCCGAAGAGTGAGTTTGGGCTGTTTTGTGCACTCATTTAATAAATTTGACTTTTTTTACAGCATAATACTGTTTCACACTCACGCACCACCGATCGTTATGAAATTTAAGTAAAAACTACCATAACTTATGCAAATTGCTTTTGTACTTGGTATTCACTTTTAAACCGCAAATCGTTGCGAAGAAGTCAAAATTACATGGCCAATGTTAGTTTTTGCTGTTGTTGCAATATAATAACTGTTACAATTATCTGAGCAACTTTTTAAAGTGACGAAAATGTATAATTTAAGAACTCATTATTCGATCCTAACGTATTTTGTTGTTTCTAAATTCCCCAAAAATCTACTGTTTAACTACCAAATGTGACGATGTAGTTCAAATTTAGTTGATAATCGAAAATTACTCTGCCAATTGCTTGGAGGGTACCTATCATATTATGTTTGTATTAAGATAAAATTTGGTCCACAAATATCTTATTAAAACATAAATAGTCTTACCAATTTTTTTCTAAATCGGTTCATATTTGACCATTTGACCATTACCATAGCTTCCTTGTAAATGTTGGCATTGATACAAAATTTAACGAAGACAACTTTAATAATAGAGACTATGTAATGGCTCAATTAGGTGCTGGTAGGTCCAAAATGGATCATATGTGCCGTTTAAACTCCCTCTCTATAAAATCTCTTTAAGACGATTTTGGATCTCAGTTGGCTGTAGCTATAGTTCGCTGTAGCTATAATATTCGGCATAATGAACTTTAACATAAGTCCTAAACTAATAACATAATTTTGTTATGGCTGGTCCATTATTGCCCATAGGCCCCACATATGTTACACTCACTAAAAATTGTCTATATACATATTTATAATGTAGTGTAGAATATCATAAGGTCGTGCTTGACCGACTATACTTGCTACATTTTTTAAATTGGTGCTAATTGTATTTATTTGTTTTTCAGGAATTTGATTTGATCAACCGAGTTGTTAGCATATGGAACCAAATCTATTCTCCCGGTGACCTACATAGAGTTTAAGAATCATATGTCTTAGCGTTATACACGGAATGAAGAATATCTGTATTATAAATATTAAAAAACGTATTTTTTTTTTTAATATTTTATATTTATTACAATAATACAAATAAAAAATAGAATTTTTTTTCTTTACGATTATAATATTTTTTTTTTTTTTTTTTGTTTAGCTGCTAGACTGATTTCTACATTTGCCTTTATGATCCGTATTAAGACATCTACGTCTAACACTAAATATACTCGCTTCATCCACTTTAGTTTGGGTTTGATTGTAAAATATAACTTTTTTGGAACTGATTGGCTTAACAAAATTATTTACACTCAATAAAACAAAAATAAATAGAATAAACAATTGGCACTTCATTGTGTCGGCTTGTTTATTTAGTATTTATTAAATTAAGTTGTTGTGCCGACAATGATTAAATTTGTACTAAATAAATTTTTATTTTATGAAGAAAAAAAAAAAACAACAATATTTTGCTGATAAGATTATTGTGATTTCTAATGATTATGAGAGTTAAAAAATGTAAAAACAAACATCTCTTAATATAATTAAATAAGGGGAATTTATTGGAAAAATTTTACTTGTGGTCAAGTGAAATGGCGTGCGCCATTTAAAAAACTTAAGAATTTAAAAGAATTTATTCGTGAGTTGCGAAAGTAATAAAATTGGACAATCATGCAGGGTGCTTGAGAAAGTATTTAGGTTGTCTGCGTTGATGATAGGTCCACAACAACGAAAGCGCTCTTCAATATATTGAACTGGCTGGCAGTTGACCTCAAGGCTGAGCAGTTGGCTCCGGTTTCCGCGGTTAGGCTGGGGGCGCTGGGCTTTTAATCTATGCAAAACTATGATCATACCAGGATCATGCTGCATGCATAGGGTTACCTGGCGGGACTAGACTATTCACACAATAACCTTTTTTCGGTGCTTTACTCACGGCTCATTATTCCAATGGTGATGATATGTTCGATGATACGCGCGTGCTACTTGGTTTCGGTTGGGACCAGATGTGGACAGTGATATCGGTTATAACGAGTCGCTGGGTGATAGGGACCCATGCGCTGAGGCCTTGGTTATATTACCTACTGTAGAAGTTGTCATGATGAGGAAGAAATCATGTTATACTTTCAATGCCCTGGTATTATGATATTAGGGTGAGGCATTTGGACGACCAAAATTGAAGTTCTTGTATGCTTTGTCTAAGGTGGACCTAAGGAATAATCTGGTGGACACTGGCTGACTCTAATATACATACTACTATGTCCAGGACAAAATTCGGCCCCTAACCCGACATATTCAGTAGTAATCACATTACTATATTTTCTATAGGTTTCGCTTATGCAGGTCTTTTCAATAAGCAGAGCACACAGAGTTATTTGTCCGTTCGCAGGCTAAGATTTACAATTAGGTCAAGGGTATAAATCTTAAAACATTAAACGGCATCTGTAATTTGGATTCGAAGCTGATTAGCCACATGTCCTAGGTGAATCAATATTGAACACTATTTTAAGCAAACTTTTAGTTATCTTCGGGTAATGGCTTTACTGCAAAGCATTGTTCGAAAATAAACACGAAATATTGCTCCTTAGTGTTCGGTTCGGCAGATTTCTGGAAAAACCAAAAATTTTTTTCAAAAACAAAATACACGTACGAAAAAAAGACAAAAATAATTTTACACAAACAAAACGTATACACAATAAATACACAAGCTGTTCGAGAAAATTGTGTGTTTCTTCATTTCTTTATCAATGTAAAAAAAAAGAAACATTAAAATATATGTAATGTATAACTACGGAACCCCTACAAATATTCTGTTTTCTTGAAAATAGTTACGAACGGTAATAAGGGTTGTGTTCGTCTACACAATCACTAAAAAAAAAAGATATCGTTCTTTAGTGTGTGAGCCGAACGCTACGACGCTAGACGATAAATTAACGTAAGTGTGTGACACGTTCAAAGGTATAAACCAAAGCTCTACTATAGGAAAAGTACGGGTATACAAATACTCCCAAAAAGCAAGGGTTTAAAAAATACACCCAGCAATGAGAATGGGAACAAAAAATACACACATGCTTTTGTTAGTGTGAGTTTGGAATATTTTCTTAAAATCAACAATTCTGTGTATGCATACGCCACATACGACACAAAAGTAAATACCACAAATTTTCTGTATGCGTCCGTGTTATACGGCAGTAAACATCACAAATTCTCGTAGACTACATGAGGTTATTTTCAAATACTAGGAGTATAGGCAAACATTGTTTAGTGCATTGAAAGGGTTTAAAAGAAACATGTACTGTCTCGAATGTATTTCTTTGAATTTTTTTTACCCTCACCACATTTTGTTATCTTGCGACGAACAGTACCGCATAGCATTTTTCATTATGGTACCTTAACAATGTTTTGTACACACGTTTGAATTTCATATATATTTATTCAGTCTTGAAGACTTTTTCTAAAAACCGTTTAAGAATATCAATAAAAATTTTATAAAAGTAATTATTTCATGTTAAATAATAAAAATTTAGATATTTGTTGTTGCTACATGCTGGAAAACATTCATGATTATTTCGTATACATAAATATTTCATTACGATCAAGTAATAAAATTAGCGTAAAATATAATGGCCTAAAGATATAAAATAAACTTTTAATTACTTAAATATAAAAAAATTTTCAAATAACAATCAAAATACGCATTAACATAAAAAATTTTAAAATTAAGAAGAAACCAAGAAAAACATTATTTTTAAATTTCTTTATAATTTATATCCCAAAATACCATCTAGTACGAAGGTATTTGAAAATTTAGACCCACAGTTTAATGAATCAGAAAAGTTAATAAACGATTTGCTACTTTATTAAAATGATTAAAAATAGATATCTATAATGTATTTTTATATATATATTTTTTTTTTTTAATCGAAAGGTGTACAATAAATTAATTTTAAAAACAAAAATAAGAAAATGGAATATTTATAAAACAAATAAATAATTGTAGAACGGTTTGTTTTCTAAACATATTAATTAATCAGCAAACTACCATTAAATATTTCGAAAAATAAGAGATATTTTTTTTATGTCATAAACAGAAAACCAATTTTTTTTTTTCATAAAAATTGAGTATAAATTAATTATTAAATGCAAATTCAGAGTAAAAATTAAAACAAAATTATTAGCAGGGTAAGGAATAAATAAAAACATATTTTTGTCGAAGTCGTCGCTTTTAGAACGATTAAGATATTTCGGCACGTGGGTTAATTGGATCTTGTTAACCTTAAAGCTCCTTTTATTCTGGAAATGACAAACTATATAATTATCCTTAGAAACTGAGGGAATTGCTGAGTTACAACTAGGGCAACATCTTATAGATTTTTAAAGAAATGATTGATATATGTAGCCATAACATGTTAAGAGGCAATCATAGCATGGTTGTGGCTTTTTGATGGAGTACACAGAAAGAAACACACTCGGGATAAATTAAGTTTTTTATTCTTACGAGTCGTGCTCAAAAATTTAAGTACAAATAACACTTAAACGTACTTAAAACAATCCTAAATGGGATTACTTTCGGTAATCAATACCAGTATATCTTAAAATAAGTACAAGATTCTTCAACCAAGTAAAAAGAAGATTAAACTGTTCGTTGGTAGTGCCACTCTGAGAGTAAAATTACAAAGTGAACGTTTTAATCTCATTTAACTTATCAAAGTTTGTTGTAGACACTATAACAACACCACACAAGTAGTTAAAACACGTTTTGCCTGTTGTGTGTAGAAATAACAAAAACGACAGATTAAGACGAAACCCGATTATATTCATATATAAAAAGTAAAATTCAGAACTCTTGCTTCTCATTTAGTTTATATTTTCAATTAAATATGTACATCAAGTTTTTAAAGTAAAAACTAAATCGGGAACGCAGAAAAAGTTTCCTTGGTTTTTTATCAATTGCACACAATGAGTTAAAAATATTATGATTTAAATAATATGTTAAATAAATGAATTAATTTCTTCATTGAATAAAAACTAAAAATATGATTTTCATTCAATTAATATTTTAATTATTTTAAAATGAATTTATATTTAAAACAATAATCAAAACCTTAATTTTAACCCACTTACAACTACAATTCGAGTCGGAAAGAACCGAACCAATTGTAGGGGGATGCAGTGTTACCGTTCGCCCGACTAAAGTCGCAATTTGACCCTTTTTCAGCGGTCTGCGACTTTTTGTGAAACTTTTTTTTATCACCGACTTTTGCGACTATTTTAATTTTTCTGCTACTTTTTACCCTTTTTGTTAAGATTCTTACAAAACATTCAATTTTCTTATTATTTGTATCAAAAAAAAAAATTCGTCAAAATAGCCTCGTCAAAATTTAAAAACAATTCATAAATTATTGTTCATTTGGCAACACTTTTATTACATTTTTGCAACCTTGTCATGTATACAACGTATTTGAGGCGAATTCAGTTCAAGGTGGTGGCAAGTTTTGACAGTTCGGACCAATGTGTTTTAATTTGTCAGTGTTTTGTTAGAAATGGGTGACATTTCGAATCGTAAACACCAGCAATGCAATGCAAAAAACCTCTGTTGTTTCTGTTGGTTTTGGATTGTTGTAGTCTTAGCACCACCTGTAGTTTTCGAATCGTAAACACTAGCAAAGCAATGTAAAAACATGCAATTCAATGCTGTCATCTTTAAATTTAATAGACAAAGATATAGAAGACTGGATTCCCTGTGATGAACTTATTTCTAAATATAGAAATAAAATTTAAAAAAAGTAGTATTTATGTAGGTATGTTAAGAAAAAGAAATATTGCGCCAAGATCAAACGAACGGAATTAAAGTAAAATTTTCAAGGGGCTTTAATTGGACAAGTTTAAATTTTGTCAAAAATATATTAACCTTAACTTTTTTGGCTTGTTTTTAAACAGAAATTCTACTCCTTTGACCTTGGCAGCATACGACAAATTTATTAAACTTAAGTAAATGTTTTCACTATACATGAAAACATGGACAAACATGTACATTGTTATGAAATATGATAAAAATGAATTCTGCAATAAGCTTTTTGTTTCAATTGTTTTGTTATGTTTTTTATAAATAAAAAACGTTAAAAAAAGATGTGCGACTTTTATTTTCTGAAACGACTTTTTTGTGCGACTTTATTTTTATAAAACAACCTTTTGTGCGACTTTTCAAAAATTCCTAACGGTAACCCTGGGGGGATGTAAGAAAAGATAAACTCACTGTTTATTGTTGGGGTTTTGTTTAAGCTTTAATATTGTTACAAGTAGGACTTTGAGTGTTTAAAATTCTTATTCGCTTTAAGGTTTTATTTGTATAATATTTTTAGCTTTTCTAAAATCTTTGGAAAAGGTTTCCTGATGAGCTGGCCTTAGCAACCAGTGAAATGCGCATAGAAGCTAGCTTTCCCTCAACAATGAATTTCAGTGTTTTTATCAAATATGAAAAATAATAAAAAAAATGCTTAGTAAAGAGAAAAATAATTAAGTTTCATATTGGGTATTGCCTGAAATAATTAAACATCAAAAATATAGTAATTCAGTTATAACCAGTTTGCATTTCGCATTGTATTGAGTGAAGGCCTTGAGATTGTGAAGGCCTTTTAAAGCTTTTGTGTTTTCTAATTTTGTAAATTAATAAAACAAAGGTATGATGTTTGTTTTCAGTTTTTATGATATTTTTATTTTTTTGTGATATTAATTTTTCAAAAGTTATCGTATTTATGTCCCTTAGGGCCATTATTACAACTTGAAGTTAGCTAAAGTTAAGATTAAATTGACAGATAATAATGTGTTATCTGTCAAAAAGCGTCTGTTAACTGTCGGATAACAGCTAACGCCAAGTTATAATAATGGCCCTTAGTCAATGTGCTTTATGTATTTATTAATTCATAGTTAGTTTTTTTGTTGTTTTGTTTTTCAATTTAATTTCTAGATGCGATTTTACTACAAGAATATATTAAGCTACACAGCTATCATTTTGTATCATAATTTGATCAGTTAGGAATCAGCTCCACTAGAAAAAGACCCGTAAATAAGCTAATTTTTCAATTATACATGATACTCCCGTTGTGAGAAAATGGTACCCTATCGAAGAATCACCAGAAAGAATAATTTGTGATGAAATTTTCTGATGCTGGTGTTTTATAATTGAAATTCTGAAAGGTGTTAAACGGTTAAGTAAATCAATCATAATAAAATTCTCCATCTAATTTCACTTTTGGTTTATTTCAAGTACGAATTCGGGATTAAATCAACTTTATAATTTTTAAATCAAGCGCATTTTGAGATTGGTTCATTCTTAGTTTTACTACAATCAATCTCATTTTCAAATTATTTTAAATATGAATTCTGGATTGAATAAGTATAAGTTAAGTAATTTGCGATTAAAAATCCGTACTTGAATCAATCTTTCTGTACTTGATTCAAGAAAATAGTTACTCACCGTAGTATTAACACCGCTTCTGATTGATTTAAGTACGGATGGATTAATTTTTCATTTCACTGACTTATTTAACAATAATATAGCTGTCGGTGGCAATAATATGGTTAAATTAAACATAATATGTTTAGAATTTTCTTTAAAAATATTTTTGTTGGAGGTGACCATATTTAAACATGTTTTTCTCTGCGTGCATAAATCCTCGATGGCATTGAAGTCTGAGCTTAAGGCAGGTTATTTTAGCATCTCAATTTTACGTGAGTTAAAGAACACCTTTGTCTACTTAGCCACGGTGTTCGGTGCTTTATCATGGTGGGAAATCCTTTCACCGCCACGCTAATTACCAGCCAAATCAAGGAGTTTGCTTTCCAGTGTTGCCTAAACTTGGTGACCAAAAATGGCTAAATTTACGGAAAAGAATGGCAAAAAAATGGCTAAAAATGGGCTAAAAAATGGCTAAAAGCTTTTTTAAATAAAAACACTTTAAAATTTAATAACAAAACAGAAATAATTCATTTAAAGTTGTTAACAATAAAATTGTGAGTTAAGATCAATTTGTTAAATAAGACTAAACGTAAATTAATATTAAAATAAATTAATTAATTAAATCATAATCACGACAACATTTACCCAATCTTTTAAGTTCAGATTTACAATAAAAAAAGGGTATAACAAGTAAGAAAGTATAGTCGGTTAAACCCGACTTTATGATACTATACACCACATTAGAACCTTTGTACCAAATTTTATCAAATAATCTCTAAATTGCGACCTGTACTTTGCGCACAAGGTTTACATGGACCGCCAGACATCCGGACAAACATCGTTAATTCGACTCAGAAAGTGATTCTGAGTAAATCGGTATACGTAAAGGTTGGCTAAGGACCAATATTTTAAGGTGTTACAGACATCAGCACAAAAGCATAGTACCCTCTCCATTATTGTGGTGGTGGTATAAATATTGTATTGTTATGGTAAAAATATTTACCTAATTGATAAAATCGAATAAACGGTTGCTAAATGTAACCTATTTCTCAAATTACTTTTAAAGATGTTTACTTGGCTAAACACCCTCTCTTCTTCAGCCTTAGGCCATGGAAGTGGGAGCAACTTTATAGTCAATTCTGAAACTTCTAAAACAATTTTGTTACCGCCTGCATCCCTTTATTGAAATACTTGCAATCTCTAAGAAACAGCGATGTTTGTGTTGATAGTTTTTTATAAATTTAATATTGGAATACTGTTCCATTATTTTAAAAGATGTTTCAGCGTCATAGTTTATAGCGATTTTCAACATTTGTAAAAGTTGTGATTTAAATTAAAGTCGTTTTAATTGTTCAAAATGTTTATTTTACTTTTATAAATTTTTATAATAAAATAAAAATTTTACGGGTAAACAAGTTGAAAAATGGCTAAAAAAAATGGCTAATGGCTAAATTCATTTTTTAATGGCTAAACAGGGTAAAAAATGGCTAAATCTAGCCACTAAATGGCTAAATTGGCAACACTGTTGCTTTCTAACAAATCAATTTATAATTCTGCATTCATTTTGCCTAACACAAAGTTTATTTTGGACTTGCCTTTTGATAAAAATGCCGCCCATAACATGGGTGATCCTCCATCTTCTACTCGTTTATAGCGTGCTTCCCGTGGGCGTCTTGTGTCCTTCAAATATTTTGTAAAGACCATCTGACCTGTCCAAATTGAATTTTTTCGCAATGAATAGCACGGATTCGCTTCCTAAAACTTACACCGGTAAATTGCTGAATTTGCCCATAAACAGCTAATTCAGCCACACTTTAATTATTTCAAGGTTGAAATGTCAATATTAAGACGACCAATTTTACATTTTTTTTTTTTTTTTGACAGTTTGCTATTTTTGCTCCGATCATCAATGGGGCATATCCGGCCGCTACGTTAATTAATTGTAATCCTGGGGTTTTAAAGGAACAAAGAAAAAATTAAAAAATTTGTGATTTTAATAAAAAAATTAATTAAATTTGCACCAGTAAACAAATTAATAGTAAAAATTAAACGTTTAATTTACTTGATTAAACATTTAATTCACTTGATCAAACATTCACTTCACTTAATTAAATTTTTAATAAAAACTGATTTTCTTTTTGAGAATTCTTTCTGTGAATTGTTTGTCGTATTCCGGCGTCTCTTTATGCAAGGAACTAACTTGCCCAACTTTCATGCCGGATTTTCTCATTACCTTGCTCAGTCAACGTTCTTAACCTGTTATTTCAGTTTTAAAAAAATTTTATAAAAATAAACCAATTTTTTTTACCTTATTTTTGCTTATGCGCTATACCCACTTAGCTACCTTAACATCTGTCACAAGACAAAAAACTCTTTTTGCACATACATACGTATAAAAATTTTCTATAGTATTTGCGACTAATTTTAATAATAATAACGGTACTACGAATTCGGTGCAGAAATAAACTTAGCAAGCAGGGATAATAAATGAGAAAAACAATATCGTACCAACGAACTTTTAAAATCGTACTTTTTCGGCCCCAATAGTACTAAATAATTTTTTTATAATTTTTTTTTTTTTATTTTTAAAAACAAAAATTTAATACAACAAAAACAAAAGGTACTTAAAATTCATTTGTACATGTAAAATATAGATAGAAAAAAATACATGATCATTAATTATACATACATAATAATTGGCTGGGTACAATTTTTTCGCGTCAAAAACACATCGCGATTCTTGTGCTATAAGTCATTGAAAGAAGCCATACGTCAAAAATGAATTTCGAGCCAAGGATTTTTCAAAATATTCAAGAATAGAGGCAAACAAATTGTATTTGGTATAGCCAGACCTGTGTCATGCGATTTTTAGGGTCGAGAAACCCATTTATTATACCCACACCACAATAGTGGAGAGGGTATTATGCATTTGTGCTGATGTGTGTAACGCCTTAAAATAGTGGTCCCACCTTAAAGTATACCGATCTACTCAGAATCACTTTCTGAGTCGAACTAACGATGTCCGTCCGGCTGGCTGGCAGGCTGGCTGGCTGGCTTTCCATGTAACTTTGTGCGCAAAGTACAGGTCGCAATATTGGAGATAATTTGATAAAATTTGGGTCATAGGTTCTTATTGGCACAGGGACCAAGCCTATTGAATAGGGGCCGAATCGTAGTACTACGAAGGAAGATAGGGGGAAATTTATTCCTCTCAGAAACTATCGAACCAATTTAAATGAAATTTAAAACATAGATAGAACCATATACAAAATATATAAAATGTATACATTTTAAAAAAAAAGCGGACCACGAGGGGAGATAGGGGCAATTTCTGCCTCTCAAACCGATTTTAATAAAATTTAAAACATAGATAGATCCATATCTATAGAAACACATTAGCTATACAGTTTAAAAAAAAAGGACCACAAGGAGAGGCAGGGGGCAATTTCTGCCTCTCAAAAACTTTCAAACCGATTTTCATGATGTTTATAAGCATATAGATAAATCCATATTTACTTGGACACATAAGCATGATGTGTTTTTAAATACTGTGGTGTAGGGTATCATATGGTCGGGCTTGACCGACTATACTTTCTTACTTGTTTTTATTTTTGATTGCGACAGAGATCGTTTTCGTACACTTTTTAGAATTGATCGTCTTTTTTGTGGAAAATTTACGAATATTTTTCAAAATGCCATATCGAATTTTAAACAAAAATAAAATTTTTTAGCGTTCTTAAAATATGTGCATACGAGCATCTTAGGATTGCATTTCAAAATTTGTTGTGCTTACAATTTTCAATATGTACTGCAGAAATAGGAAAGGAGTAGAAAGTCCGATTATAATAATATTTAATTTAGCGCGTGTAAAATCTCCTTCAAAATAATTCGGAAGTTTCTACTATGTAGAACTTTGCAGAAGTGGTTTCCTATATATTTCAAAAACTTGTAAATATCATCAGAAAAAAAAACGCTTATATGCCGCCGCTGATACTAAATTTAGAATGTGGCATAAGCAATCGTTCAATGAAGAAGTGCAAAAATCTATTCACAATTGCGAAGTTCAGTGTTTGGTGTAAATGGTCTTGCAAAAGAGCAAAATATCATAGCTGTTTTGTTTAATCCAACAACAAAAAATAGAGTTTCCCTTAGATTTCATAAAAAAGCTACGACATTTTGCATTTTCGGAAACACTTAACTCCGTTTATTAAAATTGGCCAGTAAATACGAGTTGCCATTTTATATCAATTAGAAATAGGTTTGAAAAATTTGGAAATAGTACCAAATGAGTCACGGGGGTCTTTTAAGTTTTGAATTGTACCAAAAAAAGTTCAATTGTACCAACTTTATCAACCCTGTTAGCAAGCAACAGCAAATGATAAAGTAATCGAAAGAGAATATGTACTTATACAAAAACTACTACTGTAATGCTGGGTACACACTATGCAACGCGTTTACGCAATCTATTGAATTACATTCATTTTCATTCATTCTAGATTGCATCAACATCAAAACGCTTTGATATTTTGAGGTTGCATTGAAACAGATTGCATGTAGGTTGCATTGTGTGTACCCAGCATAACGTTATTAGAACATAAAACACAGAGAAAAGCAATATTGCACATATACATAATTATTTGACAGAATTAAATACAAAAATTTACCAGTAAAACCAAATGAATGCTGATGATGATTACTCGTCGTCTAGAAAATGAACCACATACAATTAACTTCACTGCCCATTGAAGGTCAACTTATAAAAGTGGAACATTAAATTACAAATTGAATAAAACAGCACATTTGAAAAATGTCTTTAATAAAAAACCAAAATATGATTAAAATTTATTATATTTTTCCTAATTTTTGCATTAATTTTGTAAATTTTGACCAAATTATGGTTAGTTTTGAACATATTATTTTAAATTTGACAATAATTATTAATAATTTTAACCATGCTTAATTTTTGCTTATTATTGTCATATTTTGACTAAATCGTGGACTTTTTCACCAAATGATGGCTAAAGTCGACCAACTTATGGTCACTTTCGATCAAATTATGATTAATTTCGTTTCATTATGGTCACATTTAACAATAGTATGGCAACCTACAAACATTAGCATTGCCAAAGTCTAATCATAGTATGTAGCTCTTAGAATATTCTCCAACCATACTTTTTTCTTCTTGTCCTCAAAACTTTATGTAGGTATTCACCTTTCTTTTACCTTCTCCTTCTACAGATCAAATTCGTACCCTGGTACTAAAATATAATGAGTACGAAAATACACGAATTTTATTATTGTGGGAGCGTAAAATTATTTTATTTCAAAATTTTGTTGTGATTTTTTTTTTTTTTTTGTGAAAAATATGTACAATGAACGAAAAATGTATACTGTAAACAACGATATAACAACAAATAAAAACAAAATTTTTAAACTTCTCAGGCTGCGAGAAAAAAGAACACATCTGAACACATGCTGATAATACTTATGTTGCTTTCAGATACAAAATGATCATAACAGTTGGAGAAAATGGCTGAGGATGGTCGGACGGTTCATTTTCGGAGTTAAAAATTATAATTTTCGGTTTAGTAAACGCATAGTAAATCATACGGTGAATAAAAAAAATACAACGAAATGAAAACAACACAACACAAATTTAAGAAAAACACACACACGCATATGAAATTGTTTATAAATGTCACACATATGTTGAAGACTTTAAAAATAAATAATAAATAACAACAAGAAAACGAAGCCAAATTACATAAAATATAAAAATAAATATAATCAAGATTTTCAAAACACCAACAACTACGCACAAATAAAAGCCAACAAAAAACATTTAAAAATAATTTACAAAAGAAAGTGAAAAAAAAAATTTGTTTCAATTGAAAAAAAAAATCCTTTGAAACACAAAAGTGTTTGATGTATTATTTTATTTTGGAAAAAAAAACAAAAACAACAACAAAAAAAACAAGACACTTAAAGATAATTTTGCTAATAAATTAAGATAAATTTAAAGTGTTAAATGATAAATTAAGAAAATGTGTGTTTGAATTGTTTACAATATAAAATTGTTTTGAACTGAATGAAACCATTTCATTTTTTCGGTTTTCGCCAAAAAAAAAAAAACTATTGTTTCTAAACGCAAACTTCGTCCGCCTCTTGAACGTCATTATATTTTTGAGTTCTATAAATATTAAAAAGAACCAAAATAAACTACTAACGGCTCATTGAAATTTTAAATAAATAAAAAAAAATAAGAAAATTATTTTTCTTTTGCTAGTTGTTGGCCTTTAGCCAGCGGCTAAATGCTGATCTTCATAAACAAACTGATTATTTGAATTGTACTCGTACAAATATATGGAATATAGAATATACTCCCCAATCAACACCAAAAACTTGATGCCTGTCCCCTTATTCCTGTTTCATGTGATTGTCTGCCTTTTGTACGTGTGACATTAAAATATTTGCTTTTTTTGCGGAACATATAAATCGAGTTCAATTTAGATGACAACGGATACAAAATTTTTAACAACAGGTGGATTATAGTTGAAAATATTACAATACTTAAATATTACACCATTTCTAATTTTATTTTCAAATAAACAACTTCAACAGCAACAAGTAGGAAGGCAATATTTAGCTGTGCCAAATGTTAATAGTGCACCATGGTACATCAAAAATGACAGACACTTGTTAGACAAAAATGAAAATTCTTGAAACTTACCCTTATTTATTGTAAAATTACAGTTACATAAATAGCTTTTCGTGCAGCAGGCAAAGTGCTTAAACAGAATTCCCGTTTGAGTTGGCCCATTTTTTATAATCAAACTCATCTTGTCTAAATGAAACATTTGCGCCAAATTTCGTTTCACTTACTCCCGTTAGTTCTAACCCAGACTTGCCACCTTTTGATATTTCCAAAACGGGACACCGTTATAAAAAATTTCGAAGCAAATTTAAGCATTATGTTTTTTATTAAAACAACAATACAGTATTAATATAAATTGTAAAAAATTTAGACTCATCAAGTCTTCAGCTTTTAGGAGAGAAGGGAAAAGAGAATGCCATTTCACTTCCTCGTTCTCCTAAAAATTCAAGACTTGACGGCTAAGGCGCTGCGAAATATGGCCCCAGGAAATATGGCCCCAAAAAATAAATGAAAATTGACCCCAAATTTGGGGCTATTTTTCATAATGCAATATGGCCCCATTTTTTTAATGAAAAATTAACCCAAAAAAAATGAAAAATAAAACGAAATATGACCCTTAATTTGGTGTTATTCTTCATTATGAAAAATCACCTCAAAATTTATAATGAATTTTAACCCCAAAAAAGAACACAAAGAAAGTGACATTAAACATTTTCGGTGGAGTTCATATGCCCAAAACTAAAAATCCCAAATTTAGAATCCCGATTTCAAAATCCGGATAATTATACAGTTTTGGTTTTAAAAATCGTACGATTGATAGCACGGTTGGGCTTTCGGCCATGCACAAGGATTTTTTTCTCTATGGTATAACGAACACTGGCTTTGCTTGCTAAAGCTCTACGTTATAGCCGGCCTTCGGCCGGGCGCAAGGATTTTTTTCTCTATGGTATAACGAACACTGGCTTCGCTAACTAAAGCTTCTCTGTATAGCCGGCCTTCGGCCGGGTGAAAGAATTTTCTTCTCTTTGGTATAACGAACACTGGCTTCGCTCACTAAAGCTTCACTACATAGCCGGCCTTCGGCCGTGCGCAAGGATTTTCTTTTCTATGGTATAACGAACTCTTCTCGTAATAGCCGGCCTTCGGCCGGGCTCAAGGATTTTTTCCTCTATGGTATAACATCCACCGGCTTCGCTAACTAAAGCATCTCTGCATAACCGGCAAGGATTTTCTCTACTTTGGTATAAGAATTCGGGTTTTTTATGTTATCCCTAGAAACTTTTACATAGAATTTTATATAAATTTGTGTAAAAATTTTTGGGGTGATTTTTCATTTCTTTAAACTTGCATTTTTTATTAGTAGATGAAAAAAAGCCCCAAAGTAAAAATTGTGATTTTATTTGGGGCCATTTTTCATTCCTTGTTATTGGGGTCATTTTTCATTCCACTTAAAATGCAAAAACACCCTAACGAAAAAATGAAAAATAACCCCAAAAAAACAAAAAAACGGCGCCAAAATTGCGTGTTGTTGTGTCTCATGTAAAATTTTGGGGCCGTTTTTCATTTTCCTTTGGGGGCCATATTTCCTGGGGTCATTTTGCGCACCGCCGACGGCTAATGCTTGAAGAGTATGCAAAACTTTTTTAATACTCGTGCTAATTTATTTGGAAAAATATTAACGGATTAAATATATTGTAAAATAAATACCTCTATTAAAAACAAGTAAGAGTGCTATATTCGGCTGTGCCGAATCTTATATACCCTTCACCATTGTGCGAGCAGAATACAAAGCAACTACACTGAAAAAATTTTCTTCACAGATCCAATGAAATTTACATTCAAATTCAACCTATGTAACCTTTCATTGGATTAATGAAGGATTAATAAAATCAATGACAAAATTTTCATTGATTTTATGAATCCTCATTGAAAAAATGGATAAAATAAGCGTTTGTCATTAAACTAATGCAACATTTTCATTGATTTTATGAAACATTTCATTAATCCAATGAAAGGTTACATAGGTTGAATTTTAATGTAAATTTCATTGGATCTGTGAAGAAATTTTTTTCAGTGTAGACAAAAACTAAATAATTTTTACATACCTATACATACATATTTACAATACTTAAAACTGGTAAATATTTTTTTTAAATCGTTTTTAGAACATACAAATATTAAAAAAAAAATTTCTTTTTAAAAAACCAAGACTCGAACCTGGGAACTCTCAGTTTCTAACTTAACACACCCCCTAGACAACTGAACCATGAAGGAACGTTAATTGAATATCATTTAAATGAAATATGGCATGTTTACTGTTCACAAAATTCAACACAGTTGAGTTGTAATTACTTTTGATGTTTGTATGTGTGTTTGTTTGTTTTCTTTTATCTTTTTTGGCGAGTTTTTAAGCAGCAAAAACCACAAAAATTCCTAGTTTCTATTTGTTAAAATTATATGGTTAAATAGATGAAATAATAAAGAAGGGTGATAACGAAAATCATATTGGGCATTATGCTAGTATATGTAAACAATTGAAGGGGGGGGGGGGGGCAGAGGGACATCACATGGTTAAATCAAGTTCTCTCCGCATAAGGCTCCAGAATATATATACTTTATAGGGTCTTAGATCAATATTGTAGAAATTACAAACGGAATGACAAACTTATATACATATACCCTTTTTCCACCTGAGGTGAAGGGTATAAAAAGAGTAATTTTTGGGATTTTGATTATAACTCAGCCATTTTTAAGCCGATTTGACAGATTTCTATACCGACGTGTTTAAGAAGAAATTAACCAGTTAGTTGGGTTATAAATATTGGACTCGGGAAGATATATGGTTCCCGAAAGTGGGTATTTAAAAAAAAATTATTATTTTGGTCATAACTTTTTTGTATCTGAACCGATTCCGAGTTTTTCAGAAAATATTTTTTACTAAAGATTTCCGATCTTTTGATATGCCAGGGATATCCATAGGTCATATAACAGTCCAAAAAATCAGGTTTTTATAAAATTTTTGTTATTTTTTGTACGGGAGATACCACGCCCACTTCTCCGATCCCGCCCACATTTTGCGGGATGCTGTGTATTGAAAGTACTAAAAATACCACAACAACAAGGCATTTTTGGGAAAAATTAGAGGTAGTCGTGGTTTTTTGCTCATATCTCAGCCATTTGTGGACCGATCTTACTGAATTTCAATAGCAAACAATTCCGGACCATATGTAACATAAATGTATAATAACCTGGCCCCCATCATATATGGGGTCTTCGAAAAAGCCATTTCAACGGACAGACGGTCAGACGGACAGACGGACATGGTTAAATCAAGTTCTCTCCCAGAATATATATACTTTATAGGGTCTTAGATCAATATTGTAGAAATTACAAACGGAATGACAAACTTATATATACCCTTTTCCACCTGTGGTGAAGGGTATAATTATATCAGGGATGTCAGCGCCATACACAATTGAGGAAATTAATTCACATGTACGCTTACGCTCTTTTATTTTGCGAGCGTAAATTATATTTATGTATATATTTATAAATAAATATGCAATAACTTTATGTAGGTATGTACACTAGGGTGGGTCGAAAAAAAAAGTTGTGCCAGTCACCCCCTAGAATGAAAGATATGTCAATGAAGTTTCTAAAACAGGAAAAATTTTTTTTTTTGCCACGCCCCAAAATACAGCACTTTTGGTTTTTTATATGTAGCGCTGCCATTTAAAGACCGATATCATCATATCGCATATCGTTGTTCATGGCTTGAAAGTTGCTTCATTTTTGTCTTTGGTGACTTTTCAATCCGACCTGAAATTCTGGACACCACTTATGCCACTTCGGATCCTTCCCCCAAATGTCCAATTTTTTTGACGGTCCAAGAAAGTCCTTATAAAATTACGTATGTATCGATTTTAATATGCTCACTTTTATGACACACCTCCAAATTAAGGCCCTTTTTTCTTTTTCACACACATACTACATTAAACCAAGTAGAAGCCAATACAAACCAAAAAAATGTTCATCAGTCACGCCCTAGAATAAAAGGTTTATATATTAAGTTTGAAAAACTTTAAAAAAATTGTTTTTGCCACGCCCTAAGTTACTGCCCTTTTAGTTTTACATATACAGTATCGTCATTTAAAGTCCAATCTCATCGAATGGTATATCATTGTTAATGGCTAGAATGTGCCTTCCCAGTAAAAAATTTTAAGGTTTTCGGAAGCAAGAAAAGTACAAGAGCGCTGATATATGCGCTGGCTATTACATACTACTTAGAAGCAACAGGGAAGCGAAAACCATTGAAGTCAATTTTTAATAAAGGTAAATGAAAATTATTTAATAGCTTCGCATAATCCCTTATAAGTAAGCAGGTTGTAAGGGAGTAGTTGAAATGATTATTTAAAAGAAAAAATTTACGACCAAAGTTCAAAGTGCTTCTGTTAATCCCTTACATGGAAGCACGTTGTACTGCAATGATTTCAAAATGTGTTTACGATTATTCCCGACATGTAATCGAAAACAACAGATGCTTAAAATTACTTCTTTTTTATTACGCAATCAGTCGGCAAATTGTTTTTGAGCAGAGAGGACGCAAGCAAATTTTTGTGTGGTCAATTACAAGATTTGTTGTTGTTTTCTTTTCAATTTGCGTACAGTTTCGTTCTATTTTAAAAATTACATATTAACTGTGTTGTGTGTTTGTTTTGCATTTTGTTCTTTTGCATAAGTTTTTGCTTCTATGCTGTTGTATACAGTATAGAAGCAATTAATCAAAGGTATGAAAGCTGCGGATTTTGGAAGCTCTTCCTTCACGGAATAATGTAAGCCATGAAAAACGCAGTGATTTTACAAAAAAGTAGTGCTTCCAAGTGGGAATTCGCCATATAAAAATCATGCCTCTTGTAAGCAGGTTTGTAAGGGGGAATTGTGCTTCTCTCCCTTACAAACCTGCTTACCAGTAAGCACCATTTTTTACTGGGTTTATTTTCGTATTTAATGCTTTTTTAAACTAACTTAAAATTCTAGATGGCAATTATGATATCTCGGATCCTTCCCTCTGATGTCTAATTTTTTCACGTGCTAAGAAAGTCCCTCTAAAACTTTGAGTCACCTTGAGTCTAGCTAAGATTAATATACACCGACTGCCCAATTTATAATTTTTCGCATACATTTTTTGAGGCATTCATTTTTATGCATTTAAATTATTTTTTTTTCCATTTTTAGAATTCTGCAGTTTCTTTATATTTTTTAGTTCTTGTTTTAACTCTGTATCATGGTCTCATATATGACATTATGTTTGCTTTTACAAATGTCTTAATTTAAATTTTTAATTTGAGTTTCACAGTCCAGCAAAAAAAATGCCACGAAAAATTGCACAAAATATGAAAACTGGCAAAAAAAAACGCTAGTAGTTCAGATCGAGAAAGCTTGTCAATAAATTCATCCGTCTCACTTTCATTAAAATATGAGTAGTCCACTTGAAAACACCGCTTAGTTAAAAAAAACCAAAGGCTAAGAAACAGTTTTTAAAAATTCAAATGACAAGCCATAGAGGGTGGTTTTCAGGATTATTGAATAATTAAACAAAAATTGCGCCTAACTTACAGAGTTTTGTACGAGATTGATTGGCTTAGGGAGCCATTAAAAAAAAATGGAGGCTTTTACAGAATTTTTATTTTGCTATATATCTAAAACAAAAAGGGCTGTTATTTAGAGCGTGGCAAATTTTTTTTTAAGTCCTTAAAACTGTATAAATATACCTTTTATTCTAGGGCGTGACTGACGGAAAATTTTTTTGGTTTGTATTGGCTTCTACTTGGTTTAATGTAGTATGTATGTGAAACAGAAAAAGGGGCTTTATTTGGAGGCGTGTCATAAAAGTGAGCATATTAAAATCTCAACATACGTAGTTTTATAAGGACTTTCTTGGACCGTCAAAAAAATTGGACATTTGGGGGAAGGATCCGAGATGGCATAAGTGGCGCCCAGAATTTCAGGACGGATTGAAAAGTCACCAAAGACAAAAATGAAGCCACTATCAAGCCATGAACAACGATATGCGATATGATGAGATCGGACTTTAAATGGCAGCGCTACATATAAAAAACCAAAAGTGCTGTATTTTGGGGCGTGGCAAAAAAATAGTTTTTCCTGTTTTAGAAACTTCATGGACATATCTTTCATTCTAGGGGGTGACTGGCAAAACTTTTTTTTTTTTGTATGGAGGTCGACCCGGTCTAATGTACACCTTTTTTTGTTTTATTATCTTTTTTATTTTGTTTTTTATCCAGATAGGGAAAATATTATTGAGTTCTCGAAAAATTTAGACGGGGCGCTATATACTATATTAAAAAAAAATTCCTTCAAATGTTTGTCGCTTTTATCCTCAACATATCTTTGCGAACAAATATTTTCCGATTTGAAATACATTTGCTCAAAACAACGCAATAAATTCACATCCGCAAACCTAAATAATGTTTTGTTGTTACGAAAATCTTCTCTTTTTATAATGGTGGAAAATACTTACAGAATATTTTTAAACTTAATGGGGTTATTATTTGCATTAGTATGAGCAAATGAATTTTCATTGTTGGAATTCGCAAAGGTATGTTGAGCAAAAAACGAAAAATATTGGAAAGAATTGTATTAGGTTGTTAAAAAACTTCAAATATTGTCAACTGCTCAATTTTTCCAAAAAATAAGCAAAGTTTTTGAGGTTCTAAATTAAATTTATTTAAATAATAACTGATTGTGTATGTCCATAACTCAACATTTTTCGATAATTGTATTATTATTAATTGCTTTTAAGTCTTCATAGCAATAAATGTAAGTTAACTTTAAATGGTCTGAAAAAAAATTAATGAAAAGCATGTAGGTACATACTATGTTTCCTCACATAATGCTGGCCCTGGTGTTTGCATCGCCCTTTCATTAAAATGTTTCCTAGTGTAAGTTTCAGTACCTTACCTGATTTCCAAAAATTTAATCGAACATAAATGACCCTTAGAAGCCGTTAATAAGGCCTCGCAATAGGCCTCGCAACCGCACATTTCGCCGCTGGGCATGTAAAAGATAAGAGTAATCTCACCAACACAACCATAATTGACATCACTGAATTATATACATATTGGTAAAAATTATAATTCATTATTTCATATGAAAGTTGACAACTGCAATAAAAGTAAAATTTGTCGATTGACAATTTGATAAATAAAAAAAAGGAACCCAATATTTAGTAAATAATATATTTTGTATACGCTAATTTTTTAACCCATTTACCCAAGATTGAACCCCAGTTTAAGAGTTTTTTAAAACCAAACTTATGGCCAATTCCAACAAGTTCAACTATTGACAGTTATAACTGTCAAAAACAGATTGGTAACTGGAAGTTAAACTTATAGTTAGTTCTAACTGAACTTGGTGAAACTATTTAATGCATAATTTAGAAAGTATTAAACATTATCCTAAAAAAGTATGGAAACTTAGAAATTAAAACCTGGGCCGAACAACCAAACAAAGTGTCTAAATAAATAAAAAAAAAATGGTGACGAAATTGTTTTCAAAAAATAAAAAGCCGAAAATTTAAATAATTTTTTCTTACAGTCTATATTCGCAAGGAGATTTCTTTAATGTCCTCAGAACTTTAAAACAATATAGTACAATATTAAACTTTAAGGTAACGACACAAGAAGCAATTTAAATTACTATTTTAGACTTGAAACCTAATAAAAGTTGTGCTTTTGATAAAATTTCATCAAAAGTGCTTTTTAATTGTTCTAAGAATGGTTGGTGCCACTTTATCTAAAAAATTTTTACAATACATATAATTAAAACAAATACATACCCAGATATTTTTGAAAGTTCACAAAATAACACTCATTCCAAAAAATAAAAAACACCAGTAATGTAGAGTTCTGTTATCAGTCATCGACAACGTCTTCGAAAAGCGTATATATAACCAAATTTTCATCATTCATGTATTCCAATAACATTATCAATGATTTTTAATACGGATTTAAGAAAGGAGATTTAGGAAAGGATGTGAAAGAGAAGAAGCTGTTATCAATGCAATCAGCTTTGTTTGTAAAAGTTAGGATGGAGGACACAGTGGAGTAGCTGGTATTTTTTATGATTTGAGTAAGACCATAATATTTTATTGAAGAAGTTAAAAATGTATAGATTTCAAGAAAAAAGTCTCTTGCTTTTAAAAAAGTAGTTTAACTTACCGAACGTGCTTAAGTCTAGATTACACTATATCACAAGTCTTACGTATTCCATAATACTTTGTGAGATAGAAATCTAATGAGTTTTGTTGCGACTGTCAAAAATCTAATGTAACATGACAGTTTATGTTCACACCATCACGCAAAGTATAAACACTCACACATGAAATAAAATGTAACCCTGATCCAATGAAAAGTATTATTGTTTAGAAATTTTTCAAAAAAAACGATGAAGTCGCATGCACGCAGAGTAAAGATATGGTTGGGCATGGTTACGGCAACAACACCATGTTTAATGTAACAATATATTGTTGTCGTACACAAATAATTGTTATTTTTATTTAATATCACAATATTATAGTAACTGTATATCGCAATTATGAATTTGAGTATTGTTGACCGAAAAATTATTATTTTTCTAACAACTTAATTATGATAACTTTCTAAACATATTATATTTCTCACAACCATATCATGATATTTAATAGCCATAACATGATAACTTTCTATACATTTGTAAAATAATTTTGAAGCAGTTGTGTCGTTTATTTTATTTGTGAGCGGTTAAACAATTAAAAGATAAAATTCCATAAAAAAAAATAAGTTTAAAGAAATTAAAATATTAGCGGAGTTCATTCAAGTATTAGTGATGTAATAGTGCAAATGTAAAACTGCATAGTTTTTTTTGTAAAATCCAACTACAAAACACACAGAGATTTCGTTATATTTTATAAAAGTGCAACGATATTTCTGTGGTTTTCATGGGCAACCGCGTATGTCTTAAAACAAATTTTTCAGGAAAGCCGAAAAACCATTATAGATCAAACTATGGGCTGGGTATTGCACTTTTTAAACTTTGTCATTACGTTAAAAAATCGGAATTGATCCATCTTTTTTCAAAAAAATGTAAAGAGCGTTCAAAATTAGGCAATATGGCATCAATATCTTAAAATCGAAAAATGGACACACGCGGTTGCCCATGAAAACCACCGATTTTTCATTTGCTCTTTTGCAAGCCTTATATTGAACTCCGCTATTTTATTAACATAAACAAAAATTGTAAAAAGCCACAAAATATAAAATCGATGCAAAAATATTTTAATTTATTTTGTATTTTTATGACAGCTATGAAAGGTGCTGTATCATAATATGATTGGTTCTAAATTTATTATGATTAACATGATGATAATATGATTACTTTTTAGCTTATTATGATTAACATGACAATAATATGATTAATTTCTAAGCTTATTATGATTAACATGACAATAATTTGATTATTTCTTAACTTAGTATGATTAACAGAATAATAATATGATTAAGGGAAAAATATTATGATGTAATAGTACGAGTATATTTAGTCATAATATGATTCAATAATAATCTTAATATGGTGAACACAATCATAATTATTATCATAATATGTTGCTCTTAAAATATGTTTACCACAACCATGTTTTTTCTTTGCGTGTGGGATGTCAAACTTTATTCTTAATGCTTGTAATTTTCGTGCCACATTGCATTCACACTATCACACTTTGTCATATTACTTGAGTTTTTGACATTTATTAATATAAAGTAAAATAGTGTAATCTAGCCTTTATTGGCGAACATAAAAGTTCTACACGGCAAGTTTTACATGGAGTCCCTCAAGGAAGCGTTTTTCATAATTTTCTTTACCGACTTACACAGCCTGGGTGTTACTGGTAAAATCTTTATGTATGCCGATGATATTTGTTTGTTGGCTTCGCGAAATAAGTACTAAGTGCTAATTAGTCCCAAAAAAAAAATTAAATTAGGTACAAAAATGTTTCATATAAATGTGATAGTAATTTTTTGCATAATGAAATAATGACCAAAAGAAATAAGTCCCAAATATGGGAGTAACTTTATTTCTTTTTCGGTGTTATTTCTTTTGCGGTGGGAGTTATTTAATTTTTGTAGGAGTTATTTCATTTTGAATTGTTGTCAATTTCTTCAAATTTTTTAACATTCTAAACTGATTTTCTCAAGAATGTTCTCCTCTTGGTATATCAAACACCAGCTTCGCTGACTAAAACTTCTTTGTAAAGGAAACTCGGAATTTTCTAATTCAGTATTTTAAGTTTCGAGTTTATGACCCCAACCCCAATAAGTATGTGTATGTTTAAAACTTTTCGGAATTTTCTTAACCATTTTTTTTTTTTTTATACAATACTCATTCTGTCTGGCAGTTCTTTAATCTTTTTCCATTCCTTTTCGATGTACTGTTTTTGGGAGTTATTTCATTAATTTTTTGGCGAGTTATTAAATTATGAAAAATTTCCCAAATGTTGGGATGTGTTTCATTTTTGATTTGGAAATTATTTACATATTTTTTTTAAATTTAATTAGTATTGTGGTTATTTTGTTGAACTATTTATGGTTTTTAATCCAAATTTTTAATATTTTTAATTAGGCTTAAGTTCATGAAATTTAATTTTCATTAAATTATTTTTATGAAGAAAGGAATTTTACAACATGAAAATTAATTAAAATTGTTATTGATAATCCTTCATTCTTGACGTGGCTCGGGCTCGAACCCTGGCCGGCAGGTTACCATGACATGTTTCGATCGCAACCACTCGATCTCACTTAAATTTATTTACTTTTTGGGAGTTATTGTAATTGCACTTATGTCGCGGAGAAAGTATTAATTGAACGAGATGCGGCTTTAATTTGTGAATTTATGAGAATTAAAAAACTTTTCTTAAATTTTTCTAGAATTAATAAAACACATTTATTGAGAGGTAAGCCATGCCCTCATAAAAGCAATTTTCTTCATTATTGTGAATGGAAGAAAACAAGATTTTGTATGTCGTGCTTAATTTCCAGCTTGCCAGCTTATTATCAAAGGAATTTTTTGGGACTACAAAATTTTTAATTTACAAGATTTTGCTTGTCGTGCTTAATTCCCAATTTTTATTCTTGATAAAGCTTTGATATTGTTACAAGTAAAACTGTTGCTTATAATTACAAAAGTTTTTCTTAAATCTTTGGCTGAAGTTTCCTGACAATCTGGCCTAAGCAACTGGTGAAATGCGCATAGGAATAGCTTAGGGATAAATTTAAGTGTTTTTAGCAAGAATAAAAATTGGGAATTAAACATGACAAACAAAATCTTGTAAATAAAAAATTTTGTTTTCCCAAAAAATTAGTTTTATATAAACTTAAAAAAAGTTTATTCTGGAAGCTTAATTATTTAACGATTTTACTACCAATTTCAGTTAAAATTAACTATTAGTTTAACATCTAGTTAACAATATGTGATTGAAAGTTATAAATGATAGTTACATAATTATAACTGAGCTTGGTGAAATTAATCGATTGAATATATTATATATAACCTTATTATGGTTATTAAAAAAAAAAATAGTGAGTTACAGGTACCTCAGCGAATGCAAAACAAGGATCTCAAAGCGATACACAATCTTCCATTTTGATATCTATCAAACTTGCTTTATACTGTAAATGCTATTACTGTAAATCCCTATAAATGCCGGTTAATTCGGGGTTTAAGAAATAACCATGGAATAAAAACGAGAAGTAATGGAAGCATATTAATGCCTCTGTGTTAGGCGCTGAGGCAACTGATGTGCAATAAATTTATATGAAGAAATTTATATTTAAATAAAAATAAAAAAAGTTCTCTTCCATTCCATGAAATATTTGATACAGAAACTTTAATTCTCTTTTGAAACTGCATTAACGTCCAAACACTGAAGTTTTTGTTTGTTCTTAAATATTTATATACACAGTAACCAAAAATAATAGTATCAATTAAATATTTTTTGATATTACCAATATTATTTTTAGTAGCAATTAATGAAAAAGTTAATTTTTTCTCTAAAAATTAACTCTAAAACTGGCCTGTCCCGACGAATATTAAAAGTTGGCAAGTTATGACTTTATTTCCGGGTGACACTTATAAAGCCTAGATTTAATAAATACCGATTTGATCTATTTTGAAAACAAAACATATTTTATCTTTGTGGCCATAACCCAGTAAAAAACGTGCTCCAAAAGGAGCAGGTTTTTGTATGAATTCATACCTCAAATCGCTTCAAACCTGCTGATGGGATGACTAATTTTTGTATGGGGTGTTCCCGGTTTGGAGGACTATTTTCTGCTGACAAAAAGCTCTTCGTTTAACATGCAAACAAAGTGGTCCTTAAGTGCTTTTTTAAGGGATTTTGCTTTTACTTGTTTAAATGCCTTTTTTCAATCATTTTCGTAAACCATAATATATTTTTTTTTCGCTTAAAACCCCTCTTCGTTGTCAGCACTAAAATAGCAGCTTTTTGTATGTTTTATTCGTTATCATTTACTGTCTAATTAAAGCGCTTGAGTATGCGCTTTTTCTCTGTAATGCTTCAAAAACCCAAATTTTTTTTACTGGGAAGCGTTCCAAGATTCTAGGAGGATATTTTTTTATTAAGAAAATATTCCGTCCAAATTTTGTTTATTAAGTTCTTCTAATAAACTTAAAATTTTTTTAATTACAAAGAGACGTCAATATACTTATGTAAATCAAATTGTATCTTCTTAAGTTTTTCTTTATGAGGTCAACGAGGACTTTTTACATGTGACAAAACAAACAAAAGGACTGAACAACCTGATATACAATTTATGTCATAAATAAGTTGTTTTTAAAAAAAATTAGTAATAGAAAATATAATTCAAGGAAAAGTTTCTCTTGTTCAATGAATAGCTTTTATAAAAGGAGCTTTTGAGCAAGAATCGCTCGTGAAAATTACTTTTGAAATAAGTAGCTTTTAAAGAATTTAAGTGTGTGCTGATTCACACATTCCTCAGGTATTAGTCGCCAAGATTTGAATCCAAAAAACTCAAAACCAGCATAATTTTTAAACCTGCAGGTGAAAATTTAATTTAACAAATAAAAAAAAATTATGAAAAATTTAAATGCAATTAGAAATGGAAATGGTGTAAATATTTATTAATGCTTTTCAAAACTGATTCATAATTTATTTCATTCGCTTTTTAAATATTTTTAAAATCATTAAGAGAGAGATTAAACAAGAAAAGAACGCAAAGCAAACTTAGAGAATCTGTTACATACGACAAGAGAGTAAGAAGGCAGATTTCGAAAATAGAATCGCACAAGTGTTTCTTCCTTATGTGATTTGCAAGTGATTTTAACAATGTCAGATTTGTTTATGGATATGCATCGTCGTCGTCGTCGTTGGCATAGCCATCAAAATACACCACCAACGTCAACATCGGCAACAACAACCTCCGAATCACCAAGTTCAACACAACAATCAAATGATTACATTTTTAGTCATCATAATGATCATCATAAAAATTCTACTGCAGGTGGTGCAGATGCATATCGTCATGCCAATTTTAATTTTAATAATCAAAAAGAAGGAAAAGATGGCAGCTGCGACGATAATGACGACGATGAACAATTTGCAAATATTTTAAGTTTAAAATTGCGAAAACCCAAACATTGGAAATGGGAGCTTTCTACCTCAAAATCATGTTCTAACATAGCGTTACCACGTATTTTATTATACGATCATAAAGGTCAACTGCTAATCGATGCCCAGGATAAAAATGAAGCTGTTTATAAGCAGGAGAACTATGAGAAACCAAAACGTGATAAATCGAAAAAACGTTCGCATCAATCGAAACAAGAGCCAATGGAGTATCAGCAACGCTCAGCCACTACAAATCTAACGCATTCCATACGTAAAGCTTTGGAAAAAGAATTTAACGGTTTACAAATACAAGAAGCCACCCCATCCCCTGAACCTTTTTCGCCCTTATCCATTAGTTCACATCGTAGCCGTAATGCAATTGATTTTAATACCAATGATCTGCCAGATAACAGTCTCTCTAGAACATCATCCTCTCTGAAAGGTGTTCGTTTTAATGTTGAAGATAACGATATTTATGAATCGCAAATACCCGATTTCTTACCAACCCCACCTTCAACAATAACAGCCACTTCCTCTTCTTCGGGTCCTCGTGAGAAACGTAAATATCGTCGTTCTCAGAGTTCTGGTAGATCTTCGGCACACTCCGAGTCCATACTCGAACGATTTAGTTATCAAAAAGGACGGTTTTCTTCCCCCGAATATGCAGACGAAAAAGTGGTGCAACATAACCCACGTTACTTTTTTCGTACTTGTAAAGCTGGTACTTTGTTAGTACAAGAAGATAGTTTTCGTCAACATCCCCGACGAAGAAGGCGACCAATTAAAACTCGTTCAACTGAATCTCTGCAAAGTATGCAGAAATCATCGCTATCGTCTACTTCACCTGCACAACAACAATCTGTTTGTAGCAGCCCAAATTCTTGTGAAACTAGTCGTAATGGAAATAAACAACCGATACTTTGTAGTTTGACTGATGGAAATATTTTAATAAAACAACAATTATGCACATCTGAGGAAAATGTTGCAGCAGGTGTTGGCCAAAAACAACTAATGGATAATGTAAATTCCAGACATCTGCGTAAATATGCGCAGGAACGTAATAAAAGAAAAGGTAATTAATTATACACGTAGATACTAAAGACACATTTCAGTGGTATAAATATGTTAAAAGACTACACCAATGATATGTTATACGCATTTGTTATAGTTTTTAAATTTAAGTTTCTTTTTAAAAGTATCAAACTATCTCTTGTATATGTATAACTAAAACATTTTATGGAGGCAAATTCTTTTCAAAACTTTTTCTAGAGTACATACTAGAGTGGGACGATATGTAAGGACAAATATTTGATCGATATTGTGCCATCGATTTTTCGATAGCTTTTGCCATGAGGAAAAAAGTTCCACTACGACATATCAAAAAAATCATTTTCGAGGCACCGGTTATATAATCGGTGATTTTTTTAACTATTATCTTTTTGGCAACACTGGTTTAAATAGGTGACGCACGTTTCGTGTTTTGTTTCACCGTCAAACATTTTCAGTTTGGTCTATAACTTAACCATGAATCGTCTTACAAACGAACAACGCTTGCAAATTATTGAATTTTATTATCAAAATGCGTGCTCTGTTAAGAAAGTTCATTGAGGGCTTCTTCCATTTTATGGTCAGTTTGAAGCGGCTATTCGGGCTATTGTGACTAAATTTCGCACCAAATTTACATTGTTGGACATTAAACCACCAACACGCTTACGTAGAGTGCGAAGTGAAGAAAATATCGCAGCTGTATCGGCCAGTGTTAATGATGGCCATCAATTATCGATTCGTCGCCGTTCGCAGCAATTGGGCCTCTGTTACTCAATAACGTGAGATGATATCTAGCTTTTTTGTGCCCAAAATGCAAGAGCTTGACTAGCATGACATGTGGTTTCCACAAGACGTTGCCACATGCCACACAGCACGCTTAACAATGAACTTATTGAGAGGCGAGTTCGGTGAACATTTTATTTCACGTTCGGGACCAGTCAATTGGCCGCCTAGATCGTGCGATTTAACGCCTTTAGACTATTTTTTTGTGGGGCTATGTTAAAGCTCATGTCTATACACACATGCCCGCTACAATTGACGCATTGGAAGACAACATTGAAGCATTTATTCATGAGATACCGGCCGAAATGTTAGAAAGAGTATGCCAAAATTGGACTAAGCGGATGGACGATTTGAGGCGCAGTCACGGTCAACATTTGCATGAAATAATCTTCAAGCATTAAATTATATGGACCGTACTATCGGTTCAAATAAAGATTTCATGCATTTTTTGAATTTTATGTGTTTTTTTTAAACTTTGCTATAGCTCTTAAAAAGCACCCTATATAAATATATTTAAAACAGACAATTTTTTTATTACCTAGTAAAAAACCTTAAAAATAAAAATTGAGAAAAAGTCAAAGAGGAAATGAAATTTTGGCGCCATTCGGAACTTTTTTCCCTGATGCCAAAACTATCGAAAAATCTATGGCACAATATCGATTGCTAAATCGACTCACCCTAGTACATATATCTGTGGTTTTAAATAGGCAACCGGGTGAGTCTTAAAATCCAATTTTCAGTAGAGCCGAAAATCCTATTCTAGGTCAAACTATGGGCACTTTTTGAACTTTGTTACTACGTTAAAAAATCGGAATTAATCCATCTTTTTCAGAATTTTTTAGAGCGTTAAATATTAAGCAATATTCCAAATTGAAAAAAAATGGACATATGTAAGTGGTAGACCATTAAAACCACAAATATATGTACTAGGGTGAGTCGAATTAGCAATCGATATTGTGCCATAGATTTTTCGATAGTTTTGGCATCAGGGGAAAAAAGTTCCGAAAGGCGCCAAAATTTCATTTCATTTTTGACTTTTTCTCAATTTTTATTTTTAAGGCTAGTTGAAAGTAATTACCTTTGTAATTAGTACACATTATTTTATATCTGGGCAGACATTTACTATGTTTATAACCTTACTCCGGGTGGGCACTGATATGGGGATAAGATAATTTAATGGTCAAATTTCAAATTCTTTAAAAAAAATAAAATTTGTAAAAAATTAAATTTATTCAAAAATATATGGGAGATTCACAAGGTGGTTGTTAAGTGTTAAGTAGCGTCATATGACTTAAAATAATAACAAGATATACATATATATGACTGCTGTGGGCAACCGCTTATAATTTAGATTTTTACTGTACAGTTATGACGAATCAATGAACACAGACAGCATTATAATTTTTATTTTGTTTGAAACACAAAAGTAATTTTTTTTTTAAATTATTTAATATTATTAAGAACAATAATTAGTATTGTGGTTATTTTGTTGAACTATTTATGGTTTTTAATCCAAATTTTTAATATTTTTAATTAGGCTTAAGTTCATGAAATTAAATTTTTATTAAATTATTTTTATGAAGAAAGGAATTTTACAACATGAAAATTAATTAAAATTGTTATTGATAATCTTTCATTCTTGACGTGGCTCGGGCTCGAACCCTGACCGGCAGGTTACCATGACATGTTTCGATCGCAACCACTCGATCTCCTCAGATGGATTTGCCGTCTTACACTCGCAGCCATCGACGACTGCTGACGTCACTAGTCAAACATCAATCCTTAAACCAAATTGTATTTTAACATTTGGTAGATCGAAATTTGCTTTCCTGAATGATTATCCATTTTAATTGATTTTACATGTTTTTTCCTTTACTTCTGTTTTTTCGTACTTTCGTCAAGAATTTTTCTTGAAGTCCAAGTACATTTTTTGTTTTTTCACTTTGTCTTTCTCTTTTCTCTTGACCTTTTTCAGCACAACTTGAAGGACAAATGTACACATAGAGCTCGTACCTTAGCTTTAACAATAATTAGTATTGTGGTTATTTTGTTGAACTATTTATGGTTTTTAATCCAAATTTTTAATATTTTTAATTAGGCTTAAGTTCATGAAATTTAATTTTTATTAAATTATTTTTATGAAGAAAGGAATTTTACAACATGAAAATTAATTAAAATTGTTATTGATAATCTTTCATTCTTGACGTGGCGTGATTATTAAGAACATTATGACGATATGAATTAAAAGCACACCTTGTGAATCCCCTAATAATAAAATGCAAAAATTGTTCACAAACGTAAAAATTTTTTCCCTCTTATAATAATACTGTGCTAGCATTTGGCATTTCTTTAGACAAGCCGGGCACCTGGCGTAACTCAAAAACGGTTTAGTTTATTTAAATTACTTAACAATAAAACCGACATTTCTACGCGCTGCAGGAGCCAAATTAAAGAATTTTATTAAACACTCATATTTGTAAGGTTGAAATTCTTAAATTTCGCCCCTGCAGCGCGTAGGATTCTTTTAGATGGGTCAAATGTATGACCAACCCCACTTTATTTTTCATCACAATCATTTATTTCTAACAAACCTACCCGCTATCTCCATTCCTTAAGGGGGCTCCCATACAAAATATTTAAAACAGACAAGAAATATATTGAAAAAAAGTCCCATAACTGCCCAGAAGTCGCCCCTAGTGGAATATAATGTATGACCGACCTAAATTGTGTTTTCATCCTTAACATTTTCACGAGACATACTTGTAATTTTATTGCGGAATTTCGGTTTAATTAGCTATTTCAATAAACTAAACCGTTTTTGAGTTACGCGAATATATGTTTGGAACCTTTTCCATTTTCGAAATAACGGTATATCTCGCAAACAAGAGGTAACCTAACAAGCGGTTAGCGCAGTTGGATTTAGTGTGCCCGAATTATGTTTAAGCGTCACGTTTAAACCATTTATCGACTTTTTTATGATTCTATTTTCAATATATCCTATTGTTATAGGACTTGGCAACAGGCAAACTAAAATATAATCTACTTTAATTACAATATTTATTTTGATTATAATACCACATTTTACAAAAAACAGTTTTTTGCTATGGCTAACTATATTTAGTTTTATTATGTGATATTAAGACCATGTTAAATCTCACTAACTTTTAACAGAAGTAGTCATTATGCTTATTTGGTCAATTATTTAATTAGTGTGACCGTAGCTTTAAAAATATATAAAACTAGCTGACCCGGTCCGCGTTGCTGGCCCTAAGCAAACATTAGCGTTGTATTACCACACGATTTAAATTGAGCTTTTAACGGAATTTACGGCCTTTAAATAAAAATCCATGGAATACTTATCATAAAGTTTTTTTACAGAATAACTTACATACGGTGTAGATTAGTGTGGCCGTTATTTTTTTCCTATTTTCACTTGGCAAACCCCTTAGATTGATTCCAAATTAGAAGAAAAATATATATTAAAAATTTTAGATCGTTTGCATAGTTATTAGCCGTGCCTTGAGACCACAAACTTTACTAAAATGCTATTTTTCTCACTATGGGTCGCTTTAATTGTTGATAACTTCCGTAATATTTATTTTACAGAAAAACCTTATTCACAAATATTCTAAGGCTATATCTTATGAACAATATTGCCCCGTATTAGTTTTCTTTAACATGAATATTTAATCCAGAAAAAACCAAATTAAAAAATAACACCGAAGTTTTCACATATCTGTAAAACTTTCCCCTGAATCCGAATATGAAGTCAGAATTGTCAAAAGTAGAACAGTTTTTGAGATTTTCCAAAATATCAACAAGACATAGATTGGTACAAAAATGCCAAAGCTACAGAAGATTCAGTAAATTTACCCACATAGAAATTCAATAGATTTAAGCTATTTTATTTTTACTAAAAATTTAGCTTTGTATATTTGAGGCTATCAACGCAGAAATGGTGTAACCCCAGACTACTTATTATGAGGTAATGAGGAGTTATTACTACTCTTGCACTATAGTACTTGGTTGTAGCGGCTGATAGCCTTATTTATTTGTTGTGTTTTTCTTTGGCTTGGTACAAATTCAAATAATCTTCTGTAATTATGTAATTTTTGCACCGATCTGGATCCTATTGGGCACAAAATGTTCGTATTGAAATAGGCTAATGTCGTAAGTGATAAAACTTAAAAAAAATTAATTTTTTGGTTTAAAAAACAATAACTTGAGAAGAGCAACATTGAACAGAATCATAAAATTTATAATGAAGTTTGAAGTTTTGTCCACAATAACTCTGCCATTTTATGACTCATCTCTTCAAACGACCCATGGTTTTTTTTATTTATAATTTTATAACCTCTCAATAAAAAGAAAGAAATACATAGTCCGTTTAAAATTGTTGAAGATATTTGCATTTCAGTCACATCATCTTTCTTAAAAACACAAATAACGGTTATTTATAGCCCTAGAAGATTCCCAATAAAAAGTGGAGCTTCCAACGAAGCAGGTTTGTAAGGGAGAAACATAAACGTTTCGCTTACCATTGCGCATACAGAAGGCATGAATTTTATATGGCGAGTTCCCACTTTGAAGCAATACATTTTTGACACATAAAGCGCATTATTCAGCGCATATAAAAATTGTTGGATGTAACGATAAGCCTTACACACTGAATGTTTTGATACAGTTATTTTTTAGTATTCTCCCTTACAAACCTGCTTCGTAGTAAGGGAATCCGTAGCACTTGAAATGTTATTTTTGTTTATAAAAGTTGTTAAGAGTTCTTTCACTTACTTTACTGCATTTCTGTATGTCTTATAGCGTAGCGCATAATTGTGCGCTTATTCTTTTAAATGTACCATTAGTGCTTCGCAAAATGATAAAATTTTTTATTGGGTTTGTGAATAAGGGTTTTCTCCAAAATAAATAAATATCAATAAATAAATAAAATAAAGCGAGCCATAGTGAGAAAAATAGCATTTTAGCAAACTTTGTGGGCTCAAGGCACGCCCAATAACTATGCCTACGATCTAAAATAAAATAAATATATGTATATGGATAAATCCAAAGTGTTAAACGTGACAGTCGTACGCATCAAAAATGCTAAACATTTTAAACAACAAATATTTGTACGTTCTCCTAACCCTTAAATTATAGCACTAAGACAGTTCTGTTATCTATGCTAAAGTTTGTGGAGGGCGCGATTCTAGGTCAAAGATATTGGCAAAAGAAGTAGCGGTTCGAACGTGAAAAAAATAGAAGTAGTTTTTGCGGCCATGTATAAAAAGGCGTAATTTAGCGAAACCTGGCACAATTTTTTAGTCAAACTACTTTCAGAATTTTACGTAGCAATGTAACATTAAAATGTCTTTGGTTTGATTCCAAAATCTTCAGTATTTTTTTTTTTTTTTTTTACCAAAATCTGGGTCGATACGTGACATTTCGAACGTGAAATTTTTGCCATAATAACTTAACTGAATAATGATTAAAACAAAATAAAAATTTACCGTTAATCCGAATAGCATATTTCTCTTGGTACTCTTCCTTAGATTACAGACCATGTAAGAAAATTTTTTTCAATAATTTTTATCAAATATCACCTCTTTTAAGGAAGATAATATTAAAGAAAATATACAATAAAACATTCTCACAAATAAGAAATTACGTTTGCACAACTTTGCAGTCTGATTGTTCATCTAAGTGAACAAATTTATGAGTAAATTTATAAAATTAGTTAAATCTAAATATTTCTCTATAACAATATCGTAAAATAATCAGCTTTTAATAACTTTAAAATTTTCGGTCACGGTGGACCTTTTGACGGAAATCCCATAAATATGTCATTGGTGGTGCAATATGAAAATTGGATTTTGCCACGCCCCTCCGCCCGCAGACTGAAAATCAAACATCAGACTTCACAGTGTCACCCGCCTGAATATTCTGCAGATTCCCTGAGCCGTTTTACATACATACATACTATATATATAAAACAGGATGAGTGTTTTATATATATAGATAGATAGATAGATAGATAGAAGATAGATTAAAGTAGACGGTAGACTTTTTTACTTGCTAAGACTTATTGCAACTAGATTCTAGAGTGTTATTTGCATTTGTTTTATTAAAATTCTTGAATTTTGTTGTATCCTTAAGCTTTCCAACGTCGAAAAAACGTAGTTTCATGGTAAAATAATACGGGTGGCAGCACCACGCCAAATGACGTTTTTTGCTCTTGCATTGTTTGTTCAATCTTTGTCAAATTTTTTTGTGTTTACAAAAAGTCCACGTTTTGAGCTGTTGACCAAATTTAAATAAAAATTGGATAAAAATTTATTTATTTCATCACGTTCAGCGGCTCGCTTTGATTTTTGTTTAAAATATTTTTTGACGTGAGCTGGGATCAATTTCCATTTTGTTTTAATGTTGAATTTGTTGCTGTAACCATGCGTACTCTCTCAAAATTAGGAAGAATGATAAAAAATCATTCTTGCAAAACTAGGTATTAAGTGGGAAACAGAATAGTCGCTGTAGTACAACGTTACGAATAGAGCTGCAAGCTGTCAAAAGTTAAAAATGGCAGTTTCAAAATGGTGTCAACAGAAAACGTATGTAGTTGTAGTAGTCGTTGCAGTTGAAGCGCAAAATTCGAAATTTTTAATTTTGTTGCGCTACAGAGCATTTTTCAGCTTCAGCTACTACTACAACTTCTTAATTCTGTTCAAGGCCTTAGTCCACTATCAAAGCAACGTTGTCAAGTGCGTTTTATTGTTTACATTTTCGTATGTCTGCTTTATGTTCGTCAATACTTATTACTAAGCTTCTCTTTGACATCACAATATACATTTTTCCGCACTATTTGTTGTTGTAGTCATCACATTAAATTTTATAAATAACATTACCTTGCTAGGTTTCTCATGTTTTTATTGGGTTTTTTCTGATAGTATTATTGATTGTCTTCTATTATTTCTCTTATGTTGTAATTTTCAGTAAGTTTTGGTATAAACGGTAGACTATAATATTTCGAGCTGCCAGATGTGTTGCCCTTGTTCCTTTTCGTTGTAGGGATTTTATAAATCACTTCATGTACAAATGTGTTCGTTAGTCAGCTTGGGAAGTTATTTTTAGTTAAAATGTCTTTGATTTTTTCAATATTCGTCATATAAGAAATAATAATTCCCGTTTAGGGAAAACGGTAGTATGTTGTTGAAGTAGGTTTCATTTTGTCATTGTTTATTGCCAAGTGTATCGGTATATTTGTGAATAAAGATACCAAGTCTAAAGATATGAAAATATTATCCCCGTCTAGTTTGTGAGTATCTAGTTAGTTCTTTAAGTCTGTTGAATTTTTTATATTATATTTTTAGAGTATAAGATTTCTCAATATATGTATGTATTTCCAGTCATTTGGATAAGTTATAACACGGTACTCTTATTGATGAAGATATTGTTCGCAGTCGTGTTCTCGGTTTTGATCTTCAAAAAAGATGTTATTTCACATAGCAGAAACACAAAATTTGACCCAACATTTTCCCTTAATATGAAAATGTAATATTTTTAATTATAAAATGAATTATATAACTAGTTCTTACTTCTTTTTTTTTTTTTTTTTTTTTTTTTTTTTGATAAAATTAAATCGATTTATTTATTAGTTTAAAAAAATTTCTTAAATATTGTATAACTATTTTTAACACCCCCTATTGCACAAATGTTGAAAGCTACATAATTACAAAGCACTCGTGGCAAATTTATACAGTCAACTTAAAATTTCCTTAGATTTTCTAATAACATTTTCTCAAACATTGAAATAGAATTAGAGAATCTGCGCTCTCAACAGCCTAAGATGGAGTTGCACAACCTTGGGACTCTTTTAAGTTATACTGTTAAGCTGGAATTCGAAACGCATCTTGGTATCGGTATTGAAGGTTTTGTTGTTGAGGTATCAATAGCGGTATTTAATTTTAAATGGTATTTTAGCAGTATCTTGGTATGCAGGCAAATTCACTCGTATACGTGTGCTGGACGTAATATACGCCGTCATACCTAAAATTATTGATTTTCTATCCAGCATCATCGGTGTCACAAAATTCACTAATATCGGGTGATTTTTTAGCTATTATCTTTTTTGCAACACTGGTTTAAACAGCTGACGCACGTTTCGTGTTTTGTTTCACTGTCAAACAGCTTCAGTTTGGTCTATAATTTAACCATGAATAGTCTTACAAACGAACAACGCTTGCAAATTATTGAATTTTATTATCAAAATGCGTGCTCTGTTAAGAAAGTTCATCGCGCGCTTCTTCCATCTTATGGTCAGTTTAATCGACCCACTGAAGCGGCTATTCGGGCTATTGTGACTAAATTTCGCACCAAATTTACACTGTTGGACATTAAACCACCAACACGCTTACGTATCGATTCGTCGCCGTTCGCAGCAATTGGCCCTCTGTTACTCAACAACGTGAGATGATATCGAGCCCTAACCGCGAAAACAACGTAAGTGACATGACTTTCAATTTTCGTTTTTTTTTTTTAATAAATGACTTAATTGGCAAAACTTCCATCATCTCCTAAAATGTCATGGTCTTATAAGGTATATAGCAAGAATAATTTTATTGTAAGCGACAAATTTCATACAAAATTTATATGAAATAAAATAAAACAGCTCTCTCCTGTAAAATTTGATTTTTGGCACTTACGTTATTTTAGCGGTAAGGGGTCGATAGGCAACTTTTTTTTGCCCAAAATGCAAGAGGTTGACTAGCATGACATGTGGTTTCAACAAGACGGTGCCACATGCCACATGAGTTCGGTGAACACTTTATTTCACGTTCGGGTCCGGTCAATTGGCCTAGATCGTGCGATTTAACGCCTTTAGACTATTTTTTGTGGGGCTATTTTAAAGTTCATGTCTAGACACACATGCCCGCTTCAATTGACGCATTGGAGGACAACATTGAAGGATTTATTCATGAGATACCGGCCGAAATGTTTGAAATTTCAGGCGCAGTCCCGGTCAACAGTTGCATGAAATAATCTTCAAACATTAAATTATATGGACCGTACTATCGATTCAAATAAATATTTCATGCATTTTTCTGAATTGTATGTGTTTTTTTTTAAACTTTCCTATAGCTCTTAAAAAATCACCCATTAAAACCACAGCGTTTGCTGAAAATACTTGACTGTGTGCAGAACTCATTGAAACTTTGTACAAAATTTGCTTTTACATAGTTTAAACCTACAAATTTAAAACATTGCTAATATATTCTAATTTTTCTCCATCGTTTTTCTTACTTTATATATTTTGTGCAAAGCCGCACTAAAACTGCCAAAAACTTGTATAAATCATTCGAAAAATCATTTTATTTATGAATTAAAAAAATATATATCAGAATTATTTGGAGACAAAAAGATATTGTGCGGTAATAAATAATCTTACTTTGGCCTTTGTGCAATAAACCGGTCATTCACATGTGTCAGCAGATTCATTAATGACTCAAATATCTGGACAGGGAATCAAGTATTATAATTCTGTGGATATATGTATATATTTGCATACACATAAATTAAGATCTTAGTATACATATAAACATTAAAATATGTATAATATATATGTATAATATTTTAATGTTTTCTTTTTTTTAAGTAAACGATAAAATTAGCTTAAAATCTGTTTGTTGGAAGGTGTCCAAATACTTTAAACAATACTGTTAATAAAGAAATATTAAAAAAAAAAAAAAATGTTTAAAACAAAATATTTTGATCAATTATACAAAATTCATCAAAATTCTATGTTTTTGTAGTGACACAATAATACAGATTTTGTTCATAAAATGTATGGTTGGATTTAATGCGCGATATTTTTGGATACTTTTTATTTATTTTCTGCTTCTTTATAATCAAAATTTTTTATTTTTATTTTTCAGATATAAATTATTCACCCGATATTCGTCAAAATGGAAAAGTTAGATAAAATGATTGGTAACGGTTAAAAACGAGTATTGTTCATACTTGTATGTTTTGCATACATACATACATTTTAAGATATGGTTGTGAAAATAATGAAATTAAAAAAATCAAGTGTAAATAAAATTATTGATTAATTTTAAAATAAAACAAAAAGTTTTTGTTTTAGTTTTGGAAAATCAATAAAAAAGGTAACAAGCCTGACATTTCGGGATGTACGATGTACCTTATTTTAATTTTTAATAATTTGTATGAAAATATAGGGTGTTTTTTTTTTTGCTGCATGAGAAATTAAAATGATAAAACAGAACAGAAATATTTTTGGAATAAATTTTTTTTATTAAAAGCTGGTAGATAATTCATGGCATTCGTTTTTTTAAATATGTCCGCCGCAGCTACGAGTTTTGTGGTCCATTCGTATAGTCGAATTTTTGACTAATTTTTCCAATTAATCTGGCCATAATGCTTCAATGACTTCTAATGCTTAGTAAAAAGTAATTCATCGCGCGATCGAAGGGACCATTAAACAAGACCACTTCTGTAAATTAAGTTATCACCTTATAAATTTTCCAATATATCGATTGTTAAGCGCTGTATGGCAGGTTGCGCCGTCTTGTTGGAACTCAAAATCGTTGATATTCAGCTTTCTTATTTCTGGCGATGGCGCCCGCCATTCACCAATTTCTACAATTTGAAAGCGTTATTGTAGCGTTAAACGATTCATGAGACCTTGCCAAATATAATTGAACAGAAATGTCAAGACGGTTTGATATTCTAAGCTGTCAAACCATAGTTATCGATATGCAAAATTCTCATGCATCTCATACTATATTTTATAGCGTATGTATTTCATCAAATCAACTTTAAAATTGAGCTAAATGGACAGACAACCAACAATCCAGCCGGACGAACGGACAATGTTAGATGGACTCAGAAAATGATTCTGAGTTGATCAGTATACTCAAAGGTGGGTGTTTATGACCAAAATTGTTATTGTTACACAGCATCAACATAAACGCATAATACCCCAGTTGGCCAGATTGCCGTTGACGTCATCGTCGTCAATGAATTATGCACGAGTTGTCTTCTATCGTGTATGGTTTCTAGAAGACAATTTACAGCAAATCGTCGTATACGACAGTATGAGCGACAACGTCTTGTTTGGTGTCCCCTATTAAACGTCATGCGGTACATTATAAGCGCTATTGCCTTATACGTTGTATTTTGTCAAAAGCTATTGACGATAATATGAAAGTCAATCTTGGATGCCTTGCAATAAATTGGTTTGGTTTGCTTAAAACTCTCACATTCTTTAAATATAACACAATTCAAGAATTAGCACAAACCAGAAAAACCTAAAACATGCTGATGCGGGCCGACGCGGTCTGGAAAATAGGTTTCCTGCAGGAAAACGTTTAAAGTTGAAAGTTGCAACTTTACTCAAAAAGCACATGGATACTGTCGGAAATAAATAACAATATAATAATTTTAAAGATGAACTACAAAATGAACATGTCATGCATAGAGTCATCTTGTATACAGTAAAGGAGATTTTATTGTATATAGTCGTAGACGAGATTATTAAAGGAAATTTTATTGCATAAACATCAATGTCAGTGCATATCGTCTTGTATGAGCCCTATTCAAAGTTTGTCTTCTACGACTTACTGTTGTCTTGTAAACGTCGTAAAGATTCCTTCACGACGTGGCCAACTGTGGTACCCTCACCACTATTTTGGGGTGAGTATAAAAAGGCAAAGAACCAAGCTTATACCATTTTCGATTCGCCTTAAAGTAGACAGCACAATAAATTACCTTAAAGCTAAACGAACAATAAAAGTAAAACTGAAATTAACATTCTCCTCCCAAAGGTCATGATCTTAATTTATATTATCGCAAAAACAAATTGCCATGTTCGCTGCTTTTTTATTAATAAATCTCAAATAAATTCTCAATATATTTTACCAAGTAAATTCATTCATCTTCTAACCATCAAAGAAATGTTTACAAATTATTACCTTGTATTGACGCTTATTGTAAGCGTTCTAATTATACTAAACGCTCTGCAACTAATAGAAAGTGCACCCTCTGATATTTCTCATCCAATAGTGTATCGTCGTTATGTGCGACGCAGACCACCAATGCATCCGCACGATGAGTATTCCGAAGATATTGTTGAAATTTTCCATACAAAAGAGAAGCCACCTGCAGAAGGTCTTACAATGACCGACGAGGATGTAGATAAATTTATATTTTGCGATTTTAATCGGCATTTGGAAATGTGTAAGAACTTAATAAATTTTTTATTTAAAAATGTATAATTTATGAATTAATTTTTTTTTTAATAAGGTAAAGAATATTGGAATTCCAGAAAATCTACAAGACCTTTATTTACTACAACTACAACCACAATAAAACCTTTCGTTTTAACAAGTACTACGGCGAAATCTTTAACTACAACCTCAACGAGTGGATCTGCTATGACAACTAACATTTCTGGAATCCCTCATTTAGACGTAGCTGAGTATTTGTATTCCGATGAAAATACAGAAAAAGAAGAGGATTTTGATTATAATAAAGATGATAAAAATGCAAAAGAGGAGGAATATAATTATTACGCTGAAGAAAACGGTGCTTAAAGAGAAATAAAATACTCGCTGAAAAGTGAACATCCTGTCCCATTTGAATATCCAAAAACATGAAATTTTTTATTTTTCTAAGCGGCCTTATGATTAAAACAACAGCTATTGAAACTCAGAATCAAATCAAGAAGAATAATCACGCTTTCAATACTAGTTATGGTTTGGCTTCAGAAGTTTTCCCTTTATCTGAATTAAATAAATAACATAATGTAGACGTCATCAAATTAGAAAAACTTTTTTAGAAATTTAAATATATTTCATGAAATTTAATGTTTTTTCAATAACGGGAAATTATTGCTCATTTTCAATAATATGTTTTACTTGACCTTGTTCACACTAACGAAAATTTTTTGGAAAAATTTCTGCTAGAACATGAATTATATCGCATTTGGTTATAAGAGAGAATAACTCAAAATTACAAAAATTTCAGTAGAAGCAAAACAATTTTTAATTTAATATCTAACGCATAAAAAATTAATTTTTAAACCAACCGTTGCATTGTCAAAAAGGAGACAAAATAGCACGATATTTTGTCAGCGGGTAGATATGAATACTGCGATTCGTCGAAAAAGTAACAATTTTAAATAAGTTCCCCCTTTATGATTAAGTGCGATATATTTATCCTAAGTTAAGTAACAATAACCATTTGCAAATAGTTGAAAACAATTAAACCCAGAACACCCAAGACCGCCTATAGACGGTCATCAGAAAAAATATGTATTGAACAAAACCTATTTACTTCACGTTGTTACGATGCAAAAATTTTAAATGAGTTTAAAAATCTCAGTATAATGGTACAAATTGAATTGAATGATTGATATAGAGTGGAATCATAAATCATTCTAGTCAGAAATTTGATGCAAAAAGACAAATAAATCGCAAACGTCATATTTAAGTTTCGGGTATTTTAGGGTTAATTAGGGAAGACACAATTTCGTATTTTAATGTATTTATTTAGTATTTAGTACTTTACATCATTCAATAAGTTGGGCAATATAAAAAACAAATATATGGAGCAATTTTTAATTAATAAAAGTAAACGATACCCACGCACAGATGCGCGTATTGCGCAATGTTGTCAACGGATATCTTTTTGCGGAACATAGATCAAAAGACTTTTGATTGTATCCAATATATTGTGCCACCTACTAATATGATAAACACGCAGCCAATTTAATTTTAGTGTCTAATATTGACCTAGTGGTATGGTGTATATTCGCTAGCTCATTGAAAACTACCGCTAGTCCAGCGTTACCGTTGTGATACTAAAGTATCAATTTGACCCTTTTTCGACGGTGTTGATACCTTTTATGACCCTTTTTTTAAATTATACTTTTGTATCATTATCACCTATTTTGTGACACTTTGTGGCCCTTTTTTGAAAATAGCTCTCACAATTTGTTTTTTGTCAACACTGCGGAACAGAAGTGCTAAACAAATGTTTTCGAAATAAAGTATAAACTTACAATTCTATGCTTTCTTCTCCTTGATTTTTGATAGTAAAGTACAATTTCCCTATAAGCCAACATAACTCATATGCATACATATTTGTTATTTTTTACGATGGTTTCATTTCAAATGCAATTTGGTGTTTTTGCTCTCTTAAAGAGTAGCATGTTTTATTCAAAAAAATTCACCCTTAATAATGGCAAAAGGTATTGAACTTTTCGCCCCCTTTTGAATCGACAGTGTTGAGAGTGCCCTAACAGGAATGAAAACAAGAGGTAAAAATTGCTAAATTAGCGAAAATTCTCAATGATAGCAAAGTCTAATATTTATTAAAAATCGTAAGATCTTTAAAATCTGACACTTACAGGAAAATATCGCTTTAATCGAGAAAATGGTTACAATTCGCGAACGATTGCAAAATTTAAAACAAGCACTAAAATTTATTTGACATCGCTAAATCGGTAAATACATAAAAATTAGCTATAATGATAAAGAATAAACTTTTTGTCAGGTGTTAAAAACAGGACAGAGCATTCCCTTAAAAAAATTAAGTTTATTGAGCTCTTCCTACCTGAAATATTATTTTTTTGTTTGCTTATAAAAAAAAACTTGGTCTTATTATATTCATTTAAATGGGAAATACTGCTTATAAAAAACTTGACCCTTTTTTTATTGAAATACCCTTTTTCGACCCCTTTTTGTGACCCTTTTCGAAAATTTCCAACGGTAACCCTGCTCTAGTCCCACAACAATCTACCTCACAAGCTTTTGAGTGGCGAATTCAACACGAGGATAAACTACGAGATGGTGATTGACCCCTCTCTGCATAATCTTTACCTACCATAAGGTTAAGTTACTTTTATCTTTAAAGCGTGCTAGCAAAAATCAAGCGATTTTGGTGTTGTTAAAATTACGGGATCTATTTCGGATACACACTTACTTGTGTTGTCGTTGAAAAAAAGTTGTTTTCTGCTTTACTTGGAGAATTAGTTAGCGAAACGTGGGTACACATTTTAACATGTTAACACTAATATGAAATCAATGTGATGTGGATGGATAACACCACTTTTGAGCTGACGGCCTCAAATTAAGTAAAAGTGCCTGTTATTGGTGGCGATTTCTACTAAAAATGGGTTTTGTTAATAAAGATAGTTCTAGTAAAACCATTTCACAGCATATTCCATAGGCTTATACCACTTTCAAATATAGCAGCTCATTTGTTGTTGAAATTCAAACGAAATGACAAACGATGAAGATACAAAGATTACTTTGAGGGGTTCTATTGAAAACAATGTGTTCCCCTGCCAAAGTAAAATTATCAATCTTAAAGGTTCGTGGCTGTGAAAAGTGAACAAGTTGCTTAGATAATGGTTGTTGGCAACAATATTAAGTGCAAAAAGCTATAAATTTAACAGGGTGACACAGAAAAACATTTGTACAAAATGTAATATTAAAAAAAATAATTGCGAGAGTCGTTTCAGAAGTCGTTATACGATATAGAAAATTTAATTGGCAACATACTATTGCAATGTACAAATATAAAAAATTGGGTGACTTTTGCAATTCCAAGCTGATACAACTGTACTTATCCATTAGGAAAACAGTGCTACCTAAAAAGAGAATAAAGAAAAATTATATACAAATTAATTTATTTTAATAAAAAACAAGTTAGAGTGCTATATTCGGCTGTGCCGAATCTTTGATACCCTCCACCGGCAATTCGAATGTTTAAGGGGTAATATCTGCATGATGTCTATTTATTATTATTATCTTAAACTGTGACGATTTGTTATTAATTATGGTTTTAGGCGACTAAACTGTTTTCCGGTAGTAGGGTTTATATGGGGCCTAGGGTAAATTATGGACCGATCATCACGAAATATCACAGCGTCATTTCTAGTCCTTAAAAACTGTGACGTACTAATTTCTGTTATGATAGCATTATTAAATCTGGTTTTAGGTGTACTAAACTGTTTTCCGGGAGTAGGGTTTCTATGGGGCCTAGGGTAAATTATGCACCGATCTTCACGAAATTTCACAGTATCATTTATAGTCCTTAAAAAATGTGACGAGCCAAAATTTGTTATGATTGCATTATTTTTTACGGTTTTAGGCGTACTAAACTGTTTTCCGGTAGGAGGGTTTATATAGGGCCTAAAGTAAATTATGGACCGATCGTCACGAAATTTCACAGTGTTATTTCTAGTCCTAAAAAACTGTGACGTACCAAATTTTGTTACGCTAGCGTTATTTTCTATGGTTTTAGGCGTACTAAGCTGTTTTCCGGGAGTAGTGTTTATATGGGGCATAGGGTAAATTATAGACGGATCTTCACGAAATTTAACAGCGTGATTTCCAGTCAAATAAAACAAAGTTTTGCAAAATCTTATCTCATTCCGTGCCTTGTTCCAGCATTTATGTTATTTTTTGTAACAAAATTATAAATTTTTTTAGGTGGTGGTTCCACATTTTGATTCATAGCTCTGGTCCTACTGAACCGATTTTGCTGGATTTCAATACCAAACTGCTCAGGATAAGTACCAGCAAATTGGTAGCAAGTTTGTTCATTTCTTTTGAGATGTTCGAAAGTGAGCGTGTTTTCAACAGACGGACAGACAGACGGACATGGCTAAATTGACTTAGAATTACTCAAGGACCCAGAATATATATATTTTATGGGGTCTGAGATGAATAATAAAAAAGTTTCACACGGAATGACAAACTTATAGCGATTTGTTTTCTGAGAAATATGTTGCATAAATGTTACATGCTGTACACAAAAGAGATAGAGCATGTAACATTTATGCAACATATTTCTCAGAAAAGAAATCGCCATTAATATACTGTCTTCACAACTAATTGTGGTGGAGGGTATAAAAAATAATAAATAAGGATATAAATTATAAACACATGTCGCATACTAAACAATAAACCTTCACAACTCAAAATTTTTTGAAATCGCTTTTTTGTTTCATAAACCAGTTCAAAAATCAAATCTTTAACAACCACGAAAACTTCGTTTGCGGTAATGCCTTCATTAACTAAAAAAAATACTGTTACTGTGAAGCTCAATTTTTAAAACCCGTTTTTTTAATAATTTAAAAATTTATTAAATTATAAGCCCCGTTTCATGAACACTTATTAAATTTTACAAACTTTTATTGATTAATGCCCTGTTCAACGATTTCTAAGAAAGACTTCGTTCGCTTAACTAACATGTTAAACAAAAACAATATACATAATTTGTTTTTATACCCTCCACCACACTTAGTTGTGAAGAGGGTATATTAAGTTTGTCATTCCGTGTGAAACTTTTTTATTATTCATCTCAGACCCTATAAAGTATATATATTCTGGGTCCTTGAGTAATTCTAAGTCGATTTAGCCATGTCCGTCTGTCTGTCCGTCTGTCCGTCTGTTGAAAACACGCTCACTTTCGAACAACTCAAAAGAAATGAACAAAATTGGTGCCATATTGCTTGTAGTTATACCAAGCAGTTTGGGATTGAAATCCAGCAAAATCGGTTCAGTAGGACCAGAGCTATGCATCAAAATGTGGAACCACCATCTAAAAAAATTTATAATTTTGTTACAAAAAATAACATAAATGCTGAAACAAGGCACGGAATGAGATAAGATTTTGCAAAAATTTGTTTTATTTGACTGGAAATCACGCTGTTAAATTTCGTGATGATCCCTCCATAATTTACCCTAAGCCCCATATAAACAATACTCCCGGAAAACAGTGTAGTACGCCTAAAACCGTAAAAAATAATGCAATCATAACAAATTTTGGCTCGTCACAGTTTTATAGGTCTAAAAATTATACTGGGAAATTTCGTGAAGATCGGTTCATAATTTACCCTAGGCCCAATAGAAACCCTACTCCCGGAAAACAGTTTAGTACGCCTAAAACCGTAAAAATTCATGTAATCATAACAAATTTTGGCTCGTCACAGTTTTATAGGACTACATATTATACTGGGAAATTTCGTGAAGATCGGTACATAATTTACCCTAGGCCCCATAAAAACCCTACTCCCGGAAAACAGTTTAGTACGCCTAAAACCGTAAAAAATAATGCAATCATAACAAATTTTGGCTCGTCACAGTTTTATAGGACTACAAATGATACTGTGAAATTTCGTAAAGATCGGTACATAATTTACCCTAGGCCCCATATAAACCCTACTACCGGAAAACAGTTTAGTACACCTAAAACCAAAATTAATAACAAATCGTCACAGTTTAAGATAATAATAACATCATACAGATATCTCTCCTTAAATATTCGAACAGCCGAATATAGCACTTTAACTTGTTTTTTTTTTCAATTTAAGCAAAGCGAACACAGTCTTCATTTGGAAATATGTAATTTAACAGGCAGTAAAATTTGCATAGAAAATTTGTTTTGTAAACCTTTGCACAAAAAAAAAATCAACGGTTTGGTAGTGCAATAATTTTTCATTGACAGTATTTTAAACTACTTTACAATTACTTTACAAATTAGATAACAGCTGTTTTACGGAATTATTGGTTGTAAAAATTTACAAAAAGTTGTTTGATAATTTTGTGAAATTGTTTTAAAATGCTACGAAGCAGTTCAAAAGAAAATATTATCGCAGCATTAATAGAACTACACCAATCGTTGGCCTTTTTATAAGATGCCTTAAATTATCGTACCTTCCACCTTAAAATATCCCAGGTTGCATCGATACCGCTTTTTTCAATAAATTTTCTGTGAAACATTTGAGATGTTGCTGTGTAAATTATAATAATAAAGAAATTGCTTTTGAAAAATTACGGACTTCTCTTAAATAATAACCTCTATGTTTTCTGACTCCTCCAAATAATCCAAAACAGTTTTTATATCATCTGCCGTCCACTTTTTGTTGAGTTTTTCTCTTTTTAATTTTTTATTAAGAATTGTCGGCTCCATTTCTTAAATTTTGTTTCACGATTCTAAATTATTGTTTACAAATGTTAGCTGTTCGAGTATCAGTGATGTAAACGCAATACATGTAGCAAAAGCTAAACAGTTTTAGTGTTGCGCAAAAGCAATGATGTGACAATTGCAATTCTCTATATTTTGTTGTTGGATTGCAAACAAAAGCTACAATATTTTGCATTTGCACTTTCGCAAGACCATTCGCATACACTGAACTCCGCTCAGTTAAAATCGTCGAAAACAAGGTTGATTTTACCGTTATCGGTAGTGATTTTGCTTCATAGTTACTTCATCTTAATTTAACATGATTTTACAATAACTTGCGAACAACATTTTTTTATTTTAAAATTTATTATTTATTTTATAGTTATAACTATTATTCATGTTAATTTAACATTGCAGTAAAGTTAGAGCAAAATCTCATTTATATTGAAATAACAATCCGAATCACGTTGAATTAAACTTATTTCAAGTTGAAACAACGTGAATTTCATGTATAATCAAATTGGTTTGATTGTGATACAACAGTGAGAAGAAGCTTCAGAGACAACATATGCATTTATTTAAGAATAATTCTAAACACTTACCCGTGAAACACATGTATCACTTATTTTGTTTCCCCCTTTGTTAACAGAAGCATCAGCAGAATAGCCCGATATGATTTTCGTCATCATTCTACTTTGAAAACTTGATATACTATTTGACATAATAATTTTAACTAAAAAATACGACAATTGTCTTCTTTTTATAACAAACTTTTAAACATGAAAATGAAAATATGAATGTTTTTCTTTTTATGGTGTTGTTTTTCGTCTATACAAAAAATGTAAAACAGGTTTTTATGATTTCAATATGGAACAATGATATTTTAAAATTTTTCATTTAAAAGTAATTTAAAACAATGGTAATTTTAAAAAGAGCCATACTTTTGCAGAAATTTACATGCATGTACACTAGACTGGTCGGAATTTTTTTTTTTTTAATTTAATTGTTTGCGCTGCTTAAAATATGAGGTTTGGTGTAAGAAATCATGATCTAATTTTTCAGGTCAATCCGACGGTGCCTAGCATTGCCGGGTGGGACCCAAAGTTCCCCATATTATAAAAAAACATCTTTTCTATCAGATCTTTATAGTTATATTAGTTGAAAAGCCGAAAATCAATAATATGGCTTCGTTACGATCTTCCGCAGTGATAGTACTTCAAGTGTGCCAAATTTCAGCTTCCTATGTTATCAGATGGCTTTAAAAAGTTGCGGAAAGAATAGGACATACATGCAAACATCCTGACATACTAAGAAATTATATATTGTATAGATAAATTAACATATGTTCGCGCAACTCAAAAACGCTTTAGCTTATTAAAAAACTAAATAAAACCGAAATTCCACAATAAAATTTACTTTAAGAAACTTAAAACATTTTCTTTATGTTAGCTTTGGTTTTCGAGATATAGCGTTATTTCGAAAATTAAGGAGGTAGCACAACATATGTTCGCGTAACTCAAAAACGCTTTAGTTTATTGAAAAACTAAATACAACCGAAATTCCGCCATAAAATTAACTTTAAGAAAGTTAAAACTTTTTTCTTTATGTTGGCTTTGGTTTTCAAGATATACCGTTATTTCGAAAATTAAGGAGGTTGCACAACATATGTTCGCGTTACTCAAAAACGCTTTAGTGTTTTGGACAACTAAAAAAAACCGAAATTCCGCAATAAAATTTACTTTAAGAAAGGTAAAACGTTTTTCTTATATGCGCAGTCGTTTTAAAAACATAAATGTTTTTTTTTTTCTGGAAAAAAAATTTCGGAATTTTTGTTTTTAAAAATTCATAAAAAATTTTAAAATCTAGCTATGCTTCTAATTTTATGCAGACATATAAAAAAACAATATTGCAAACAAAACAAGCTATAAATGATTAAAATCTGTTAACAACTTTTGATTTTATGTATTCACAAAAGACGAAAAATTTTAATTAATTTAAGAATTTTATTAAACCGCCACATCTTTTGTGAATACATAATTATTGCGTAATTTCGGTTTTTTTTTAGTTTTTCAATAAGCTAAAGCGTTTTTGAGTTGCGCGAACATATGTTAATCTATCTATACAATATATAATTTCTTAGTATGTCAGGATGTTTGCATGTATGTCCTATTCTTTCCGCAACTTTCTGAAGCCATCTGATAACATAGGAAGCTGAAATTTGGCACACTTGAAGTACTATCACTGCGGAAGATCGTAACGAAGCCATATTATTGATTTTCGGCTTTTCAACTAGTATAACTATAAAGATCTGATAGAAAAGATGTTTTTTATAATATGGGGAACTTTTGGCCCCACCCGGCACGGCTAGGCACCGTCGGATTGACCTGAAAAATTAGATCATGATTTCTTACACCAAACCTCATATTTTAAGCAGCGCAAACAATTAAATTAAATTTAAACAAAAATCCCATACAAGATGCGACCAGTCTAATGTACACCCTGCAAATAAAATTAGACCGCCTGATCCGTTTTGATAAAATGGACTACTCCATGGACTGGTCCAATTCATTTGAATTAAAAATGAATTGCATTTTGTCCAATTCAAATGAGTTGACTCAAATTTCATTCAATTCATTTTTTTGTGTGAAAAGAATTAATTCAAAATTTGCTAATTCAGTGCATGAATGATTCACGAATTAATTCAAAATGAATTATTCATTTACATCTCTGGTTTGAATGCATGTTAATTTAACAAGATTAATTTTTGATTTTAATGTAAAACAGGTTTTTATGGTAGTAAATATATAAGATTTCCATAAATTTATAAAATGTTTAAGATTTGTTGATGTAAAATTCTTTTGATTTAATTTTAATAAGGCGGAAATTGTACACTTCATCAAAATTGTCAATCTACCATCGTTTATTTAGCTCCTAAAATGCACATACATTTACACCCAAACTTATTGTAGCACCGCCAAATTTAAAGAAAGTGATAACTTTTGACGGAAGCAAATGCACTTATAGCAGTACGAGATTTTTAAAATGATTCATTCGCAGATCAATACGAACATTTAGGTAAAACATAGCGTAACTTTTGTTAAATTCCCTAAATGAAATTCTCACTAAAACAATATGTGTGCTAATAAAAATATTGTTTATAAGTTCAAATTTTTCTTTGTATTAGAAATCTTTAAGATTTCTAAATAGCAAACCGCATTACTACATTCTACTCAGCGACTAAGTTATTTAGTCAGTCAGTCATTCAGCCTCTCAATTAATAGGAACATAAAACAGCGACAAATCGTTTAAAATGTTAAAAAAACAGACAGTGTGTAAGAATGCGCTCAGAAATTAAATATCGTACATTAAACTTTATTGGAAATATATTTCTAAAGGCCAATTTCCCCAACTGTATTTGAATATCATTTCATATTTATATATATCGGGTGAATTTTTTAAGAGCTATAGGAAAGTTTAAAAAAAAAACACATACAATTCAGAAAAATGCATGAAATCTTTATTTGAATCAATAGTACAGTCCATATAATTTAATGTTTGAAGATTATTTCATGCAAATGTTGACCGTGACTGCGCCTCAAATGGTCCATCCGCTTAGTCCAATTTTGGCATACTCTTTTCAACATTTCGGCCGGTATCTCATGAATAAATGCTTCAATGTTGTCTTCCAATGCGTCAATTGAAGCGGGCATGTGTGTTTAGACATGAGCTTTAACATCGCCCCACAAAAAATAGTCTAAAGGCGTTAAATCGCACGATCTAGGCGGCCAATTGACCGGTCCCGAACGTGAAATAAAATGTTCACCGAACTCGCCTCTCAATAAGTCCATTGTTAAGCGTGCTGTGTGGCACCGTTTTGTTGAAACCACATGTCATGCAAGTCAAGCTCTTGCATTTTGGGCAAAAAAAAGTTGGATTTCAGCTCACGGTAGCGCTCACTATTCAAAGTTACGTTACGATTCGCATCATCTTTGAAGAAGTACGGTCCAATAATGCCACCAGCCCATAAACCGCACCAAACTGTGACTTTTTCTGGATGCATTGGTAGCTCTTGCAATGCTTCTGGCTGATCTTCACTCCAAAATCGACAATTCTGCTTATTCAATTCAAAATTCAATAATTTGCAAGCGTTGTTCGTTTGTAAGACGATTCATGGTTAAATTATAGACCAAACTGAAGATGTTTGACAGTGAAGCAAAACACGAAACGTGCGTCAGCTGTTTAATTAGATAAAAAACTAATTCAATTTGCACTATCTTAAAATAAATAGTATCAATGAAATATTAACAAAGTTTTCTTCCGTAATGTTGTAAATATATATAAGTAAAAGTTTAATTCACTTGATTAAATTGTTAATGAAAACTGATTTTATATTTGATTAATAGTTTAAATGAAAAAAATAATAAAAATTATTTAATGAAAATTAAATTAAATGAACTTTAGCCTGATTAAAATATTAAAAATTTTATTTAAACCATAAGAAATTCAACAAAATAAACAAAATATTAATTATTGTTAAACAGCTAACTTTGAGGCCTCAACTGTTGCCTTTAAATTTCTTTCAATTTGCAATACACTTTCAGTTTTTATACCCTTCACCTCAGGTGGAAAAGGGTATATATAAGTTTGTCATAACGTTTGTAATTTCCACAATATTGATTTTAGACCCCATAAAGTATATATATTCTGGGACCTTATGAGGAGAGAACTTGATTTAACCATGTCCGTCTGTCCGTCTGTCCGTCTGACCGTCTGTCCGTCTGTCCGTCTTACGTTTGATATGTGTTTTCCGGATAATCCAGACATGATAGCGGCTAGGTTGTTTTACATTTATGTTACATACAGTCCACCATTTCTTGCTATTGAAATTCAGCCAGATCGGTCCAAAAATGACGTAGATATGAGCAAAAAACCACGACTACCTCTAAATTTTTCGAAAAATCCCTTGTTGTTGTTTTATTTTTTTTATTTCTGTATATCTTGAGAACGGCAAGAGCTAAAGTTTCCAAATTAGGTACACACATTTAGGTTGCCAATACACACCATCCTAAAAATGTGGGCGGGATTGGAGAAGTGGGCGTGGTACCTCCCGTACAAAAAAATTTAAAATTTTATAAAAACCTAAATTTAAGGGCTGCCATATGTCCTATGGATATGACTTATATATCAAAATATCGGAAATCTTTAGTAGAACATATTTTATAAAAAACTCGGAAAAATCGGTTCAGATACAAAAAAGTTATGACCAAAATTAATTTTTTTTTTAAATACCCACTTTCGGGAACCATAGATCTCCCCGAGTCCAAGCTTTATAACTAAAGTAAATGGTAAATTTCTTCTTCAACACGTCGGTATATAAATCTGTCAAATCGGTTAAAAAATGGCTGAGTTATAATCAAAATACTGAAATCCCAAAAATTACTCTTTTTATACCCTTCACCTCAGGTGGAAAAGGGTATATATAAGTTTGTCATAACGTTTGTAATTTCCACAATATTGATTTTAGACCCCATAAAGTATATATATTCTGGGACCTTAGGAGGAGAGAACTTGATTTAACCATGTGATGTCCCTCTACCCCCCCCCCCCCCCTTTCAATTGCTTACATATACTAGCATAATGCCCAATATGATTTTCGTTATCACCCTTCTTTATTATTTCATCTATTTAACGAAAATATTTTTACAAATAGAAACTAGGAATTTTTGTGTTTTTTGCTACTTAAAAACAGTTCACACAGTTGCAAAACATTTTAAGGCAATTTTAATGACAATATTGTAAGATCTGACCATCGTCTGTACGAAGCTTAACACACTAGCACTTTTTAAATTGACCACGATATTGCTCTCAATTTTACTTTTCCGTTTGTTAAACAATTTTACGTTCAATTTAACAGCTGTTTACAAGTTTAAAGAGAAAATATTTCGTTTGTTTTTATAAATTGTTTTCCTGATGACATCTTGCAGTCTACGTTACAGCTTTAAATTATGTAAATTTTGACAAACAGTATATGCAAAAGACTATCAAGAAAAACTTGATTGTGTGCCTGCAGGGTAAGACACAAGCTCTATGTTTACATTTGCCCTTTAAGTTCTACTGATAGAAGAGTTCAACGAGAAAAAAGAAAGACAAAAAAAAACAAGAAAAAACTAAATAAATTTTGGGAATACAAAATTTTTAATAAATGAGAATTTGTTCGTCCGGCTTAAAAAAAAAACTGAAATGGCAACTTGCTTTGTTTTGATTTTTTTGTGATAAGAACAAGTTGTTTTTCGTTTTATTTTGTTTTTTCTTACAGCCATACCTAAACAAGAGCGGAAAGCGTTTTTAAGCTGTCAAAAATTCCATACAATTTGTATGAAGCATCCCTAAATAGCGCGGCGTCAACGGCTTAGAATTGGAATATCCGATTTTGACAGCGCGTTTAATAGTTAAGTTGGCCGCTATTGTTAATAAATAATGGCAATTTAGTTTTTTTGTTGTCTGTTTATTTCTATTATGTGGGTTTTATTAAACTAAAAAGTTAACACTACTGTTTGTGGCACAAGGTTGACGCTCTTGTTTAGGTATGGCATATCAGCGTAAAAGCTAAGCGGAAGAAAATGTTTCGCCTTCCGCTCTTGTTTAGGTACGGCTGTTAACCTACTTACAATTACAATTAATGTTTGGAGACTTCCAAACATTAATAAAATTTTTTCGGAGAATGTTTCCTGTTGATCTGGCCTAAGCAACCAGTGAAATGCGCATAGCAACTAGCTTATCCCCCAAAAATTAATGACTGTGCTTTTATCAAGAATAAAAATTGGGAATTAAGCCCGACAAATAAAATCTTATTAAAATGTACTGTGGACCTCAAGAAGAATTCTGGACAAAAAGTATGAGCAACAGAATTAGGGAATAACATGTAAATCAATTAAAAATAGATAATCATTCACAAAATATCATTTGGCTTAAAGATTTATATTTGACTATTGACTGCCAGCCAGGGCAGCCAGATTTGCCAATTAATCGTCATTTTGACAATTTTTTGTTCCGAAATAAGCAAAGTGCCGATATGCTGATTTTTTTCGTTCGTTTTGTAATCTTAGAATGTTTAACAGGCGTACCTTAACAGGAGCGGAAGACGAAACGTTTTCTCCCGCTTAGCTTTAACGCTGATATGCCTTACCTAAGCAAGAGCGTCAACGTTGTGTCACAAACAGTAGTGATAACTTTCTTGTTTAATAAAACCCACAGATTATAAATAAAAATAGAGATAAGAACGCTAGATTGACGCCGCTATATTTAGGTATGCTTCATACAAACTTAATGGGCATGACACATTTTGAAAACAAGAAAACGCGTGCCGCTTTTGTTTAGGTACGGTTGTAATATGCAAGCCTTAAGAAAATCTTTAAATGATTATTTTCAGAGTACAAAAAAATACATACGTTGTTTATCTTAAGTCAAACCATCATCGAATGAACCTTTTACGACTCTCTGTATAAATCATATTTTTTTTTATAAAAATCGAACAAAAATTTAAAAAACAACCAGTTATTTTATTTTTTTTTTTTTTTTTTTTTTTTGACTATTTTTCGAAACGTGAAAGACGATTTTTTTATTTTTTCTCATTGAAAATCATTCATAATCAATTCTTTTAAATTCTATTACGATTCTGACAGAAATTTTGCGACAAAGTTAAAGTTATCAGACTAAGCTCATTGTAATAAACTACTTATTGCATTTTTTGGGTGTATACAAAACAAACGATCAAAAACAAAGTACACTCTATATGCACCAACACAAGCGCGGGATGGGAGGAGAAGATAATTTTCTTGATTGAATTAAAATTTAAGTCGTACTCATCAGCCTCAAAGTGAACAAAAACACAATTTACACGAAAAGAAAGAACTTTTTATTGGAAGGCAACTAATAAATAAATAAAGTGTTCTGCTGAAAAATGTCAACATAATACAATCAGTTTTTCGCGATACGCCAACGGAAGCACGTAAAAGAGAAAATAATTTTTTCACTAACTAAATTTTAAGTCAAACAAGAGTTTGAAGTTAAATAGCAAAAAAAAATAAAAAAAAATATAAAATGAAACATTTTATTACTTTAAGTATTTTAATACTTTCACTCTTGATAATTCCATCAAAGTGTGATCTTCGGGAATGTGATGATAAAGATTTAACCTTGCTAACTGATATACCACGCCCGAGTTCCGAAGAGCCTGAAGAAAATCTTCGTGACCTCATGAGGATGTGGGTCTGTTCAATGAAAAAGAGTCTCAAGCAATTTGGTGAAAAAGTAAAAGAAAATGCAGAAAAACTACATGACAATGTTGGAGAGGGTGTTAAAAAATTCGCCATTAAAGCGAAAGATGTTGGTTCTGACCTTAAAACAAAATTCCACGATTTTAAGGAGCGTTTACATAAAGATTCCGACGAAACGGTAGTTTCCGATAAAAAATTCTTTTTGGAAAATGTTGAGATAATTAATCCTGATATTTTTAAAGCTGATCAGGAATGTGGTCACGGTCATATCTTAGACTCATTGGGTAATTGCAGGAAGTTAAGAAAATAAGATTGTAACAAAAAAGGATCGTATTGTCAAAGAACTTAAAATGTTAACCAAAGTTCCAAAAATTACTTTTCAAGATAAATTTGTGTGTGTTTTTGTATGAGTTGATTAAAAAAAATGTGTAAAAGAAAATATATTTTATTAAAGTTAATAAAGATAATTTTTTTTCTAATGGACTTGAAAGTTTTAATTTTTATATTCTTATACAAGAACCAGTACAGAAGAGTAGCTGAGCTACAACTAAAACTCATTTCAAACTGAAATACAACTGAACTAGAACTGAACTGAACTAGAACTGAGCTAGAACTGAACAAGAGCTGAACTAGAACTGAACTAGAACTGAACTAGACCTGAACTAGAGGTGAAGTAGAACTCAACTAGAACTGAACTAGAACTTAACAAGAACTGAACTAGAGCTGAACTAGAACTGAACTAGAACTGAACTAGAACTGAACTAGAACTGAACTAGAACTGAACTAGAATAGAACTAGAACAGAACTAGAACTGAACTCGAACTGATCTAAAACCGAACTAGAGCTGAACTATAACTGAACTACTGGACCGTTACTGAACTAAAATTTAACTAGGATTGAAATAGAACTGAACAAGAACTGAACAAGAACTGAATTAGAACTGAGCTAGAACAGAACTATAACTGAACTTCAACTAAGCTAGAACTGGAATTGAACTAGAACTGAACAAGAGCTGAACTAGAACTGTACTACAACTGAACTAGAACTGAACTAGAACTGAACAAGACCTGCACTAGAGCTGAAGTAGAACTCAACTAGAACTGAACTAAAACTGAACAAGAACTGAACTACAGCTGAACTAGAACTGAACTAGAACTGAACTAGAACTGAACTAGAACAGAACTATAACTGAACTAGAACTGATCTAGAACTGAACTAGAACTGAACTAGAACTTAACTATAACTGAACTATTGAACTATAACTGAAATAAATTTAACTAGGATTGAACTAGAACTTAACAAACACTAAACTGAATAACATGTGAAATATAACTATGGCACAGTAGTAAAAACACTTATTCGTTATTTGTTCACATATACTTTTATAAATTCTCCATTTTTATACATGTTTTTACAAACACAATTCACTATTTAACTCAATTAATTCATTCAATACGGTCACATATACCAATATGATTGGCTATAAATCCTTCAGGGCACAAATACTGTGATATTTCCTCATTTGGAATTTCCGTTGAGTTGACTGAATTCTCTGAAGTAATTGAAGAATTATTTTCTAATTTAATTGGTGTTTCATCCGTGTCTTCCACCAACTTATCAACAAATTGACCAAAAGAATTTAGAATACCTAAACCCAATAGTTTAGCAGCTTCTTCCAAACGTTTGGCTTCCTGTTGCATTTCAGCCACCCAGGGCTTAGCCTTTTCCAGTGTACACTGTATATTGTGAAATAGTTTATTTAATGAATTTTTGTTTTCCTCTCTATTATTGTTGTTAAAATCGTATTCATCAGTACTGTTATCCGCAGTGGTTTTATAATCCGCCAATTCTACAGTTGGTTTACTGTTGGAGCACATTATGGAAGCTGCTTGTATGTTGCCCACATCCTTGAACAACAGAAATATAAAAATGAGGAATATTCCCATGTTGTATCCTGTGTTGGTTCCTTGGCAGTTCAAGCTGCTGCCTCTACGCATGAGTTTGTTGTTTGCTTTATAAAACTTCAATTTAAACTGTTAACTTGCAGTTTATCGATTATCCAGATTGGCCAAAAGAATAAAGATGTTGTTGGTTAATGCTGCTGCTGTTACTCTTTTAGCTCTTGCTTTTACCATCAAGTATAAGTTTTGTAAGAACAACATGGAGCAGAAGTAAAAAAGTGGTTAAGTAACTGTCATGATTTAGTGGTTTATGGTCAAATCATGATTTTTACTTTTTTATTGTTTGAAATTTCTTTTTTTCTTCTCGTTCTTAAATTCTTTGTTCATCAAGTACATTAGTGTTCTACATTCCACATCAACCCATACAAGACAAATTTGTCTGTATTGAATTCTTTGTGTTTTACTGTGTCTTCAAGAATGAATTTCTTAAGCTAAAGTAATATTAAAATTATTTTTCAAAAAAAACATGGATTGAACAACATTCCATTACTATAACAAACATGCTACGCGAACTTCATTCATTTGATGCAAATATTTGTACCCTACGACAACAGTGATGCTAAATTTATGCTGAGCTCCTTAATAATGTTATATTTAAGTTTCTGTTTCTTTCTGAATTAAGAAAATTCTCTTCTCTTCACTTTAACCAAGTATACAATTTTGCAATTCGAAAAGATTTATTAAATTCGTGTAAAATAAAATGATAATTACAATTGTTGTCTGCCATACCAAATCGGAATAATTTTCGACGTAAATTGTTCATCATTAATCCCCAATAGGTGGGTTCGAGTACTTTTATAGTAAAATGCAGTAAATTTCAAAAACTTCTATGTAAAAAAGCTGTTTCCAAAAAAAAAGGAAATGAAAAATTAGTAATACATAATTCGTAAAATTTAGGGAACAGCTTATGGCAAATGTAGCACTGAAAACTTTTTACACTTAACTCGTTTTCTTATCGGTACTCGATTTAATACATACATTTTATAACAAGAACATTTTAGGAAAATACGAACAAATTATTTAACTGTCATCTATCATATTTATTTCTATTTTTTTGTTTTTTTTATACCCTCCACCACAATTAGTTGTAAAGAGGGTATATTAAGTTTGTCATTCCGTGTGAAACTATTTTATTATTCATCTCAGACCCCATTAAGTATATATATTCTGGGTCCTTGAGTAATTCTAAGTCGATTTAGCCATGTCCGTCTGTCTGTCCGTCTGTTGAAAACACGCTCACTTTCGAACAACTCAAAAGAAATGAACAAAAGAAAGAAAGAAATGGTACCAAATTGCTTGTAGTTATCCTAAGCAGTTTGGGATTGAAATCCAGCAAAATCGGTTCAGTAGGACTAGAGCTATGAATAAAAATGTGGAACCACCCACCTAAAAAAATTGATAATTTTGTTACAAAAAAATAACATAAATGCTGGAACAAGGCACGGAATGAGATAAGATTTTGCAAAAAATTGTTTTATTTGACTGGAAATCAAGTTGTTAAATTTCGTGAAGATCCGTCCATAATTTACCCTAAGCCCCATATAAACAATACTCCCGGAAAACAGTTTAGTACGCCTAAAACCGTAAAAATAACGCTAGCGTAACAAAATTTGGTACGTCACAGTTTTTTAGGACTTAAAATAACACTGTTAAATTTCGTGACGATCGGTCCATAATTTACCTTAGGCCCCATATAAACCCTTCTACCGGAAAAGAGTTTAGTACGCCTAAAACCGTAAAAATAACGCTAGCGTAACAAAATTTGGTACGTCACAGTTTTTTAGGACTAGAAATAACACTGTGAAATTTCGTAAAGATCGGTACATAATTTACCTTAGGCCCCATATAAACCCTACTACCGGAAAACAGTTGTGTACGCCTAAAACCGTAAAAAATAATGCAATCATAACAAATTTTGGCTCGTCACAGTTTTTTAGGACTATAAATGATACTGTGAAATTTCGTGAAGATCGGTACATAATTTACCCTAGACCCCATAGAAACCCTACTCCCGGAAAACAGATTAATACACCTTAAACCATAATTAATAATGATATCATAACAGAAATTAATACGTCACAGTTTTAAAGGACTAGAAATGACGCTGTGAAATTTCGTGATGATCGGTCCATAATTTACCCTAGGCCCCATATAAACCCTACTACCGGAAAACAGTTTAGTCGCCTACAACCATAATTAATAACAAATCGTCACAGTTTAAGATAATAATAACATAATACAGATATTACTCCTTAAACATTCGAACTGTCCGTGGAGGGTATCAAAGATTCGGCACAGCCGAATATAGCACTCTAACTTGTTTTTATTTGATTTTAATTTTTTTCAAATGTACTTGAATACTTTTTTTTTGCTATTGATTACTTAAAAAACAAGTGCAGTATTAAGTAAGCAAATATTTTACACTTTTGAAACGCAAAATAACTAAAACAAAAAAAGGTTTATTATTAGTTGGTATAAAGCCATATAAATTCTTCACAAACAAGTTTAATTAATTAAAAAACTTAGTCAAGAACTGTTACTTTACGCGCTCAGTTAAACGATTTTTAATAAATATTAGACTTCGATATCTTGTCTTTGCTCGCAAGTGTTTGCGAATTTCTGCTTATATCCAATTTTTACCATTCGTTATAGTTTTATGGGCTTTTAATCAATTTTAATGCTTGTTAAATAATATTAAAAACATTTCGGGAGTTATCGCTGTTTAAGCAAACTTTTCCGCATTTTTGCGAATTTCCCATAGTTTTCTTGGCCTTGCAGGCAATAGTCGTAAATTATTCACCCTGACGGCTTTTGTAATTCAAATATTATTCCATAGTGTACAGTTGGCTTAAATTTTTATCCATAACTTCTCTTCAATTAAATTTTTTTATTTTAACGTACTTCATATATATCGTTACATTCTAACTAAAATTCATTTAACTTTCATTTAAACCGTCGCAAAATTTCCTGTCGCCTAAAACAGAATCAAGAAATTATTGTTCCATCGACTTTCATAATACGGGTTAATATGTATTTTTTTACTCTCGTTTTAGTATTGGCAAGTGTAAACGATATGTTAACTTTAACCGAAAACGACAACAACGCGAGTACAGCTTGCCCACTCAAAGTAGTTTTACGAATAAAATGCAACCAAAATCTTCATTTCACTTTTCAGCCGTGTTGCCATTAAATTGTTTCAAAAATATTCAAGTACTCAATAAAAATGTCGATTTTTCATTTCGATGAAAAAAAACTCTTTTCTTTAAAAGATCTCTACAAATTTCGAATTTCATACTGGTCTGTAAATCTTAAAATTATTGACCTTTTTCGTATAACAAATATGATTAAAAAATACTGTTAAGTATCCTGAACACATGTCGCGTTCAATTTACTTCTATCACATACAGATCCTTATAAAGTTGGAGGTACACATTGTGTACTACACAACACGAGTTCAATGCTTTGATGCATTTTATACATCTGTCTAAAAAGTAGAATCAGTTTAATTGTATGTCGGGACAAAATGCCCGGGATCCATCACATTTTTCGCGACATAATACCGGGAAATTCGTGCGCGAATTCCCGGGATTTTTCTTAATTTAATTATAGCAACTTTTAGCCGTTAGGCCAAAAGGTATTAGGTCAAAAAACTCACTTTTAGATTTTGATTGGCTTTAATTAAATTTGTTATCTTTTGTTTGTTTTAAATCACTTTAGTCTACCACAAATCCTTTTTATCATTATCATCTGCTCTTAGAAAAAAAGTTTATGAAATACACCAAATAAATATTTTTAAATTTTACATAACGAAATACTACTCTTTCTGACTTACGATATTTTTGCCAAGGGCCAAAGAGATGTCAATTCATAACCGATAAGTAACACAGAAAAAAATAGTTTTCATATATGAATACGAAAATCGCATATTTGATAAAAAAAAAATTTGAATTTTCAGCGATGACGATTTTTGCATTATTGATAAAAAAGTTTGTAGGTATAGTTATTAAATTTTTAGTCTACAACCAAGTTTATTGAATCAATAAAAAAAAGTTGTTGCCCAAAATAATTTTTTTCAACAAAATGTTTACGTGATTTGTTAAAATTAATTGTTGGAAATGTTGAATAAATCAAACAAAATGTTTATCGAATCTTTATTTATTTATTTATTAATAATGATGTTCTAAATTCCCAATTTTTATTTTTTGATAAATACACTAAAATTTATTATTGGGGGATAAGCTAGTTTCTATGCGCATTTCGCTGGCTGCTTAGGCCAGATCATCAGGAAACCTTTTTCTAAAGACTTTGGCAAAACTAAAGATATTTAACGAAATAAAACTGTTAAGCGAATGAGAATTATGACCTATTAGAAAATGAACAAGAGTTGCAAAAATACTGTTTTGACGTTGATTCAAATATTTGTTTTATTGAACATCAAGAAATATTTAAATATTTCATTATTAAATATGTTTTATAGAGTGCTATTTTGCAAAAATTTTTTCATTGAATCAAACAAAAAGTTTGTTGAACAAAAATTATATTTTTAACAAACTGTGTTGTTAAAAATTTTCTTGAGATATTTTTTTCTGTGAAGGCAAAGTTTAATGCATTGCAATTTTGAAAGGAGAAGAGTAAATATGTACAGAATTTTTAATTTGTTCAAAGTCCCAGATTTATTTTATAAAAGTTGTTCCCACTTGCTTAAAATTTTTTTATGAATTTATATGCAAAGCAGCTGTATAAAAGATTTTTCGGATTAGATTCTGTAAGAAATGATGACAAAATTTATTAATAAAGAAAACGCCCTTTCGATTCGAAGAAAATATATTTGTTTAAAGGAATTACAAGTTTTGAAGGAAGTGCTAAGAAAACTGAAAGTGTCTAGAGATTATATAATGTTCCTTTGACTATAAAGGCAAACATCCGTAGAAAGGAAACGTATTTTTTCATTGAAATCTTCTTGATAAAAATTAGAAATAGGCTTTCAACGATTCTGTAAACGCTTAATGTGTACTAAAATCCTATTTTAAAAGAAATAATTTAACTTTTTTTGGTTCTATATAAATGCTGTTGGCTTTGAAATTACAAAAAAGCTTTATAAAATACATATCTGAAATTTAGCTTATAGAATAAATTCGAAAAATGAAAAATGTTGAATTAAAAAAATTCCATAAAAAATTCGTTTTTTAATTTTACAAAAAACAAAAATTAATAAAATTCGGTCTATTGTTATTCAAATATCTTTAAAAACTTAAATAACTAATTTTAATTTTTATTATTAATACGATTTCCGTATGACGTGCTAAATTCCCAATTTTTCATATTTGATAAATACACTGATTTTTGTTTGTTTAAATAAATAAGAACTGTTTTAGTAAAAGTAAAACTTTGCCTTGTACTTGAAGAATGCCAATGCATTTTGGACACATTTGTTTGCAGAATCCCACTTTGTTTCCAGATCATATCAAAAACATTTCAAATTTATTTTATTTTTTGTAATCCTTAATTTTTTTTTTGATATCTTTTTTAATTTGTCGGGCTTTTAAATTTTGCATTATAAATTAATTTGACTTGAGTATTTTCCTTATTTCCTTATTAGTTATTGTTTCACCTATATATCAGTAATTGGAAAATACAAATGCTAATTGACTTTTATTGTTATTTAAATTTTAAATATGTATATTTCTTTTCCTTTTTTTAAATGTATAATCATCTGCATCAACAAGCTCTTCAAACATTCCTTGATTACAAGAAACTATTTTGAAAAGAATTCTGAAGCATGTAGCCAGGCCCCCATTTTGCTACTACTGGCTGCGGTGGAAGATGAATCAAGGGATACATTTCATTAAAAATTGCAATATTATCGAATTGGCTTCTAAATTCTTTGCGACGCGGTATAACCCATGTGCCATGCAAGTAATTTGTTACCCATTGGAAGCCTTAACGATTTAAGGTGCTGCATCGGCTTAGAATACAAGCATCTTTTGTCGAAATCTTAAAAATCTTATATTTAAAGCAAAACTTCAAAACAATTTATTTATTATTTAAAAATTGTTTTTGGGAAAGTTTTTTTTGTGTATGTATTTAAAAATTTTTTAAGAACTTTTTTTATAATATGGAAATTAAAAAATCCTTAAAAAATGTCAAAATATGCAAAATATGCATTTAAAACATTAATATGCAAAAATATGCATTTTCGCCAATATTGTTGATACCATTTTAACGCAAATTTAATGATTCGGAAAGATAATTGATCGACATCGTTCTTAGACTATCGACAAAAAACATGCATTTGCATGGAAATCGCACCCCTTATTATAAGTCTAACAACACTTACTAGGGATGCCAATCGGGATTGATTTTAGAAAATCACGGGATTCGGGATTTTGAAATCTCGATCCCGAAATTCCGGGACTTGTGGATCCCGAGATTTCCCTGGGTTTCGGGATTTTTCGGGATTTTCTTTTTAATAAACAACACTTTTTATTTAAACTTGCGAAAACGATCTCAACTCCATAGTTAAGACTTATTTTTCAACGAAAAAATTAAAGTTGGAATGAAACTCTTAAAAAGAGAGTTTTATTTTTCCGTCAAAAATAAAACTCATTTGAGGAGTTTTATTTTCTCCGTCTGAAAATAAAACTCATTTCAGGAGTTTTATTTTTTCCGTCAGAAAATAAAACTCACTTGAGGAGCTTTACTTTTTCCGTCAGAAAATAAAACTCATACTTTTATTTTTTTTTGATACTATTTTGTTTATTTTCATGTAAAACGTCTAGAAATTAGTTTATTACATGTTTAGTTTGACGAACATAATTTTTTCCAAATTTTCTGCGGAAAGATTGGAACGTAGGTCGCTCAGAACCAATTTAAGAGCAGAGAATGCTCTTTCCACGCTCACCTGGGTTGCTGGAACACAGTGAACAATTTTTGATAATATATACAAATATGGATAATGTATTTTTTTGCCTCCCAGAACTCGAAAAGAGGTTTATCAATCGAAAAGGGCAAATTGAAGAAGAAATGTAATGAACTTTTAGAAAAATACCAATAAAATAAAAGTTAAAAAACTTACACGCTGAACTGAAATATAATTTTTAATAATTTTTTTTTTGTATAGAGAATAAAAATTCAGTAAAAACGAATATTTTTGTACGCAAAAGTTGATATATTAAATATCCCGAAAAATCCCGGGATTAATAAAAATAAATCCCGGGATTCGGGATTTCCCGTTTGGCATCCCTAACACTCACATGCAAAGCTCTTATTTATAAATTAAAAGCAGAAAATTGCACACCTTTCAGGGACCTACAAATATATATTTTTATGTATTGACAACAAAATAAAGTAATTTGTGGGAAACACTGATTACGTTTTATTCTAAATTGTTAAGCTAATTTTGATTTAATTATGACGTTCATATAAGCGTAGTGTATGACAAGAGTATTTGTGAAATACATTTATTGTATGTACTTCGCTGTGTAAAAAAAATATAAATATCTTGAAAATATAAAAAAACTAAGAAATAATCTTTTAAAAATACACTTAAACTGATTATAATAAAAATAAAAGAATTCTTCTCAGTACTTTTATTATGAAAAATTAGTTTACTATCTGAGTTACAGATAAAGAGGTCAATGTTTTTCTAGACTACAGATTGTTACAATTGATAAAAAGAATAAAATATTTAATATGGCTAAACAACTATTTACATTGATTCTAGTTACGTTTTTGGCAGTTCAATTTTTACAATCGGTGGATTCTTTCAAACTTTCAAATCTTTCCAAACGTTCCATCAAAGATATGACGGTTAATTGTAAAACGGTCACGCACAGTGGGAAGTGTCTAGACAATAACAAAAAACAAACCAGAAATTTACCAGGAAGATTTAACAACAGAAATGTTAAGCCAAAGCCATTGCAACGGGTAAAAAAAACCTTTAATACGTTTTTGACTTTATTAATAAGCTGAAAAATTTTTGGTTATCTTTTAAGGTCAAACAAGTTGAAAACACGGAAGAAGTATCCTGGATCAAAAAAATATTTGGATAATGGGATTTCATCAATATCCTGTGAAAATTTTAACTCGCTTTCATAAATGTGTAATTAATTTTAAGTGTAAGTCATTGTTTTATAAACTTGATGATTGATACACATATTTGGAATTACAGGATTAAAATATTTTTTAAACGTCCTGTTATAAGATTTTTTTATTTGCCATTTGTATACCGAAAAATTCTTTATATGTCAAAGTTTTTTTTTTTATTTTTCTTTTTATTAGAACAATAAAAATTCAGATAAGAAAAACTTACTGTTTATTGTTGCTGTTTTTGTTTAAGCTTTGATATTGTTTCATGTAAACCTGGAGCTTATAATTCTTATTCGCTAAACAGTTTTATTTGTATATCTTTAGTTTTTCTAAAATCTTTGAATGAAGTTTCCTGACGATCTGGCCTAAGCAACCAGTGAAATGCGCATAGAAATAACTTATCCCATCAACAATTAATTTCAGTTTATGAATAGTATGAAATGGGAATTTAGCGCATTTAAACGCAAGCTTGTTAAAAAACATTAGGTTTATACATAATCTGACGATAATATTATGCATTTTAATAGAAGAATCCCAACAAAAAACATAAAAAAACCTATGCTTTGTCATTTAATACGATACAAAAAACTACCGCGAAAACATAAAATCGATTATTGATGATTGCTTTTGGCTTATTAGTAGACTTTTATTATACCCACACCACAATAGTGGAGAGGGTATTATGCAATTGTGCTGGTGTGTGTAACGCCTTAAAATATTGGTCCTAGACCCACCTTAAATCATACCGATCGACTCAGAATCAATCGGCTGGCTGGCTGGCTGTCCATGTAACCTTGTGCGCAAGGTACAGGTCGCAATTTCTGTGATAATTAGATAAAATTTGGGACGTAGGCTTTTATTGGCACAAGGACCAAGCCTATTGAAAATGGGCCAAATCGTGGGACCACGAGGGAAGATAAGGGAAAATGTCTTCCTCCCAGAAACTAACAACCCGATTTTAATGAAATTTCAAACATAGATAGAACCATATCTTTATGGACACAAAAGGGATGCATTTTTTAAAAAATAGGACCACGAGGGGAGAAAGGGGCAATTTCTGCCTCTAAAACCGATTTTAATGAAATTTAAAACATAGATAGATCCATATCAATATGGACACATAAGCTAAACAGTTTTTCAAAAATTGGACCACAAGGGGAGGTAGGGGGCAATTTCTGCCTCTCACAAACGTTAAATTTAATGATGTTTATTAACATAGATAAATCCATATTTATATGGACATATAAGCATGATGTGTTTTTTAATACTGTGGTGTAGGGTATCATATGGTCGGGCTTGACCGACTATACTGTCTTACTTGTTTTGTACATATTAATGATTGTACAGCTATAAAATGTAATAAATATATTTGAAGCAGTTTGTCTTAAAATAAATTGTAAAAAAAAAAACTAACAGTACTGTTTGCTTTAACACATGTACATACTTTGATGCTCATCCCAGCGGGGGAAAAAGGAGTCCGGAGATGTTCATCCATTCCATACTCATATCTTTTTTACACACGCTGTCACTGGGCTGGCTAGGCCTTCCGCTCTCTCTTCTATCGCATTTACATAAGAATGGTAGCTGAATCAAAAAAAGAAAAAAAATTTTTTTGCTTTTACAAAAAACCATGCAAAATATTTTACTCCTTCTCTTCTCCCTTTCCATAGAAGGGAATGCTGAACGTGTATATCATCATTTATACGGAAAAGCCGAGGCTTTCTTTGGCAGTTACACAGAAAGAAAACAAGTCGGGATAAATTAAGTTTTTTCTAATTACTTTAAGTACGAGTCGTACTCGAAACTTCAAGGACGAATAACACTAAACCGTACATAAAACCAGTTAGAGTATAGATGATATCTATTTATAATTCATTTATCTTTATAAAAACAGACATCAGCATTAAAATTGGTTGCGGTTTAGACCTACATATATTAAATTATTGACCGACAATCAGAAAGTTTAATAATTTTTTTTGTAGCAGTTTTAACTAGCTTGAGTAAAATATCATGATTCGTAATAGTTTATGCCGAACTATAATGATTTTCAGGAGGGTTATTTATATTAAAAACATAAATTTCAAAACAGCGCACAGTGGTTCAGTAGTAGGACATAGTGGTCAAATGACGATGTTCGATTTTTTCACCGTTAGTTTGCTCTAATAATCACTATTAGTGGTACTACTAAAACATGCAAAAAGATTTGCAATCAGTTGTTTTTAACATTTACTTTTGTGCATCGGAAGTGAACAAATCAAAACAACTTTCCTTTTCTTTTTCAGCAGTGCTAATAAAGTTAATTTCTAGTGCGTGTTTTTTCAAAGAAAAAAACATTTTTGACTTATTGTTTTACAATGGATATTTAAGGAACAGGTATTTAACGTTATTATTATGTATTTAATAATTTTTTAAGCAAAACGTATTTTGCGGAAAGCGGTTCCACGACAAATCAATTTTCACGTATATTTTTTATGACGTTTTTTTCCCTAAAGGTATTAACTATGTTGCCGTCTTATGACGCTTTCAAGTTACATATCAAAATGTAACTCTATATCTGTACTTTTAATTTAAAAAGAATTTATCTGCGTTTGTTTGCGAATGTGCATGGTACAGAGCGTCTTCGTCTCTACGACTAGATTCATACATATTGAGCCCTAATAGCGAAAATGATGTAACCAACAACATTTAAGATGTTTGTTTTTTGATGAAAATCTATAATTTTTGATCATTTGCATCATCTTTAAAAATCTCATATCTCTGGGGAGTACCGTTACGAAATAAGAGGAAAAGCAATTTCAAACGAAACCCTAGACTTGAAGAAAAGTTAATTAAAAAAAAAGCTTATCCTGCAAAAAATTTTTTTTTTCTTATTTTACCCTAATTGGCCCATAAATACCGTAAACATAAATATTCATATTAATTTTGATTAATATAGCTGATTAAACTACGTATGACCACCTTCCTTAGAAACTTGAACCACTGTGCAGCGGTAAAATTAGTTTTAGCGTTTACAGTGAATTTCAGAAGGCTGATAGATATGGGATCTAAGGTAAATTATGGGCCGTATGTTACAAAATTGCATAAAATTTTTTTAGCCATTTGAAACTAATGGCGATTTCTTTTCTGAGAAATATGTTGCATAAATGTAACATGCTCTACACAAAAGAGATAGAGCATGTAACATTTATGCAACATATTTCTCAGAAAAGAAATCGCCATAAGTTAGAAGAAATTTTACCACAATAAATATATTTGTACAAATAAAAATATCGACGAAAGTGGACAAAAAAACATAATAAACAAATGTATTCAGGTTTTTAAGACAAAGTCTTGACAGAAAGAATACGAAAAAAACAGAGGAAAGGAGGCAACCTGTAATTTGAAATTTAAGTGATAATAACAGCAAATTTCGAACCACCAGTACTACTGGTTTAAGATTGATGTTTGACTGTTGGCCTAACGGGCACCGCAGTGGTGCAGTGGGTAGAATTCAAAGATCTTTCGACGATAGAATGTGGTGATTCTTGAAACATGGCAAGATCAACCCGGTTCGAATCCCAGCTCAGCCCAGAAAAAAAATTATCAATAAATTTTAATAAAAATTCCTTCCCTCAGTAAAAATAATTTAATGAAAATTAAATTTGATGAACTTAAGCCTAATTAAAGAATATCAAAAATTAAAAAATTAACAGTTCAACTAAAATCAAAATTGTTCTTATTTGCAACGGTTTTAGGAGTATTTACTTAATTTACTCGAGTGGGACTTATATGGGGCCTATAGTAAATTATGGACCGATCATCATGAAATTTATAAGTGTTACTGCTAGTCTTATAAAACTGAGAAGTATTTAATTTTATTCGGATAGCTTTATTTATTACGGTTTTAGGCGTACTAAACTGTTTTACGGGAGAAGGGTTTATATGGGGGCTAGGGCAAATTATGGACCGATGTTCACGAAATTTCACAGTGCCATTTCCAGTTGAATAAAACGAATTTTTGCAAAATCTTACATTATTCCGTGCATTGTGCCACCATTTATGTTAGCTTTTGTAACAAAATTATCAATTTTTCAAGGTGGTGGTTCCACATTTTGATACATATCTCTGATCCTACTGAACCGATTTTGCTTGATTTCAATCCCAATCTGCTTAGGATAACTACAAGCAATTTGACACCAAGTTCATTACTTTTGAGTTTTTCGAAAGTAAACGTGTTTTTTAACAGACGGACATGGCTAAATCGACTTAGAATTACTCAAGGACCCAGAATTTATATACTTTATGGGGTCTGAGATGAATAATAAAAAATTTTTACACGGAATGACAAACTTATTATACCCTCTTCACAACTAATTGTGGTGGAGGGTATAAAAATCCTTAATGGGATTACTTTCGAAAATCAATCCCGGAATTTCTTAAAATAAGTAAAAAGTTCTTAAGCAAAGTAAAAAAAAGAATAAACTTTTTGTTGTTTGTGCCACTCTGCAAGTAAAATTACAGTGAGCGTTTTAATATCATTTCACTTATCTAAGTTTGTTTAAGACACTTCAACAACACCACAAAAGTAGTTAAAAAACGATTTGCTTGTTGTGTGTAGAAACAAAACAATAACAGAACAAGACGAAAACACATTATTTTCATGTTTATAAAGTAAAATTTAAAGCAAGTTATCTCATTTAGTTTATTTTTCAGTTAAATATGTACATTAAGTTTTAAAACTAAAAATCATATCGGGAAAGGTGTAAAACGGATAAATTAAACAATCTTTTTGAAACTCTCCTTCTAATTTCACTTATGGTTTATTTCAAGTACGTAGTAGGGATTGAATCAAACTAAGTTTTACTTAAATCACTCTAATTTTCGGATTATTTTAAGTGCGAGCTTGGGATTAAATCAACTTTATAATTCTTAAATCAAGCGCATTTTGAGATTGATTCAATCTTAGTTTTATTTAAATCAGTCTCATTTTCGGATTATTTCAAGTACAAAATCGGGATTGAATATGGATAAGTTAAGTAATTTGTGATTGAAAATCCGAACTTGAATCAATCTTTCTGTACTTGATTCAAAAAAATCCGTTTATTTTTCTTTTGAGTGTAGATGTGAATGGTGGTTAAATAAAAAAAATAATGTTAAAGATGGGCTTTAATAAGGCCTGAAGTAAAAACGTCTTCTCCCGCTAGGATGATTTGTTCCTTTAATATTTTTTGGCTTTCGTTACATAGAGAAAAGTTGTTTTTAAGCAATCACTAAATAACCCTACAGCCACACGCTCAATAAAACACTTTTAAGTTGTTCACACAAACTGCTTATCAAAACTCGTTTGAATTAAAATGCGTGGCACAGGCTGCATACAAATCGATGGTAAATTTCACTTTAAAAATGCTTCCGACGAAGAATCAACTCAAAATAGTAGCTTTTATAAAAGTTATTTTGTAAGAAAATCCCAAGAATTTTTAAAAACTCAATTATTTTTTAAGAAATATATTTTGGAAAGGAAACACAAAAATTAAGTTGTGATCAGCACACAAAACGGCAAAACAAATGCTAAGGTTAATTTGGAAGTTATCGACATAGCTGTCAATTTAAAAATGTGAGTGGTTTGAGAATTAAAAGACAAAGCTTGATCGCGTGGCTGCCAAATAATTCAGTTGATTTTACAATTGTCGAGTAGTTGGTCTTTATTTATTTGTTTTTCTTACCTTTAGTTATATCGAGTAGAAAATTTTTTCATGTTCTCTTTATTAGGTAGCCAATGTTAAAACTTATACCGTTCCCTATATTGAATTTTCGTTATAGCGAGACTCGTTTATACTAAGCTTTGCCTGCATTTGTTTTTATTACACTGTACAACATAGAATTAAAATAATGACGTGGTTCTGACAATGGATTCTGGTAGAAGAGACCACAAAAAGTATACGCGTGTCTGCATTTTGAACTATCACATCGAATTTTTTTTTAGGGGAAGTTAAAGTTTCACCTTTTTGGCCTGTTCGTACAGCATGTCGGTAAATAGAACTTCATTTGTGTTCTTTACATCTGAGGTACAAGGTTTGTTCAGCAACTCTGTAGAAAATTTTACGGGAAACATTATTGTCAAATAACCTCTAACCCTCTAACTTTTGGTTTTAGTGGTAAATTTTACCTCTGCAGAGGTAACTAGATGCAATCACGGTTGATACCATCGAATGCCTTTTCGAAATTAAGGAATAAAATATAGAAAAAAGAAGAGTGATACACTGAAAGAAATATGCTTCATAAATCTAATGAAGCAATTTTATAAAATTTTTTTCATTAAATAAATAAAAAATTTCATTACGGGAATGAAATTTTACATGTATAAAGAAACAATTTCATTAACACTACGAAATTGAATTTCGTATTTTCGTTAATATTTTCCATTAAATTAATGGCAACTTAATAACTCTTTCATAAGAAAAATTCAACTTATTGCTATACATAATTTCAATAGTTTTTTTAAGATTAAAATGAACTATTAATTAAAATATTAAAATATTTTTAAGTTAATGCAAAAAATAAATCTTTTGTAACTTCATATTTTCCATGATAAATGTCACTAAAACAATGAAAACAAGATAAGAGTCTCTAACTTCAAAATACTTATAACTAAAATATGTTCTTCCTATAACTGTTGTAAAAACGTTTTTTTTAAATTTATTTTTTAGCGGTAGACATCAAAATATATGAACAAAATTTTAAATATTATTGTTTCATAACATTATTGAAAAAAATCCATTACGATAACGGATAAGCTAAATTTTAGCTAAATGTAAGAAATATTTAGGTTGAAAAACAAACAACGCGAAAGAAAAAACAAGAGCAACAAATGCTCACATTCTTTTTTCTTTAATTGTTAATTTAAATACACAAAATTTACGAAGTAGTACAAGCCAGAAAAATGGAAAGAAGGCAGATGAAGTTTTTCGGGGGCTGGAAAATGAATTTAGTACAATTTACTTAAAGGTTAGCTTATGAAAGTACAACATAACATGATGTAAACGAAATAAAATTAATAAAACTTGATAATTTGAAACAGGAATAAAAAAAAAAAAAACAAAAATCACAACAACTCAAAACGCACATTGAAAAAATAAATTAAAAATTTCATTCAAATATAAAAAAATTTATATTAAAATAATAAAAAAATTCTTTAAACGTTTGACATTAAAATAATGCAAAAATTTCATTGATTTTATAAAACATTACATTAACGGGGGGTTAATGTAACATTTTTATTAATCCAATGAAGGGTTACATAGGTTGAATTTTAATGTAATTTTACATTGGATAAATGTAAAAATCCATTGGATCTGTGAAGAAAATTCTTTCAGTTTTCGTGCCATGCCCACTTCTTCAATCCCGCCCACAAATGTCTGATGTTGCGTTTTGATAACCGAGATGCTTGTACCAAATTTGGAAACTTTAGTTCTTGCCCTTCTCCAGATATAAACATATTTATAATGTCTTTGTTCGGATGGTACCACGCCTAGTTCTACAATCCCGCCCATATTTTCAGATAGGTTGTATATTAGACTGGTCGCAATTTTTTTTTTTAATTTAATTGTTTGCGCTGCTTAAAATATGAGGTTTGGTGTAAGAAATCATGATCTAATTTTTCAGGTCAATCCGACGCGTCGGTGCCTAGCCGTGCCTAGTGGGGCCCAAAGTTCCCCATATTATAAAAAAAAACATCTTTTCAATCAGATCTTTATAGTTATACTAGTTGAAAACTAAATTTTATTGCGGAATTTCGGTTTTGTTTAGTTTTTCAATAAGCTAAAGCGTTTTTGAGTTACGCGAACATATGTTGTGCAACCTCCTTAATTTTTGAAATAACGGTATATCTCGAAAACCAAAGCTAACCTAAAAAAACGGCTAGCACCACTGGATTCATCGTACCCGAATTAGGTTAACAATCTTTCGTTCGTGTCATACTAAAATATTAAAAAACAAATACTTTAATCTTTCTATATATAATATATATAATTTCTTAGTATGTCAGGATGTTTGCATGTATGTCCTATTCTTTCCGCAACTTTCTGAAGCCATCTGATGACATAGGAAGCTGAAATTTGGCACACTTGAAGTACTTTCCCTGCGGAAGATCGTAACGAAGCCATATTTTTGATTTTCGGCTTTTCAACTAGTATAGGGCTGCCAGATGTTTGAACCTATCAACCAGGACACATGGAAAAAATGGATAAAAAATTATACCAACAGAAAAGTTTTTTTTTAATACATATGTGTGTAGTATATCGCACCCTAAATACTAAAGGGTCACAACTCAAAATTTTTCAAAAATTACTTTTTTCATAAATTAATTATCAAAAGGCATAGCAAAACTTTCTTCAAATTGGACTTTTTTAATAAGGGAACAAATTTTTTTTTTTTTTTTTTAATATTAGCACCATTTTTACATAAACAGTTTTTTGGCTCTCCTGATAATTTAAGAATTTTGAGTTGTTACCTTTTAGTATTTAGGGTGCGATATGTAAAAACCATCCAGTTTTTATTTTTAAATCCAACAATATATAGAAAAAAAAATTAACGTGTACTTCATGTACATAAAAACGATGAAAAATAATAAAAAGTTGAGCTTAAAATGTTCTAAGCTAAAATAATGTTCAGAAGATTGCACTTTTCCTAGAACTGCATTTCGGTCTTTGATATAGTTATAAAACAGGCAGCATGTCATATTAAAATCAAACTTACATTGAATAATACTCTCCAGTGTTTGAGTCTTTAACAAGTTTCTTTCCTTTGTCCATTGAGCAGCCTAAGTACTCAACTTGAAAAAAATCAAACTCTTTTGATTCTTCTTCAACCAACTCGACAACTGTCAAACTAATCAGTTGACTAAAGGCCCAACCAGAATGTGCATAAACAAACTTAAGCTACTGTCAAAAATAAACGAAAAAGCCTCTCAAATACATTTAAAAAAACAAAAACATTTGATTCCGTACGGAATGTGCGATTAGTTTCGAACTTTGCTTAAGAAAATTACAGTTTCATAAAATTTAACAAAAGTATTCGCTCAGTTGCTTAAGCCACGTTATTCACATTCTTGTTAGGCCTTAAGCCATACACGCTTTAATAAGGACAACGACCAACTCAGTTGACAATTGAATTGAAACGGGCAAGGTCTATCCAATAGTTCTGCGCAAGAAGCCAGATGTTAACTTGGTTTATTCCTCAACGACATCAAAAGTTGTTTACATTTTCCTTATACATGTGTACTTTTGTTTACGTTTTCGGTTTTTTGCACACATACATGCACACAAATCACATTTTTCCTTTTGTTTTCCCTATGTAGTAGTAAGATTTTGACAATGGCATGGAATTTTACACAAACAAAATGCCTGTTGTTTTTTTTGTATTGTTGTAGAAGTAAGCAGACCTAGTGGATAGGCCTTGGAAACGGGTATGGGCTGCCTTAGAGAAAGCAATTTGTTATCGGTTTTCGATTACTTATAAAAGTTGTTTACACGGAATAAATTTTTACAGCCACTAGTTGAAACAAAATTTGAAAGAGGATTGACTATCATCTAATATTATTGAAAGATTTTACCAGCTTTACACCAGATAAGTGTTGAATTTAATTATAGTTCTTTATAAAATTACCTTATGTTAGCAGTGTTATAACAGAAATCTTAACCTTTGTTACCAATTTAAACCAGCAACAAAACTAATTTGTTTGTCTTGACCTGTACAAAAAGCCTGGACAATTTAATAGTGGACCAGGACACCAGGACAAGTAGTCTAAAACCAGGACAATCCTGGAAAACCAGGACGTATGGCAGGCCTAAACTAGTATAACTATAAAGATCTGATTGAAAAGATGTTTTTTTATAACTAGGCACGGCTACACACCGTCGGATTGACCTGAAAAATTAGATCATGATTTTTTACACCAAACCTCATATTTTAAGCAGCGCAAACAATTAAATTAAAAAAAAAATCCCATACAAGATGCGACCAGCCTATTGTATACTAATAACCCAGCTAAGTTTACCAAATTTTGACAATCTCTTACCGTTGCTAAGATAAAAAAAACAATTTTGTACCACGTCCACTTCTCCAATCCCGCCCACATATTGTGGGAGGTTGTGTATTGATCGCCGAGATGTTTGTATCTAATTTGGAAAATTTGGCTCTTTTCGTTCTCAAAGATATAACAAAATTTATAATGTGTTTGTATGGGGAGTGCCGGGTCTACTTCCCTAATGGAACCTTTGGCTCTCGCCGTTCTCCAGATACACAGAAAAACGGAATAAAATACGAACAAAAACGGGAGTTTTGTTGGTAAAATTAGAGACAGTCGTGGTTTTTAGCTCATACCTCAGTTATTTATCGACCGATCTGGATGAATTTCAATAGCAAACTTCAACGTAGTATATGTGACTTTAATGTATAACAAACTAGTTCCCATAATTTCTGGGGTCATCGGTAACGCCATACATAATGACAGACGGATATCGTTAAATTCACTTCGGTAATCACAAGAATCCTAAATATAAATACTTTATTAGGTCTAAGATTATTATTGCAGAAATTATAAACGGGATGACAAACTTAAATATACCCTTGAAGGGTATGAAAATAAGGAGATAACTCAATTTACCCATTCACTGCCGTATTCATACAAAATATTTTAAATTTAATAAACGTTTACAAAACAAATTTTCTATTAAAATTATCCTTAAAAAATGTTTGCTAATGCAAAAAATCGTTTATGAATACGGGGTTAGTGTTAGAACTTTCAAAAATCCTCTTGTAAGTTCTATTGGGCTAAAAAAGTCGTTTGGGTTGGGTAACGATGAATCATTAGTTATGAACGTCACTCTTTTAGATATATAGATGAACCTTAACCACAATATATTATTCACAGCTTTCCGCAAACAAAAAAAAACCATTTGTCATTTATCGTTGTTATAAAACACAAACCATATTAACCGTAAAAAAATTGTGCTTTATTCACTAAGAAAGTTCTTTCTTTAAAGATCGTTAAATATGAATTTTAAAATATTCAATATTACATTTTCTATCTTAATAATTTTATCCGTTGCTTATGCTACTCGCAACTGTGAATTTTTAAAACATGATGGCACATGTTTAAAAAGAACTAATACGCCTAAGATGAAACCAAGACCGCTAGCTGCTGTAAGTAGAAAAATTTTTTTATGAATTATTGTTTGACTTACCAAAATTGTATGGTTTTTTTTTTGCAATTCTTTATAGTTTAAATCTACAACAAATAGCAAGAAGGATGAAACCTGGATTCAGAGACTAATGGGATAAGATATAATATTCGTAATTCTTTATTAAATAAAAATGTTAAAAAATACAATATTTGCAGTTATCACCCTCTCTCTCCGCTCCTCTAAAATAGTTTGCTATTACAATTCCACCAGATCGGTTTGATATTGGCATAGATAGACGACTGTCATTAAATGCTTGCTAGAGAACTATTTAACGTCTCCTTAAAACTTATGAACGTTCGTTTTTCACTTTCACCTAAATTAGCTGAGTAGAAAACTGGTAGTTAAAATCATAAATCAGCTACTTAGTTACAGACATAACTCCCTTTTCTTCCTGAAATAATGGTTTCAGCACAATAGCGCTTATACTAACAAGGAACATCATTTTATAACAATACAGAAGACAAAAATGTTATAATATGCAAATAGATTATATGGGCACACAAAAATTCGTAGAAGTTAAATACGGATCAATTCGCTTTGATAATGCCTACTTGCGTTGTCAAAATCAGCGGTAGCGTAAAAAAAAGAATATTATTCAATCTATTTACAACTTTGTCACAATTTAGAACAATTAATTGCTTTAAAAAGGACAATTGAATTTTTAATTTTAAATCAAAATGACGCGCAAATTTATTTAAGGTCGAGAAGAAGAATAGCAAGAAATATGTATAAGCAAAGCAATGTCTATCCAAAAGGTCTGCGCAAGAAGCTAGATGTTTATTTGGTTTATTCCTCAACGATGTCAACAGTTGTTTACATTTTCCTTATACATGTGTATTATTTTTACGTTTTCGGTTTTTTGCCACACATACATGCACACAAAACACATTTTTTCTTTTGTTTTACCTACGATTTTGACAACGGCGAGGAATTTTACACAAACAAAATGCCTGTTGTTTTTTGTATTGTTGTAGAGGTAAGCAGACCTATTGGATAGGCCTTGAAGCAAAGGAACAAAAAATAATCACATGAGCTGTAAAAACCAGCTGAATGAATTCGCCTTGAAGATATAGTTTAAAGAATCATTCCTAAGTATACGTTCATACAATAAAGGCCAAACTTATTGCTCGTCTTGAAAGTAATAGTTTTATGACATATGGGCATATGCGATAGATGATCCGAGTACAAAAGTGTCGGCAATAGATATGTTTTTGCAAGTTATATTCTTACTTGCAGAGCTGAAAAGTACTGAGTAGTCCATAAACTTCGCAACAGGCTTTATGGCGGCATGAAATAACCCCCCAAAATATAGCCCCCCAAAAAAATAATGAAATAACCCCCCAAAAGTGTGTACAGAGAACAACAAAAACGATTTTTGGAAGGTTATTTCATTTTGTTTGGGGTGTTATTTAATTTTTTTTAATTGGGGTATTATTTCATATGAAATTATACCCCAAAAATCATTATGAAATAGAGCCCCAATATATTTTTTGGGGGATTATTTCATTTTTAAATTTATAATGAAATCGTTTTTGGGCGCAAGGATTTATCCACTTTGGTATACAGAACACCGCGGTGCGCCAGCTTCGATAAATAAAGCTGTCCTGCATAGTCGGCCTTCGGCCGGGCGCAATGACTTTTTCCTCTATGTTTACCAAACGCCGGCTTCGCTTACTAAAGCATCTATGCGTAGGCGGTTCGAGTCGGAATTTTTACACTATAGAGGAGAAAATCCTGGCGCTATGCAGAGAAGCTTTAGCTAGCGAAGCCGGTGTTTGTTATACTATAGAGGAAAAAGTCATGGCGCCCGGCAGAAGGCCGGCTATGCAGATAAGCCTTACTTGGCGAAGCTTGTGTTTGGTATATCATACCATGATATCTATCGCGTGATTCTTTAAAGCAAAACCGTATAATTAATTGTATTTTATATATTGGGCTCTTATTTCATTTCATAAATTGGGGTTTTATTTCATATGAAATAAGCCCCCAAAAATTAGGGAATTATTTCATTTATGTTTGGGGCGTTATTTCATTTCTTTGGGGGCTAATTTCATTTTCAAAATTGGGGCTTTATTGCATATGAAATAAGGCCCCACGCTTTGGGGAGTTATTTCATTATGTTTTTGGGGGGTTATATTTTAGGGGGTTATTTCATGTCGCCAGGCTTTATACTTTACTAAAACCTATGCAAGAGTTTTGTTAAATATTACTCCTAAGTCTCTTTCTAAATCTACAATATCGATTTTCGAACCACCAAAAAATAAATTTATTTCAAAATCTATTTGAAAGGCTATACCTCATATTAATATGCATTTTGATTTACTAGGATGAACTTGGAAACCGTTGTAAAATAAGAAAAACCCTTGTCAATATCTTCCTGCGATCACGATTTAATTCTGGTATTTTTATATTTACTAACTCTTTGAAACTACTAAGATACAGCTGGGCGTCATCAGCATACATTTGTATTCTTGAATACGAAAGTTGTTTAGGAAAAATTTTAGCATTAAACAATAAACGAGCAGTGGTCCAAGGATGGATTCCTGTGGAACTCCTCTAAATACTTGAAGAGGCTGAGATAAAGATTCGCTATTTGCAACTGATTGGTATATACTTGAAAGGTATGACGACATCAGTTTCACAGCAAACGTAAAAATTTTAATAATTTTAGCAATTTCATTCACTAGATTGAATGTTGGACTGTATCAAAAGCCTTTCAGTGGTACGATAATTTCAACAACGTTATTTTTCCCCCATCTAGGTTACTACGAATCACCTCTTTTCCTCGGTTAGAGCTGACGTACAGCAGGTCTGAATCGATTTAAACGATCAGTTAACAGGTTGTTTTCATTGACATGGTTATAAATTTATTTTTTCAAATCTTTCCTGCTTTTGGAACATTCTGCTGGTGTATTTTACTTGTAAGCAGGGCTGCCAGATTTGACGATATATCGTCATTTTGACGATTTTTTTGTTCTGATATTAGCAAAGTGCCGATTTGCTGATTTTTTTCTAAAAAGTGACGATTTTTTTCCGTCTCCAAAGTCTGAATAAAACATTACATTTCACGAACCGTAGTGATAGCATTCTTGTTTAAGAAAACTCACAAAATATAAATAAAAATATAGATAAAAGATTGACCAAAATAGCTAAATTGTCATTATTAATTAACAATAGCAGAAAACTTCACTACTTAACAAGCTGTCAAAACCTAGAAAACGCGTGCCGCTTTTGTTTGATAAGGCTGTAATATGCAAGCCTTAAGAACATCTTTGATTATTTTCAGAGTACGAAAACAAAAATTTTACACTTTGTTAACCTGTCGTCAAACCATCATCGAATGAACCTTTTACGGCCTTCAGTAAAAATCAGGGAAGAGAATATCTGCATAAGTCTCATACGATTCTTGACATGAAATTCTCGTTGGATGGACAATGATTGAAGAAGCGCCTTTCGCTGTGCTATGGAAGAATCTCACTCGTGTTACAGATTTTCCCGAGTGAGGTATCTTATACGATTAAAAAATGCGGTCATCGACGATCAAAAACAATCTTCATGAGACTACTACTAGCTCTTACACGATTGGAAATGCTAGCTGGGTATGAAGTAATTTTGTTTTTGTTTGATTGTTTTTTGTTTTATAAAAATCTAACAAAAATTGTTAAAAAAAACTAAATTTTAAGTTGTCCGATATTTTTGACGATTTTTCGAAACGATAAAGACGATTTTTTATTTTATCTCAGGAAAATTACGATTTTCTCACAAATTTATCTGGCAGCCCTGCTTGTAAACAAAAGAGAGAAAAAAAGTGAAACATGTGTTACAAGAAAATCAATTATTTTATTCTGTCTCTCTCACTCTCTGGTTTCGCGGGCATAGGTGTTTAGGATTATTCGTATATAAATGCGTATTTCGTCTCTGAAGAGGGTATCTACAATTCGGCACAGCCGAATATAGCGCTTTTTTCTTATTTTTGCAATAATTAGCTTTGAAATATTGTCCGAATGCTTAATCTTGGTACTCTGATACTTAATGAAGTATATCAAAGATTCGAACTAGTCGATTTCAGCATTATAGTGTGATTTTTAATATTTGTTTCAAAAAGCTAAAAGAGTCTTGTCGCACATTCAAAAGATATTTACTTAATGCTTAAGATTTATATTTTAAGTCCATAAAAAGCTCTTATAGAATTTACAATTAAATGAATCATGCCTGTGTATAAATTTGTTTGGATATTTTAAAAAGAAACCGCTGTTAACCATCTCTATTCCGTATGTGGTTATTCATTCTAAATAAACAAAGTAAACCAGCCATTTCAATTAATCAATTATTCTAGTACATAGTATTTTGTAACTTCATTTATCACACAGTACAGATCAATCATTACCCGTTCATTTAAACGGCAAATCTACGAAACAGCATATTTAAATCTAAACTGAAACTTAATTAATGGAGAAAAAAATGTGTAAATTATTTGTCACATTTGTGGTTTTAAACATAATCATAAATGTACTTTCGCTGCCAGTCACATCAAGTTCTAAAAGAAATAGACTGCAAAGATCGAAACGTTCGAGAGGTGTACTGACTAATTGTATTAAATGGGTGAAACATTCTGGTGGCTGTGTTGAAGAGAAACCAAAGTTTGTGGACGTAAATAGTATAAAACAAAGAGGATTTAATAATATTAGACCTTATCGTGTAAGTAAATGTTATATTTTTTTTAATTTAAATATTTTACTATACAAATAATTGTTAAGCTCAAATTAACAGAATATCAAAATATGGTGGTTCGGTTTTAATTAATGGTGTTTTCTTTTCTAAAAAAAAAGATGCCTCATGTTGCACACACCCTTATAAAGTGGTAATTTTTTTATATTTCAATGAAACAAAATAATATTTACGTTTTACACTCAACACTAATGGATATTAAAGGCAAACTTTACACCAACAAGCGATATTCACCATGGTTGAAACGATTTTATACATTTAATTTGGTGTGTTTGCCAATCTTCGTTAAGGCTAGTTTACATTATTATACTTTGTATTAATATGTACATGTCAAAAACTCAAGTAATATGTAAAAGTTTGATAGTGTGACTGCATGTGTGATGAAAATGACAAGTACATATTATGAAAAAAAGTTTGAGAACACATACGACTTCATCGTTTTTTGAAAAATTTCTAAACAATAATACTTTTCATTGGATCAGGGTGGCAGTTTATTTCATGTGTGAGTGTTTATACTTTGTGTGATGGTGTGAACACAAACTGTCATGTTAATTTAGATTTTTTGACAGTCGCAACAAAACTCGTTAGTTATCTATCTAACAAAGTATTATGGAAAACCTAAAGGTAGAAGTACATAACACGCGTTAGTGCGCGCGCGCTCTGTCGTCTTCCGTCAAAAAAAGTAAAACTAGTGTATTTTCATAGAACAAGCTACATGCAAAATATTTTGACGCGTTTAAGCCAGAAAGTTGCTAAACTTTGAACTTTTTAACGCGTTGTGTATTTTTGACAAGTAAGCAGCTGACAATAAAAAGAATAATTTAACACATTTGAAAGAAAAAGTTATTGAAGAGCTTAAAAAACATACAATATTTATATAAAAGAATAAATTCAATAAAATAACAAAATCTTGATATACTTTCGAACCCGTTTTCAATGCATAAATAAGTAAACAAATAAAGAACAGCTGACTGGAATGGCTTTTGTAACGCGTGTTATGTAACTTGCAATATTTTACGCGCTAAAATTTTTAAACGCTCGATACTCGTCGACGAACTAACGCGTGTAATGTACTTCCACCTTAAGACTTGTGAGATAGTGTAATCTAGCCTTTAACAACACTGATTTTCAATAGTGAAATTATTAAAAATAAACCAGAAAACAATAGCGGTTTTCACCCTTGATAGTAAAGTCCCTTGTAGACCATGTTAATCTTATTATTTAAGTTAAAGTACTAACATTTACATCACTGCAACAACAAAATATATTAGACTATTTGAAAAGCTGTATTTGAAAAGTGTGTTTAATTTTTAGCAGAATTATGATGAAACTCGATCTATCTCTTTCTCTCACTCAGCAGATTCATTAATTTGCAATACATATGAAAAGGACACTCACGCTTTGTAGAATAAAATATTATTATATAAAACAGAGGTGTACACTTAATACAAAAGGTCAAAACCGCTATTTTTAATAAGAGTATAACAACCGCTTTAATATCTATTTTGGTTAGTTACACTTTCAAAATAAATAAATAATTGTACGCAAATACGAGAACAGTGTTCGAAAATTAATAAAAGATTATTTAAAGCAGTGTTCGAAAATAAACAGTACATTATTTAACGTTCAGCTCACACACCCAGGAACGATATCTATTTGTTTAGTGATTGTGTAGACATACACAACCCTTAATACCGTTCGTAACTATTTTCAAGAAAGAAAAGAACATTATATAATGTTCGGTTCTTCGTTAAAAAACAGAACAATTGTAGTTATACTGTAGACAAACATTATATTTTAATGTTCTATAATGTTTTTTTCGTGTGTGTATTTTGTTTTTGTAAAAAATGTTTGGTTTTTTTTACCACCCAAAAGGGACGAACATTAACGAGCCAAACCGAACACATTGAAGTTTGTGGATTTTCAAAAAAAAAAACCGAACGGAATTAAATGTTCACATCTTTTGTTGAGTTTGATAAAAACAGTAATATTTTTGTGTTCGAAAGATGACTAACAGGGAAACGTTATTATACCCTCCACTACAATAAGTTGTGATGAGGGTATATTCAGTTTGTCATTCCGTGTGAAACTTTTTTATTATTCATCTCAGACCCTATAAAGTATATATATTCTGGGTCCTTGAGTGTTTCTAAGTTGATTTAGCCATGTCCGTCTGTCTGTCCGTCTGTCCGTCTGTTGAAAACACGCTCACTTTCGAACAACTCAAAAGAAATGAACAAACTTGGTGCCAAATTGCTTGTAGTTATCCTAAGCAGTTTGGGATTGAAATCCAGCAAAATCGGTTCATTAGGACCAGAGCTATGAATCAAAATGTGGAACCACCACCTAAAAAAATTGATAATTTTGTTACAAAAACTAACATAAATGGTGGAATAATGCACGGAATAAGATAAGATTTGGCAAAAATTAATTTTATTCGGCTAAAAATCACACTGCCAAATTTCGTGAAGATCCGTCCATAATTTACCCTAAGCCCCATATAAACACTACTCCCGGAAAACAGTTTAGTACGCCTAAAACCGTAAAAAATAACGCTATCGTAACAAAATTTGGCACGTCACAATTTTTTGGGACTAGAAATGACGCTGTGAAATTTCGTGATGATTGGTCCACAATTTACCCTAGGCCCGATATAAACCCCACTACCAGAAAACAGTTTAGTCGCCAAAAACATAAAATAAATATACGTCATACAGATATTACTCCTTAAACATTTGAACTGTCGGTGGAGGGTATCAAAGATTCGGCACAGCCGAATATAGCACTCTAACTTGTTTTTTTTAATGATTTTCTACACAAACACTATTAGCGTTTGTGTTTTCCACAAACCTACCGAACACTGATTTAAAGTACGGCTCACACACCCAGAAACAATATCTATTGTTTCAATTGCTTGTGTATTTTAACACAACCCTTAATACCGTTTATAACTATTTGTAAGAATGTAACGAATATTATGAAGTGTTCAGTTCTTCGTTATAAAACCAAACAGTTCTAGTGATTCTGTAGACATAAATTATATTTTAAAATACTATAGTGTTTCTTTTTTACATTGGTAAAGAAATGAGCAAACAAAAACATTTTACATTTTACATTTTTTTTTAATTTAATTATTGCAACTTTACTGCTGATATAATTGTTAATAAGTTGTGTCATGAAATAGATCTTAGCCGTTAGGCAAAAAGGTCTTAAGTAAAAACACACATTTTGATTTTTTGATTGGCTTTAATTCAATTTTTTTTTTCTTTTTTGTTTGGTTTAAATCACTTCAGTCTAGCACAACTGCTTCTAATCGTTATCATCTATACACCAAATAAAAATTTTTCATTTTTACATAACGAACTGACTTAAGACATTTTTACCAAACGCCAAAGGGATGTCAATTCATAACCTATAAGTAAGGCAATGTTTAAAGTTTAATACTCTAAAATTTCGAAAAAAAGAAAGTAAAAATGTACAGAATTTTTAATTTGCTTAAAGACCCAGATTTATTTTAAAAAAGAGAAGTTAAGAGAGTTCTTAATTGATTTAAAAAATTAAGCTGCATTAAAGATTTTTCGGATGAGATTCTGTAAGAGATGATGACAGAAGTTATTAATAAAGAAAACGCTTATTCGATTCGATGAAAATAACTTTTTTTAAAAAAAGGAATTACAAGTTTTGAAGGAAGTGTTAAGAAAACTGAAAGTGTCTAGAGATTATATAATGTTCCTTTGACTATAATTTAAGAAGAAAAATGTACACTTTTGGTTGTTTGTGAGTTGATAAATTATTTTTATGTAAAAAAAAAAAAAAAAAATAAAGAGAACGTAAATTCCTGGTTTCTTTTTGTTCAAATTATTTAGTTAAATTTTTCAATGTAGAACAGTGACGGAGTCCATATCGGACTGTAAAAAGTGACGTGTGAAAAAGGCCCAAATCAGTTGCGAGGGCAGCTTTCGAAGAAAGAGACCGAAAGCTTTTTTGGTAGTGAAGTGGCAAGGTGTAAAAACAGGCCGCAACAATGAACACAAATGGCGTGATCAAAACAAAAATAACAAAACACAAGCCACGTTAAACAAATGCATTACTTCAACAAACGTTGTTTTTTATGCAAAAAAAAAATTAATTTTGTAATATGGTTCTGTTTTATAATGTTTTTTACTTACTTAAATATTATTTACTCGTGTTGTGGTGAACTTAAAGTTAATTTTAACAACAGTTTTGCAAATAAATATTAACTAAATAAATTTGCGTTCATTGTATTGCGGCATAGAAGATGATGAAAAGAGAAATGCAGAAGGGCAACTTTCTTAGAAATAGACAACAAAAAAACGCAAAATCTTCCGTTTCAGTTCTGTTAAGCTGGAGGTCCATACCACGCGTTTTCGCCTCCACGCAGCGCATGCTTTTATAACCTTACTTGCGTTCTACGTTTCAAGTTACATGCATGCAGCAGCACAAGTAAAAATAAAATTTAATTTGTCAAAATCAGCTGATTTGTTCGAACGCTGCTTGTGACGCTTACAAAAGTAGAAAGTAAACCTTATTTTCGCCTCAAGGCATCTACGCTTTTGTGCATGTAACTTACTACATATAACTACACAGATTCTACTTTTTTGACAGCTGCGTATGCTGCGAAAAAGCGAGTAACGCGTGGTGTGTAACTCCAGCTTTAATATAATTCTGTAATTCAACAAAATTGAAACATGGTGTCACAGGAAAATAACTAATACAATACTCTCTGTCTCTGGTTCCAGTGGTAATTTCTTGGAATTATTCTAAAAGAAATACATACAATATATACACTTTACAATAATTAAGTATGAAAATATTATTGAGGGGAATACTGTAAATAAGTCTGAGTTCATACGGCTCATGTCTTATTGACAAGATTATTCCTTTTTCTTCGTTGAACATGAATTGGCGTTCAAATGATTCATGTCATGTTGACGACATGTGCTTCTTTGATATTGAAAACAATAACAAAATTAAACAACGAATGAAGAAGCAAAACGTAAAGACAGTACATGCATCTGTGTACTCGTTTCTTTTGCATTCGTCCCTCTCGCCTATAAAGTAGAATTCATGTCAATAAGACAAGAGCCGTATGAACAGAGGCTAAAGCAAAAAGTTTTAAACTATTATAAAATTGAACTGTTTGGCCTGCTATGACAACCCAACGTTTAATACGATAGCTTGATATATGAAAAAATCAAAAGTGCAACTAGTTAAAAGTAAATATCAACTAGTATATTTCTAGCTAAGTACTAGTTACTTTATCTCCAAGGTACTTATTTAAGTATCATATTAAGTTTGACAAAATTTTGTTATTATCTGCTTTAGTCAAAGTGAAGTTTTAACAAAATCTTTACCTTTAACTACGGAGGTGAACTTTTTGAACGATGTCATTGACGTGGTGGTAAATTTGACCGTTTTTATTTTACAAGAAATTTTTGAAAATAAACCTTGTTTTATAAAAGTTTTATTCATAAGAATGTTAATATGTACTGTACACCTATTCTATTTCAATGAGTACAGGGTGGTCAAGATGGACTTTCTAAGTATTTGGTTATAGTTATGAATTTCTTAATCAATTTTTAAAGTTGAAATGCTCATAACTTTTTTGTTTTTGTGCATTTGTTTATCTTCTTTATTATAAATGTTTATCTTCTTTATTATAAATACACTAAAAAAAATTACTAAATAAATAATAAAATAATTAAAACAAGAACATTTACTTTATTTCAAAACCCACATGTTCCTAAGTCTAAAAAACTTTAAAGGGAGTGTCAAAATTATCACCACCTTCGTTATTAAAGGTAAATATTCAATACAAATTAAAAATTCAATTAGTTTTTAGTTTTATTATATGAATATCCACCAATTAAATTTACAAAACAGCCGAGAAATTTCTGTTTTATTTAATTATTTATTTTAAAAACATAAATATATCTAATATTTAATTTTATTTAAGGCAAAACATGTACAAATATCGGAGCCCAAATGGTACGAAAAATTTATTCCTTGGTGATGCCGCTTGCTGCTAGTGATTAGTGTTAAATATAATTAATAAACATTTTATATTTGTGGACACAAACAGAAAATATATGTTTATAAAGCAAATTATGATCATAACCAAACATATTAACAGTCCTCCAACGAGCAACATGTGTGGTAAAAATCTATTTGATTATCACATTTTTATTTAATTTTAATTATTTTTTTTTTTGTATATTTTGGTTGCGACAACTATAATATTTTGAAACATATTTTTTCTCTAGTGCTTAAATTAAATGTTAACTTTAATTTTTATATTAAATGTAAATAGTTTTGTAAATAAACAATAAATAAAATAACATATATACCAGAGAAAGACAATGGGTATAAAAAAATTAAAGTACTCTAGCACATATCGAAAATTTTCAATACCTGTGCGTACTCGTATCTATTTATTCTCATACTTGTGTATATCCCTGCGCATTTGATTTTTTTTTTTTTAATCGTTTATTTCTTTATTCAAATTATTAAATTTAAACTATTATAAACAGTAGTTAACAGTAACAAGTTAATTTATACAATGTCTCTAGCACGAGCTCTCTAGTATTATAATATGACAAGGTAATAATTTGCTTTTTACAAAAATACTAATATACATACTTATAATATTTTATTATAATTTTTAGTGTAGAATATAATGAAAAAATACAAAAAACCTTATTTACATATCATAGATTTTCAAAGGTTATAGTCAAAAGGGTAAAATAAGAAATAGAAAAACTTTATTTTGATAACCACCAAAATTTTTTGGAATTAGATTTTTGTGCTAATTTTAGGTCTTTTTCTGAAATGCTTGTATTGTATCTCATATCCAGTTGATTTAAATTGCATTGAATTTTTTTTATATTGGCCCTTCGATAGTTATGGTATAATATGGGGGTTCCATTATCACTTTGGACAACTCCTTTACTATCTATGTATACAAAAGCTTCTGGCGGAACAAATCCATTCTCTAAAGAATTAGTTATATATTCAAAGTTTGTGTAATATGGTGCCATTATATAATTAGGCGGCATGAAATAACTCCCCACGAAATAACTCCCCAAAAATAAAATGAAATAAATCCCCAATTCAGAAATGAAATAAGTCCCCAAAGGTATGAAGTAACTCCCCAAACTAATATGAAATAACACCCCATTTCTTTGGGGACTTGTTTCATATGAAATAATTCCCCAATTCTTAAAATGAAATAAAACCCCAATAATTTATCAATAAATTCCTAAAAATTGGGGAGTTATTTCATTGGAAATAAGTCCCCATTTCATAAAATGAAATAAATCCCCAAAAAGTATTCAAAACATCCAATCAATTCAAAATAGGGGGGTGCTTTTTTACCATGGGAGGTAAAGCCATATTTTTTTTCCCAAATGAGAGGCAAAGCCATATTTTTCCAGAATATTGTTACGCATGGTGTAAACATTCTGTAAAAGGGAAAATCCTTAGTTATCATTGAAAAACATTTTTTTATTCTTGTGACGCACGCAGAAAAACTCATTCAGCGAAGCCACCTGCCGCGTCCTACTGGAGGAAAAAACCCCTAAGCGCGGCCGCAGGCCGCCAAGCAGAAAAACTTTAGTATGCGAAGCCAGATTTCAATACTTAACTTTAGTAAAAGGGAAAATCATTACCTCTTAATTATAAAAATAAGAAAACTATTAATCAATGTAAAATGGAAAAGTTCTTCAAAATTGAAATGAGAGAGTTGTCTTGACCGGCGGCATGAAATAACTCCCCACGAAATAACTCCCAAAAAAAAAAAATGAAATTACTCCCCAAAAAATTTTTTGAGGACTTATTTCATTTTAAATTTTTGGGGAGTTATTTCATATAAATAACTCCCTAAAATAAATAATTAAATAAGTCCCCGAAAAACGTTGTTGTTGTTTCCTGTATATTTTTTTGGGGAGTAATTTAATTTGTTTTTTGGGAGTTATTTCGTGGGGAGTTATTTCATGCCGCCATATAATTATTATCAGTACATCTACAACACCGTAAAATATGATTCCTTACAAGGCTAGTAATAAAATTATCTATACGAATTATATTTGCGTTATTGTATAGAATTTTATTAGACACATACTAAGTGTAATTACTTTTTGCAGATCTATAAAGTGAAGTGCACGCTCTTATGCACTTTCTCCCGAATATTCTAATTTTTTCCATATATGATGGAGAAATATTGAACCAAATGGGACATGCATATGTAAGAATAGGTCTAATTAGAGCTTGATATACTAGTATTTTAGCTTTGTTATTAATATATTTGGAGTGAAATAATGGTCTATACGATAAATACGCTTTTCTTGATTTGGCTAATATTTCATTAACATGAAAGTTGAAGTATAAAAATTTATCAAGGTAAACACCCAAATATTTTACTACTTCCTTGACAGATATATTGCAATTATGTAAATTGGACTTTATTTGAAAGACTTTCCATTTTTTTCTTATATCACAATTTGCATTTGTTTACTGGTGGTCTAAAAAGTATAGTTTCACATTTTTGCGCGTTTATTTTCATATTCCAGTCAATTGCATATTGTTCGACTTTATTGTATGCGATTTGTAAATTTGTTTTGATTTTTTTTGATTTTATCGTCATGGTGGTAAATAATAATATCATCTGCAAATGAAATGATGTTATCTACTTGGTTAAGAAGGTCTAAAGTAAATAAGTTAAATAGAATAGGAGAATTCACTGTTCCCTGTTGTAAACCATTAGTAATACTGAATGATTTGTCAGATCCCATATTCTGATACGATACTTTGAAGGTCTTATTATTGACCATATTATATATTAGTATTATTTGGTTTAAGGGAAATCTGTACTGAAATAATTTATGTATTAGTGCATCGATCCAAACACTATCAAATATGCTCCCGTACACAACTTTTTATGCCAATTCCAATTAATATCGGAGGTTATTTTATGTATTGCGTTAATGGTAGAGTGTTTGAATTTGAAACCAAATTGTTTCTCGCTATATATCTTATTATTAGCACAAAATTTGTAGAGGGCATTATTGATGCATATTTCAAAAATTTTACTGATGTTGGGAAGTAAACTTATGGGTCGCAAATTTTATGGACTATTTGGTTCTTTATCTTTTTTAGATAGGATTATTACTTTAGCTATTTTCCATTTGATAGGAAAATATGAGTTGTTTAACATATTATTAAAAAAAAATGCAAAATTCGAAAATCATTTTTTGTGGAATATTTATTAATACTATATTCGGTATATTATCAATTCCAGAAGATAACTTATTTTTTAATTTAGAAAAAATATAAAGAATACTATTTCTTGTTATGAAAACGTTCATAGAACTATCGTCTTCAATATCATCTGATAGTATTGTTTCATTGAAATTTATAAGTGTGGTTTTGTTGTTCTCATATTCCACTTTTAATTCTAAAAACCTGCTGAATGTCAACTGAACTTGTTGGTGAACAATATTGTTGGGAATAGTTTCCTTGCTTGCATGTATTGACTCGAAATAAGATCCTATAGTATTTAGCATTTGAACTTCTTCATTGACAATGTAGTTGTTTTGATCATCTTTTTTTAAACTTTGAGGATTTATTCCAGCGATATTCAGAATACGTTCCTCGTTAGTTGGGATTTTAATTTCTTGTAAATTTAAAAGTTTAAATATTTTAAAGTTTTTCTTAATTTGATTATACATATTTCTTGAATCTTTGGGGTCTATATTCGTTAATTTTTCCCTTACCACTTTATTGATATTAATGGCAAAGTTATCTTTGATAAGTTTTCTAATTAGTTTTAATTTTGCCTTTGCTAATTTTAGTGTCTCCTCAGGCAATATTTGTTCTAATCTGTTATGTTTTTTTACTAATGTAAGTATTTTACTTTTCTCAGAATATAACATTTTAATAGTTGATTGCTTATTTTCGAGAAAGTTTTGTCCCTTTTATATTTAGGCACTGTTTCTTCTATTGTTTTAATTATAATATCGTTTAGTCTTTCTAAGTGTTGATCTATTTCTTCATTTAAGAGGTTTCTGTTATTAGGAATTTGTATATCTTGATTGAGTTTTTGGATAATATTTTTTTGAAATTTTTTCCATTGGTTCCTTTATAGTTGTTAATAAGCTCTATGTTTTCTTTAAAAAATGTGAAATTTTCGCAATCCTTATTCAAATGGGCATTTGATTTCATTCATGTATGTTGTCATACTTATTGTATTTCATACTCGCACATATCCACATACACCCATAGGTATATCATCGACTTCAAACATTTTTTATTTATTAATTTGTTTTTCATAAGTGTTGCCAGAAATTTTTTTGTTATTGCTGAATCAGTAATAAATCCTTTTTTTCAAAATTGTTTGAGTAAAATTCAACAAAATTTTATTGAAAAAGAATTGTTGACTTTACAAAAATCTTCGGAATATTAAGATCTGCGTTGTTATATAAATAGAAAAAACTATTTTTAAGAAAATCTGGAAAAATGGATGCAAATTAAAATACGTTGCTTTATTTGAATCGTTTTTAATCAAAACACAAAAAGTTGCCGAATACCACAAAAATATATAAATCGAATATTCGGAATTTATAAATGAGATATTACAGGTAAATTCATTCATACATATCATGACTTTGAGATGTTTATCTGTTGGCAGTTGCATTTTAAGATGTTTAAAATTGTTTAAAATTTAAAGGCTGAAGTCGATCAGCATGCCATCGAAAATGTTAGTCTTACAGAAGACTACAACATCACGTAAATGGTGGAAAAACAACTCCTCAAGATATCCACGGTTGTCTATATAAAAATGAAGAATTATATCAACTCCTGCAGCCCAGCATCAAAACGAGTTTTCTCTTTAGCTGGAAACATGAAAAAAGAAACAGAACAGATCCTAAATAGCTGATAGCCTTCTTTTTATAAAAAACCCCTTTCGTAAAAAAGATTATATTTTATTATTGTTAATAGAAGCATAATTTTATAATAATAGAAAATATTTATGTTTTAATATAGCTTTTACAAAAATTAATTTATTCTTTTTTAATCAGTGCTATATATGTTTTGCTGGTTTTGGAAAATACTTAAAATATAATTATCTTTTCTGCATCAAAAATGTTGGCCACACTGCTTGCTTTACAATAAACATACGAATTGTTGAAGTTACTTGTCGATACTCATCGATACATGTCTATACTCACACGCATTCATACGAATATCCATACGCAATATCCATACTTGTCGATACTCATCGATACATGCCTATACTCATACGCATTAAACGAATATCCATACGCATGCCTGTTTGTTCATACTCATACCGGTCGCTATACAAACTTGTTTTTATTCATACTTATTGGTATTCATACCTGTCTGTACTCGTGCTCGGTGGCGTATGAATAGGTTATAAGTATTAAAAATATAACTTTTTGGCTTTCTCTGATATATACTCTGTACATATCCAAAAATATTAAACAAATAAACCGATAAGCGTTGAGAATAACCTCTTAAGAATTTGAAAATAATTTAATTTTATGTTTTTAAATTTTTTAAGAAAGAAATATTAATTTCATTCGAGAATTAATTAAATTAAAACAATATTTCGAAACTTTTGAACCACAGTACACTGCATGTTTTTTGTTAAATTTAACAAAATTTTTAAGCATTAAATTACATTTCATATATTTATTGCCATTATAAGGATGAAGAAAAGAAAATTTATAACTTTGGAAATAATTTTACAAATATTTCCACGACTTTGGCTCAATTTTTTATTTTTATCATTTAAAATCGTCTGGTTTTAAGTTAATACTTTACACAAAAAAACCCATAGGTAAAATTATCTAAGAATATGGAATAGAATTACCTCAGCGCAAAGGTAGAAGGGTAGTTACAAAGTTTTTTAGGTAATATGAATAACTATAAATTTAGGTAGTTTCCATGTTCGAAAAATTGGCTAAGCATTTTGTCAAAAATGTTGATTTATATTAACATATTATATATTATACGAGCCGTGCCCGCGGCGTTGCGCGGCCAGCGTTAATTTTTGACTAAAGCCTAGTACTCTGTTCAAATTTGTGAAAAATGTTGAGCAACATTTATTATTTCACACGAAAATTTTGGCATGTATCAATGTTACCTATCATGCGTGTTTGTACAATTTGACGATTTTAGGCCTGCAAAGTATGCGACACTGTTTTGCGTATGTAAACAAACCCCACATGTCTTTTACTAAAAATAATTTTTTTTAATAAAAAATTAAATAAAAGAAAACAATTATGGATAAGAAACTGTTACCGGTTGTGTATTTTATTTTTCTCATTCGTATTTAATAATCAGTACACACTTTTTTGCATTTGCTTAAAATTCCACGCGAAATAAGTGCAGCTTACATTATTTCGCAGTTGTAAATGAACAGAGTACAACTCTATCAACATTATTTCATAGATATTCCGCACAAGTTTTTTTATATGCGTTTTGACAGCATTTCACATGAAATGTTGAACGGAGTACCAGGCTTAACTTTAAAAATATTTTTATGTAAAAATCCCGGGATTCGGGACTTAAATTTTTAGAATAATCCCGGGTTTTCGGGATTGGCATCCCTAGTCTACATATGACATATGCGCGGTGAAATTTTTATGGACTATCCTCAAAAAAGAAAAATAGTCAACGTCAATATTTTTTTAACTTATTGCAACGTCTATATAATGAAATTTAAAAAAAGCTGCATTTAGCTTCAATTCTTTCCTCAATTCAACGCACGCACCAGTTTCAACATCTACTATTGCAATGGCCAAAATCAATGTTAAAAATAAAAACCATCAAAAACCACAGTGCAGTTTCCGTCTTGTACTTTCGCAAATTAGTCGTCAATTTATTTGCATTTTCCTAGTGTTCACAAATAAAACAAAAACTTTTTGGTATTCGTTCCTGTAAAACAACTTTATAAAACAAGTTGTTTTTAACCATATTTTTGCTAAGTTTTCAACAAAAACAATAACGAGTCACAAAAATTCTTGTACAAAACAAAAAAAAAAATATTTAATTTACTATTACTATTTTTTCAATAAATATTTTTTCACGGATTTTACATTTATTTAACGAAATGTGAAGTGCAAATTAAAATCCAAGGTACAACTTCTCTAAAAACCTAAACATATATTTATTATTAAAAACTTAAAACATATGTTTATTATAATTTATTTTATAAAATAACTTAAAACACATTAACATCTTTGTTTTTTTTTTTTTAATAAAAATTAAATAAATCTTCTTTTGTTTGTTTATAAAATAATGTATCAAAACCGCAGTTTTAAATGCATTAAAACCGAAACCGAAAACTGACAAAAAAACCTCGGTTTTAGAATTTACTTTAACAATGTATTTATGCTTAAAAAATTGCAAATTATACATAATACTGGAACTTCATATAGAAAAACTTTATACATAACAGCTTGCAACAATGGCAAGGTATTTCAAAATTCTTAAAATTCAAAATAAGTGCTAAGAAGAAGAAATGTTACCTTTTTAACTCTTAAGTAGACACCTAATTTGTGTGGCACAAACTACCACCTAGCTGGGACCAATAGTATTTTGTAAGGAGTTTTTGTGGCTATAGAAAAAACTCCACTAACGAACCCCTGGGCAAGGCTGGGACTACTTTTTTTTGTATGGATTTTTATGGCTATAGCAGGAAAATTTTGTCGGAAAGTGCAATAATTCTTCGAAAAAACAGTAAAGAAAGAATTCTTATGTGTTGCGTATGCTTTTTGATACGTTTCATTTTGATTTTATAAACAACATTTGCATTTGGCCAATTGCGACGCCCACGGTGTTTACACTTTTTTCTCATTTTCTTGTAAAAAACACTTTGATTGAGGAAAACATAATGTTTAGTTTTGATATAATTAATTACATTTAAAAAAAATTCTGGCCAGGCCCAGGAAGGTATAGGACTATTACAAAAAAGCTTTATAAAATACATAACTGAAATTTAGCTCATAGAAAAAATTCAAAAAATGAAAAATGTTGAATGCAAATAAAAAAAATATATATTTTTTTGTATGAAGTTTAACTTTGACATTTTCAAAACCGAAACCGCGGTTTCACATTTTTACAGATTTTAGCAAACTCTACTTTCAATACCCTCCACCACAATTAGTTGTGAAGAGGGTATACTAAGTTTGTCATTCCGTGTAAAACTTTATTATACATATCAGACCCCATAAAAGAATATATATTCTGGCTCCTTGAGTAATTCTAAGTTGATTTAGCCATGTCCGTCTGTTGCAAACACGCTCACTTTCGAAAAACTCAAAAGAAATGAACAAACTTGGTGTCAAATTGTGAAATCGGTTCAGTAGGGTCAGAGCTATGAATCAATGTGGAACCACCACCTTAAAAAAATTGATAATTTTGTAACAAAAACTAACATAAATGGTGGCACAATGCACGGAATTATATAAGATTCGTTTCATTCAACTAGAAATCACGCTGTAAGCTTTCGTAAAGATCCGTCCATAATTTACCCTAGGCCCCATACAACCCTTCTCCCGGACAACAGTTTAGTACGCCTAAAATCATAATATATAATGCTATCATAACAAAACGTCACAGTTTTATAGGACTAGAAATGACACTATGAAATTTCGTGATGATTGGTCCATAATTTACTAAAGCCCAAAATAAAGCCCACTCTGGTAAATTAATTAAATACGCCTAAAATCATAGCAGACATATTTATATTGATAAAATTTCTCCTAAATTAATTCCATATGGTCAGAAAAAAATGTTATGCAATTTTGTGATATGGGCATTTCCGTCAAACGGTCCACCGTGAACGAAAATTAAAAAGTTATTAAAAGTTGATTATTTTACGATATTGTTATAGACAGATATTAAGATTTTACTCACTAGATAAACAATCAGACTGCAATCAGACTATTGTATGCTATCCTTTATATTATCTTCCTTAAAAGAGGTGATATTTGATAAAAATTATTCCATAAAAATTTTCTTACATGGTATCTAAACTAAGGAAGAGTTCAAAGAGAAATATGTTATTCGGATTAGTGGTAAATTTTGATTTTGTTTTAATCATTATTCAGTTAAATTATTATGGAAAAAATTTCACGTTCGAAATGTCACATATCGACCCAGATATATTCAGCAGATTTTGGAATCAAACCAAAGACATTTTAATGTTACATTGCTACGTAAAATTCTGAAAGTAGTTTGACTAAAAAATTGTGCCAGGTTTCGCTGAATTACGCTTTTCTATACATGGCCACAAAAACTACTTCTATTTTTTTTCACGTTCGAACCGCTACTCCTTTTGCCATTATCTTTGACCCAGAATTGCGCCCTCCATAAACTTAAGCCTAGATAACAGTGCTTTCTTAATTCTATAATTTAAGGGTTAAGAGAACGTAAAAATATTTGCTGTTTAAAATGTTATTGCATTTTTGATGCGTACGACTGTCACGTTCAACACTTTGAAATAACCCATATGGGTACGGTCCATAATTTTCCTTAGATCCCATATTTAGCAGTCTTCTGATATTCATTGAAATTAATTGTAATTTATGTTTTTAATACAAGAAATCACTCTGCTGAATTTTGGGATGATTGGTTCATAACTTACCATTGCTCCAATATAAATCCCCTCCAGAAAATCATTTAAATTCGGCTTGCGCTGTTACGAATCATGATATTTTACTCAAGCTAGTTAAAATTTCTAAACAAAAGCATAAATATATCTGTTTGTCGGACAATAATATAATATATGTCTTAACCGCAACCAATTTTAATGCTGATGTCTGTTTTTATAAAGGTAATAATAAATAGATACCATATTGATATCACTCCTTTATATTCGAACTGTCGGTGGAGGGTATCAAAGATTCGGCACAGCCGAATATAGCACTCTTATTTGTATCCTCTACATAGCTGTTCATTGTAAATAATTTTTTTCTAAATATTGGCTCAAAATGAATTATTTACAACTAGCGGGCCCGTTGCCTGCTTCGCACGGCAAAACAAAGTAAGAAAAGAAACACACTTGTTTTTAATAAAGTTGGTTTTCCTGCGGCAAAAACACACTCACTTCACATACGCACCGCACACACATGCGTTATCGGATTTCAACCAAACTTCATATAAACCATATATGGGCCACTGCCTACGTAGTGTATAAGTTTGGTTGAAATCGCACGACGCGTTTATGAGTAGTTCGGCGAAGTACATATACGGACTTATTTTTATTACTTACAATCTGTAACTGTTTTTCAAAAATTAAAATATGTTAAATTTACTTCTTTAAATTAAATATAAATCAGATTCAAATATTTTATTTATAATGTCTTTCAAATATTATTTCTTCTTTTGGAAGTTAAATTCGTTTAAGCTTTGATATTGTTACAAGTAAGACTTAGAGTGTTTATAACTCTTATTCGCTTAAGGTTTTATTTGTTTAATATTTTTGGCTTTTCTAAAATCTTTGGAAAAAGTTTCCTGATGAGCTGGTGTAAGCAACCGGCGAAATGCGCATAGAGGCTTGCTTTCCCTCAACAATAAATTTCAGTGTATTTATCAAATATGAAAAACTGGGAATTTAGCACGTCATACGAAGATCGTATTAATAATAAACTTTGTATTCCCGAAAATAACTTTGATAATATAATTGCATCTGCCCGTGCATAAAACTGAATTGGCAAATTGGTTTAGTTCGTTGTTTTCTTACGAAGACAATAGAATGAAGCGGTTTGTTTTTTAATTTTGTTTTTTCTTTTAACCCACTTACAACTACAATTCGAGTCGGAAAGAACCCAACCAATTGTAGGGGGATGTAAGAAAAGATAAACTCACTGTTTATTGTTGGTGTTTTGTTTAAGCTTTGATATTGTTACAAGTAAGACTTAGAGTGTTTATAACTCTTATTCGCTTAAGGTTTAATTTGTTTAATATTTTTGGCTTTTCTAAAATCTTTGGAAAAGGTTTCCTGATGAGCTATTGTAAGCAACCGGCGAAATGCGCATAGTCATTAGAAAAGCACACAAATTTGTTTGAAAAAAAATTTAGTTTAGAAGAAACAAATAAAATAAATTTGTATAAAACTTATTGAATAAAAAAATCTCAGACTTCGTATGAAAAAATTTTATAATTAAAAAAAAAAAAATGCCTAAATATTTTAATTCAACAAAAATTTTTTGAATTACTCAAAATCTGTTCTTCGATATAAGAATTATTATGTAAAGTAATCGGTGGCTAAGCTGCAGCCGATTTTTAGCCGAAGAATTTTCGGCGGCGGTGGCTTCAAATATTTTCATCGGCGGCTGGCTAACAGCCGGCTAAGCCGCTTCGGCGCAGGTCTCTGGTCCATGGTCTTACAATCATTCGCTTCGAGCAATTCAACCTCAAAACAACCTCTCAAATTGCACTTTACCAAAATTCAAGGTATATAGGGCCATGTCACAGAGTACAATTCCGTTCGGAATGATTCCGTTCGGAATTGAAGAAAACATATTTGTTTGTTGATGTAAAGTGTATTTTGATAGTTTTATGGCCTTTCAGATACAGACAACTCCCATACCGTTCATGAAAACAAAAATGGTTTCATTCCGAAACATTTTTTCGTCATTTTCTGAAGCACCAAAATACGGAATGAATTCCGTTTCCGAACGGAATTGTACTCTGTGACATGGCTGATAATATTGCTTTTAGTTTCTGGGCAGTTAGTTTTCCGCCGAATTTATGTCTAAATGCCATGGAAAATAACCTTGTGGTAGTTAAGTAACTGTATAATAGTAACTGTATAATATCGTTAATTTTTAAAATTTTCACATACGATTTCGTTTTACTTTTAATGCTTGTATTTTAAAATGGAGCTGAACTTTTTTTATCCCAGTATTTTATTACATTGTCTTCCTCATTTTTCAAGAAAAAATTAATAGAAATTTTTGTATTTAAAATTTTTTTGTTTGAATATTTTTATTTTCTACCAATTTTGTTGAATAAAAATTCTAAAGCTACTAATCAATTTTTTTTTATTTGAATTAAATTGATTTGAATATATTCAGCTTAGAATATTTGAATATAAAAAGAATTATAGAAAATTTTTGAGAATCCAACTTATTTAATATTAAAAAGTTCGAATAATTTTTTTTACAGTACATTTTAATTTAAAATATCTAAATATATCAGAATTTTATTCGATTTTAAAAAAAGTAATACCACAAATATTTTAACAAAAAATCTTAAACTAAAATTGTTTTTATTTTATTTTATAAAATAGAAATTAAAATTAAAAAAAGTACTTTAATCTATAATGCTCTTTTTGTGCGCCTTCTTGAACTTTTTTCAACGGCGACGCTGTACCTAAACTATTAAGGTCTTATTTATAAAAAAAAATTTCATGTTAATAACAGGTTTATAAGATAAAATTTATATGAAAATTAGTTTAAAAAACCTCTTATCAAACTGAAATATTTTTTTATAAATAAGTGTGTTAATATTTACTACATCCCTCAAAATGTGCTTATTATTTTATTTATAAGTCTAAAAATCTTGAAAATAGTTAGCAACAATGATGGTTTAAACTTTCTGTGGAAATAAATGGTTTAAGACAATTTCATCGATATAATTTTAAGCTAAAATAACTTTAAGACAACGAATTCGTAATGTTTTAAAAATGAATTAGATAAAAACATGGAACGAAAGTAACCTCCTGGAAAAAACGAGAACGAACAAAGTTGGTATTAGTACTTTTAATCATTATTTTAATTAACCCTCTTACAAAAGACCTTCCGAAATAAAGAATTTAAAACGTTAAGGGATTGGAAACGATACACTAGACACTATAAAGTTTTTTTTTTTTGGTAAAATGAAGCAAATAAACAAGATTACGCATTGTACAGGTCCGTTATGTTGTTGATGGTTTGCGTGACGTAGAAAAAGGTTGTGCTTTGTTCAGCTTCACTTTCTTCAAGTTTTAGCCGCCAAGTCTTGAATGTTAAGGTCCAATTAGACGTGACATAACCATAGCAAAACTACCATAGCCACTATATTACCAAAACGACATAAACATACCATACAAACCAATTGAATTTTGGTTTCTCAATTCGCCGTTACGGCTCTGGCATTATGGTTATGTCACGTCTAATTTGAGCTTTAAGGAGCGAGAGGAAAATAAATGGCATTCTTTTCCCCCTTCTCTCCTAAAAGCTCAAGACTAAAACTTGAAAAGTGTGAACAAACATATTGTTTTGAAAGTAAACTCTCACAAAGTTTTGCCTTTTGTGACGTTATTATGTTTAGAGTAATGCACCATCTCCCAGCGGGAAAATGGAATTAATAGGAATCGAGAAAGTAATACATATCTTGTATGATATTTGATTCCAGAATTCATTATTCTTAACACAGACCATGTCCTAGGATTGTAATAAATTATTTTAATGTATCCTGCAAATGAATTAAATAATTCATTCTTTGGAATAAATTATATTATTCAAAAGTCTTATAATAAAAGTCTTCTCCAATGCCGTTTGGAATACATTTTTTAATACCTGTTTACTTTAAATAACTTTTGACCCACAGACATATAATTTGTGCTTTGACCGTACGCTTTCAAACACAAACTGCGACTAAAATAAAAATTATAAGTAGGCGACATAAAGGCAGCAAAAAAATAACGGATTTTTATTAAGGAAATATGTATGTTACATACAGTCTACAACTGACATGAAATGCTTAACATTAACACTAAAATGATGTTAGTGTTAAGTATAGACTCATCATGTTAGAGGTTTTCTCATGTTATAACACGGTTGTTAATGCAAATGTTTTAACAACGCTTTTATAACATCATGTTATAACAGCAAATCATGTCAGTTGTAGACGGGGAGTAAAGCAAAAACACGAATAATTGTTACTAACAGAAACAATACATTCCTTGTTCTGCAAATGTGGGAATATACGTGGTAATCAGGGGGTCTACTCTCTATTGCGATGCGAAAACGATTTCGATGCGAAAGCTAAAAGCCAACTTGGTACTCTCTATCACTTTCGCAAAATTTTCTGAAAAAAAAGCGATAGTGGCAATAAAAATTAAAGATGGCGCGGATTTACAGTAATGGAATGCCAAAGTGTGTAAAAATATTTGAAATTGGAAAATTTAAATAAAATAAAGTGATGATTTACGAAAAGAGAAAAAATTAAAAGATGCGAAAGTCACATGCGCAAACGCTAGATTTCGCATCGCAATAGAGAGTAGCCCCCCAGTGCTTAAATTTTGTGTCTGATGAAATTACCTTCTCGATTCCAATGAATGCATTATTATTCTTTCGAAAATAATGCATTATTTTTTTAATTATTTATGTAATCAATTCCTCATTTTCCCGCTGGGCTGTGTTTGTTGTTTCATTCTTTGGTATTTCAAAGGCGAATTAATGTAAGCGGTGGTGGCGATGCTACAAGCAGGGTTTAAAATGCTATCGCCATATTAGCAAAAGCAGCCAAATTTTGCCTTTTTCCTATTAAAAAAAAATCAAAATTAAAAAGCCGACAAGTTCCACTGCTAAAAAAGCCCACACTTTTCAAAAGCAGCAGCAAAATAAACACACAAAATAATTGGCACTGGCTTTTTTCAGCTTTTGCTTTTTTAACAATTTGATGGAACTCAAAAAGCAACGGCAATTACTTTTATGTTGTAGGAAAAAATAGGTAGGAAAAAGAATGAAACAAACAGCTTCTGTCAAACAGCCGCCAAATCAAAAACCAATGCATGCTAATAGCCGCAAAATAGGAGATAAAAGCAGCAAAAAAGGTTGCAAAGGCACATGATTGCGAAAAAAAATACTCGACGACGACAAGTGATATTTTTCATGCAAAACAAACACAACAAGAATTTTTTATTTGTTTGGCGAGCAACAACAACATTACTACAACATTACTGAAGAAAGGCAAAAATTTATTTTTCCTCATCACCATAAAAAAACCATGTTGCTTGTACACTGATCAGTATTTTTTCGTTGTAATCTGCCTTTTTGCAGAGCTAATAGCTCTGCTCAGACTGCTTTTAGCACACACTTCCGCTGCTTTTAATTTTATTGAATCGGCTTTTTGTTATAACCAGCCAGAGAAGAATTTTTGTTCTTTGAATTTTAGATTTTTTTTTTTGGTTTGTCTTTTTTAACTAGCTCTTCTTTCAGGAAAAAGTAAAAAAGCAAAAGGCGAAATAATTTTTTTTAGCTTTTACTTTTTATGTGGTTGTCCATTTTTGTCGCTGGCTGGTAAAAAAGCAGTTGTCAGAAAATAAAAATATACAAAATAGGAGATTTGCTTTTTTGCACAAACGAAAAACAAAACATTGGCTGTTGGAAAAAAAATTAAAAATTTCAATAGCAGTGGCAAAAGCAAAAATAAAAAGCATTCAGCTGATGGATGCTTTTAAACCCTGGCTACAAGAAAGACACAATTTTTTTTTTTTTTTGTTTTCGTTGGTCAATATGTCAAAAACATAAGCACATTTTTGACATTTCTCTCTCTAAGTAAGAGAGTGATTTCAATGCCACCAAAAAAATCGAATTCGTCTTGGGTATTGCAAACGAATTAACTACAAATATTATTTTACCTTGTCCCCATGCAAATAAACCAATGAGGAAGAGTTTAAGTAATTTAGGGGCGAATGAATAACCTAAGGCAAAGAAATTATATGGTAAATGCTAATATGGTAAAGAAAAAAGGCCTAATAATTTTGGCCGTTTTATATGAACTTATGGCGGAGTGTATCACACATTCTGCATTTCCAAAGCATACATCCGTCTATCCCTCTGAACGCCTGGCTAGCTACCTGACTGCATATCTTTATCAAGTTAAGCTCATATTTTTTATGATAATAAAAGGATAAATTTGGCATAAAGGTTTTAATTAACTTCCAGGACAATTTCTATTAAAAACTATGATAATTGGTCCATAATGCTATTTAAGGCCAGTTTACACGGTAATACAATGTATTACGACTTTGTAGAATCAAAATAATATGAAATTCTCTCCGTGTTTAAAAGAAAAAAATAAAAGTCTGTTGAGAGTATACTTTACGTTTACACGGATGATATAAGTTAAATCAAAAATAATAACAAAAAAGCAGATGGTTGCAGTTTTACAATTTTTACAAAAACAACATGAAAATTTCCTGAGTTGATTTTAGTTGTTTTTGTAATTGTATAAAAATGCTACCACCTTCAATATACTCCGTTAAAATGCACCTCTGGTGTGATGAAAATACATAAGTTTCTAAAATGGTTTAGAAAAAAACCATTTACCGGCCGCTTGTCAGATTTTCTAATCGTATTCTCTATTACTCAATGCATTTTGCTTTTACATGATATGATTTCTCTCATTCTACATTATGTCGTAATACAATGTATTACCGTGTAAACTGGCCTTTAGCCCCCATAACGTTGTTAAACCCCGCTCATTAAACTTCTTATTACTTATATCGGTATTCTGATCAATACACTAATGAAACCTTAATCCGACATGGCATCAAATTTACAGATATCGGTTCATATTTTAAAATCCCCATATAAAAAAAAGTTTGTTATTTATATTGATGCGTTTTTGTAATAAAATCCTGTGAAGCCATTTTAAGCCGCTTTTTAACTATTTTTTAAGCCATTTTTTACTATAATTTTAGGCATTTTTTAGAGTGAAGAGTTGGCATTACTGATTGGATTGGACATCACACAGACATCATCTCAATGCAATTGAGAATCTATGGGGAAATAAAAAATATAAGTTTAAGTCTCTATAAAATACATCAAATTTCCATGCACACATATACATTGTGGTGGCCATTTTTGCAACATCACTTAATATCATAAGCATCTGGTAAAAAAGTTTCTTTTTTATCTAATCAGTCAATAATTCGATTATGTATAATAAGTCCAAAATTTGTATTTTTCTGGAAAAGTTCATGTATATTAGAGGTTTTTAAAAAAAAATTTAAGTGAACTCTTAAGTCAATGAATTGGCTAATTTGGTAACTTTGTATTAAAAACATTTAATATGAAGTTTGGTGACGATTGGGTAACAAAAAGTCGGTTGAAAAGTTGAATAGCGAATAAAAGCGAAAAAATCCCTCTTTTTGTTTCTGTGAAATCTTTAAATGTCGTAAAAGTTTTTATTCCAGATGATAAGTTAATCAAAATGAAGATACAATAATGTTTTCCAAAAGGTATCAATACCCAAAATCGGTTCAGAACTAGACAAGTAATAAATAATTCTCCAGACCACTTATGTGCCAATTATTACTTGACGGAGAAATGCAAGCACACACCCTAAACATTTTTCAAATTGATTTTTGCAATATATTTTTTTTATTTAAAAGACTCAGGCCTGTTTTCACGACTTAACGATAGCTTAATGTAGGAAGTTATCGAACTGATAATGAGTTTTTAATTGTCACAAGTGCCCTTTATTCTAAAAGTGAAGGATTAGGTAAAGAGAGGAACGTTATACCTTTAACTTTTGTCGTAAGGCTTGGATTTGAGATTGCCATATTATTTTTACATATTTTTTATATGTGGCAACTCCAAGTACACGTATATTTTGTAAATTGATAACAAACTCGTATTTTGACAAATAAATTTTACAAAATGTTAAATTCGCGTGTACGCGGTATTTCATTATTATTTGCAATAAAGCTCAACCATAATATGCATAGCCTTGCTTAACCTACTGTCAAAAATTAACCAAACGTCTCTCAAATCAATGTTGGGATTTGACAATTCTTAAATTGTACCGTCTCAATGGCAAAATTGTACCAAATTGACATAAACTGTATCAAATGTTGGTTATAAAATAAAAAAGCATACATAGTAACAATTTATAACACCTTTTTATTCAATAAAACAATTAAGAAAGTATAGTCGATTAAGCTCGGTCATTTGATGCCCTTCACCACAGTTTATAAGGAAAAAATTTCTAGAGTATACTCTATTTGGGACCCATGGGCAATCATTGACCTGCCAGAGCAAAATTATTTCAAGAGGTAAGGATTTATTCTTCATCTATATACGATTTGGCTGTCTTTGAGTGATTTTAGGAAGGGAGATTACATGGGAGCTATGTCCACTTTGGGCCTGCCAGCACAATATTTTGTCATGACATAGTAGCTGTCGTAGCAGTTATTGTCGCCAATTTTTATGCCAATATCAACATTTATAAGGAAGTTAAGATTAAAAGCTTTATTCGGGAGTAGTATTTGTATGGGAGCTATCGTCAAATATGAACCAATCCTAATAAAATTTAGTAAGATGATTTGAATTGCAATAAGTTTGTTCAAAATTTAATTTTAATACCAACATAATAAGATTGTTTATAGGCAAAAACACTGTTCCGGAAAGAAGTTTGTTTGAAGACAATGTGAAATAATGGACCGATTCTCACCATTTTCAGTAGGCTTAGCACTTACGAATTGAAACCTTTTTACAAAACTTCATCAAATTACCTTTAAAATTGCGTGCTGTAGCCCGTTTTTGTATTTCTCACATCGTAAAACTTTTCGCATGAAACGTGTGAATTGCAACAAAAATAGTGTGAAATGAAACAAAAAATGGTTTTTCTCACACAAGTGTTTCTGTATCTTTTCTTTGCGAGAACTATCTGTCACTTAAATAATTTTCCAGCAATTATTGGAAGGATGCGAGAAAAAGTGTTTCTAAAACAATATTTTGCGAAAAGTTTCTTTCAAGAACTGTCAAAATAAGTCACATTTGAAATTGGTGGCGAGAAAAACAAAATGTAGATATTTAAAATATGTTTATATACTATTTTTTTTAAATAAATAAAAACAAGTAAGAGTGCTATATTCGGCTGTGCCGAATCTTATATACCCTTCACCATTGTGCGAGCAGAATACAGAGCAACTAGACAAAAACTAAAAAAACTGGTAAATATTTTTTTTTTAAATAAGAGACAACCGGTTTTGAACTTCGCTTTTCATAAGGGCCCAGAATATATGTACTTTATAGGGTGTAGGATCAATATTGTATATACCTTTTTACCTTCGGTGAAGGGTATAAAAAGAGTAATTTTCGGGAATTCAGGGATCTAGTCACTGCATTCGATACTATCGTATCGAATAAACTATTGAATTTTTTTGCATACGATAGACACTGGCGTATCGAATGAAAACTCGATAAATGTAATGTCGAGTTAGTCGATGTCGAATGCTATTATTTCAAATTCAATACATTTTATTCGATATCGAGTTTCAAGATACCAAAATAAATAATTTCTATGAATTTTGCTCGATATCGTATGCGGTGATTAGACCCCAGTATTTCTGTTATAACTCATACAAATTTCCGACATTTTGATATATAAGTCATATCCATAGGACGTATAGCAGCCCTAAAATTTAGGTTTTTATAAAAATTTTGATGTTTTTTAGCCCATTTTTTGAGTATTTTGCTCATAAATTACCAATTGTCTAACCGATTTGATAGTTTTATATACCGACGTGTTAAGGAAGAATTTTACCATTTACTTAAGTTATATTTATATATAAATATTTATATAAACTTGTAAATATATATTTTAACAAAGTTAATTATAAAAAAGAGTAATTTTTGTGGATTCAGTATTTCGGTTATAACTCTGCCATTTTTTAACCGATTTGGCAGATTTATATACCGACGTGTTGAAGAAGAAATTTACCACTTACTTTAGTTATAAAGCTTTGACTCGGGGAGATCTATGGTTCCCGAAAGTTGGGTATTTAAAAAAAAAAATTTAATTTTGGTCATAACTTTTTTGTATCTGAACCGATTTTCCCGATTTCCGATATTTTGATATATAAGTCATATCCATAGGACATATGGCAGCCCTTAAATTTAGGTTTTTATAAAAATTTTAATTTTTTTTGTACGGGAGGTACCACGCCTACTTCTCCAATCCCGCCCACATTCTGTAGGATGGTGTGTATTGGCAACCTAAATGTGTGAACCTAATTTGGAAACTTTGGCTCTTGCCGTTCTCAAGATATACAGAAATAAAAAAAATACAACAACAACAAGGGATTTTTGGAAAAATTTTGAGGTAGTCGTGGTTTTTTGCTCATATCTACGTCATTTTTGGACCGATCTGGATTTAAATAGCAAGAAATGGTGGACTGCATGTAACATAAATGTAAAACAACCAGACATGATAGCGGCATGTCTGGATTATCCGGAAAACACATATCAAACGTAAGACGAACAGACGGACATCGTTAAATCAACTTCTCTTCTCATATGGACCCAGAATATATATACTTTATGGGGTCTAAAATCAATATTGTGGAAATTACAAACGTTATGACAAACTTATATATACCCTTTTACACCTGTGGTGAAGGGTATAAAAATAGAAGGAATATATATGATGATTGCATAATTAATATGATAAAAATAAACAAAAAATAATTGTTATATTTTGTTATTTTAAATTTTTTTTAGCCTTTCCTTCTTTTGGTTTTAATCAGTGCTGCCAGATAAATTTGTGTCAAATCGTCAATTTCCTGAGAAAAAATAAAAAAGATCGTCTTTTTTGTTTTAAAAATCGTGCAACTTAAAATCAATTTTAAACAAATTTGTTACGACTTTTATTAAAAAATAATCAAACAAAAACATAGTTAAAGTTCATGGGTATTTAATAATTTCATTAAATTTATATTTATTTTGTTAAGCTGGAGGACTATTTTTTAAAAAATTATTTTTTTTCTTTATTCCGATAACAATTTAAAATTGTTATTTTTCCCTGGAGAAGTTACACAAAGGCATGAACAAATATCATTTAAAAAAAAATTAAATAAATATTTTTACAAAAGCAAAAAGAAACCAAGCTTAATAAAATAAACATACATCCTTTTTTAAAACAGATATATACATATTTACAAAAACCGAGATGAAAATGGAAAATTTTTAAATTAAATCAGCTTTGATAACAGTATTATAAATATTCTGGGTTTTTATGGAATTGATAGTGACAACGTTGTTTTATATTTATATCGTATGTAGTCCGAAATAGTATATTATTGAAATTTAACTATATCGGTTTACAAATGGCTGAGATATAAATCTTTAATTTACCTATTCCTATAATCGTTTTCTTTTTTACCTGAAATAGACGGCGGGGTGCAATTACGCCTTAAGAAATAAGGCCTTTAAGGCTTTATTTCTCAATGGAAAGTGAAATAAGGCCTTTATTTCCAAAAAGGTTTTATTGCACTTTGAAAGTGAAATAAAGTCGTAAAGGGGTTATTACACTTAAATTTCTTTTTAAATGAAGCAATAAAACTTCTTATTCTTATTATATTTTATTGAACAATTATAAAAAGTGAATAAAGTTTCCCTGCGCGTGTCACACTATGGTTGATAATGAGTCGCGCGCAGGAAAACTGTATTCAGCGCAGAAAAACTGTATTAAGTGAATATTATTTTTGTCAAGCTAATAGGGCCTAAATTTCTTCAATGTAAATAAAATTAATTATTAAGTGAAGATTTAGGTGGCTTTTTCCTACGTAGTGCATAAAGTCCATGGACATTATGTCACTATTCGTGTGTCACAATGTTCATGGACATTATGACATGTGACCGGAAATATATACTTACATGTTCATTATGAGCAATATGTATTATTAGGAGTTGTTTAAAGATATTGGAACTACTAATCGGTCGAAATGCTGCTACCAACAACAACAAAAATCGATAAATTGAACAGTGTAACAAAAGAATCAAAAAATATAAAATAAAGGCTTTATTGCACCATTGGCTAAATTCCAATAAAGGCCTTAAAGGCCTTATTTCTTAAGGCGTTATTGCACTCCGCCGAAATAGACTTAGTAGAATACCTGGTAGTTAAAATTAAAAAAATCGGTTCATAAATAAACGGGTTAAAGACCCAGTAAAATCTTCGCCTACAAAATAATATGTTAAGTAATCAGAAACACATAAAAGCACTACATAAAATTCTACTGAAAAACTAATGAATTTTACAAGGGTTGTGCCAAAATGAACAAATTCAAAAGTAAGTCATTTTTTTTTATCTAAATACATCCAGAAAAAAGTAGTTATCGAAGTTCTTATGGAAGAAAGCTACTAAATAACGAGTAAAAGAAGCTATTCATTTTGAAAAAGTTTTTACTGGGAGACAAAAAATTTCTTTCTTGCCGGAATAATGGTTTTGGCACAAAAGTGTACATATGAGATAAGAATATCAAATATCAATCATATTTTGTTTATGTATATAAGAAGTATTAAATGTTCAAAATAAGCCAAGCCGGTCCATCACTTTCCCTCGAAATTTTGCTTTTGCCGATACATTTTTAAGGGAAGAGACAAACAATCTCGAGGACAATTTTCACAATAGGGATAAATATAAAAATTTAACCCTTGTTTCTAAAGATATCTTTTTTTCTAATAAACAAACATATAAAAATATTTACAATTATCTTATTTCGAAGACTAAGGGGCTTATAGTGTAAAATGCAACGCCAACAATTTCATTGAAAGCAAAAACAAAATCACAAATATTTTATAAATTTGTTGTTGCTTTCTACAGACATTCATATTTTTTTTTTTTTTCAATTTTCAACGCCACAAAATAGAAGTGTTTGAAATTTAAAAATTGAAGATGAATTTCTATAGAAAGTAACAACAAAATTATAAAATATTTTTGATTTTGTTTTTGCTTTCGTCACTTTTTTAGAAAAAATCATCAAAACGTCACTTTGTTAATATCGGAACAAAAAATCGTCAAGATGACGATAATTCGTCAAATCTGGCAGCCCTGTTTTTATTATATTTATTTCTTTTGTTGACGTTTCGCTTTTATTTTACACTTAATTACTGGAAATATTCCAGTATAAACAGAATTTGTTGTGTCTGTTTTCGCATTCAAATACAGAAACACTTTTATCTCATGAATCGAGAAACGATGGAATTTTTTGTTGCACACTTCATATAAGAAATTTTACGATGCGAGAAATACAGAAACGAGCTACTGTACTTTGCAAACAAGGCTACATGGACAGACATCCAGCCAGCCGGCTGAAGGGACATCGTTAAATCGACTAAGAAAGTGATATTGAGTCGATCGGTATACAAAACATCGTCGGTTCGGTTCGGTTTGTGCTTTGTTGTGATACAGACGTGTATTTTAGCCCCGCATACGATTTGAACTATTAATTAATCACATTTGATTTTGTAATATAAGCAGCGAATGGACGCTTAAAAAAAAATAATATACGTATTTTGTTATTTAAATTATTTAACATAATAGTGAACAATTTAAAACGATTAAATTAAATAAAATAAAACAGTAAAAATAAATACGTATGTATGAATGTTCATACATGTGTATACATATTCTGAACAAAAACATTAAAATTTCTTGTTTTTTTTTTTGTTGTTGTAAAATACAATAAATAATAAAAATATTAAAGCAAAGCAAAACGGTGAAAAACAAAAACAACTCTTTGCATGAGTACGAACAGTGAAACAACACTAAGACAAAATGAAAGAAACGTTTACGTTTTAGTTCAATCAAACGAAAATAATGCGGAAATAAATAAAACTAAACAAAATAATATAAACTATTTAACGGCTAAGCCAATTACTAGAACACGTTCCCTATCACCCTCGGTGTTTACAAAAACAGTGGATAGTGACTCATTAAAAATACTACAACTAGATTTGGTGACAAGTGTTGCCAGGCCAGCAAGTATTGCCGTGACGTCAAAAACAAATTTAGTGGGAAATGAAACCATGAACTTAAACACAAATGCAATGGAAAACCCCCCTGTAAAAAGCTGCCAAAAGCCTACAATACAAGTTGGTATGGACAGGTACATAACAGTGCTTAAACGGGGACGCAGCCCTACCTCTGCAGCGGTTGCTTCGGCCTCAAAAGTACCATCTTTTGATAAAATAAATACACAAAATCGTTTTGCGATTCTGGAGGATGAATCCTCTGAAGCACCAAACGTCATTAAATCGTCTAAGCCACCCCCGATATACCTTAGAGAGCAAAGCTCTAATGAGTTAATAAAAAGTTTAATTTCGGTGATAGGTGAAAATTCCTTTTATGTAGCTGCAATAAAGCGCGGTATCATTAACGAGACTAAAATACAGGTGAATCACGAGGATGATTTTCGAAAGGTAATTACAGTATTTGAGACTCTGAATAAAAACTTTTATACTTATCAACTGAAGAGCAGTAAAGGTCTTCAGGTAGTAATCAAGGGCATTGACTCATGCGTAGACCCAGAAGAGGTTAAAACATTCTTAGAAGAAAAAGGCTTCAAGGTAAAGCATGTAGTAAATATTAAAAATAGAGAAAAAATTCCCCAACCACTCTTTCGAGTTGAGTTTGAACCCGGCGACGTAAAACTTAAAAAAAACGAAACACATCCTATTTACAATTTAAAATATATTCTCTACAGAAGAATAACTATAGAAGAGCCGCACAAAAGAAATGGTCCCGTTCAATGTTTAAACTGTCAAGAGTACGGTCATACTAAGGCATACTGCTATTTACCCCCTGTCTGCGTAGTATGTGGTGAACTACACGGTACAGTTTCTTGCGATAAGTCTAAAACCGACCCCAACGTAAAAAAATGTAGCAACTGTGGCGGTAATCACACTGCCAATTATAGAGGATGCCCTGTATATAATATCGTCAAGCAGACGGTTGGACCAAAAACAAATACCCCTCAAATGCAGGTTGCAAATCAAGTAAACACAAATGCAATTCAAGCCCCCCAGCCTAGTAATAACAGAACCTCTTACGCTAACGTCCTAAAATCAAACCATCAGCCAATGCAAGGTGCTTCGCCAAGTAATGATGAAACTCCGGTTTCTAATTTAAGTCGCTTAGAAAAAACCATGGAAACATTAGTGCAAACGGTAAATAATTTTACGAACACAATGGGTAATATGATGCAGGAAATGCTTAGAATGCAATCGATGTTATTGCAAGCTGTACTTAATAAACCATGAACTGTTTAAAAATTTGTTTTTGGAACGCAAACGGCATCCGCCAACATAAAAATGAATTAGAATACTTTCTTAAAAATAAACAAATTGATGTCATGATGATTTCTGAAACTCATTTGACCTCAAGAAATACGTTTAAAATAAATGGTTATATACTATATGATACCAAGGACCCTCGAGATAGAGCTTGTGGAGGTTCTGCCATTTTAATAAAAACCCGAGTGAAACACTACCTAATGTGTGATCATCGTGAAGATTATCTCCAAGCAACGAACATTTGCGTTGAGGAATTAAATAGAAACCTAGTAATTTCATCGTTATACTCCCCGCCTAGATTTTCAATATCGGAGGACCAATATTATAAATATTTTAAATCATTAGGACCGTGTTTCCTAGCCGCTGGCGATTATAACGCTAAACATACCTTCTGGGGGTCGCGACTTATAACACCAAAGGGTCGTGTTTTATTTAACACAATTTCTAAAATGGATTTAAATGTGGTAGCGAGCGGACAACCAACATATTAACCCACTGATCATCAAAAAATTCCAGATGTCATCGATTTCGGCGTGGTTAAAAACATTCCCATAGAAACGATTCATGTTGAAGCCTCCCTAGATTTATCTTCCGACCACACACCTACAATTGTTACTATAATGAACCCCAATAGAATTGTACCTCCGACGACAGCTACGCAAATTAATTGGTTAAAATATAAAAAATATCTCAGTACCCATTGCACAGAAAATATTCCGCTCAGTACACCGGATTATGTAGATCGCTCTATTGACAATTTTGACAGTTTTCTGAAACTAGCTGTTCAAAATTCCAATATTGTCCCCAAAAAAACAAAAACTATTAAAATATATTCCACAGATGTCGAGCATCTTTTGTCTGAAGAAAGGAGGGCTCGAAGAGATTGGCAATTGCACAGATCCCCTCAACTTAAGAACTTACTTAAAGAGTGTACAAAAAGACTTAGAAAGTTACTGCAGACTAAGAAAACGGCTTCTCTGGAAAAATATCTTGAGGAACTTGATGCAACCCCACAATCAAACTACTCATTATGGCGCGCAGCTAGAAATCTCAAAAGGCCAGTTGTCTCTAAACCACCATTAAGAAACTTGAATGGAAGTTGGGCAAGAAATTATGTTGAAAAAGGAAATCTGTATGTCAATCATTTAAAAAACGTATTTACCCCAAATATATCTCACGATATTGCGGTCGAGTTACCACCTGTTGCTGCTAGAGCAGCTGTTCCGCTAAGATTTGAGATAAGAGAAATCGAAAAGGCTATTTGTGATTTAAACCCCAAGAAGGCTCCTGGTTTTGATAAGATCAGCAACAAAATGCTTTTGGAGCTACCCAGCATAGCAAAGAAAATTATTCTTTTTATTTTTAATGCTATTTTACGCCTTGAATACTATCCTCAAAAGTGGAAGGTCTCCTTAGTCACCATGATACCTAAACCTGGAAAGGATCACACAAAAGTTGAGTCATATAGGCCTATAAGCTTACTTTCTAATATATCAAAGCTGTTTGAGAAGCTGTTAGCGTCAAAATTAACCCCAATTTTAAATGAAAATAGATGTATTCCTAACCACCAATTCGGCTTTAGAAGAGAACACAGCACAATTGAGCAAACCCATCGTATAGTAAACGCAATAAGAAAAGCCTTTGAAGAAAAAAAATATTGCTCCGCTCTCTTCATCGATGTTTCTCAAGCTTTTGATAAAGTCTGGCATGAAGGCTTATTACATAAATTGAAGCTCAACTTACCAGTAAACACACACAAGCTGTTAGAAAGCTACTTAGTCGGTCGAAAATTTATTATTAAAGAAGGTGATTATTTAAGCTCTCCTCAGCAAATTGACGCTGGAGTCCCTCAGGGAAGCATCCTGGGCCCACTTTTATACTTAATATATACCTCGGACATGCCAACAAACAACTACACACAAACTTCAACATTTGCTGATGATACAGCTTTTTTGAGCGTGCACGAAAACCGTCAAGAAGCATCTCGATACCTACAGGATCATATATTTCAACTCGAACTATGGTTAAAGCAATGGAGGATAGAGGTCAATGAGCAAAAATGCGTACATATAACATTCACCTTGCGTCGGGAATCATGCCCCCCTATTAAAATCAATAATCAAATAATACCTCAAAATTCGCATGTAAAATACCTCGGTATTCATCTAGATCGCCGTTTAACGTGGAAAAGCCATATAGAGGCAAAATTAACTCAAATGAAACTAAAAGCCATCCAAATTCATTGGCTTATTGGAAGAAACTCTGTCCTTAGTCTCGACTGCAAACTTCTTCTTTACAACTCCATCTTAAAGCCAATCTGGTGCTATGGTATTCAGTTATGGGGCACTGCCTCGGCCTCTAATATCGAAAAAATTCAAAGGCGCCAAAATAAACTACTTCGAATAATCACAGCTGCCCCTTGGTATGTTAAAAACTCAAATATTCACAAGGATCTTAATGTTCCATTAGTTAAAACTATGATTACGAAATATGCAGTAAAATACTTAAAAAGGCTCGAATCGCACCCAAACCCACTAGCACGAAATATTTTAAATGATAGCGGCCACACTCGCTTAAGAAGAAGAGACACTGCAGCACTTATCCAATTAGATGAGCGATAAACACTATAAAAGTGAACAGAACCCGCGATGAAGAAAATTTTTGTCTGGCACTGGCAGGACAAAAAATAACGTATTAGGTTAAGATTTGATTAATTATTGTTAGTTCATATTTAATATATGAAGATTCAATAAATAAATAATGAGAAAAAAAAAAAAAAAAAAAACAAAACATCGTCAACAAAAAATTGACAAGAATGGGGCGTAGAACTGACCAAAGTTTCGAACTCAGCAACAACTGTTCTTCAGGTTTCAAAACAACAACAAAATGAATTTTGAGACACTTGATTGATCCTAGGCTTCGTACAGGGATACGAGTACATATGTATACCTACATATGTATGAACTTATAATATGTTATTATAACATCATGAACAATTATAAAATTTTTGGTAGTTCTGGTCAGGGCTGGAGATATGCATGTAATTAGAAATGTTATTATTGAAAAGAACAAAAGTGAGAATCCACTTCAGAGAAATGATAAACTTCTTGGGTATTTGTTTTTAAATTGTACCAAAACGGGATGAATTGTACCAGTGTACCAATAAAGTTTTGATTGTACCAAATTTGGTACAAATCCCATCAGTGTCTCAAATGTACTTAAAAACACAAAAATCAAATAAAAAAACATTTCATTCCGTACGGAATGTGCGATTAGATTCGCACCTTGCTTTAGCAAATGACAGTTTCATTAAACTTAGCAGAAAGTTTCCTTAAGTTCAACATGGTTTGCCCTTTATAATTTACATGTATTCGCACATTTGCTCTTTCCAACTTAAGCACATTCTAGTTGGGCCTTTATTAAAAAATATTTGTGCACTCAAAAATTTAAAATGAGAAAAGTAAAAGAAAGTACGTAGTTGGCAGCTCGAATTTTTATTTTGGCAAAAATAATCGGTATTTACTTTAGTATTGCTACATTTTTTTAAATGTTAAATTTATTTTACACAAAAGTTGTGATAACGAAAAATAGTTGAAGGTAACTTTATTCCTCACTAGTGCTAATGGTACCATTAACTATTTCGATCGTTAAAGGTAAGTCGTGAAATCGGGCCTCAAAATTGTAAGATAACAATTACCAATTACAGAAAATACAATACGGTACGTTGCATTGATTGCATTGCATTACATATACGGTCGACTTAAGCAACCTTAATTCTTAACATGTAGAATGCAAGCAATCTTGCACTTAACGCAAAATATTATTTTCGAATCGAAAAAGCGATCAAGACTGCCGGAATCCAAACTAGAATTTCCTGATTTTTTTTTTTTTAACAAAAGTGGAAATTAAATTAATTCTGTATAATAAAGTTTCTTAACCCATTTCCATCCTCTGTTCGTACTTGCGAACAGAAAACTTACTCATTTTTATCTGTAATTTTTTCTGCTTTTTTAAACTGCTATGGTTAAAGTTTTATAGAATTATTATCGTATGTATTCTTTGCTTTAATAAACAGTAATTAACTATTTTATTAATCATATATGTTTTAAGCCACACGTCATTTTTCTACACCATATATTATAGAGGGTTTTCATTTAGCTAATCATATGTACAAATTGTACAAAAATTAAAATTGTAACTATGCAGTTTTCACAGCAAATAATGAAAAAAGTAAAATTAAAACAAAAAACTAAGAAAAAATAACAACAAAGTTGATTCAGACAGAGGTTAATGTTGGTGTTCGCAAGCGCGAACGTTGGCCGCTATTCAACATATAAAATAACCTTTTGGTTGCATGTGTTTCTTTATTTTTTACAAGTAACGGTACTGTTTCTAGCTATTGAATACGCAGAAAAAAAGACTTTTTATTCAACATTGTGTAGCAAGTATGTTGAAACTTATTCAGAAGTGTTGTGGCCTGTAGTTTTTCGAGAAAAAATTCGGTAGCTATCAGCAGCCACATATGTTTTAAGCTCATCAGTTGTAAACGCATGGAAACTACACTGCTTTGTTTCAAAATAAAAAACGAAAAACCTATGCCGAAAAAGAACTTTCATGTTGTAATGGCAAAAGAACTTCTGTTATCAACTTAAATATGTGGGAATTCTCCAAAGTTTTTAACTCGCAACTTACCAAGAGTCGATTGCGAACACATTCCTATTGCACATAAAGACGGAAAACCTAGACGTTGCAGATTGAAAACCTTAGGAAAGCCAATAAAATGTATGTGCAAAAAATGCAATGTACACTTGCATCCAAAGTGTTTCGAAGCGTACCATCAAAAATAATTTTATCTATACATACAAAAATTATAATTTTATATATTTTTAATAATCATATTTAATAAAATTTAAAAAAACTTGTTTTAAAATATGTTTTTTGTACGCAAAAGCAATTTTTTTTTAAGTTTCAAAGCAAAAAATAATTATGTTGAATAGCGGCCAGCGTTCGCGCTTGCGAACACCGGTTTCTGACGGTCTCAGTGGGGCTATGTGAATTTTGTGAACGGATTTGAATTCAGGAACCTCAACTTAGCTAAGAACTCGAATTTCATTGAAATCGGACTACATTCATGTTTCGCGGCTGGAAATGGGTTAAAAATAAATTACTTTATGGTACCATGCAGATTCATTCATTTATGTATATATATATATATATATATATATATATATATATATATATATATATATATATATGCATATAAAATATATGTACTTATATATATTTACAATAGAACTACGTATTTCCTAACGATAAAAATTATCTATTGTAGAACATACTACAAGTAAAACTTGTAGTTGTGGATTGTTTTTTATTGGGGGATTTTTGGGGAATAGATTTTTTAAGTTTGGGAAGGACGAAAAAATTACCTGGCAGTCCTAATTAGCGCAGTAAATAAAAGCAACTTCAACGATTTGTTTTTTACGGTATGTAAAAAATAAGTTTCCTCGATTCCTTGTAAATGTGTAGTAGTTATTGACAGCAAGGGTTTCGGAAACATTTTTATTTAAATGCACGTATTCAAAACAAAGAAGAAGAATTTAATTAGTATTGTGGTTTTTTTGTTGACCTATTTATGGTTTTTAATCCAAATTTTTTAATATTTTTAATTAGGCTTAAGTTCATCAAATTTAATTTTCACTAAATTATTTTTATGAAGAAAGAAATTTTACAACATGAAAATTAATAAAAATTGTTATTTATAATATTTCATTCTTTACCGTGGCCGGGGCTCGAGCCCTGGCCGGCAGGTTACCATGACATGTTTCGATCGCAACCACTCGTTCACCTCAGATGGATTTGCCGTCTTACACTCGCAGCCATCGATGACTGCTGACGTCAATGGTCAAACATCAATCCTTAAACCAAATTGTATTTTAACCTTTGGTAGATCGAAATTTGCTTTTCTGAATGATTATCCATTTTAATTGATTTAACATTTTTTTTCCTTATGTTCCTTGAAGTTATTTGAAAAGGTCAACAGAAAAAAGAAAGCCAAAAATGAAAACAAAAAATGTACTTTGGATTTCAAGAAGAATTCTTGACAAAAAGTACGAGAAAACAGAAGCAAGGAAAAAACATGTTAATCAATTATTATCAATAACAATTTTAATTAATTTTCATGTTGTAAAACTCCTTTCTTCATAAAAATAATTTAATGAAAATTAAATTTGATGAACTTAAGCCTAATTAAAAATATTAAAAAGAAGAAGAATTTATTTAATGTAAAGAAAAAAAGTGGTTTTCAATTTTTATACGTTATATTTGAAATTTACAAGGTGCCCCTAATTGTTTGCACGCAGCTGTATTAAAACACAAACATGTTTCTAAATAATCAAAGCCGTTCACATTATATATGCGATGGTTATGATGGCAGTTGAAAGACACAACAAATTTATATTTCCCTAAAATATTAAAAATTGATAAAAAAAAAATAGTTTAATAAAATTATCAGAAGATTTATTTAAACATGTTAATTAATGGATTATTTAAAGACGAAATAAAAACATTAAGAAGTTGTAGTCGGTTGTACACGTGAGAGGCACGTATGTTTCGTAGCCGATTCTACATCATACTAAGTTTGAGTTATGTTTAGCAGAGTTGTCATATGTGGCGATTTCTCGCCAAACGTGGCGATTTTCAAACTTGTTTGGCGAACTATATTTTGTTTTGAAATTCTATAAATTTAATACGATAAAGTAATATTATTTTATTTAGTATTTTTATGTGTGAAATTTCAGACATTCATAGTCAGTATGTATTAGAAACTAAATGATGTGATGTTGAAATGGCTGATGAAGACTAGGAAATCTGCTAAAAGTTGCCATTTATAATTTTTTAAAAATTCGAAACTGTATATTTGTATGTCTCTTACACAGCGTTTACATTTGCCAGTACTGGCAAGACAGTAAGCATATAAATATTAGTTGGCAAAACAATGCAAAAACAAAATAGCTGTAAAAGTGTTTATGTATTAGTGAAAAAGTTTGAATGAATTGCTACTGTCTTGTAAGTACTGGCAAATGTAAACGCTATGTTAGCTTAGACGATGTGATTGTTTTCTTACAAATAAATTTCTATGAAGAAATTTCATTTATTAGATATTCGCTTTTAATATTCGCATGCATTTTAGAGAATTTGTGCAAAAATAAGAGAAAAGTTCGAAATGAGAACGCGAATATACGTTGCCTCTTAATTATATAGAAGAATATTCGGGTACATGGTTTTATTATGTATATGAATGTGACGCGCAAAAAAAACAGGGACCCAAGTTATATTTATAGCAGGTAGCCGCGAGATTACAACAATTGTACAATAAAACAAACAACAGGGCTTTTTATTGTTGTTATGTGATACGAACTGTCAAACAGCAAATGGGTTGAAAAGAGACAAAAATTACAAAAGATAAAGACAAAAATTTTGTTTACTATGGAACATTTGACAGTCTGTATCACAAAACAAGCAAATAAAAAATAACCAGCTGGCTTTCCGAGACTACCTGCTATAAATATACCTTGCAGGGACCTAAGGGTTTTGCCATTTTAAAGATTTAAATACGTGTATCTTTGGTGTACCATCACTGAGCGTGTTGGTATTGGTCTGAGCATGTTGGTTGTTTGTCAATCTTGAAAACGCGCGTAGGTCGTCCCTACCGCTTGTTTTGTGTAGTTGGTTTTTACTGTTTCCTCTACCTTACTGGTCCCTTTCTCTATGCGCTGTCACATATGGATTGCCAGGCTGTCAGGACTCATAGTATATGGGTTCTTTTAAAAAGTACTACATTTGTACTAAAACGCTATTTTATATAAAAACCTTTCATTTTTAAATGAAAATTAGATTACTTTGTTTTAGATAATATGTTGAAAATTAGATATAATTTTGGCGATTATTTTTTTCATTTTTGGCAGATTTAAGCGATTCGGAATAAATTTATTTTATTAGGATTTTTTTTTAATTATTTTAATAATTATAAAAATACATATTTTATTGCCAAAAACTTAAAAATAAAGGCTTTGGCGATTTTTTACATTGAATTTGGCGAAAAAGGTCGAAATCAATCTGAAAGCCCTATGTTTAGCGGATTCTATGTGATACATAAGATGACTTCAATTGGACTGATTAACAAATTACTTCAATGTGTAGTTAATCATCTCGATTTTGATATGATTTGAGCTTAATCAATAGGGAAACCATAAATATGCAATTGCATGTTTTTCCTTGTGGGACCAATAAAGGCAAAAACAATTTATTTATGAATTTTGGCATCGATTTGTTGGTGCATATTTTACCTTTTGCAGATTTTTTTGCATAAATTAGTTAAAAGAGCCTTTTATTGAGGCATATTTTGATGTATGTATGTTAAAAGCAACGTGTTGCTTCAATTGTGCCATCTACATTTAATTTTAAACTTTTTTTGTAAGACAAAGCATGTTCTAATGATACATAAATGTTATTTTAAACTTTAAAATTTTATATATTAATACGCAAAAATTTAAGAAAAAAACAAATACATATATACGTTTTTGGCAGTGTGTGTAATACATAGAAAGCTGGATCAATCTTTTAGTATACCGATCGACTTAGAATCACTTTTTAAAGTGATTTAACGAACAAAGTACAAGTTGCCGTCTTCTAGATAATTTGATCAATTTTAGTAAAAAGTTCATTTTAATTGTACTAAGGACGAATTCTGTGTAAATGGTGAGAATGGGTCGATAATTTTACATATTCCCGATAAAAATTTCTTTTCAGATTAGACTCTTTGTTTCCGAAAACCATCTATGTAACTACAGACAGAAAAAAATTTTGCACCAGTAAAAGCATTAATCGAAAATAAAATCAGCGTTAATTAAAAATTTCAAGTGAATCAAGTGAATAAAACGTCTAATCAAGTAAATTAAACGTTTCATCATGTGAATTAAACGTTGTATTGATATTGTTAATTTGTTTACAGGTGCAATTAAACGTTTAAAACACTTGATAAAACGTCCAATTCACTTGATTAAACGTAAAATCACCTGGTTAATGATTAATTAATTAACTTGATTAAATTTTTAATTAAAACTGATTTTATTTTTGATTAATGCTTTTACTGGGGCAAAAGTTTATTCTGTGTATGGTGTTTGGGCTTAACCGATTATAATTTTAGAATTGTTTTTATTTAATAGAACTGTTATTAAATTGTTGAATATATTGTTTTTAAACTAGTAATTTTTGAATTTTTAAGGGCATATTTTTAACAAATTTCAAGCTTTTACTGCATATTTCATGCGTATTAAACGTGTTTTTAGAGCATATTTCTCGTTCGAAGTGCTTAAACGCGCTTAAAGTACTTTAACATTGTGAACATAGCGTTAGAAAGGAAATTTTGTGAATATAGTTTGGGGTTATGTACATTTTACAGCGGCATCTTTTGCCCCTTCGAAACTTTCAAACCGATTTAAATGACACTTAAAACATGGATAAATCCATAGTTAGAAAGACTCGGTGTAATTCCTGCCTCTCCAAAACTATTCAACTAATTTTAATAAAACCACTCCATTAATAAGAGTTCTTTGCGTAGTAGCACACGCCGGATATCCTCTTGTTTAGAAAGATATTAATAATAATTATATATATTTTACTGCTTATAAATCAATATATGTGACGAGTAAAATAGAAAGGGACCTTAGGGGTTTGTTCAGGAGAGCCATTTTAAAGATTTAAATACGTGTATCTTTGGTGTACCATCACTGAGCGTGTTGGTATTGGTCTCATTTGAAAGCGACACGTCTCATGACGTCAGGAACGTGTTGGTCAACATTGGCGTAGGTCGTCCCTACCTCTTGTTTTGTGTAGTTGGTTTTTACTGTTTTTACCTAACTGGTCCCTTTCTCTATGCGCTGTCACATATGCACATATTTCATTAAAGTTTGAAAAAAGACTATGATTTCATATGTTAGCCGGGAGTAACAGTAACAGTAACCTTACCGTAAAAAAGTAAGACCAATCTATTTCTTACAGATTGAGACGTAACATCTTACTGCTAACTGTAATCGTTCTAATTGCTTTACATAAAACAAAATTAATCAGCTGATTTTTAACGTTACTGTTACTCCCGGCTGATTGAGCCTTAAGTTAGATCAAGCATAATGGCGTTTTCTTTTCTGAGTAAAATTCTGCATTTATTCTGCCTTTTACATTTTTTTATGCTCTTTTCTGAAAAACACGTGTTATTTTAAAAGTATAAAGCGTTCTTTTCTGATGGTGTTCCCTTTAAAATTAAAAAATGCTACATGTTCAACACTCATTTAAATTAAAGGGGCATGAGTGCAGCACTAGATGAAGGCGAATTCAGTACAAGGTGGTGCCAAGTTTAGAGCCGTAAACACTAACAATGCAATACAAAAAACATCTGTTGATGCTGAAGGCATTGGATTGTTGTAGTCTTGCCACCACCTGCAATTGAATTTACCTTGCGCTAATATTACTTTATTGTTTAATGCCAAAATTTGTGTTCTTTTGTAAACGTAAAATATGAAACACTTCTTAAAAATTAGGGGAGCATTAAAAAATGTTGCAAATTCACATGTAACACTTATGCAACATTTTTTTTTTAGAAAAGAAAACGCCATAACTATACTGTTTTACTTGTTTAACTATTTGAAACAGTTAAGTTTTTAAACTTTTTAGAAAGCAAGCTTAGGGGGTTAATTTGAAAATCCCTTCACCTTGCGTTGAGACATTTATGACATAAAATTTTTTGAATTTTAAATTTGTACGAAAACATTTTTTAAGTGCGGTGAAGTATTTTAGAAAATAGCCCCCTTAATTTAAAACCAAAATAAATATAAAACTACGAATTTGCTCTTTAATATATCTGCTTTTAATTAATTACAACATAAGAGAGCTGGTAAAACAAGATTCGGTTTCTCGAAAATAATTTATAATTTCTCAATAGGTATTCGTGCTCTCAAACAAGCGTTCATACTTGTATTCTTCCCAAAACAAGCAACAGTTATTTTTTTCCGACTACAAATCGAATCACAATAAAACGTAAAAAACAGTTCAAAAGAGACTGTGTAACGACAACAACCTGTTAATAAAATAAATTAAATTAAAAGATATTAAAGAATAAACGAAACAAAATGAAATCATATTTTATATGGGCATTTTTAGTGTTGATTGCTTTGTCTGTCGCAAGTGTCAGTGCCGACTGTGAAGATGAGGCGAAAGACGATGATAGCTGGTTCAAAAAAGTAGGTTGCCAAATTAAAAAGGGCGCCGAGGATACATATCAAACAGTCAAAAAAGGAGCAGAAGATGGCTACGAAGCTGTTAAACCACTTGGGGATAAAATCGCCACATCTGCCAAAGATTTCGGCAATACAGTCGCAAAGAAATACGATGAAGTCAAGCACAAACTCACAGACGAAGATGTGCCAACTGATAACAAGTCGGCTGCTCCAATCCTAAATGAACCAACCGAGAAGATACCTTTGGCCCCTATATCCGGGCACACTGATACCAAACCCGAAACTAAACCAACAACAGGTGAGAAAAACACTTCGCGTATTGTTCAACCAGAAGGTTTTGATGATCGTTTCCTTTTGCAGAATAGTGATCCCTGTCCGCCTGGCCAAGCTCTTGATCATACAAAAAAGCATTGCCGACCAGCTATTTGATAATTTAATTTTTTTACTATATATTAATATTTTTAAAAATTATAATACTTTTGTTTTTTTTTTACGTTCAAAAAATAAAGTGTTGCCAAAATGTGTGTGTGAATGTGTTTTTAAATTAAACAACGCGTTTCAGTGTATTAACATGGATTAACATTAAATTAAGTACAAGTTCTTGGAATTGAAATTAAGTTTATGGTACATTGTACTAGTAAAACTTACTGACATTGATTAAAATTTTTTGTTATTGTTGTTGTTATTCTTCAAAAGCAAAGACAACGACAACCCAGACCGGTTTTAATACTAAGTAAAAAAGGTACCGTCAATATGACTAAAATGTATGTAGTATATGTAGGTACATATACGAAAAGAATGCGTGACCACTAAACAAAACGTAAATCAACTTTTAATTTAACAAAATTTTTCCTAATTAACAATAATTAAGTTTAAGAAATCTCTAAAAAAAAGTATTTGAAAACATGATAATTATCGACTATTTTCTAAAATTAGGGATTACGTTTTCTTAATATGTATAGGAACAATTTGAATGGGACTTGAGATTTTTTTTATTTGCAGTTGATTTTGCTTCAAGGTAATTTATTGTGACTTGTTAATTTTTATTTATTTATTGTTGTCTGTTTTATTATTATTCTCACGGTAGAACTCAAACATGAAATTCTAATACGAAAAACGTCATAAATGTTTTTTTTTAACATTGTTCAAAAGACTCTAACGCCAACAACTAAAATAATAATAAAAAAATATTAAAACTTGAAGTCTTATAGGTATTAAATTTTACTGATTACTTGTTGTCGGTGTAAATAATTAGTACATCTGCTTGAAAATTGTTTATTTAAGCGTAGGTATTAAATTTTTTAAAAATTCCGATAATCTTAATCTCTGTGACATGTTTGTGTTTAATTATTCAATTTACAGTTTTTGACATACTTTATACATGCATGTATGTATTTATAAAGTACTAGCATTTACCCCACTATTTCGTTCACATCTCCCTATCTTTCTTGGACAAATTTCTATGCCAAAGTTTCTGTTTCTAGTTCTAAACAAAAAAAGTACCAACATTTTTTACGTAGAAGTTATCATTCACTCAGCAACCTGCACATACAAGTGTATGAGTCTAAGTTAAATATTATAGAAAATTCAAAAAGTACTACATGTAGAACGGAAAAGTAAAAGTATCAAATTTAATATCCCGTATTTCGCCTTTTTAAAACTTTTTTCTACCCATTGAAATATCAAAAATTTCAAGTGGAAGCCCATAATTGAGAAAAATGTAAGAAAAAGTACTAAAATCGATGCGATTTTTACCCTTTAAAGTTTGAAACCCTATTTTGCCTCTCAAAAGTACTTTATTTGTTTGCTGCCTTTATGTTAAAGAATATATATTTGACGTTTGCGCCAAATTATTAACCCTTATGTGTGTGGACAGGTACCTGTGTACCTATTGCGTTTTCAAATCGAAATTTTTTATATAAGATTTTAGTCTACAATTCTACAATTTCATGAGAACTCCTAACTTTTTGTTATTATTATATTTTCATAGGTGTTTATATACAATATCAGATGGGGGGGGGGGGGGGGGGGCGTGGCATATCAATTTGCTTTTTGCACTCTTAATAGGGTGAATAGGTACCTGGGTACCTGTATACGTTTTATATTACAAATTTTTTTTTTTTTTTGGGTGTAGGATTTTAAAAAATATATGAAAAGGGGAAAACCAGAGTAAAATTCTAATATTATATCATTAACCATCGATTTTTTGTACAATACACGACAAAAAATTAGATTTCTCATACAATTTGCATGAAGGTACCCAGGTACCTATCCACCCTATAGAAGGTGTTTTTTTTTTCACACACATAAGGGTTAACAAAAACCGTGAAAGTACGAATTTTTATACTGTTTTGTCCCTCTGCTTAATTTGTTTGCTACATTTGTGCTTAAGAACAAAGGTTTCACTTTTCGCAAAATTATAAAAAAATTTTTTTTACAAAAGTACCACAAGTAAAAATTTTTAGCCGGCTTAACCCTCAAATGTACTTAATTTGCTTCCTTTTTGGAAAAACTCAAAAATAAGATTAGTACCTGTAACTTAAAAATGCGAGCTGGTGGAGAAAACCGGAGATTAGATTTGAAATCAGCGTCCTTAAATTAGTAAAAAATTGCTATAAAATTCCAGGTAACACAAAAAATTTAAAATTTTGTTCCCTTGTGTAATTAAGAGCCAATATAGATTTTCATATTATGTGGTTTTTGTTTTGACATGAAAAACAAAAATTGATATTTTAATACAATTGGTGAAATAGGAACTATGTGTCAAAATAATAATTTCTATGTATTTTAATCAAAACAAAAGGTTTGTAAGTAAGTGTATCATTAGGTGCGTTTGAGTACATTTACAGTAAAATGCAGTAAATGAGTAAACTAAAAAATTGTCTCTCACAAAAAGCTGTTGTCCAAAAAAGTACGCGAACGCAAAATTTTTAAAAATTATGGCAAATAATTAAAGTGTTGAAAAATATTGACACTTTTGACTACTTAACTCGTTTTCTTATCGGTACTCGATTAAATACTTTTTATAACACGAACATTTTTGGAAAATACAAACAAACTATTTTATGAAACCTTTATATTTGTTTGTTTTTTATTTTATTTGATTTTACTAATTTGTAGCGGGTTAAATTATTTTAAAAAACATGAATAATTTTTTTGCTATTGATTACTTGAGTACCCAAATACTTCACACTTTTACAACTCTAAAAAATTAACATAACAAAAAAAATTTCAAAAGTCTGGGGTCTAATCACCGCATTCGATACTATCGTATCGAATAAACAATCGAATTTGTTTGCATACGATAGGCACTGACGTATCGAATGAAAACTCGATAAATGTATTGTCGAGTTACTCAATAGCAAATGCTATTATTTCTAAGTCAATACATTTCATTCGATATCGAGTTTCATGATACCAAAATAAATAATTTCGATCAATTTTGCTCGATATCGAATGCGGTGATTAGACCCCTGAGTTTGTACGGCTCATGTCTTATTGACAAGATTCTTCCTTTTTCTTCTTTGAACATGAATTGGCTTTCAAATGAATCATGCCATGTTGACGACATGTTTTTATTTAGTTTTATTTGATATTGATAACAAAAACAAAATAAAACAACGAATAAAAAAGCAAAACGTAAAGACAGTACATGCATCTTTGTACTCGTTTCTTTTCCCCTCGTCTATAAAGAAGCAATTTTGTCAATAAGACATGAGCCGTATGAACATAGACTTACCTTTTGAAACATATGTTTTTTTGATTTACTAAATTTTACTGAAAAATTTTCTGCAGTCAAAATTTGTTAATACTCAGACAAGAACTGTTACTTTTCGCTCTCAATTTATGTTCTCATTTACTTCATTTTGTGTACTCGAACGCAATTTCGTAAAATGCAGTAAAGTTTAGTAAAAAATAGGAAAAACTTTTGTGTTCCCGAACGCAATTATTAATGTTGTATATTTTATGAGTTGCAGCGATAAGCTTATTAAATGTTAAAATTAAAAAAAATAAATTACAAACAAATTTCATAGCGATAAGTTGTGTTTAAGCGGGGATGGGGGGGGGGGGGGGGGCAACAGTGTAATTCAAAATATTAAAGAAATGTCCGAACGAATTTTATGTGAAAAAATTTATATTTTGGTTATTGTTCAAATGCACTTATGGGTATCAAATTACCTTCTAGTTAACTTTTTCAGCATTATGAGAGGTATGAAAACAAAAATCCGTTAAGTCTCACAAACTGCGCTGCCAAATAGCGGTAAAATAGAGCAATTCTTTGCGTTCTCTTTAGTTATGTTTCTCAAATAACCCTGCCTTTACACATGCAAGTAGTGGCATGCCACTGTTGTATACATATTATCAAAGAAAATTTGTTCGAAATAGTCGAATCTCATGCCATTAACTTTTGTGATTACACATGCCACTGCGAGTTCATTTTCAAAATGTCGAAGAAGCGTCAACTTGAGCAATTTTGTTTACTTCTCAAATTAAAAAAAAGTACCAGAAAACAAAATAGAGTTACCGAGTTAATCATAATAGCAAATTTTTTGGGAAATTTTTTCATTTATTTATATTAGCATTATTTTAACGATATTGATGCTCTATTATTAACAAACTTGCTTTTATTTATGCGCGATTTTTAATAATTAATCATAATAATTCTTTATTAAGTTAAAACTTCAATAACAATTTGACAACAATCCAGTAAATGTGAATTAAATTTTTAACAGGGTAACATTGCTTATCGTTTTGACATTTAGTGGCATGCAAGTGCGAAATTTCCACTCGCATGCAATTTTTGCTGCCAGTGGAGCTGCCATTGCGAAAAATGTGAGTGTATTAGTAAAAAAGTGTGAGTGTATTGAGTTTTTCGAACTGGCAGTGGCATGTGTAAATGCTAGGTAAACTGCAGTTAGTCAAGATTTTAAAAGCAAAATTAATTTGGTTTTCTTATTTTTGATCTTACAAACCATACGTAGTATATGTATAAAAAAAAATTTCCACTTCTGGATTAAGACAGTCCAAAAGATTTGTGAAACTGTCCCAGCGCAGGGCGGGCAGGTTTCTGCTGCTTGAGAAGGAGGAACTTAGCGGTCTTAGTTGGCCTATTCACGGGGCATTGTTGTTTTAGACACCACCAGTTTAATTTGGGTAATACATCTACCAAAAATCGTTTCTTTTGATCGACATTAATGTCTTAAATTACGTGAAATTTAAAAAAAAAAAAAAAAATCAAAACATTCCGTAAAAGAAGGTTAAGAAGGCAAAAAAAAAACCAATACAGTCGAATAAAATTTTTTTTAAATAGCGCAGACTTAGCTATATCCTTGAAAATGGATATATACTGATTTCTCAAAAACTGGAGCCAATCTGACACTTCCAAATGTACTTTCGCACTCAGGGGACTCCCCCCCAATAGTTCGAAAAGGATTCATCGAAGTTCATTTTTTTTCGGGTCAAAAACTATCACAGTGTAATTTTTGGTATTTTGTTGTTATTTTCTTAGTTATTTTCTAAAATATTAATTTTAGCCAAAAACTTTCTTTGAGGCTAATGTTGTTGACTATAAGAGCTAAAATATTCTATTCTTGTAAATTGGATTTTTAAAAAGATTGTCATATGCAAACTAATTACATTTGAAGGCCAACTTTGAGAGGCGGATGCCCCCTTAAAACACAACCTATCGCTATGGAATGCTTTTTTAAATTTTTTTACATAAAACTGAACCGATTTGGGGGAGTATATAATAAATAAAACAAAACAAAAAAAAAAAATAGGTACTTGTACAGTTCTTGGAGAATTTTTTTTTTTTGTGGGACACCCTGAGTCTTTACCTTAGTGGCTTTGCCATTATATTTATAAGATTTCCCAAAAGAAACAAGTTTAAGTTTTTTTTGATCCAAATGTGCTTTTGTACAATAGTTTTGTAAATAAATTTCAATTTAATAAATTTGTGTTCATTTTTTTGCGCCATAAGAGATGGTGCAAAAAGTCAGCATTGAATTAGACATAGAACTTAAGTAGATAAAGAACTCAATATTTTCTGTCTCGTGATAATTATGTTTGCTTTGAGCCTATGCTGACTACACAATAGTTGTGGTAATGTCAAGGTTTATTTAGACAATTATGTGAGATTTATTCGCGAAAAAGTGATGTTTCGAACTTATGTAATTGAGTTAATCAATAACATGATTAAAATGTTTGTTGGCACTATGTCGTCTCTATCTCGAAAGGACATTTTTATCAGGGCTTGGTAATCAATGACCGATTTAATTTGAAATATCCCAAGGCCATTAAGCATAACATCTGTATTAACCTTTAGAAAGCATCTCCAAAATTGGCTGGATTTAAGGTTAGCGGTTAGAAAATGTGATCCTAAGTCGGTCGGTCAAACTAAGACCAATTTTCCATGCGATACAAAGCTTAGCACCAAACTTTCTTACCTATTGTAGAGTAGAGTATAAAAATGACTTAATCTGAAAATAAAAGTCAACAATAAATGAATGACTTTTAATACGAAAACGTAGTAGTTTCTTATTAATTATTTTTTATTATTTTTTTTACAGATGAACGAATTTTTTGACGGTTATTGTTTGAATTTAGAAAGTATTAAGTATCAACACAAATCAATAACTAACACAATAAAAAATATGAATTGTGCAATAAAACTTTCAAAAAGAACTTTAGTTTCAATAAAATATCCGATTAATATAAAAAGAACGCAAACTAGTAGTCAAAACAAATTAGTAGCATCTATTAACCTTGGGTATGTAAGTGTGTCTATATGGCTCGATATCATGAATTGACTACAATCGAGGATTGAAAACGGCCAAGTGCGAAAATGGGTTTAAATAATTATTTTTCGGTTGAAACTGTTTTATAAGACCTTTTTATATATTAATAAGCAATGGGCCATGTATATTTAAGGATTTTAATGATTTTTGCACCCCACGGGAATGACAATAGTCCAACGGAAATGATATTTGTGCGGCACGGTAATGACTGAGCAGCATGGTAATGACGTTTTATCATGTATTGCAGCTAAATAAAACACATACAGCAATTTATGGAAACACATTTAATAAAATGCATACGTTATGTCCATTTTTTGGATTATAATTCCAGGTGTACTTTTTAAGTTTGGGGAACATAAAATTTCTTAAATAATTACCATAGATTGAATAATCTCAAATATACATTGAAAAGGTAATTCCCGTGTTCCTTTTGTCATTACCGTGGTTTAGATTATTCCCATGGTAATGACTGCACGGTAATGATGGAAACGTGAGTATTCTTGGATTTAAATGTGAAAATCTTCAAAAATTTTTATAAAATATATTAGAATCTAATAAAGACTTAAAAAATTAACAAACCAATACAATGAATTTGGAAATTATAATATAAATAACGGAAACATATACTTAGCACGGGAATGAAAAAAAACACTAACACTTCAAAAGCTCTCAAACAACTGACTACATTTTTCACTTCTGTCAATGCACTTTAAAACTAACGGGAATTGTCGTTACATTGACAGTTAACACCTAACCAAAAACCCGGTTTAAAGCATTTTTTTTAATAAACAAATTGGCCCATGGGAAATGACGAAAAAAATTAACCACGGACTAAAATGTCTCAAAATCATAAGTTTTAAAATAAAATTATATTTATGAAATTAAAATTGAGTTGGTTTATTCTTCTCGAATAAATTGCCGTACTTCATTAATAATATATATTTTGAGATACTAATGAAAATCTGTGTTTTTTGAACACAAAACGTTTGGACGCACACCATGGTAATGACGATTTGCACCGTGCGACCAAATTTTTTCATAAAAATATCTAAAATATTTTATTTGATTTCCGCGCCTCGTTGAAGGACATTTTGTTTTATTTAATCCTGTTCTCAGAATTTTAATTTTGTAATATTTTTAATACAAAATGCGTCGGGCCACAGAATGTAGTCATTTCGTGATATCGACCCATATATAGAAAGAGTTTTCATTGTAAAGTGTATTATTGGCCTGGAGAAAGGCCTGAGATATGTCGTTGCCAAAAGAAAAAAAAAAAAAAATTAGCATTTCGAAAACCTCTTGAAAACTAAAAGAAAATTTTATAAAGAAAAAATGTATGTATGTTTGTTAAAAAAAAGTTCATTTGGAATTTTGTAAGGAATTCCCCGAAAATAGATTTATACGGCATAAGTCTTTTCGTGGACCTTTTTCCGAAACAACCTGTAAATGTCGTATTTAAAAATAAAAATTCTAATATGATATTTAGTTTAGCACATCGAACTTTATTGTAAAATAAACAACAACGCTAAATTTCGTTGGAAAAGTTTCGCATTTCAGTGATCGAGACAACTGGTTCTCGATCGGGGAAACGGGAGTACACCAAACTTTGAACCGTCATATCATAAAATGTTTTGAACTTGGCATGATAAAATATTACGGCTTCATGTCTATTTGAATCTTACGGCCTCAAACAAATCCATTGGGCTCAGCTCACTGTGATATTCCGGCCCATTCTGACACCACCAAATGGTTAATGGATACTCGGCTTAATGGTTGATGTGGCTGGTTAGCCAGGCCTTATCTACGATTACTTGCACTTTGTGTTATTGGAATGGTTATATTTTTATAACCACTTATCATTCGATGCAAACAATACCTCCGGTTCTCGGCCTCAATACGTGTGGTACACTATTGACATGCTTTTGGATAGATTTTGCTTGCGAACTGCCTGGAATGGCCTGGATTGTCCAGTTTTTTGGGTGTTGCCCAGGTTCCAGCTAAAATGCAATTTATTCAGTTAAAAAATTTTATTTAATTTTTTAAAATTACTTTTTTAATAACTTTATTTTTTTTATAATTGAATTATTATTTTGTATAAAAGAAAATCTGATACTAAGAAAAAATTCTAAGAAAACATATCTAATTTGCCGACAGACATTCAAAAATGTGATAAAAATAACGTACACAATTTATACAAATTGATTTCGTTTGTTAGTCATGCCAACTAGTAATACTTTTTGTGCAAGGACTTAAGGTATTTCGAATAATCTCAACTCACAAAATCTATTCCTATGGCCGAATAAAGGCTACAATTATAATAAGACTAAATTTTGTTGATGTGGCTAAACAAATAGTTAACAGCCATGTCCTGGAAATCAAATTCAAACAAGCTTTGAAAACGATCCAGTGTTTAAAGTTTATTATATAATTTTGCTTAATATACTTCATACTATGAGAACAGTTTATTTTCATTAGAACATATCTTAAAAACAACGACTGTAATTAAAACAAAGATTTTACTGAAAATCTCCATTGATTTCAATTTTACTTGATTTCCATAACATGGCTGTTTATTTACTTTTTTATTAAACCACAGAAACAACAGATGTTTTTTTGCATTGCTTTATTAGTGTTTACGGCTTGAAATGTAAATTTTTTTTAAGTACATTATGAAACCAAAACCAATTGGTTCGGACTGTCAAACCAGCAGGCTTTTCGCTGCTACTTGCAGTGAATAAACCCTGATAATAATTTTGTAATATCACGTAGTGAAAGAACATGTTTAAATATGGTCACCTCCAACCAAACTATTTTCAAAGAAAATTTTAAACATATTATGATTAATATAACCATATAATTGTCATCGACAACCATATTATGGTTAAATTAGTCCTACATTAGGAACCCACATCCATATTATGGTTGCCTCTAAAAATGTTATGGTTAAATAGGATAATAATTTGTTTTTAAATTTACAATAGTATTTTCCTCTACTTCAAGAACAACATATTATGGTTGATAACCAACCATGCTATTGTAAGTGTTTAACAAATTTTAGTTATTATTGATCATAACATGTTTGGAGGCAACAATAATGTGGTTGGGGCTTCTTTATGGAGGCTTAATTTAACCATAATATGGTTATCGCTGACAATAATATGGTTATATTAAACATAATATGTTTAAAATTTTCTTTAAAAATAGTATGGTTGGAGGTTACCATCCCTGTAAATAAAATTGGACCACCTGCTCCATTTTGAGAAAATGAACTACTCCATGGACTGGTCCGATGTAATGCAAGCATGGATCATGGCATTGTTAAAAAGTGTTTGTAGTGAGACGACATTTCTTCGTTTTTTAACGACATGCTTTCGTTTTTAAACGACTTCAAAGCTAATCCTCTTGAAAATACCATGGAGTAGTTTTAAAACTACTCCTTAGTTGTCCAAAGGAGGGTTATATGGTCCTCTCCTAGGACATCGTAATGTTAAATAGGCCATGTTTTTTCCATACGTTTGGGTTACTTTTGGACTAGTCCTGGTCCCTTGTGGGCTACTCTTTACACTCGTGTTTTACACATGTTTTTTCTCTGGGTGATGATATAAGACTGAATTTAAAGTGTTGCGTGTCCTTGATTTGCTTTTTTTTTATTGAAAAATAAAATCTGAATTAAAATTTTACTTTTTCTTATAATTAAGTGTATTTTCAAATTGTCCAGTTAGTTTTTCAAAATCCAGGTGAATTTTTTGTTTTGTCCAGTTATTTGACTTTTGATGTCTGGCAACCCTAATTAAAGGTCCTAATTTTTGGTCACGGTTTTTTTCAGAGTAAAACAAAACCAAAACAATGGGAATGATTGCGCCATTTTGTTTTGTATTATTTTTGCTCGTGAGCGCAAATTGTACATTAATATAAACGTACACAGCTGGAAAAGAAAAGAGTAAGAACAATATTGAAACATTCAGAGAAAAAACGTTTGACAAACGTTTGGTAATTGATTTACTCACTACTATTGTTTCTAAGCAGAGTACGAAAACAAACAAAACGAAACGTTTGCTTTCGTTTTGTTTTGTTCTTTGCAGTGTGTAAAACAAAAACAAAACCAAAACAATGATAATGATTGTGCCATTTTGTTTTGTATTATTTTTGCTCGTGAGCGCAAATTGTACTTTAATATAAACGTACACAGCTGGAAAAGAAAAGAGTAAGAACAATATTGAAACATTCAGAGAAAAAACGTTTGACAAACGTTTGGTAATTGATTTACTAACTACTATTGTTTCTAAGGTTTTTTTGTTTTTATTAATGCTTATTTTGACTACCATAGTAATTAAAAAAAAAAAAACAAATTAAATTAAATAAAAAGTAATTCAAAGAAAAAAGAATAAAAAACCACGTAACAAATCATTTTTGGACGAGGCATTGTGGATTTTACTCTTGTTATGAAAATACAAAAACCAAAGAAGAACTATATCAATTACTCAAAACAAAACGTTTCTCTATCTGTTTTGTACTCAGATGTACGATTGCAACGGTAAATTTAATAATGCAGATGAGTGGAAAGCCAATTGTTTCGTTTTCTCTCTTTGACACTTGAAAAGTTTTTGTTTTGGTTTTGCTCATGTACAATACAATTTAAAAATTTTGAATAGTTTTGTACATTTTGCAAACGTTTGCGAAATGTTTTGTTTGTTTTCATACTCTGTTTCTAAGTGAAATAAAAAGATAGCTTTTTAGGTTTTTTTGTTTTTATAAATGCTTATTTTGACTACCATGGTAATAAAAAAAACAAATTAAATAAAAAGTAATTCAAAGAAAAAAGAATAAAAAATAACGTAACAAATCATTTTTTTGTGGATTTTATAGTCTTGTTATGCAACTACAAAAACCAAACAAGAACTACGTCAATTACTCAAAAGAAAACGTTTCTCTGTCTGTTTTGTACTCAGATGGTCGATTGTAACGGTAAATTAAATAATGCAGATAAAATTACTTTCTTCATAAAAAATATTTTAATGAAAATTAAATTTGATGATTAAGTTGATTAAAAATATTGAAAATTTGGATTAAAAACCATAAATAGCTCAACAAAATAACCACAATACTAATTATTGTTAAAGCTAAGGCACGAGCTCTATGTGTACATTTGTCCTTCAAGTTGTGCTGAAAAAGGTCAACAGAAAAGAGAAAGACAAAATGAAAAAACAAAAAAAAAAAAAAAAAAAAAAATGTACTTGGACTTCAAGAAAAATTCTTGACAAAAGTACGAAAAAACGGAAGTAAGGAAAAAACATGTAAAATCAATTAAAATGGATAATCATTCAGGAAAGCAAATTTCGATCTACCAAATGTTAAAATACAATTTGGTTTAAGGATTGATGTTTGACTATTGACGTCAGCAGTCGTCGATGGCTGCGAGTGTAAGACGGCAAATCCATCTGAGGAGATCGAGTGGTTGCGATCGAAACATGTCATGGTAACCTGCCGGCCAGGGTTCGAGCCCGGGCCACGTCAAGAATGAAAGATTATCAATAACAAATTTAATTAATTTTCATGTTGTAAAATTCCTTTCTTCATAAGAATAATTTAATGAAAATTAAATTTCATGAACTTAAGCCTAATTAAAAATATTAAAAATTTGGATTAAAAACCATAAATAGTTCAACAAAATAACCACAATACTAATTATTTTTTTTTTTTTTTTGTTTATTTTCCGACATTTTGTTTCCGATTTCAAATCAATTTATGTATGGGTTTGTTTCCAAGTTTGCAATTTTTGCGAATTTTAGCCATGATCGCAATTGAAGTGATTTTTCTGTTTTCTGATTCTTTACATCTTTAACGATTTTAAATTAATATTAGACTTTGGTATCATTTCGCTGTTAGCAAATTTTTGCGAATTTCCGTTAATTTTGGAATTTGCATCGAATTTTTGCCATTCCTTTTATGTTAGGAACTTTTAATCAATTTTATGGCTTATTTGATATAGTAAAAATGTTCGCAAATTTTCGATATTTTTGCAAAATTTTCCGAATTTTCGCAACTTTGGCTCTTTGAAGCGTTCGTATTAAATTAAAATTTTTTGCTTTTTTGGCAAACTTTTTTTTGATTTTCGCGTTAAATTTACTTATAAAATTTGTGCCCATAACCTCTTTTTAATTTGCATTTTTTATTTTAAACGTATTCAATAAATTTGTTTACATTTCATTTAAAATTCTTTAACTTTCATTTGAGTCGTCGCAAAATTTCCTGACGACTAAAACAGGGACAATTCTACTCGACGTCGACTTAAAAGCGCCTTAGAAAATATCAATTGACTGTTAATAGTAATCGATTATTGCCAATAACGACTCAGAAAATATCATTACTGTTCAGGTGCCGTCGACTTTTATAATAGGGGTGAATATTTTCAAAAATTTCTTTAAAAATAGTGTTGTTTGAGGTGATAATATTTAAGCATTTTTTTTCTCTGGGTGCAGCCAAAAGGTCTTTAAGCACAACTGAAACGAACGAACATTAATGTGCTGAACCGAGCACCACGAAGATTGTGGTACAAAAAACAGAACGAAATTAAATGTGCTCATCTTTTTGCTGAGTTGGATAAGTCAAGTATTATTTTTGTTTTCGAAAATCACAAACAGAGAAACGTTATTTTTTTATAATTTACTACAAACTGTAAGCTTTTGTGTTTTCCACAAACCTACCGCACCGAAAACTTAATAGCGATATTTCATGTTTATTTACGAACACTGGTTTATACAAGGAAGTAATCTAGACTTAAACATAATTAATGAAATTAACTACGAGGCCGGTTGGTTGTTTAAATAAATTGTTTAAATATCTATATCACATCACTGCTAATAAATAAAACTCTATTTAGAATACAATTAAAAAACAATTGTTTATATACCCTTCACCAGAGGTCTGTCATTTTGTTGGTAATTTGTACAATATTGATCTTAGACTCAATAAAGTATACACAGTGTCGGTAAAAATAATAGAAACGTTATGTCTTCCAAATAACATGACGTAGAAAATTTCGCATTGAATTATTATTTATGAAACTAACTGTAAAATTCGTTTATAGAACACATCGAAACAATAAAAATAAACAGCAATGTGGCTGTTGTTAACAAATCAAAAAAATATTTCATTTTGTTTTTTGTAATTTTAAATTTTGTGTTTTGAAATTAATAATTTAAAAAAAGCTTAGATTCCCCAGAACCAGCAGAACGGTATACCGTTTTGACACATGGTTAGTTATCAGCTGTTTCTTACGTAGCAAGATCATTTCACCTGGTGTAATTTCGCCTTGAAAATATTTGTTTGAATTTTTGACACAACGTTTAAATATTTTACAGTGTTGTAAACGTTTGCCCAATAAGGCCACATTGTATGAATTCGCCTTGATCTCAATCAAGGGGAATTTACACCAGGTGAAATTATATGGCCACGTAAGAAACAGTTGATAGCTAATCATGTGTCAAAATGGTATTTTAATAATTTTCGCTAAAACTAATGAACTTTAAAACTGTTTTAAAATATTAAATTTCAAAACGCACAATTTAAAATTTAAAACAAAATGAAATATTTGTTTGGATTGTTTACTACAGTGTTGTATTATTTTTGACACAACGTTAAAATATTTGACAGTGTTGTAAACGTTTTCAAAATAAGACCACCTTGTATTAATTCGCCCTGATTGCAATATAAGTTTTTCCAGACATATATTTTGCATACATCAATTTTCCGAATACAGCTGGATTGTTATTTAATTGAGTTTTGATAAAGACAAATTGAATAGCTTCAGTCTAATGTATAAATGACATCTAATTCATAAAAAATTAAATAAAATTTTGATATTTTAATCAGGCAAAAATTCATTGAATTTAATTGTCATTACATGAAAAACATGAATAACAGAAAAATGTACTTTGCACTTCAAGAAGAAAAAACAAAAGTATGGAAGAACATCTAAATCAATTAAAAGTAGATAATCATTCAAAGCTAATTTTATTCGATCTACCAAAGGTTGAATACAATTGGTTTAAAGATTGACGTTTGACTATTGACTGCCAGCCTTTGTCGATGGCTGGGAGTGTTAAACGGCAAACCCCTCTGAAGAGATTGAGTGTTTGCCCCAATTCACACGTTGCAAGTCTTATTGATCGGCTTGCTACTTTATATGCGAGAGAGACGATGAAAGAAACGTTTCGCTGTTTCTCTCTATCGCCTACAGATACGCAAGCTGATCAATAAGACTTGCAACGTGTGAATTAGGACTTTGCAATCGAAACATGTAAGGGTTACTTGTCCGTGGAAGCCTAAGTTCGATTCCCGCGGCAGCCAAGAATGAAAAATATCAATAAATTATAATTCATTTCATGTTGTAAAAATTCCTTTCTTCCTAAAAAATCATATAATGAAAATTAAATTCAATAAACTTTAGCCCCATGAACTTTAGAAACCATAACAGTTCAATAAAATAAACACAATACTAATTATAATTAAATAAAAATTATAATTAGTATTGTATTGTATTATTAGTATTCCGCAAATGACTGAGATACGAGAAAAACACCACAGCTACCGCTTATTTTTTACCCATAAATTACTCATTCATAAATATTCAGGGTAATTCCTTAATTAGAAAAGTATTAATTGGTCGATTATTTCACCTGGCCCTTATACAAATGTCCCCCCGAATTTAGGGTTCTAATAGAACAGGATTCATAAAAAAAGCTAGATTGATAGGGCACTGCTACACGTTCAATAAATATCGTGATATTTGGATCGCGATCAATTTTAAAATATTGATGGATCATGAGCGTATGCTACATGTTCAACATTTATCGCGTCAGTATTTATGTTATTTTTGTGTTGTGCGGGTCGTTTATCAATGTCGCTAGATAACCAAACCTTTAATAATTTTTGCAGTGCAGTCGCTCTTTTTATTTTGTCGGAATAAGCTTTAGCCGACGAGTCCCACAATTCCGGCAATGCCTCCAAATTAAAAATGAAATCTTTTTAAATAATTTGTTCACTGCTTAATTCCGATTCCACCGGCAGAACCCACACACAGAAAAAAATACCCATGTAAAATTAACATGGAAAAATGTTGATTGAGAATCATGTTAAATTTCGGAAAAATTATGCCCTTTACTTAAATTTATCATTATTTCATATTAATTTTTAATAAAAAATATCAAAATAACCTTAAATTACGTTTATTTAATATTATTCACTGTTAAAAAAATAAAAAAAAAAAAATATTAAAATAAAAAAAAAAATGGATTCAATATTGAACCCATAAAAACCTGTTTTGTATTAAAATCAAAAGTTTATCTTGTAAAATTAACATGCATACCTACTTAATTATGTACATTTTTTATTTTCACTTTTAAAATATATTATAAAAAGAAGACAATTCCCGTATTCTTTTAATTAAAATTGTTTATTTAAATAGTACATCAAGTTTTCAAAGTAGAATGATGACCATATCGGGCGATTCTGCTGATGCTTCTGTTACCAAAGGAGAATACAAAATAAGTGAAACATGGTTTTGAATTATTGTTACATAAATGCAAATGTTGTCTGAAGCTTCTTCACACTGTTAAAATACACTCAAACCTATTTGATTCTACATGAAATTCACGTTGTTTCAACTGGAAATAACTTTCATTCAACGTGATTCCGATTGTTATTTCAATATAAATTACATTTTGCTCTAACTTTACTGCAATGTTAAATTAACATGAATTATAGTTATATCAAAAGAAAAAAATGTTGTTCGCAGTTATTGTAAAATCAGGTTGAATTAACATGAAACCCGTATGAAGCAAAATCACCACCGAAAAAATTTAAATCAACCTTGTTTTCGACGTTTTTAACTTGATTTTTTTCTGTGTGCACTCGATTTCACTGTCTTCTGCCATTGCCCTTTATTTCAATAAACTTTACACAAATTTTGTCAATTGTTTAACTTTTTATTTGTTTAATTTTTTCCACTGCGTATTTTATTTCTTTTATTTTGACACTTTTTACCGACGTATCATCACTATTTAATATCATGAAAATGCTACACGTTCAATATTTATCACGCGATCCACGATCCGCGATCTGGATTTCTGGATTTTATATTTTAGGCCATTCTGCGATATGGATCGCGATCCATCAATATTGCATGCTACACGTTCAATAAATATCGTGATACTAGAAATATCACGATATTTATTGAACGTGTAGCAGTGCCCATAAAATTAAGTTTCAATAACATTCTTTATGTCTGAGATTTGTTAATTTTTAAAAATAGCGAAATCGGCTTATTTCACCTAACGCCCATGCAAATATGGTCCCGGAAAAAGAATTTTGAAATGATACAGTCCACACCGTATGAACTAAATTGGTAGTATAATACCCAGGCATAGGGTATTTAAGAATCGGTATAGCCGAAAAGAGCACTTTTAGTTGTTAAAAATTATTAATTTACATACGAAATTCATTCAAATTTCACATTGTCATTTCAAATTTAATATACCGTCGATTAAATATTATATGTTTGTATATATGTATAAGTAAATGTTCTCTACTGCTTATCCAACAATAATTATTTACTTTAATTATAATAAACAAAATTTGAAAATTATTCGCAAATTTTTCCAGCAGACTTTGTCAAAAAAACAAAAAATGTGTTTGTGTTGTCATAATTTGATTTAATTAAATAAATCATTCAATTGTTTAAAAGTCATGTTTTTATTACGATTTATTCGTTATAATTGTCTGTTCTATAAATTAAATGTGGAGATTTTTTTTTTTTAAATTTAGTTGTTTGTTTAAATATTTATTGATTAGTCACTTTTGGAGGGAAAACAAAATTACCTATTTGTTGAATTAAAAGATATTTGTCAGTAGCAATAAACATGAAAAACATTTTAAATTAGAGTAAAAATTTTGTATATGGGTAATACCCAACAATTTAGAAATTAAAGAATACGTGATTCGAATTCCTGATTATTCTTCATCTGCGATTGTGCGGTTATATAAATATTTGCATGAAACAGTAAAACCTTTATAAATAAAAACAAGTAAGGGTGCAATATTCGGCTATGCCAAATCTATAATACCCCTTACCATGGTACAAAAAGAACAGAAAGTTATATAAGCACCGTACTTAAGGTATAAATTAATCTATTTGCTACCACGCCCTCTCCTACAGTAATAACCAAGATGCTTGAACTTAATTTAAAAGCTTTGGCTCTTGCCGTTCTCCAGATATACAGAAAATCAGACGGGCTTCGTTAAATCAACTATTTTTTTAAATAAAAAATAAAAAAGATCGAAAAAAATAAAAAAGATCGTCTTTTTTGTTTCAAAAATCGTGCAATTTAAAATCAATTTTAAACAAATTTGTTTCGACTTTTATTAAAAAATAATCAAACAAAAACATAGTTAAAGTTCATGGGTATTTAATAATTTCATTAAATTTATATTTATTTTGTTAAGCTGGAGGAATATTTTTTAAAAAATTATTTATTTTCTTTAATCCGATAACAAACTCTTTTATTTAGTAAAAATCGTGAAAACTGTAAAGAATCACAGGAAATAATCTCTGCTATCGCGAACATTGCCAAAATTAACGAAAAATTGCAAACTTTTAAACAAACCCAAAAACTAATTTGAAATCGTTATAAATAACAAAAAAAAAAAAAAAAAAAAAAAAAATAGCGATAATTCGCAAAAATTTTTAATATTTTAAACAAGCCTTAAAATTGATTAAAAGTCCCTAAAACTATAAAAAATGGCAAAAAACATGGCTAAAATTCGCGAAAAATTACAGAATGTGAAACAAACCCAAAAACTAATTTGAAATCGCTAAAAAGATTAAAAACCAAACAAAATGTCGGAAAATAACATAAAAACGTTAAAAAATTAGTTATATTTACATCAAAATCAATGAAAAAGTCTATTTTAAATTCTGGGTAAGTTAGGGCTTTCTTACACACAGAAAAAAATACCAATGTTAAATTAACATGGCGAAATGTTGATTGAGAATCAAAGTAAATTTTTGCAAAAGTATGCCCTTCATTTAAATTTATCATTATTTCATATTAATTTTAAATGAAAAATATTAAAATAACCTTAAATCACGTTTATTATATATTATTTATTGTTAAAATAACATTGTTCAATATTGAATCCATAAAAACCTGTTTTATATTAAAATCAAAAGTTTATATTGTTAAATTAACATGCATACATACTTAAGTATGTACATTTTTTTATTTTCATGTTTAAAATATGTTATAAAAAAAGACAATTCCCGTATTCTTTTAATTAAAATTATTTAGTTAAATAGTATATCAAGTTTTCAAAGTAGAATGATGGTGAAAAAAATATCAGGCCATTCTGCTGATGCTTCTGTTAACAAAGGTGATTTCAAAATATGTGAAACATGTGTTTTGAATTATTCTTAAATAAATGCATATGTTGTCTCTGAAGCTTCTTCACACTGTTATATCACACTCAAACCAATTTGATTCTGCATGAAATTCACGTTGTTTCAACTTGAAATAACTTTCATTCAACGTGATTCGGATTGTTATTTCAATTTTGCTCTAACTTTACTGCAATGTTAAATTAACATGAATTATAGTTATTTTTAAAGAAAAAAAATGTTGTTCGCAAGTTATTTTAAGATCATGTGATATTTACATGAAGTAACAATGAAGCAAAATCACTACCGAAAACGGTAAAATCAACCTTGTTTTCGACGCTTTTACATTGATTTTTTTTGTGTGTAGGCCTTTACAACTCGGTTTATTTACAATTACAACAACAAGGAAAAGGAATACCTATTTTTGAATTGTTGACTTCGGTAAATACTTTTAAAGCAAAATCAAAAAATATTTGCTTTTCAATTAAAAAGGCACATTTGGAAAAACATATTAAACATAAAAATGTGCAGTGGACTTGTAAAATCCATATGTTATTGAACATGTCTGTAAAAATTAACAATTACAGACGGTTTTAAATTTTTGCTTCACATGTTCTGTTTTGGTTTCATCTGACATAACAAAAAATCGTTTACAAACACATATTCAATTTTATTATTTTGCATTTTTTTGTTAGATCAATTGTCAATTAGTGAACAAAAATTCAAATTTCCATCTCTGATTTTCTTCTTGTACTTCTATAAAAATACAACTTTAGTAAAATAAAAAATCTCCCAGTTTAAATTTTGCAATAGAAATTGTTCCTGAATTTTTTTTGTATTTGTTATACAGTTCCTTGGCGAATTTATACACAACAAGTACAACTCCTACAAAAGGCTCAATCAAGTTGTTTTGTATACATAAATATAGAGTTGCCAACTGGCTAGTTTTCGCCGGGCAGTTCAGTTTTAGAGTGGAATGTCCCGTGTCCCGTCGATACTCTGAACTGGACGCCATTTGTCCCGTTTTTATTTTTGTAGCTGTCAACTTTGAATCACAATACACAAGTTATGTATATTGTGTATGAGCAAGGCAAGTACAGGTAAAGTAAATTCGCTTGTGTTTAATAATTTGATATCTTCATGGAACTGCGACTACCTGGTAAATAATTCAGCCTTAATTAGCAACACTGGAACATTTTGATTTCTTTTTGTCGTTATATATATAGTGCATCAACTTCTATGACCGAAATCCCCCATTCAAATAAAATAATCCAAAAATGGTTAAAATTGTTCGAAACCACCTAGTAATTGCTGTGTAGGCATGATACGCGCTCTGGGATGCTTGTTCCTTTAGCTGAGTTGTTGGTTCATTTCAATTTAAAGATGTGCTGAGTTTTTTGAATTTATTACTTTAAATAAATAATAAAAACCGCTAAAATTGATAAAAAATATAAATATAAAACTAAATAGTGAAATAATTACACTTTTTAAAATTCTATTTTATGTTACTATTCCTATCAACTATGTATATTATATTTATTTACGTTTATGTGTTGGTTGTGTTTTTATAAGTCTAGATTTTACACAATTAAAATTAACTAGGATCGCCCGGTGGCCGAAATTCTTCCACTCGACATTTACTTTCGAGAAAACCTGTGCGTGATAAAGACAACAAAAACGTACACATTTTGTACGTTTGTCTTTAAGATAAATTAAAACGCTTTTCAAACACTTTAATTCAAAAAAATTTAGAAAATATATATTGTGCATATCTACACACAAATTCCTTTAAAACGATATATGTTTCATTAAAATCGGTGGGCGATAAGATACTTAAAAATCAACCACAAAAAAATTGTTCCCGTATTTATATATAAGATGTGTGATTGTGGATTTTCCAAATAAAATAGTATAATAATTATACATAAACGGATTTGTTTGAATTTTTCTATGATTTTTTAGTGGTGTCCCGTTTTGCCAATTTTAAAAGGTGGTAAGCCTACATAAATAATAAACAAAATTTTGACATCCAACAAGCTAAAAAAAAAAAAAATTATTGGCAGATCTGTTACACTGCAGTTTCACGCTCAAGTTTTTCTTGATAGTCTTTTACATATCGTCGGGCCGAAGTTATCTTGCCGTATATCACAAAATTTTTTTTTTGGGAAATCGAATCTTAAGGTTCAAATTTGTATACATAAAAATGTACGTGAAAAAAGTCGTCCAATATTTTTGTCAGATATTGTGTTTGAAGTTCTTTATATATTTATGTAAAAATATGTAAAGTCAAGGAAAAAAATTTGTAAGTTATAGCCATTATCATGTCCGAAAAAATTTTCCAATTTTGTCGTTTACGCCACTTTTTGCGATATATTTTTTAGTTTGTGGGATATAAGTCAAAATAAGGTATTAAAAACCTACATTCACGTGTTTTACCAATATTGAAAATTAAGTTATAATAATTTTCGAAACGAAAATTTATGCTAGTGACAAATATATTTACGTATAGTTATAGTTTTTTATTATCGAATTTCCTTATGTATAAATAATTTTAAGGTTTATTATTACTTAAGGGTGGTCTAACTGTCACACCGTAACGTCAAATTTTATCAGTGCTAAATTCAACCATGGAGAGGAGCAGCACTGAGCAGCGCGTTAAGATTGCTGAAGCCTTTTACGAAAATGGGCGTTTAAATCAAAAATACATTTTGTGCACATCTTGATGTTTTTGATCACCATAATCGATCAAATGTGTCCACAATCGGAATAATTGTGGGCAAATTTAAGCAAACCGGCTCTGTAGGAAATGTGAAAACGCCTGTGCAAGTTAATATATGGCATACCATCTCTTAATGTAACATATCTGCTGACGTCGTAATTTCACACGTTGTTGCATTGGGTTAAATTGAATGTTATTTAAACCTCTCTTTTAGTTCCCACGATGTGACGATAATCGCAATGATAAATATAAAGCATAATTATGCTTCTTGCTTTTAAAAATTATTAGATATAAATTAGATTTAATTTGGACAACGGTTCGAACAGAACCTAAAGCGGCACATACACTTGCAATAAAATTGTTAAATTTTACGTACTGTACAATTATATCGCCAATGGGTATGTGATATTCGATGATGGCACAATATTTTTGCAACAATCAAAAGATTTTTGATTTTTATTGCACAACAAAAAGAATGTAGAATGTCTTGGCAACATTGTGCAATGCTGTTTATATTATTCATATAGGTTATGTTCACCTTTTTATTGAATGAATGAAAACAATGTGCGACTTATTGCATAATATAGGACAAAATGGAAATAATATGGCGAATATGATATACAATAATATTGCAAGTGTATGGGCCGCTTAAGAATTGTAATCTACCGTTTAAAAAATTTAAAAAATAAATAAAAGTTTTTTTTTTTTTTTTTAATAAATAAACTGGAAGAAATAATAATTTGCATGCATGCTTGGTGCGGTTTATGGCCAGGCGGCATCATCGGGCTTTACTTCTTCAAAAATGAGGTATGCCAAGCAGTTACTGTGAATGGTGTTCGCTATCGCGAGCTAATAAGGGATTTTTTTTTTTTTTTGCCAGAAATTGAAGATATGAACCTGGACGATAAGTAGTTCGAAAATAATGTGTCGCACGGCCAACAAAACAATGGCTCTTCTGCACGAGAAATTCAATGGCCATGTCAACTCGCCGTCACGATCATAGAATTTGATACCGTGGCCTTCTTTCTTTGGTAATATTTAAAATAAAAAGTGTACGTCAATAAGCCAAGAACAATTCAAGAGCTAAAGGATTAGATAATTTGACACATTTAGGACATTGAATCTCAATTATGTCTCAGAGGCATTGAAAATATGAACCATAAGACAAAGGTATGCTATCCGCGACGAGCATTTGGCCGATATTTTGTCTCACACATAGTTGTCATAGATCCTTCTTTTTAATAATAAAAAAAATCAGATAATTCTCTAAAAACTTTTTGTTTTATTCACAATTAACATTGTGCATTATGGTTGGACCACCCTGAATATTTAACCTTTAATTGCTTAACAATAAAGAAAATTTAGGCAATATAGCAATAATTCCATCAATATAAATAGCATATAAAACGAAAAATGTTAAAATAACAGTAATATTAATAAGATAGTCTCTTTTTTGTAATTTGCCTAATTTACTTTGTTCACATACAACAAGATAACGCAAGATTTTTTTAATTGAAAGTTTTCATACGTTTTTTGTCGTACTTCCACAATTATGCTACATACGATATTATAACGTATTAAATTTTTCGCAAAAGTGGATATACAACAAAATGGCTTCGTAATATCTCACCATAAGAGATAGAGACGTGAGAATTGCGCAGATCGATAGATCTGTTAAATTTACCATAGGAAGCGGTCTTATCTCATTTTTTTCGATTTTGTGATATACGACAAGATAACTCCGGAACGACGATATGTATACTGTTTGTCAAAATTTCCAAAAATTTAAAGCTGCAATTTATGCAATTTACTTTCAAGATGTCATCAAGAAAATAATTCATAAGGCCAACCGAAAAATTTACTCACTAAGTCGGGCTTTACCCTATGAAAGTTTTCTTTCAGATAGTCTGAGTTTACTGGTGGGAGGGGAAGAGAACATGTTTTTTGTCCCCTCTCATCAATAAACTCAGACTTTCTGAAATGAAGCTTTCATTGTTTGAACCAGCGTTTAAAATACTGCAGTCAAACTAGAAAAACTGCCATTTTTCCAATTCTTCATTTATCATTGGCCAAAAAAAAAACTTTTGCTTTAACTTCTGTTTCATTAAATGTAAACAGTCGCTATCAAACTAACCCAAGAAGCGAAAAGTTGAACACACATTTTCGTTTTTTGTTCCTCAGTTTTTGGTTTCGAATGCAGTTTTTAAAACCCTGGTTTGAACCTAGAATAACCTTGAAATCATCTGTTTTCTTGAACGTAAAATTTACGTCGTAAATTGAAGCATTCACTGGAGAGAGAATTTTAAAAGCAAGTTTGTTTCAATTTTTAAAAGTATGAGTTTATTGGTAAAAAAAGTGTGAGTCTATTAAAACCAGTGTTGCCACTTTGTGGGTAATTACCCGAATTTGGTATAATTGTTACTGTCTTGGGTAGAGCGTGGGTAATTTCTCATAGGTGTAATTAAGGTGTTATTTGAAATTCTTACTTCAGATACCCAAATAAAATCAAGATTCGATTTCACTAATGACATTTATTGTTGCTAAAAAATTCACAGTCTTCTGAACCAAAGTCTCGGTTTTTTTTAAGAAAATATTTCAATCATTATATATAAATTTTCAAAAGTTTGGTAATTAATGTCGCAAGATGAACCCTTATATTTAGATAAAGATGACTATTATAGTGATTTAGAATCTCAAGTTGATTGAAAAAAGTTATTCAAACTTAAAACAAGCCTGGAATAAGAAATGTTTTCAATATTCCAACCTATAATTCATTTTATTTTTATCTGGAAACTTTCAAATGCTTTAGTTTGAAGAATAGTTAACGCCCTTAACAGTTGTAGAAATGAATTACGAAAAGGACAGTTATATTATATCCTGCAGGCATTTTGTTAACTAAATAAGGGATAAAGAACCATGAAACTTTAAATGGTAGACAACACAAAAAAAAAAATTAATTTTTATCGCAGATAAATACACGGCATTACCATTTGAAGCTGATTTAAAACAAATAGGCACCGCGCCTGTCCTTAACGAAACGCATTCAGACGTCCAAGTTTGTTAAAATGAACAATTATGTCTAAGACTTTAATTGTTGGTGATTTACCAGCATAAGCCAGTGACTTCACAGGCCTACGGAAAACAATCAAGAGGTGTCAAATCGCCCGGCCTTGAAGTCTAATTGACAGTTTATTTTCTCTAAATCAACACGTCACTTTATTTCTGAAAAACTAAGTTGCGTCATTTAAATCATGAAGTCGCCTATAAGTTGCGAAAATCGATGGCTGATTTGGGATAATTTGGTGGCGTTGTTTAAGCATGAATCTATTCATGTTGATGTGCCTGAGCAAAAAGTGAGAGCAGTATGACAGTTCGTTTGACATCTAACCTTTCGTAAGCTCTATTGGGCTTAAAAACAGCCATTATTAAGGAATTGCAATAAGCATTTTTAACTTTTCCTAGATACATATATGCAACCAAATGTGGAAGTTAAACTCATTATTTTAGGAGTTTTATTTTAAGCTTTATTAATTGTTCTTAAGTCTTTAATGTTATTTTTGTTAATTTATTTTATATTACAATAGAGTGAATCCATGTCAAACCGTTAAGTCGTTCGGCATCATCACCTGCGATTTGAATGAAATTCAACACAAATGTTGAATGTTATTGGACTTTAACAAAACATAAATTTTCAGACCCCAGATTCTTTCGGCTTCCGAAATATGACGTCATAAAAGATGAGAAAAATGTGAAAAAACCTCAAAAGTCTCCTTACAAAAGGGGATAGAACTCTTGAACTACGCAAGATAATTTAGTTTTATTGGTATCGTTTTAAAGGTGAAAGTGCACCCTTTAAAATGATATGCATATTGTGTTTTTCTAAGAAAAGGTCAAAGCTCAATTATTGGGGTCTTGAGTTCAAAGCTCCATATCTAGAAAAGTATCTTTTTTTAAAATTCTTAAAAAAATATATGTTAAGTATTATACCCTCTTCAACATTTGCAGAAAATTTAAAGGTGGAGACTCGATTGGTGTTAGAGTTATATACCAGAACGTGATTCTAAGTATGTTTTGTGTTCAAAAATCCCTTGTTGTTGTTGTATTTTAATTATTTTTTTCAGTATATCTGGAGAACGGCAAGAGGCAAAGTTTCCAAATTTTGTACACAAATTTTAGTTATCAATACACACCATCCCACGAAATGTGGTCGGGATTGGAGAAGTGGGCGTGGTACCTCCCGTACAAGAAATATCAGAGGTGCTGATGCCGAAAATGCCATTTTTTCGTGATGGTTTGACGTGTTTTAACTCAATAAGAATATTAACAGTTTGACTTCTTCTTCCAATAAGTTTGTTGTGTTTTTGCTTCTTTGTAAATGTCTTTTTATTTAATAAAACTTAAATTTTATATCAGGTGTAATTTCATTGGAATCGGGTAATTTTGTTTCATCTCAAGTGTAATTTTGAATTTTGCTGGTGGTAACACTGATTAAAACTTGATATGCAAAACTTGATCGTGTAACCCTCATGTTAAGTTCACCTGTAATAAATTCGCCTTGTATAGTTCATATCTAATATCCAAATTTTAAAATTTATATTTATAATAAAGAAAACATGCCTTAGTAATCAAAATTTGCTGTGGCTACCCAGACGGTTCGTTCTACTCAAGTGTAGACATTTTCACAAAAATCTAGTACATACATATAAATTGTTCTTCATCATTTGCTAGAAATTGTATTATGTTATTTGTGTTTTTTTTTTAAGAATAATAAGATTTTTGTACAATCTAAATTCCTAATAAAATATAATAATTTTATTCGTAAATCTTCCTCTACTTTTTGATTTGCCAGAAGTTACATTCTCAATAAAAGGTTATCAAGTTATATTTGTGTGTTAATTAGTCAAATTAGATAACAGTAAAAAAGGTAATGTTGCCAGATAATTCAAATATTATATTTTAGGAAGTACATAGTTTTTTTAAAACGGTAAAATACTTAAAAAATTTAGAAATTATAGTTGGACAAGTCCGACTATTTCATAGAAAAATTTTGGAGAGCGTTCCCTATTTGAAACACAAGGCCAATCATGGACCCGGCAAAACTAAATTATATTGCGAGGTTAACATTCAGAGTTCTTTGTGCTGAATATTATCTAAATATCAACTTATAGGTATATGAGATTTGTTTTTTTTTTTTTTTAATTTATACAAAACATATCGTCGGCTTAATATGCAAACCTGCTAACTCCCTTTGAACAAGTTTAACAGGAGAGACAACAAATTGTTTTTCCTATTTGCTGCTTGAGAGGAAAACCAAAAATATATTTGATTTGACACAATTCAAGACTCAAATTGAAGAAAAACTACATGCAGGTCGATGAGACATACCTTTGTCTACCCCACGTATTTAGCAGGTTTGCACTTTAAGCCGACGATATGTTAAATAAAAGTCAAGCTTGGTTGCAAAATGCAAAATATTTTCATTACAATACTGAAGATTAGGGCTTACCCTCTAACTCTACAAAATATGGGTCTTTTTTGTTCTTTTGTTAAAAAGGGCTAAAAAGTAGAAAATACGTGGATAAAATGTTCCTCAAAAAGAGTTGTGCCCCTATTGCAAAAAAGTTCAACTTGAGTTAATAATATTTTAAAGGGTTAAATTTATAGTTTTCACAATTGCGGCTTAAAATCGCACAAAACAGATTTTTTTTTGTGCTTCGATAATTTTTTCCACCAATGGCGTAGAAATATTTTTTACTTTCGTTCTTGTACAAAAATATCACACGTACATTTAAAACCAATTAAGATGCAAGGACAAAAGGCAGGGTGACAAAAGCATACATACAAAAATTTCGGCACTGGCCTTAAAGCAAAACAAAAAGTTGACTTTTAATTATATACAAGTAAGTAACAACGTCTTGATCTTTAAAAATATGTAATATATATATTATAATATTTAACTCGACCCTTTAAATGATCAACCATCGTATAATTTATAATTTTGTCGTTCAGTGGTATTTAGGGATATCAAATGGGACCAGTACCCATGTTCTGTAACTTTAGTGAGAACTTCTTGCATCGAAAAGATGTGAAACAAAATATTCCATCGTTTCTCGAAGTGAGAAAAATGTGTGTCTGTAACTCATGTCGAAAACTATCAAAAGAGATTACGTCCTTACGTTATAAATGTCATAATATTGCACTCGAAGCCGATGTGACCATCGTTGACGGCGACCAAAATTTACTTAAATCGAAAATTTTTCAACGACGGCGGCGAAAACACAACCGTCGGCTATGCCAAATTGTGTAAAGAGCGACTTTTATGTTTGTTGTTTGCAAACGAGCTTTGAAGACATTCGTATATTTTATAAAAATGTTAAAAGCAAAATAATAAAACAATGAAAAATTTGCCAAGAATAAAATATTATTATTATTATTCTTTGCATTTTGCATTTTTAACTGTTTTTTAGTGTTAAAATTTTTTCTCGCCCCATTTTTATTCGTGAGTTTTTTTGACAGTTCAAAGCGGGAACTTTTCTCACCAAAATGTTACAGACACACTTTTTCTGTAAATTGGCGAGTAATTTCCTTACGTGACAGCTAGTACTCGCCAAAAAAAAGTTACAGACACAGTTAGGTGAGAAAAACAGCTGTTTGTTTCAATTTATGGCATTTTTATTTTGTTTCACACATTTCAATCGAAAACTTTCTTGACGCGAGAGTTACAGAACATGGGCACAGGTTTTTTGAAACCCGGGATTCGGGATTTTTAATTATATAAAACGGCATTCCGGGACGGATTGGGAATTCATATACATAACTATAATTTAATGATTATGTGTAAGTGTTAAAACAAATTAATTCATGAAGAAAATCAAACTCATAACAAAATAAAACAGTTTTATGTATTCTTTTAAAGTTATATGAAAGAATTATGGCCCCTATTACGGTTTACAACTCAACTCAGTTTAGTTGTAATTCCATAATTTTTGTATTATGGTTTACAACTTTGCTAAATTGCGGTGAACAAAAACATAACAAAAATTACAACTGATTATAACCAGTTGTCTTTATTACAACTCAACAGAGTTGAGTTTTAAACCGTAATAGGGGCCTATATATTAAAACTTATATTTTAATAAGCTTCTCAAACAAAAATGTGTCAAAAGACCTTTGGTAGAACTTCCTAAAGTTTTTAACACCTTTTTGCACAACTTGCATTTTGCGTGCGCAGTTCTATTATCATTGACTTAGAAAAAAGACCACACCGAACTTTACCTTCTGATTTTGTTTTCTGTGGTACAAAATGCATCGCATGTTACATTTATTCACTTGTGAATTCTTTTTGTCACCAGTTAAATTTTAGATTCATTTCGGAAGTTATTTTTAACAGGGTAACTCACGTTTATTTAAATATAGTTGTATTTGATAAAAAAAAGAACAGCACAATTTTACTAAACCCAAAATCTCGGGATAGTTACATAAAATTCTCGGGATTCGGGACTTACATATTTAGAATAATCCCGGGATTTCGGTATTCGGGATTGACACCCTAGTAATATGTATAACAAAACATTTTTAATCAGTGGTTATTTTAGAGTAGTACATTATTGTCTCAATTGAACTCGCTACTATTAAATCTTACTAACTATTGAAATCTCTCACTATTAATTTGCGTATAAAAAATCGCAGAGTGTGACACGTTCGATGAAGCAGTCCGTCTGCTAAAAAAATAGATAAATATATTGCTAAATTGATTAAGTTTAAGCCTATTATAGTTGGGCCTTAACACTTCCATAAGTTTTATCGGGGTTAAAAACACCCTTTGCAAGTTGGAGTTTCTAGGTCAGTGTAATCCAAATCTTCATTTTCTGTGCACAATTGTGCTACAAAAGCAATAAAAACAACTCACACCGACGCTAGTTCTCTTCTATTTCAGTTTGATTTTAGTTGTTAATTGAGTTTAACTTGTGCACATGGGCGGATGCTTACTGCTTTTTTCAGCTTTAATGTTTGATTTTATTTCAAAATAAACCAGCAAACAAAATAGTATGATGGAAAACAGAAATTTTTGTTAAGTTCTTCAAATTTAAAACATATTTTGTTATTAAGAAATTGTTACAAAATCTTAAATTTGGAAAACTTAATTTATAATGCCTAAATACACTTAATTTTTTAAGTTTTAATTGTAAATTAAACTCAACCAATCAAATATTTGTGAAAAAAATGCCTAGCTCTGTAAAATCTGAGGCATATCTTTTTGTATTTGATTTTATTAACTTTTTTTAAAGTTCATTTCCATTTTGCTTTTAAAAGTAAAATTCATTACTTTTTCAATGCTTAGTTTTGTGTTTGCTGGGCAATATTGTATTATCCAATACAGACGCGTTACATTTATTGAGAGTTTTGGTTATCTATGTTCTAGGTACATATTTCAAAATACATAAAGTATTTAAGATATATTTTATTTCAATAATCACACAGTTAAACATTTTCAATAATCTGGCAGCTTTTTTCTAAAGCAGGTATTTCTCATTGCCTAACGTAAGGCTGTTAATTAAATAATACTTTTGGTGTTGCCATTTAGTTTATTTTTTGGTTTTTGAAATGAATAAAACGGGATTTTTAACTAGGCAAATAAAATCTGTTGCAATTTAAAAGGAGTTATCTTGCAGTTTTATATGAAAAAAAAAAATTAAATAATAATAAGTCATCAAATTTTTTTTCCTTTATATTCCCCCGTTCATTTACAATATTTTCTTAAATAAACCTTAAAACTTACCTTAACTATCATAATCAAAGCTCAGTGGTCAAAAAAGTTGCCAAAGTTTAAACTTAAAACAATATTCAATGTTTGTCTGAAAATGCACACACTTACGTCTGCAGACAGAAGTACTACATTTAAGCAAGACCCGCATGTCAAAAGTCAATAGTTGTTCTTTGCTCAGTTGGCAGCTGAGAATGAATGGTGGTTTAAAAAGGAAATAATCTTATAAAAAGGAAAACGAAATTCAAAACTTTTTACACTGCCTTAAAATTATTCGCAATACAGAAAAAGAAAAAACATAAACTAAATTGCTGGTCTATGTTGGTTGGGATGATAATAAGAAATGCAGCTGTTTTTCGAACTTGCCTTTTCAAAAAAACAAAAAAATTGTAAAAGTTTTAAGAATAACAGAAGCATTTCACAACTGCAACGACATTTTCTAGCATAAACCGCAAGAATCTAAAGATGTTGGAAAGAGAACAAAAAACTTTGCTTATATTGTACGATACAAAGGAAATGAAAGTATGTAAAGAAACGTATGAATGTATTGAAAACCTGTAGTTCATGGAATGGCAAAAGAATTTTGTACTTATTATGATGTAATATAATAATATGTTCCCTAGAAATGCATGACAAAAGTTATGTCAAAAAACGCTTGCTTTCTAATATTTGGGCTTTAAAGCGCTCAAAATCTGCTCGAACTTGGAATTCTTTGGCCACAACTACCAAGAATTTGCCTTCGAGATCCAAATGTTTAAAGCCAATCTAAGAGGTTCTTGAAGCCTACGTTCAAGGCAAATTTAGAAGGCGAACTTGTCTCTCTTGTCTTTATGTTTGCAGAAAATTCCAAAACTGTCAACATATAAAATAAATAACATTTAACGCATAGATGCTCATTTTTTGCCTCACACAAACGTAATAAAAACAACTTTTAACAATTTGGAATTATGTATGAATGTGCCTTGCTCCCTCTCTCTCTTTATCTGATGCCATACACCATATGAATTAGCCTTGCCCATTGCCATAGAAAACAACAAGAATAGAAAGAGAGAGAGAGCGAGAAACACCTAATTAGGATGACAGAAAGAAACATCAATCTATGATTGTGTAAGTAACAGCATACCTAACATGCAGTCTACATCTTTAGTGTTAGGTATAGACTCATCATGTTAGAAGTTTTCTCATGTTATAACACGGTTGTTAATGCAAATGTTTTAACAACGCTTTTATAACATCAAGCTATAACTTCAAATCATGTCAGTTGTAGACGGGCAGTTACGAAGAGCGAAAAACGCAAGGTTTTCTTCCGCTTAGCTACTACGCCGATATGCCATCCCTAAACAAGAGAATTGACGTTGTGTCACGAACAGTAGTGCTAACTTTCTTGCTTAATTAAGCTCACATGATAGATATAAAAAATGAAGATAGAACCAACTTCACTATTGAACGCACTGTCAAAATCGGATTTCAATTGCAAGGTGCTGCCGACGCGCTATGTCGGTATGTCACATAAAAATTGTATGGGCATGAGCATTTTTGAATATTTGCTTAGGTATATCTGTAAGAAATGTGTTAGCTTTGTCATTGTACCTTCTGACGTGTGAAGTATTGAAATGGAATTTAATTTTTTGTTGTTTTAATATAAGAGTGTTTCTACTCTAGTCGTTTCCCAATGCCCAGGTCTACTTAATATTGAGGATCTTGGATAAGTAAAGTATTGGGCGCGGTTTATAAACTAATCGTGAGGAGAGAATATATCCCGTATATAGTTTTGCAATGAAAAATTAACATTAAGGTAACCATGAGTAAAATTTTTAAGATTACGCAATGGCGCAGGTCCGCTTGGTTCTGTGACGTATAAAAAGACTGTTGTGCCTGGTTTTGAAAGCAAAATTTCTTACAATTTTGTCTTTTGTGACGGCATGCGCAGTAGAAAACTATGTTAAAAAAAGAAATGCGCCATCTGTGCTTGTTGCTTTTTGTTAGATAGAGATATCAAAAAATATATATGGTGTTTCTTTTAGCTGCATGAGAACTTTTAATGATAATACAAGACAGCAATTTTGTTGAAATGAATTTTATTTTATTACAATCTGGTGGATAATTTATTTTTTAAATATCGAGTCATTACCGTAAAAAAGCCTAAGCGACATAATTTCCAATTTTCTATTTTTCTAATAAATGATATTGGCAACACTTGCATCATCTCCTAAAATGTAAGGCACCGTTACGATTTTACAACAAAAACAATTTTATTTTAAGCGACAACTCGAAATGATTTCGTGCATATGTCCGCCACGGCCACGCGTTATTATATATAATATTATATTATATTATTCGATCAGCTCAATTTTTGACTAATTTTTCCAAAAACTCTGGCTGTTTGGCGTCAATGGTGGTTTGAATATTGGCTTCCAATGCTTTAAGAGTTGCTGTTTTGTCGGCATAAACCAATGACTTTACATAGTAGTCCAGTAAAACTCACGAACGAGGGGGCCAGTGAACAGGACCACTTCTGGAAATGAAGTGGTCACTAAATTGATTTTGCAATAAATCGATTATTAAGCGGGTTATTTGGCAAGTTGCGCCGTTTTGTTTAATTAATGATTCTTTTTTGGAAACAAAAATTTTGTCAACATGGCTTGATAGCGCTCGCCATTCACCGTAACGCTAGCTCTTTTTGAAAGAGCGCGTACACCGCAAACAAACATTCAATTTTAATGGATGTTATGATGATTCGTTAATGGCTTGAGGATTGTCTTAGCTTTAAATACGGCAATTTGGACTTTGCTATTTAACCAGAAGTGCGCTTCGTAAAATGAAGAAAGTACTCTATGAACTTCGCGAAAAGATTTAGTTTTCAAGGTAAATATCCACCAATTGAAAGCGCCGTTCTAGTGTCAAACGATTTATGGTGACTTGTCAAACATTACTGAAGAGAAATGTCAACACAGTTTGAATTCACAGCTGCCAATCTATAGTTATCGATATCAAAACAAAAACACCCAATATTTTGGAATTCTTGAGGTTCCAAACTGGTACAAAGATACATACAAGTTGAACTATAATATTGACTAGAGCACTAGTAGACACTCTTAAACAAAGGAATGTCTTTTGTCCGCAAAGGCAAAGTCCAATCGTGGCATTATCTTTTCCCTTCTCTCCTTAAAGCTCAAGACTTGACGAGTCAAACTTGACGTGTGTGAACCGGCACTTACACAAGGATAAATTTTGACAGAGCAATTATCAGAAGACCAGAAGCACATCTGAAAGATTGGACTTTGCCTTTGTGAACCGGCACTTACATTTAGTCTATCAAATACGAACTGAAATAACCATAGGTAACAAGGAGTCAGAAAGGGAGCCGAAATGCATTGTCACCAAATGAACTAGTGGGATATAGCTGGATTAGGTATGAACGAGTGTAGGTGTAGTAGGGGAAAAGAAATGGCATTATCTTTTCCCTGCTCTCCTAAAAGCTCAAGACTTGACGAGTCAAACTTGACGTGTGTGAACCGGCACTTACACAAGGACAAATTTTGACAGAGCAATTATCAGAAGACCAGAAGCACATCTGAACGATTGGACTTTGCCTTTGTGAACCGGCACTTACATTTAGTCTATCAAATACGAACTGAAATAAACATAGATAACAAGGAGTCAGAAAGGGAGCCGAAATGCATTGTCACCAAATGAACTAGTGGGATATAGCTGGCTTAAGAATGAACGAGTGTAGGTGGGTATGTGTGCATTTTTGCAAAGTTTTGCACTTTCGTAAACATTTGTATAAAAGTTTTGGCAAATGGAATGTTACTGTTATTGTATTACAAAGGCCATTATGCACAGTGGAACATATTAGAATATAAATTGCTTTATTTAAGTCAGAATATGAATAAATTATAAGCGGTATATGCATACATGAATGCACTGCTGAACAGAATAATGCGCATAAGTGAAAATTTGATAGCTTTCGTGATACCGGTTCTCATGGAAATTAAAAAAATTTTGATTTTTGGCATGCTTGCTGTGTTATTAAGCTCAAACAAATCACCATTATTGCTAGTAAATTTTTTTTATTTAGAGATATCATTCATTAAGCATGATTATTTCAAAACAACAAGCACACGGACACGAACGTTACGGCAAGCATTTAAATCAAGTCTTAACCACTATATATACGTAAAGATAAAAAATCAATCCGTCCTTACTTCGCCGGTAGGCTAGCTAGCTGGTAGTGAGCTAGTCTATAAGCGCCGGGGTTGCGGGTTCGATTCCCGCCAGAGACTCTGGTTTACTGCAAAGAAGCTTAGAACTTCTCAGGATTAGCTTAGGATATTTAAAAAAAATCAATCCGAAGTGGTTTTAATAGTACGGATTTTCTTGAACGGTTTTTAATCGCGAAATACTTTACTTATCCATATTCAATCCCAAATTCGTACTTTAAATAATCCAAAAATGAGATTGATTTAAGTAAAACTAAGATTGAATCAATCTCAAAATGCGATTGATTTAAGAATTAAAAAGTTGATTTAATCCCGAATTCGAACTTAAAATAATCCGAAAATGAGATTGATTTAAGTAAACCAAAAGTGAAATTAGAAGAAGAATTTTATTATGATTCATAGGAACGAGTAAGTTTTACACCTTAAAAAATTTCAATTGTAAAATACCAGCATCATTACTTTAAAAACTTAGTGCACATACTATATAACTGAAAATATAAACTAAATGAGAATCAAAAAATCTCAATTTTACTTTTTAAACATGAAAATAATGTGTTTTCTTCTTGTTCTGTGTTTTCGTTGTTTCTTCACACAACAAGCAAATCGTTTTTAGCCCTCTTGTGTGGTGTCATTGTAGTATCTGCAACAAACTTTAATAAGTTATATGAGAATGAAACGCTGACTTTGTAATTTTACTCTCAGCGTGGCACTACTAACGAATATTTTAATCTTTTTTACTTGGTTTAAGAACTTTTGTACTTATTTTCAGAAATTTCGGGACTGATTTTCGAAAATAATCCCATTTAGAATTGTTTTAAGTACGTTTTAGTGTTATTCATACTTGAACTTTTGAGTACGATTCGTACTTCAAGTATGTAGAAAAAAACTTAATTTATCCCGATTGTTTTTCTTTCTGTGTGGCTACATTCGTTCGAACTTCTTTCACTACGTCAATGGATGCAAATTTGTATTGTGACCTACTTTGAAATATCTATGCTTAGTTTATAGCACACAATTCCTTCAATTCCTACCCATTGTGTCCTGTCAATGTCACTTCTCTAAACTTTTCTTCTACCAGCTTCTGCTCTTCTTCGTCACTTACGGTCTCTTGTATCTTCAAAAGTAATTGTAGTAGTAGTGGCTTTACTTTAAACAAAATGCACATGCCAATTTTTTCTTCCTGTTGCTGAGAGCTAAACTGGTAGATATCTAACTTATTCTCTTTTGCAGATGATTCAGACGTCTCGTGGGCATCGAATTATGACACTTTTAGTGGTTTTTAAAAAATAACGTAAATACAAAAGTTTTGTTTCTTCCCATTTCTTTGCTGTTTATATTTTTATTTCTTTTAAGCCAAAAGTAGTTTTGAGAATAATTCCTTGTTTTTTTTTTTTTTTTTTGTATTTTTTATGGTTGGAAAGGAACAAAAATAAAGAAAACAATTGAGGAAAAGCGTCTTTTTTTAAATTTATATTTGTAGCAAATATTACTGTTATTTTATATGTATTTAGGTGACCACATTTCTTTCATGACATCCATGACATCAAATGATGAGGGTCTATAATAGTATATCAATTCGTTGGTAACACATTTATGTACACATCTACAAATTGTTAAGGAATATTAAACATTTTTTTAAAAGTTATAAAATAAATATTTTCTGTAGCAACAAATTTAATATCCAAAAAAGAGGAAAAAAGTTGTTCCTCGATATTTTGCTTTCGACCTACACCTGGGGCAAAATATAATTAAGTTTTCTACAAATACGTAAAGTTTACTCTAAAATTGAAGGAAAACACTTCAGAAGAGATCCGAATAAGAAACGACTTTATGATATGCGATTAGCAATGTATTAAGCAATGTTCAGACATAAAAAATATTTGACGAAAAAAAAAAAAATTCAAAAAGCATGACCACTAAATTGATCAACCTTTAGCTTTTCTTTCAACAATTTTATTTCCAACAAAAATCTAAGCAGAATTTTATAAGTAAGTTCTTAAATGCGGTTTGGATTTATATGTATGTATGTATGTAGAAAGCGTTATCCAAAATCAAATAAATATTTTTTAAAAACAGAGGTTACGTGTTGGACGTCAAATATTTTTTAAGAGTGATCATAGCTTGTCATAATTAGTGTAAAACAAATTTGTTATTAGAGCAAGATCTATTCAGAAAGTACCATATGAAAGGAAAACACATTTTGCAAAATCAACAGGAATTGTTAACTTTTGTTTTGCTGGATCAATTTGTTTTGCTGGATCAATTTAAATATAACATTATGCTTTGGTTTTGCCTCTTCTTATAACATAATTAAAAAGTGTTATTGTATTTTATAGATCTTTATATGTCGAACTAGCCGTTCATCTCTAGAATCTTATTTATGTAACGAACCATTATAGTTTCGAACTATAGAGACTGCTTAATGATTTTCCGGCCGTTCTCAGGGGTATTGGGATAGGTTTTTGTCCCTAACAAATAAAATTAAGATCTATTGCTGCAATTAAATGTAGATAGCTTCCAACTATATACGTATGTACATTAGAGCGACTCAAATTCGCAAAATTCGTGCTCGATGTACCCTCCTAAAAATGAACCTTGGACTTTTTTAAGATGACTTTTTTAATATTTCGGCTCCAGCTTTGACCTCTCGTGAGCTGGACCAGTTTGAAAAAGGGTCTATTTTTGTATGTTTTGTTAATTTGTGAATCTGTTCCCTTACCAACATATACAAATTTGGTATCGTAAGAAAGGTTTTTTTAAGGCGCGCCAAACTGTATATACAATTTGTCCAAGGACGATCATCCATGTTCTGTTTTTTAAGGATTTTCTGCAAAAATAACGGTTTTTGAATTTTTTGTTCGGGGTTGTTTGTAATAAAAGTGCCAAATTAACATATTTTATTCTTTATTCGATTTAATTTAATTAAGTGTCTTCGTATATATTGGGCAATATGGGTATCAAATCTTTTCTTTTGCCAAGTACATCATCTTTGTATGTAAATAATTTAGGTTTTTGCAAATTAGATGCATTTTACACGGTGCTCTGGAATATATATAATTGCAATTTTGTAGTAACGCTTATATGACAGCAAATTTAATTTCTAGACCATGTATGAATGAAAATGGGACTAAAGAAAGAAAAAAAGAAATGATCCACGACTTTTTGGCGGCATATTTTTTTTCGCAAATAAAAAAAATTCAAGTCGTTTTTTCTTTCTTTAGTCCTATTTTCATCCTTACATGATCTAGAAACTAAATTCGCTATCATATTAGAGTTACTACAAAATTGCATTTATATATATTCCAGAGCACCTTGTAAAATGCATCTAATTTGCAAAAATCTAAATTATTTACATACAAAGATGATGTACTTGGCAAAAGAAAAAATTTGATACCCATATTTCCCTATATAAAACGAAGGGTTACCACCCCATTGCATTTTTGTCAAAACGCGAACTAGCACGAATTTCAAAAAAAACTGAGACACGTATTTAATTAAATTATTACAAACAACCCCGAACAAAAAATTCAAAAACCGTTATTTTTACAGAAAATCCTAAAAAAAAGAACATGGATGATCGTCCTTGGACAAATTGTATATACAGTTGGGCTCGCCTTAAAAAAACCTTTCTTACGATACCAAATTTGTATATGTTGGTAATAGCCTTTTTACACTGATCAACATCTAACATCTACCATCAATTTCCCACCATTTGCGAAGATGTTAACATCTTTCCATAAGAAATACATAGGGCTAAAAAACAACATCTTTCAACATCTTTAAAAGATGTTCCTATTTCATTTTATTCCACTCTACATCTTTCGATTATTTTAGTGTCATCACTATAAAAGTGTCAATAAGTTCTATTATTATTGTGGCATCACTGACAAAATGGAAGTTGCTTTGAAAGCAGCGTTACCATTTGTCAAGTTTTATATCTTAATGCAATGTTTTTTTGTTAAGTATTTTTTATATTTTTAAACAAATTGAACTTCAAATACATTTTTGAGTTTTCTTTTTAAATGTTGGCACTTTTGTGAGAAAAAAACATTTTTAATTTAATAAATTTTTTTTTTCAAATATGGTGACATTTTTGTTTGATGGCAGATGTTAGATGTGAGCAATGTAAACGAGTGTTTCACATTTTCTACATCTTTGATGGTAGATGTTAGATGTTGATCAGTGTAAAAACCCTATAAGGGAACAGATTCACAAATTAACAAAACATACAAAAATAGACCCTTTTCAAACTGGTCCAGCTCACGAGAGGTCAAAGCTGGAGCCGAAATATTTAAAATGTCATCTTAAAAAAGTCCAAGGTTTATTTTTAGGAGGGTACATCGAGCACTTTTTTTGGTGAGTCGCTCTAATGTACATGAATTAGATCCTGAAAAATAGGTAAAATTTTTTAAATCTTTTTTAAACAATAAAATAAATCAAAATTATTTTCAACTTAATGAGAATTGTAATTATTTAAAAACACACAAATCTATTCAACACATCGGTAATAAATTCCGCCCGATATATCCATGCGAAATCAATCAGGAAACGGTCATACAATACTTATAGTATAAAAAATGTCGGACAGAAATCTAAACAAAGTCTCTAAAAATAAAATCAGACATTTGCTAGAAATGGGATACAGTTGTATTTTGGTTTGTTTTCTTTTGGCAAAATACTATCGAAATTAGTCTAAGAGTTTTACAGTGCGTCGTAAATATGACCACTGTACATCGATTTCTTGCAAAAAGTTAAGATTGAAAAGTTTTGAATTGACGCTCTTTAGGGGAACTAGTGCGATATATAAAATACAAAGAGATTTTTACCTATATCCGTTTTTTACTTTGAAACCATCCAACCAATGTGCTCCAAGCCGGTTTCATTAGAAAGGCTATTTTGTGAAAATGGTTTAAGGCTATATATAAATATTTTCAAAGTAGGAACACGAAGGGAGTTCGGAGGCAATTTCTGGCTCTCTGAAGCTTTATAATATTATACCCTCCACCACAATTATTTGTGAAGAAGGTATATTAAGTATGTCATTCCGTGTGAAACTTTTTTATTATTCATCCCAGACCCTATAAAACAGTTTAGTACACCTAAAACCATAATTAATAGTGCTATCATAACAGAAATTGATACGTCACAGTTTTAAAGGACTAGAAAGGACGCTGTGAAATTTCCTGACGATCGTTCCATAATTTACCTTAGGCCCCATATAAACCCTACTACCGGAAAACAGTTTAGTCGCCTAAAACCATAATTAATAAAAAATCGTCACAGTTTAAGATAATAATAACATCATACAGATACTACTCCTTAAACATTCGAACTGTCGGTGGAGGGTATCAAAGATTCGGCACAGCCGAATATAGCACTCTAACTTGTTTTTTAATAAAATTTACAACATAGATATATCGTTATTTATATGGACACATTAGCTATACATTAATAAAATAAGTAACACTACGGAGGTAGGGGCCAATTTCAGTCTCAAACAATCTTTCCTATTTTATTGAAATTTTAAACATTTTTTCAAAAATGCAACTACAAGGGGAGTAGCGTAGTATATGCTAGTATTATATATTCAACAAAATATTGAATATTAAATTTTTCCCTAACTGAAAAAGTCCGATTTAACTCATCTTTAATATCTAATAAAATTTATATATAAGAAACACCTAACCCAAATTTGATCCTCCTATTTTATATAGTATAGGCGCTATTGTACCAAAACCACACCTCGAGGTGATGAACAGAGAACTGCAAAATCACTATTTTTCTTGATTTATTCGTACGCTCAAATTTACATTCACTCTTTGCCTGCAAATCAAAGTTCAACATTGGTAATTTTTACATCGTTTCATACACATTTGATTTTTGCATGTGTTCGTTTTTTATTGAAGGTGTTTTGTTTGCACTTCTGTTGCGCACGCATGATTCATATAACACAATTGTGTAAATTCAAAAGGCACACATTCTTATACTTTTGCATTCAAGTAGTCATTGTCCACTCGATGAGACGCTTTGTTAACATTAACAACAATAAACCACTCGATGAGATGCTTTGTTAAAATTAACAACAATAAAAACCACAATAACAAGAATACATTGTACATACAGAACTACTGTACTTTTTAAGATGATAAAAAAAGACTTCGTTTCTATGGAAATTGTTTGTACCTACATATGTGCGCTTAGTTTCATATCAATATTTTTTTCTTGTTCTACATAGTAACTGCTGAATGCCTACATGAGTAATAATTGCTTGTTTTCTGGCTTTTTTGTTTGTATTTTTTTTTTTTCTTTGCCAAAACAATCATTGTCGGACCAAACACACAAACATTTTAGTTGACAAACGAAGCTAAACGATGGAATAAATAACAACGCACGATGTGCATTATTTGAATGACTGCAAACCAGCTGCGAATGTTTGCGGTTGCGCAAGTTTGATTGTATGACCGCAAGCGAGTGTATTTGTTGGTGTTCATTTACTGCGATTTGTTTGCAGTCGCACAAATCCGTCCTCTGGTGGTGAATGGATAATCTTAAGGATATTTCACCTTTTGATGTTACATCTTCCCGGCCAAATCAGGTGCAGTTGCTTTTGACAAAGATTCAAATTTGATTTCTTTGAACACCAGGGGCCCACACGAGCCTATCTGATGCCAAGGAAGGTCAAATGCTTCAAGACTTTCAGGATGATTGTCTTTGCGGAACCTTTCTGTGATACTTTAAGATATCACGTGGTGGCTGTGGTTGAAACCCAAATTGTGGGCAGGGGCGTAATGAAAATCGTCAGAGGAGCTTTCCACTTATGTAGGGCACTAGCTGCTAGGACAAATCATCTCATGCTGCTCTTGCTATTCAACATATGCTACTAGCTCTTCATTAAGGAGCGGATGTTATAAATCTCCGGTTCCTGAGCAAAAAGCGGGTGTAATATACCTGTGTGTGTATATGGGTTAGTAGAGCAAACACGGGGGTGGTTGGTGAACGCATTTTTTGTTAACTAGTTCACCATGACATTATGGTCGGTTGATTATTTAATTGTCGTATGTGGGTACAAATTACATACGACATACGACAATTAAATAATCAACCGACGATATGCAAATCATTTTCCCCCGAACCCTTGGTTTGGATGATGGGTGGGAATTTATTTCGCTGAATGTATTTTTCACAAAAGTATGCTTATTGGCAAAATGTCATTTTCTTAGGGGAATTTGCTCTTGAGCATCGCGTGATGGCTGTGGGTAAAACAGTATCGCGGAGAGAGTATTCGTGAATTTCAATGAGAACTTTCCAATTGTGAAGTGTTCGAGTTATTAGGACGGTTCACCTCTGCGTGCTGTTGCTTTCTAACAGATGCTGCTGGCTTTTCCTTAAGGAAAGGAAGACATTCAATTTCTATCTGTGTGTGTGCGAGCACTCGATATTAATGTATATTACAACCATATTTGGGATTTTTGCAAAACCCATTTCAACATACACACGAACAGACAAATCGAAACGCACAGCCGAACATAAATCAACTCCGCTATTGACACAAATTTTGATTGAAATATATTTTACAGGCCGAAAGATGATCTCATTTGTAGGAATGGACTCATAATTGTGCATAGTTCCCGTAAAAGATCTCCTCCAGAATAATATTTTAACGTAGCTAAAATTCTAACAAATTATTACATTGACATAAAATTGACTTTACAAATTTTTTTATCTTATAAGAATTAAGGCCATTATTACAACTTGGCGTTAGTTCAAGGTAGGATTCTTTCATAGGTTTTTCATTATTACAACTTTACTTTTAACCAACATGTAGGATGAACTTGACTATAACTTATCGCTCACTTTAGGTTAAAGTTGAGTTGTGATAATGAAAAACCCTTAATACGTCCGGTAAAATCCTACCTTTAACTAGCTCCAAGTTGTAAAAAAGGCCCTTAAAGATTTTTAAAACTCTATCTTGAAGGGGAAATTGAAATTCGTTACTTGTCTTGATCATTCTCTCTCTCTATCTACTACTACAGTTCAGCATAAAAGTTTATTTTGTTGTTTTCTTTTATATTTTTGCAATTTCGTTAATAATTTATGTCGCGCTGGCTCAAAAGAGTTGCAAAAAACAGAGAAAAAAGAAGGAAATAGAAATAAAAAATATCACAAAATAAAGTTTACCAATAAAATTATGACAAAAAACTTTTTAATTTGATGCAGTTTTTTATGTGATTGTGTGACCATCGTTTATCAATAGTAAATGTTATTTTAAAATTTTCAAGGCAAAAGTTAAATTTTTATGGCTTTTCTCTAGATATTTTGAATAAAAAAGATATGAATATAATAGCGAAAAATTTTATTTACATTTTTTAGGGTTTTAAAAATGTCTGTATTTCAAAAACTTAATAAATTTAAGAGTAAACTAAATTAAACACTAGAGCTTATCACAGCATTAAAATTATAATATATGAAAATGTTTGCCAATAAGCTAAAATAATAAGAATTAAATATAAAAAGTTTAAGTTAATAATTAAAATTTTTTCATATGAATGCGAAGTTAGTTGTAAATGTAAAAATAAGTTAAATGACCATTAAAATCAAATTTCACTAAACTAAATTGCTTTTGAAATTAGCTTATTATTCACCGAGTTTCGAGCACCTAAAAGCTATGTTTTTTTGTAATTTTTAAGTAGACACAGTGATAAAAGCTTAACGCAAGAACTTTCTTGATTAACTAATTAGTGTGCTCCTTTTGGATCACATTTTTTACTGGGATATGTCTATTAAAAGTTTCTTAAAAATTTTATGAAAATATTTTTAAGTGTGCTGCAGGGATTAAGAAAATACGTAGGATTTACGGAAATATTTGACTAATATTACTAACCTACATTTACTAGCTGACTAAACATAGATGATTATATACATAATTGAAAAATATTTAAAGTTGTTAGGAAATATATACCATACAATACTTAAAATAAGTAAAACTAAATCGTAATCGTAATATTTAACCCTTTAACAACTTAAGCTGATTTTTCTTTTCGACAGCCAAACTATTGGCAAATTGCTTATTTGCTTCAGCCTTGTACTCCTGTATGTTGTAGTGAGATTGCTGTAAGAAGAATTAAAAACAGAAATATAAATAAAAAATATGTTTTAGTTAAAGCCAGACAACGAACTTATTCCAACCATGATGTACCGGATTATGTACCGGATATTTTGAACTAAAAAACTGACTCTCTTTAGTATACGTCCCATAGAAATTGCTTTTGAAAATGGACTTTTAGTTTTCATACATATTACTTAAAATACTATACCAAAAGGGTTTAGTCCTATTTGGGGTCCAAAAAGTGCCCGCGCGAAACTGCAAATTCTGGGACCGAAACGAAAGAACTATTAAATCACAATGGATCAATGGCTCTAAGTCAGATAGGTACTGAGTGCCATTTCACCTATCATAAGCTAATACCCTTTATACCCTTTATACATTTCGAAGGAACGCAAAACATTCATTCACACTTGAAAGATCTAATATCTACTATCAATCATAAATGTTACCATTTCTGAAAAAAAAACTTTAGTGTTATATACTTTTTTTTTACAAAAGTGGCAAAATTTTAAAAGAAAACACCAAAATGCACTTGGAATTCATTTTTTTAATAATATAAAACAAAAAAGACTTGCAATAAAGAAAAAAACTTGACAAATGGTAACGCTAACAAATGAAATTTTGTCAGTGATACCATAATAACAAAAGAACTGGTTGCCCCTTTTCTAGTGATGTCACTTGAAAAAAGGAAGATGCAGAATGATATAGGAACATCTTGTAAAGGTGATGATTTTTAGCTCTGTATATTTCTTATCGGAAAATATCAACATCTTCTCATATTAATTGTCGATATTAGATGTTGACAAGTGTAAAAGGTCATCATTCCTTTTTAATTTTTTTTTTTTTGCCGTCTATAAAAAATGGACTCAACTTCTAATTTTTATAATTATACCCACACCACAATAGTGGAGAGGGTCCCAGTTGGCCACGTCTTTAAGACATCCTCGAAGACGGATGCACGACAATGTTAATTTCTGCACGACATGTGAGGGACAGCGGGAACAAATTGTCAACGACATTTTCGAACAAGTGTCGCGAAAATCGTGCACGACACAAAGAAAGACAATGTCGACTACTTTATCATTAACGACTACCTGCATGACAATGTCGTCTATTTCGACGTCCACGACAAAAATTATTATATGGTTATTTAATTCAGACAGCTTTTTAGTATAGTTGGAATTTTAATTTCTGTTATATGTTTTATATTCGACTCCTAAAAGCAATCCTAAAGTTGACAGTAAAGTACTAACTGCATGTTATCCATTTTCCCGCCCGCGAATAATTTCATCATTTTTGGTTTTACTGTTTAGAACTAATTTGTAAGTTTTTTGTAGGCATTTAAATCAACATTTAAAAAAAAAGAATGTGAGAATTTTAAGAAAACCAAGCAAGTGAGTGAATAGCATTCAAGAAAACTTTGTCGTCAGTAGCTTTTATACAAGACAACTTATAAGACAGTGTCGCTCATACTGTCCCACATAGAGTTTAATAGAGGACAACTTATAAGACAAAGTCGCTCATACTGTCCCATATAAAGCTAAATAGAAGACAACTTACAAGACAACGTCGCTCAAACTGTCGTGCACGACGATTTCCTGTAAATTGTCTTCTAAAAAACCTAAACGACGGGGGACAAGTCGTGCATACATCATTGACGACGATGTCGTCAACGGCAATCTGGCCAACTGGGGTATTATGCATTTGTGCTGATGTGTGTAACGCCTTAAATTATTGGTCCCACCTTAAAGTATACCGATCGACTCAGAATCACTTTCTGAGTCGAACTAACGATGTCCGTCCGGCTGGCTGGCAGGCTGGCTGGCTGTCCATGTAAACTTGTGCGCAAAGTACAGGTCGCAATTTTCGCAATTTTGGAGATAATTTTATCAAATTTGGGACACAGGTTCTTATTGATACAAAGACCAAGCGTATTGAAAATGGGCCAAATCGTTGGACCAAGAGGGAAGATAGGGGGAAATTTCTTCCTCTCAAAAATTATCAAACCGATTTTACTGAAATTTAAAACATAGATAGAACCATATCTTTATGGACACAAAAAAGATGCATTTTTAAAAAAAGAGACCATGAGGGGAGATAGGGACAATTTCTGCCTCTGAAACCGATTTTACTGAAATTTAAAACATAGATAGATTCATATCTATATGGACACATAAGCTATTCAGTTTTTCAAAAATAGGACCACAAGGGGAGGTAAGGGGGCAATTTCTGCCTCTCCCAAACTTTCAAATCGATTTTAATGAAGTTAATAAACATAGATAAATCCATATTTACATAGACATATAAGCACGATGAGTTTTTTAATACTGTGGTGTAGGGTATCATATGGTCGGGCTTGACCGACTATACTTTCTTACTTGTTTTTAAAAAAGCAACATGTTTCAAAATAAAAATTTCTGAAAAACGCAATAGAAGATAACAACATTGGTGTCAAATTGTTTCTAGCAGTTTGGGATTGAAATGCAGCACATTTGGTTCAGTACAGAAACTAACAAAAATAGGTAACATAATGTACCGATGCTCATAAAATTTTAGACAAATTCGTTTTATATGAGTGAAAACCTTACAACTAAATTTTGTGAAGATCGGCCCATAATTACCCATTGCCCCATTTATAGCCCACTAAGAGAAAACACTTTAGTACGCCCAAAACCGTAACGAGTCTTGCTATTGCAGTAGAATTTAGTCTGTTATAGTTTCATATGATTAGAAAGCACTCCGTCAAACTTCGTAAACATCGGTTTATAATTTACCATAGGCCCATACACAAGCGCGAACTTTTTTGTTTCACTTATTCACAAGTTTCGTTACTAAGCCTATGCAGAAACTATATCAGACATCACGATAGAATTTTCTATCTTCTTCTTCTTTGTTTTAAGGAAAAAATTCTCTTGTACTAAATAGCTCATTAGTACTTTTTATTGTAGTTTCGAAGATCGACTAGTACTAACAAAGAGAAAAAAATATTCAATTGTATTTACTTTGTGAACTTTCACAAACTCCCCATATAGAAAATTTAACTATCAATTAAACAGCCTGTTTGTAGAGCATGAGCACAATACTCGTTAGCTTAACTAACATTTAAAACTAAAATCAAATTTTAAAATTTGTTTTGGTTTTAAATGTAAGTTAAATGAACTAGTCGTGCGCTCGTGTTGTTAAAACAGGCAGTAAGATTGTTGGCTCTACATTTCGCAGGTTCTGAAAATAGTTGTCTGATTGGGCTTGAAAAAATGTACGCAACCGCCAAAGCACTTTTTATACACTACTTACATTTAACGCATCTTGAAATTCAATATCCTGCAAACGCTTAAGACCACGGAAATTACGACCTAAAATACGGCCCAACTCATATCGGGATATACGAAAAGCCTCAGTAGTTGTGGTCACTTCTGAGCTGTCAGTGGTTTCTTCACTGCTGAATTTCTATGAGAGAAAACAAAAATTAATGACATTTTTTTTTTAAGAAATATTTATAAATGTTGACTAGTTATTATGAACGAATTTGAAACAAACCGGAGATTCAGTACTAGTCGAAGGACGTCTGGGTTTCTCTGCAGCAGGATCACTAAATTGATCGTTTATTACATTGTAAACATCGTTGAGAGTATCGCGTGTATCGGTATATTGCTGGATTAAAAACACAAAAACAGACATTTTAAATGCAAAATTAATAAATGGTAAGTGTGAATGTAAGTATGTGATTGTTTGGTAAGTACTTACTTGAAGCGAAAATGTAATGTAGGGTTAATAAAATGTGAATGTTGTTACTTCTTGTGAATTATTAATAATACTGTTAACTATTTATTTAGTAAATAACTTACATCAACAATTAAATTTTTAGTTATTATAATTTTTTGAAAGAAATCCCAAAAAACTCCTCTCTTTGTTCTTAATTTTGGTTGATTTGATTCGTTGGCTTGTGTTTCACTTTTGCTTGAAAATAAATTATGAGGATTTTCTTCTTTGTTTTCTGAGATTCTCATGTGATTTGTTTGCGTGGCATAAACAATGAGAACAACAAATATTATTAATAACTTCATGATGTATTTGGTGCTAAAAATATTGTTAGAAACGAAAGTAGTTTTATAATTTTAATTCAGTTTAAATTTTTATTGATTTGCCTCTCTTTTGTTTACTGGTCTTTTAAAGATCTTAAAGCTAAAAAAAATTTTTATTTTTCATTTACACCAGGCCAAAAAAATTATAACGAAACGTTGTCATATTTTCGTCAACATTCGTTATCAAATTAATAAGAGCTGGTTTACACTCTTCAAGTTTTAGCTTTTAGAAAAGAAGGGAAGAGAGAATGCCATTTATTTTCCTCTCTCTCTTTTAAAAACTCAAGACTTGACGGCAAACATTGCCCAATTGAAAATGAGGAAGTAAATAAATATCAAATCAAAAACAAATATTTATAAATCAATAACGAAAATTTCATAAAAGATACGTTAGCAAATAAGCAATTTCCTGTTGTTAAATAAAGTTTGTAAATACATAGTCAAATTAAAAACAATTGTTGTTGATCACACGCCAAACTAAAGAGGATTTTAGTTACGAGAAACTTAAGTTTCAGTTATAAAAATACAAATAATTTAGAATTTTTTTTTCTTAAACTGTCAAAACCAACTGCAAAAGATTTCCTAATATTGTGATTTTTATCATACATTTGAAAATTATTGATTGGGTGGACAGCAGCAGAGGTAACAAGAATATACTGGGGAACAACAGGAACAGACTTGACACTACTTTACGGGTTTCACCGGATTTGTAAGGCGTTGAGGTGCTTTTGCGCTTCTGCAAACTCGAACTTCGGAGATCTACTACAGAACCCCTTATTTACAGATGACCGTGAACACTGGATGCGGGGTTGCCAGGAAATTATGGCCCCGCATGGATCACGGCTGAATCACGTTTCTACTAATGATGACCAAAATGGACGTATCACTTCTAGTAACTATTGTCACGGCATAATATCTTATAGTTAGACCTGCACAGCGAATGGGAGCAGGACATTATAATTACTGCCGCAGCTGCGCTGACGAAAATGATAAGGAAGACGTAGAACATCTTCTTTGTTACTGTCCTGTACTAACGAGAAGGCGACAAGCAGAAATGGGATCCGCTTTCTTTGACGGATTATATGATATCGTTGGAGTTGAACTTGAGCACCTTTTAAATTTCATTAGAAGTTCGGGTTGGTTCTACTGCTAAGTAGACCTTCTTGGTATCAAAACGGATCATTAGGTCTAGGTGTGTCAGATAAGTCAGACTACCATTTCTACCTAACTTAATATATAAATTCGTTAAAAAAAAGAAACGTCATTAGTAAATTAATATAGCAACGGTGCGTTTTCGAAATGAAAGCGTTGCGTTGTTAAAATTAGAAAAACTGTGAACAAAATGATACTTTTAGTTTCCATATTGAAATTTCGAAAATTATTGTTTCAGTAGAAAAAAAAAATAATGTTTAAATTGTTTGCATTTTTTGTTTTTTTATTTGTTGTTGAGATAAGAAGAATTGTAGAAAAAGGACAATCAGGCGTTCCTCAAATTTAATCAGTTTTCATTGTCAAATTAACCCTGCACGGTAACTCTTCGTCGAATCGACAAAGCTCATTTACTTTTTATCATATAATTTTTTTATATGTATTCAAAAACCGCTCTTTTTTCAACAACGTTAGCTGCCGTAAGCTTGTAATGAGTGGACGTACGCTGGATCCTCATTTTTTTTTTAAATTAAAATTCAGAGGTGTGTCACCTTAGTGTAAGTTTTTGTGTCTATTTTTTTGGAATTTTTAATATTACTTTTGTCAACAGCTACGTCATATAAACTCACAATATGTTCCTTAAACCGATAACCCAAAAACCGACGACAGTATCTGAAAAATCTTCATTAATTTCTCGTGGCTCCCTATTTAAGAGGTAGATTTGAGACACCTCCTTTGCAGGCCTTTATTAAGGAAAAAATTAAAAATAAATTACCTAATCGAAAAGAATCCGCCGAAAATGTTGTCAAAGGGCCAAAAGAGCGTAGAATTTGTCGTCTCTCTATAGCAAACTCAGAATGACGAGAAGTACATGTTATGTATGGGTAACTCCAAAGTGTTGAACGTGACAGTCGTACGCATCAAAAATGCAATAACATTTTAAGCAAAAAATATTTTTACGTTTTCTTAACCCTTAAATTATAGCACTTAGAAAGCACTGTTATCTATGCCAAAGTTTATGGAGGGCGCGATTCTAGGTCAAAGATAATGGAAAAAGAAGTAGCGGTTCGAACGTGGCCATGTATTAAAAGGGGTAATTCAGCGAAACCTGGCACAGTTTTTTAGTCAAACTACTTTCAGAATTTTACGTAGCAATGTTACATTAAAATGTCTTGGTTTGATTCCAAAATCTTCTGTAATTTCTTTTTTTTAAGCCAAAATCTGGGTCGATACTTGACATTTCGAACGTGAAATTTTTTCCGTAATGATTTAAATAAATAATAATCAAAATAAAATAAAAATTTACCGTTAATCCGAATAACATATTTCTCTTTGAACTCTTCCTTGGATAACAGACCATAAAAGAAATTTTTTTTTGGAATAATTTAATTAATTTTAATCAAATATCACCTCTTTTAGGAAAGATAAATATTAAAGAAAATATACAATAAAACATTCTCACATATAAAAAATTACGTTTGCACAACTTTGCAGTCTGTTTGTTCATCTAGGTGAACAAATTTATGAGTAAATTTATAAAATTAGTAAAATCTAAATATTTGTCTATAACAATATCGTAAAATAATCAGTTTTTAATAACTTTTAAATTTCCGGTCACGGTGGACCTTTTGGTCCAAAAAAGGTCCAAAAAAGGGCATTTAAATGCCCATATGCCAGAAAAGCAACTGTTGTGAACATAAAATTAAACGTTGTGTCTCATGCGCAAAATATGGCTAATAACAATTTTTTTTTCTTTTGTATTATTTGACGGCGGCATGAAATAACCCCCCAAAATAGAACCCCCCAAAAAAATAATGAAATAACCCCCTAAAGCGTGGGGCCTTATTTCATATGCAACAAAACCCCAATTTTGAAAATGAAATTAGCCCCCAACGAAATTAAATAACGCCCCAAACATAAATGAAATAATTCCCTAATTTTTGGTGGCTTATTTCATATGAAATAAAAGCCCAGTTTCTGATATGAAATAAGAGCCCAAAATATGTAATACAATTAGTTATATAGTTTTGCTTTAAAGAATCCCGCGATAGATATCATGGTATGATATACCAAACACAAGCTTCGCCAACTAAGGCTTTTCACATAGGCGGCCTTCGGCCGGGCACAATGACTTTTCCCTCCATAGTATAACAAGCACCGGCTTCGCTAGCTAAAGCTTCTCGGCATAGCTAGCGCTATGCATGCAGGAAAACTTTATTCAGCGAAGCCACCTGCCGCGTCCAACTGGAGGTAAAAACCCCTAAACCCGCAGGCCGTCCAGCCGAAAAACTTTAGTATGCGAAGCCTGATTTCAATACTTAACTTTAGTGTCTCCGGAACTGAAATGAGAGATAAAGCCATTTTCTAATATTGCTAATGTGAGCTAAGGCCATGATGGCTTTATCTCCCATTCAAATGAAAACAAGGCCTTATCTCCCTATTGAATGAGAGATAAAGCCATCATGGCCTTATCTACCATGGTATTAACGCACCCCCCCTATAAAATTACCGAGTGGACCCGGCTACGCGGAGAAGCTTTAGTTAGCGAAGCCGGTGTTTGGTATACCAAAGTGGATAAATCCGTGCGCCCAATAACGTTTTCATTTTACATTTAAAAATGAAATAATCCCCCAAAAAAATATATTGGGGGTTTATTTCATAATGATTTTTTGTGGGATAATTTCATATGAAATAATACCCCAATTAAAAAAATGAAATAACACCCCAAACAAGATGAAATAACCCCCCAATAATCGTTTTTGTTGTTCTCTGTACAAACTTTTGGGGGGTTATTTCATTATTTTTTTGGGGAGTTATATTTTGGGGGGTTATTTCATGCCGCCTTATTTGACTGATTATTTTTAAAGGCTGAAAAAGAAAAAAGTAATTTTTTTTACATTTTTAGTTTTTGTTGTTTTAAAAAGTTAATTAATTTGAAAAAGAAAAAAAGGAGTTCAAATTTGTATCTAATTTTAGAGAGAAAAAGAATTTTTATTTTTTATATTTAATTTTTTTTTTTTTAATAAAATGCTTAACTAAAACAGATTTTTGTTTATTTTGTACTTTAAAAATCGTTTCGTTAGAATTTTTTTTTTAAAAAGTTCTTCGATTCGACGAAGAGTAACCTTAATGTACTTAAATGAAGAGCTACTTTTCAGGGTGAAGCACGAATGTAGTACTGCCAAATAATGGTGCATATTTTTTTTAAATTTTCTACCGTTTTTTCCTGTGTGCAATAAAAAACCCATTTTACAATTTCGTCACATTCTTTTCACAATTAAAATTACAAAAATACACACATTTCTCAAGTGATTTTAACCTAAAATTTCTATAAAATTCTTCAAGAAATTAGTGTCTGCACTTAAACCTAATATCATCCACTTAAATACTTAATCATATATGAATAATATTAAATAAATTTTAAACACATACATACATATGTCTGCTCATATGCTTTATGTATTAAAGAAAGAAAAAAGCACAAATTAATGACACTTGAAATATATTTTTATCCAGAATTTATGAATTTTAATCTCCTGACCATTTTAATAAATTGCACTTAATTGATTTATCTCACTTTAAAATTAATTTGAATGCACACACAATAGACTAATTGCTTTGTGTAATCATGCATGAAATAAAACAATTAAAAAATTATAATAAAATCATTATAATTTCGATTCTACTTCATACTAAGCAATAACTAATATCGAGTGTTTCAAAGTTAGAGAAGTTTTTTTCTTCTTCTTTTTAATAGAGTTATTCAATTGCTAAAGCATTTTTGTAGAATTTATGAAAAATAAAACGAATATGGATGAAAGATATAAAATGAATATTTAAAAATAAAATTTTTAAAATTCAATTTGTAGGAGTTATAAAATGGAATTTATTTGTTTTTCATTTGCAATTCGATTTTTACAGTGATTTGCATTGATTTCATTATTTTAAGTTATTTTTTGATTAACAACACATCATTTTAGCCGCATTGGAATTTAAATCAAATATTTTATTGTATATACTTACCATATGTATGTATGTATGTATCTATGTATTTAGCATATTACGTTTTTAACTGTGGAAATTTTTATTAGGGCGGTATTCGATCTCATGAATTCTCAGAAATGTTATTTAAAAGCCATTTTGTTAGAATCTTTTATTTAAAATTTTATAATCAAAATAAATAATAAAATTATTTTAAAAATCGATAGATCCACAACTGGCAGAGTTTTCGATAGGTGGGTCTATAACCACACGCAAAGAAAAAACATGGTTGAAGTAAACATATTCTAAGAGCAACATATTATGATAAGATTCATGATTATAGTCACCATATTAAGATTATTATTGAATCATATTATGACTAAATATACTCGTAATATTACAACATAATATTTTTCCCTTAATCATATTATTATTCTGTTAATCATACTAAGTTAAGAAGTAATCAAATTATTCTCATGTTAATCATAATAAGCTAAGAAATTAATCATATTATTGTCATGTTAATCATAATACGCTAAGAAGTAATCATATTATCCAGTGGCGTAGCTAGGTAACCAAGGGCCCTGGGGCAAATTAAAAAATAGGGCCCCACTGCTATGTAAACTGATTATGTTTTATCAAATAAAAATATGAAATATACAAATACTTAAAAAATGCTAATCTACTTAAGCTCTTTTTTGTGCACTGCAGGGCAGGTAATACAAATATTAAACAGTAACTACACAAATTACAATTAATACTTGGTGTAGGTTTGGCTAATAAAACGAAATAGAGAAGATTCAACAGTTTATTATATAAAGGTCGGGCATACCAACTGACTAAATAACACTTATATTTACAATTTTTTCCTAGCTTTAGTTTTCGCAAAGGTATCAATCAAGGTATATTTACACAAGGTACACTCAGTTGGGAGTAAAGACATGCTACTCTTTATAAGGAACCGAGTTGTCAAAATTGTCTTCATATAAAAAACACACGAAATTTGACGATTGGGTTCTAACTAGGGGTAATCAGCTGACAAACATATGGGCCAAAGAGTTTACCTTGTATAAATATACCTTTGTATCAATGGCGAGACTACAACAAGTCGACAACACAAGAAACAACATTTATTTTGTTTTTATTTTTCGGCCATGTAATGTCAAAATCAAGGCGAATTAATATATATACATATATATGAATTCGCCTTGTACAGAACAAAGAAAATCAGGGCCATCAGATTTGAGGTTCTAATCTCAAATTAGATAACAAAAATTAGTTTCGGGTTTAAATTGAGAATGTACAAATAAACTATTTTCCTTTTTGGGAAAATTATTGATCGTATTGTTTCTTTTAAAAGCCAATATATATAAGATCTGTAAGTGTTTTCATGTAAAAAACGCATATTAATACAATTTATGTATATTAAACAAATTATAGAGCAAACTCATTATCGGACGGCTGAAAAATTGGATTAACTGAACGCTATATTAGTTTTTTATTTAAAATGTGTCAGCAGCAGAATTTTTCTTATATAAAAAACGTATTCTCCTTTTGTTTAGGTTGAGCTGTTAAAACTCTAAAGGTAAAAATACTTTCAAACATATGTCCACCAATATAATGGCTAAGCCAATGGATATTTCTGGTAAGGATTCGAGGGCCCCGGGGCACTGCCCCGCCTAGCCCCTAGATAGCTACGCCACTGATATTATCATCATGTTAATCATAATAAATTTAGAAGCAATCATAATATGATACAGCCCATTTCATAACTGTCATAAAAATACAAAATAAATTAAAATTTTTTTGCATCGATTTTTTATTTTGTGGCTTTTTACAATTTTTCTTAATGTAAATCAAATTTTTTTTTTTTTTTTTTTTTTTTTTTTTTTATTTATTGAATCTTCATATATTAAATATGAACTAACAATAATTAATCAAATCTTAACCTAATACGTTATTTTTTGTCCTGCCAGTGCCAGACAAAAATTTTCTTCATCGCGGGTTCTGTTCACTTTTATAGTGTTTATCGCTCATCTAATTGGATAAGTGCTGCAGTGTCTCTTCTTCTTAAGCGAGTGTGGCCGCTATCATTTAAAATATTTCGTGCTAGTGGGTTTGGGTGCGATTCGAGCCTTTTTAAGTATTTTACTGCATATTTCGTAATCATAGTTTTAACTAATGGAACATTAAGATCCTTGTGAATATTTGAGTTTTTAACATACCAAGGGGCAGCTGTGATTATTCGAAGTAGTTTATTTTGGCGCCTTTGAATTTTTTCGATATTAGAGGCCGAGGCAGTGCCCCATAACTGAATACCATAGCACCAGATTGGCTTTAAGATGGAGTTGTAAAGAAGAAGTTTGCAGTCGAGACTAAGGACAGAGTTTCTTCCAATAAGCCAATGAATTTGGATGGCTTTTAGTTTCATTTGAGTTAATTTTGCCTCTATATGGCTTTTCCACGTTAAACGGCGATCTAGATGAATACCGAGGTATTTTACATGCGAACTTTGAGGTATTATTTGATTATTGATTTTAATAGGGGGGCATGATTCCCGACGCAAGGTGAATGTTATATGTACGCATTTTTGCTCATTGACCTCTATCCTCCATTGCTTTAACCATAGTTCGAGTTGAAATATATGATCCTGTAGGTATCGAGATGCTTCTTGACGGTTTTCGTGCACGCTCAAAAAAGCTGTATCATCAGCAAATGTTGAAGTTTGTGTGTAGTTGTTTGTTGGCATGTCCGAGGTATATATTAAGTATAAAAGTGGGCCCAGGATGCTTCCCTGAGGGACTCCAGCGTCAATTTGCTGAGGAGAGCTTAAATAATCACCTTCTTTAATAATAAATTTTCGACCGACTAAGTAGCTTTCTAACAGCTTGTGTGTGTTTACTGGTAAGTTGAGCTTCAATTTATGTAATAAGCCTTCATGCCAGACTTTATCAAAAGCTTGAGAAACATCGATGAAGAGAGCGGAGCAATATTTTTTTTCTTCAAAGGCTTTTCTTACTGCGTTTACTATACAATGGGTTTGCTCAATTGTGCTGTGTTCTCTTCTAAAGCCGAATTGGTGGTTAGGAATACATCTATTTTCATTTAAAATTGGGGTTAATTTTGACGCTAACAGCTTCTCAAACAGCTTTGATATATTAGAAAGTAAGCTTATAGGCCTATATGACTCAACTTTTGTGTGATCCTTTCCAGGTTTAGGTATCATGGTGACTAAGGAGACCTTCCACTTTTGAGGATAGTATTCAAGGCGTAAAATAGCATTAAAAATTAAAAGAATAATTTTCTTTGCTATGCTGGGTAGCTCCAAAAGCATTTTGTTGCTGATCTTATCAAAACCAGGAGCCTTCTTGGGGTTTAAATCACAAATAGCCTTTTCGATTTCTCTTATCTCAAATCTTAGCGGAACAGCTGCTCTAGCAGCAACAGGTGGTAACTCGACCGCAATATCGTGAGATATATTTGGGGTAAATACGTTTTTTAAATGATTGACATACAGATTTCCTTTTTCAACATCATTTCTTGCCCAACTTCCATTCAAGTTTCTTAATGGTGGTTTAGAGACAACTGGCCTTTTGAGATTTCTAGCTGCGCGCCATAATGAGTAGTTTGATTGTGGGGTTGCATCAAGTTCCTCAAGATATTTTTCCAGAGAAGCCGTTTTCTTAGTCTGCAGTAACTTTCTAAGTCTTTTTGTACACTCTTTAAGTAAGTTCTTAAGTTGAGGGGATCTGTGCAATTGCCAATCTCTTCGAGCCCTCCTTTTTTCAGACAAAAGATGCTCGACATCTGTGGAATATATTTTAATAGTTTTTGTTTTTTTGGGGACAATATTGGAATGTTGAACAGCTAGTTTCAGAAAACTGTCAAAATTGTCAATAGAGCGATCTACATAATCCGGTGTACTGAGCGGAATATTTTCTGTGCAATGGGTACTGAGATATTTTTTATATTTTAACCAATTAATTTGCGTAGCTGTCGTCGGAGGTACAATTCTATTGGGGTTCATTATAGTAACAATTGTAGGTGTGTGGTCGGAAGATAAATCTAGGGAGGCTTCAACATGAATCGTTTCTATGGGAATGTTTTTAACCACGCCGAAATCGATGACATCTGGAATTTTTTGATGATCAGTGGGCCAATATGTTGGTTGTCCGCTCGCTACCACATTTAAATCCATTTTAGAAATTGTGTTAAATAAAACACGACCCTTTGGTGTTATAAGTCGCGACCCCCAGAAGGTATGTTTAGCGTTATAATCGCCAGCGGCTAGGAAACACGGTCCTAATGATTTAAAATATTTATAATATTGGTCCTCCGATATTGAAAATCTAGGCGGGGAGTATAACGATGAAATTACTAGGTTTCTATTTAATTCCTCAACGCAAATGTTCGTTGCTTGGAGATAATCTTCACGATGATCACACATTAGGTAGTGTTTCACTCGGGTTTTTATTAAAATGGCAGAACCTCCACAAGCTCTATCTCGAGGGTCCTTGGTATCATATAGTATATAACCATTTATTTTAAACGTATTTCTTGAGGTCAAATGAGTTTCAGAAATCATCATGACATCAATTTGTTTATTTTTAAGAAAGTATTCTAATTCATTTTTATGTTGGCGGATGCCGTTTGCGTTCCAAAAACAAATTTTTAAACAGTTCATGGTTTATTAAGTACAGCTTGCAATAACATCGATTGCATTCTAAGCATTTCCTGCATCATATTACCCATTGTGTTCGTAAAATTATTTACCGTTTGCACTAATGTTTCCATGGTTTTTTCTAAGCGACTTAAATTAGAAACCGGAGTTTCATCATTACTTGGCGAAGCACCTTGCATTGGCTGATGGTTTGATTTTAGGACGTTAGCGTAAGAGGTTCTGTTATTACTAGGCTGGGGGGCTTGAATTGCATTTGTGTTTACTTGATTTGCAACCTGCATTTGAGGGGTATTTGTTTTTGGTCCAACCGTCTGCTTGACGATATTATATACAGGGCATCCTCTATAATTGGCAGTGTGATTACCGCCACAGTTGCTACATTTTTTTACGTTGGGGTCGGTTTTAGACTTATCGCAAGAAACTGTACCGTGTAGTTCACCACATACTACGCAGACAGGGGGTAAATAGCAGTATGCCTTAGTATGACCGTACTCTTGACAGTTTAAACATTGAACGGGACCATTTCTTTTGTGCGGCTCTTCTATAGTTATTCTTCTGTAGAGAATATATTTTAAATTGTAAATAGGATGTGTTTCGTTTTTTTTAAGTTTTACGTCGCCGGGTTCAAACTCAACTCGAAAGAGTGGTTGGGGAATTTTTTCTCTATTTTTAATATTTACTACATGCTTTACCTTGAAGCCTTTTTCTTCTTCGCAAAACGATTTTGTGTATTTATTTTATCAAAAGATGGTACTTTTGAGGCCGAAGCAACTGCTGCAGAGGTAGGGCTGCGTCCCCGTTTAGGCACTGTTATGTACCTGTCCATACCAACTTGTATTGTAGGCTTTTGGCAGCTTTTTACAGGAGGGTTTTCCATTGCATTTGTGTTTAAGTTCATGGTTTCATTTCCCACTAAATTTGTTTTTGACGTCACGGCAATACTTGCTGGCCTGGCAACACTTGTCACCAAATCTAGTTGTAGTTTTTTTAATGAGTCACTATCCACTGTTTTTGTAAACACCGAGGGTGATAGGGAACGTGTTCTAGTAATTGGCTTAGCCGTTAAATAGTTTATATTATTTTGTTTAGTTTTATTTATTTCCGCATTATTTTCGTTTGATTGAACTAAAACGTAAACGTTTCTTTCATTTTGTCTTAGTGTTGTTTCACTGTTCGTACTCATGCAAAGAGTTGTTTTTGTTTTTCACCGTTTTGCTTTGCTTTAATATTTTTATTATTTATTGTATTTTACAACAACAAAAAAAAAAACAGGAAATTTTAATGTTTTTGTTCAGAATATGTATACACATGTATGAACATTCATACATACGTATTTATTTTTACTGTTTTATTTTATTTAATTTAATCGTTTTAAATTGTTCACTATTATGTTAAATAATTTAAATAACAAAATACGTATATTATTTTTTTTTAAGCGTCCATTCGATGCTTATATTACAAAATCAAATGTGATTAATTAATAGTTCAAATCGTATGCGGGGCTAAAATACACGTCTGTATCACAACAAAGCACAAACTGAAATCAAATAGCGGAGTTTAATATAAGACTTGCAAAAAAGCAATTGCAAAGTCTGTGGTTTTCATGTCCATTTGTCCATTTTTCCGATTTTGAGATGTTGATGCCATATTGCCTAATTTTTAACGCTCTTTACAATGTTTCTTCAAATTTTTGAAAAAAGATGTACCAATTACGATTTTTAACGTCATGACAAAGTTTAAAAAGTGCAATATGTACCTAGAATATTTGATCTTGAATGGTTTTTCGGCTTTCCTGAAACATTTGTTTTAAGACATACGCCGTTGCCCATGAAAACCACAAAAATATCGTAACACTTTTATAAAATATAACGAAATCTCTGTGTGTTTTGTTGTTTGATTTAACAAAAAAAACTAGGATATTTTGCATTTGCACTATTAAATCACTAATACTGAATGAACTCCGCTAATATTTCAATTCTTTTTATTTCTTAAACTTATTTTTTTTTTATGCGAATTTATCTTTAGATTGTTTAACCACTCACATATAAAATAAACGACACAACTGATTCAAAATTATTTTACAAATGGCGCTAACATAATATAATTAGAGTAAAAATAGTTTGATTGCATCTTAAACATAATATGATAGATGTATAGAAAGTTATCATGATATGCCTATTAAATATCATGATATGGTTGTGAGTAATACAATATGTTTTGAAAGTTATCATAATTTAGTTGTTAGAAAAAGAATTAATTTTCGTTCAACAATACTCAAATTTATAATTGAGATGAACATTGATATGTTTACATTAACTATAATATTGTTGATATTAAATAAAAATAGCAATTATTTGTGTACGACAACAATATATTGTTACATTAAACATAGTGTTGTTGCCGTGACAATGCCCAACCATATTTTTTCTCTGCGTGCAATAAATTTATATGTTACACACATCAGTGCCATCGCATATTGCAGTAGTGGATTTAATTTGAGTAATTTCATTTAATTGAAAAAATTGTTCTACAGGTGGGTCCATGTGAGTACAGAAGTTTATATGGAATTAAAGAGAGCACATTTAATTTCTGCTGGCAGTATAGTTTGTTTGGCCTCTTTTGACCCTTGATAGTTCTATTCCTTTGAATTTCAAATTATACTAAATATATTGTACCTTAGAAAACATTTAATAACACACCAGGTGTAAACGATACAGTGATACAGCAGACTATACTATCAATACAATAAAATATATACTTGGATGCACAAATATGTCCCAACTTAATAAAAAACCTTGCAAACAAAATTATAATTAAAAGTTTTATTCTGCATATCACGACTTTAAATCTCTTTTTGTTAATGCAAATTAAAAGTAAAACCGTCCGGTGGTAAAACACTGCGCGATACTAAAACAGTTTCAAGTTTTTTATCAAATGAAAAGTAGAAATGAATTTGGCTCAGTGTTCGCTAAAGTGTGTAAAAGTCATCATTACCATAGTCACCGATTAGCTGCTGGAATAAAAGTCAGCAGCCAAAATGATTGGTATGTTTTCATTGTTATTTAATTTAACATTTTATATGTTTTTTTTATTTTTGTTTATTTTCCCTGTAAAAGCCCACAAAAACAAAAATTTTAAACATTACATTATAATGCATATTGAAATATTGTTGTTGTTGTTTTTGTTGCAGTTGATTTTGTTGTAATCGCATACCCGTTCGTTATTACAAATGATTGCCTACTAATTAAATACATACATCTACTTGTACAAAAGTATATACGAAGGTTATCTGAGAATGAAATTGGTATTAACAAATAAATTAAATAATATTTAGGTGACTATAAAAAGCATATTATATGAATCACACCTCCCAAAAAAAAATTTTATCATTTTGCGAAGCACTAATGGTACATTTAAAAAATAAGCGCACAATTATGCGCTACGCAATAAGACATACAGAAATGAAGTAAAGTAAAGTGAAAGAACTCTCAACAACTTTTATAAAAAAAAAACATTTCAAGTGCTACCTACCCTTACTACGAAGCAGGTTTGTAAGGGAGAATACTTAAAAAAATAACTGTATCAAAACATTCAGTGTTTAAAGCAGATCGTACATCCAACAATTTTTATATGCGCTGAATAATGGGATTTATGTGTCAAAAATGAATTGCTTCAAAGTGGGAACTCGCCATATAAAATTCATGCCTTCCGTAAGCGCAATGGTAAGCGAAACGTTTATGTTTCTCCCTTAGAAACCTGCTTCGTTGGAAGCTCCATTTTTTATTGGGCTGTTAAAAATCAAATATCGATTACGAATTTTAAAAAAAATTTCTGATTACTAATTGATTTCGATTACAAGTAATCGAAAAATAATCAGAATTACTGGCGATTACTATAAAATATTCAAAAAGAATCAAACGTAACCAAAAAGTAACCCGAATATTTTCAACGATTATTTTTGACTTCTTTCGATTACTTTCTACGATTGTGTGTGTATTTGCACTAAAATTTTTTTCGAAACAGCTTATAACTTATTTTAAGTTTTCATAATCAATAAATTTTAATATATTTATTATAAAAATAACATTAACTACATCACGTAACTCAATATAGTTGAGGAAAAATAGCTGACGAAATAGTGAGTTGTAAAAGTGTTCGCCATTTCATTTTTGAATAAAAATAACATTTAACTGTTTCCAAAAAAAGTGTAGTACGAATAAATCTGCAATTGTTGAAAGTAGTCAAAAACATTCGTTGAAAATAATTGGTTTACATTTCGATTACTTTTGATTCTTTTTGATTGTTTTGTAATAATCGCCGGTTATCCTGATTATTTTTGGATTACTTGTAATCGTTCTCAATTAGTAATCATGCAAAACCAAAAACAGTCCAAATATTAATCAATACTTTACCCATAGAATAAGTAATCTAATGAGTAATTATATTATTTGTTTAAAAAATTTTAGCACCTTTTTATATTACCTTCGTAAATTACCAGTATTTCCCGGCAAGCATTTAGAAGTTATTTAAAAGGTAAAATTGACTCGAAGCCTCCTCTGGACGGTATGAAAAAAGTTAAACACATTTTATTAATGCAAAATTCAACTGAATTTTAATCTATGGATTGTTTTCTTCTTCGTCACTTCTGAACGGAAAAAACAAAGTACACATTGCGTTCTCTCATTTAACAGGAACAACATTCATGAAATCGAAGGGAGTTCACATCAGTGTTGCTGCCACTGAAACAGAAATGACTCAGTTGTTGAACCAAAATTATTCAAAACCACAAGAATTTCCACAATAAATATTGAACAAAAAAAAAAAAAATTGTTGCAACTATTTGCCTTCTGCAGATAGTTTCTCTATCAGTGAAAAACTCCAACTGATTGAGCTGTCGGTTTTTATCACTTAAAACATTGTTATACCTGCCCTTTACAGATCCAGAAATAGTGATTCCTACGGTAGGATACAGTAGAGGTCTACAAAATTCCATTTTACACCCAACAATTGTAACACAGAGCGTGAACTCGTTATCCTCGGCTGCTATGTCCGTATATGATAAAAAAAATCGGGCCATCGGCTGACATATTTTCAAAACCAGTGTAAAATCTCCTCAGGCAACAGAGAGATTGTGTATTTTCACCACTAAATACATACCTAAGGATAATCTTACACATTTTCTTGCCAAGGTTAGTATTAAACACAGAGTTAAGGGACAGAGCAAATCAACAGTCAATAGAAATCGAAATAAAAGAACGCAAACGGAACTAGATTGGGCACAAGCGAAGGAAACCAGAAAAACATACCGCCAGGAAGGTCATTAAGTGGAATCCGCAGGGAAGTGGAATAGAACCGCTCATACCTGGAAATGACATAGAAGGAGAGAATTGGCGGAATGCAGTTAAACAACGTGCCAATTATCGAATTTTTTGGAAAAAATCCTTATATGGCCATATGCTCCCTAGATGAGTTAAAGGAACAAATATTAAGATTGTTACTCTTCTCACATTTTTGCTTTGATATTATATTTTATACAAGAAATGCTTGGTAACATCTTTGTCATTAAGAAGATTTATCCACAAGGCATGTGAACTTATAATTTAAATTTTTGTCTGTTTGTTTATTGGCTTAGAGAGCCCTAAACTACTAAACTGATATTCCTGAAATTTTTACAGTTACATCAAGTGCGCTCCGAGAATTAAAGAGGCTACTTATTTTTATGAAAGGCGCAGGGGAAGTGGTACACTCCATAGGATGCCAATATTAAGTATCGCATATCTTACACAGAAAGAAAAACACTCAGGATAAATCAAGTTTTTTATGATTAATTTAAGTACGAGTCGTACCCAAAAATTCATCTGTACCACGAAGTGTTAAAAAGTAAATTTGAGCTCTTGCTTCTCATTTAGTTTATATTTTTGGTTTCATATGTACATAAAATTTTTAAAGTTAGAATTATATCGGGCACGATGCTGGTGTTTTATCATTCTGTAAGGTGTAATTATAATTTTTTCTTACTAATTCGGGATAAAATCAACTTTATAATACTTGAATCAAGTGCATTTTGAGATTGATTCGATCTTAGTTTTACCTTAATCAATCTCATTTTCGAATTATTTCAAGTACGAAATCGGGATTGAATATGGATAATTTAAGTATTTTGCGATTGAAAATCCGTACTTGAATCAATATTTCTGCACTTAATTCAAGAAAATCTGTACTCACGGATGGATTGATTTTTCTTTTAAGTGTAAGAGCCCATTTTTTAACTTTTTTCAGCAGCATCTTTTACGCCCCGAAATTGAAATTAGATAGCAGCAGGAGAAGTGGTTCCCCCATAGGACGCCAATGCTAAATATCGCATATCTTAAGAACTGTTATGGTGAGGATGTTCAAACTGGATAGAAATCACTGTCATGGTGAACTGCACGTTCGAAAATAAAAATAATAGGGGTAGGTGCAGAGGGAGAAATATCCCCCATAGGATGCATCCATAAAATACATAGCGCGTAACTAAAATACTATTAAGCGAGTGTTTTCAAATGTGGTTATGGCCACTATTATGGTTACCAATAAATTTCAAAATAAAAATGGGAGGGATAGGTGGAGGAGGAGGTGTACCTCCCATAGAACGAACACATTAAATACCGCCCTTTTAGGCTAAGTGGTAGTAAGATAGTCTATCAGCGCCAGGGAGACTCTGATTTCGTTCCTGCAGACAATTGTAGAGATTCGCGGGATTACTTTAAGGAATTTAAAAAAAATTAAAATAAAAGCCTTCAAAATAAAATTTTTTACAAAAGCATTCTGTGAGCCCCATAAATAAAATAGACTACTTTTTTGTCGTTAGGGGCAGGGAATCAGTACCCCTATAGAATGCAACTGTTGAAGCCAAATAATGACTAAGTAAAGTTCAGCCCAAACGGCTGAAGTTATAGGCATGAAATTTGGACTGTGAATAAAACCCAAGGAATAGATCCACAAAAGAGATTTTTGGAAATTTAAATATTTAGAGCTAATAGGCTAAATGCTTGTGAAATTCCAAGTGTCCGAGGCCCCTTCCAAACGAAGACAGTATGAATAACTCCATATCTGGAGAACGGTTACAGAAAAATTGTTTAAATTTAATACAAATTACTTTGTTATCAATACATAACATTTGCCAAAAAGAGGGCTGGCGAAGTGGGAGTGGGAGTGGGAGTGGCACCTCCATTAAAAAGATAGTGTAAATAACAGTAATCTTATTTAGGGCCTTTCTATATGAGACCAACGATATGTAATTTAAATTCAAAATTAAAGCGGATGTGGTCCGATTGCAACCGAAAAAGGGACCGGTTCGAGTGTGAGTTCGGTGACTGGCTAAATACCGATTTGCCAATACACGGAGTAAATTTGAGTGATGTTTGTATTTTTTTAAATTAGTTACTGTATTGTGAATGCTGCGAGTAGGTCAAAAAGAAGAAAGGTACAAAAATTAATTTCAGCCAACTCTGCGGAGGCAATTAAGAAAGCAGCAACGAAGGTTGATCCCTGTATAGAAAAAACAATTTCTGTAGAAAAAGTTTTGGCTTTATACATTGATATGAACCTTTCATATCGACAATATAAAATGATGAGGTCTGTTGTAAATTCCGTTCATAAAAATTGTTTTCCGTCATATTACTGTATTGCTAATGCAAAGAAAAATTTTATACCTGATGATATTGTTGCTACAGAAAAATCCGCAGAAGTTCCCCTCCAAAGCATTTTAAATATAACTGCAAAAAGTATTTTGGATTTACATAATTTTGATTTAAAAAATGATATACTATTAGAGTGCAAATGGGGATTTGTTTACGCTTATTAGTAAAAGTGTCTTTTATTAAATGCCATTAGCCATTTTTTTAATTTCCATAATTGGATTTTTCTATATATGAAAATAATATTTTTTATAATTTTAGAATTTGATTGATGCAGTTTTATTAAATAGATTTCAAATAACAATAATCAAAAATAAGTTTTAAAATATGTTAATATATACTAAAGTTAGAGCTAATCAAATTTGAATGTTTTAGGTGAATGTGCAGCATGCAAAGAAAAATTTAAAATAGTGCGAATATGCTAAAGGGTTAATATGATATAAATTGTCGATAAAGCCGGCAATATTTGCATTAATATTATAGTGTGATATTACTAAAATATGGTAAGGCACTTTTTTATCCATTTAGCTATCATATGTATGTGTTTTACCGTTGTTCTGAATGTGAACAAAAGAAAGTAATAATTATTTACAACTTGCAAGTTAACCTGGCAATTAAAAGAAAACTATAAAAACTCCTTTTTTTATAATTTAGTATAATATTAATTCAAGTATTTATATTATAAAAAAGTATGTGACATTTGCGAAACGTTGCGAAATTTTAACTTTTTTCATTTTTTCAGTGTCATCAAAGGTACAAATTAGAGAATTTTCAATATTTGACAAACAAACATAATTCTTACAGAGCAGCCCATACTGAAATAATTAATTTTTTGGAAAAGAAATTTAAGACTAAAGTGGAAAAAGAAACAAATACATTTTTATTTTATTACTGTTTTGAATTTTATGAAAAAGGACATTTTTCAGCTAGGCGTGTCCATGTTCCGATTTGGATAAAATTTGGTCAATCAAATTTGGTGTATCAAGTCCAATAACTATACGAAATTTCATGAAGTTTGAACTCTTTGTCTATCTTTTATGACATTTTTTATTTTCAGGATATATGGGAAGGACATGAATCCTTGCTCCGAAAATTTAGAAATTTTAAATTTTGTTATCTTTTATCAATTAAAACATTTGTGCCAAATTTCAACTCTTTACAATAACGTCTTCTATTTATGGCCGCTCGTTATATGAAAACACGACACTGTGGGCCGGGCCTATGGATGAAAAAATCGAATTTTACTTTTTTGCTGATTCTTAAAATAGACAATACGCTTTTTCTAATGCAGCAAACCGAAGTTATCTAGCTGCATTACTTTTGTCATAAGTAAGCGTTAAAAAAACCTTTGATAAGAAAAAAAATTAACTTGTTAACTTCAAAATCGTTTTTCTCCAAAATTCATTTGTTGCCCATATGTCCCTTTTAACTGAAACTGTCACATATACAGAAAAATAATTCTTTATAAGTTTAAAAAAAATTCATTAATAAGTTTTGAAAATAATAAGCAATAAAACCTGTTTGGCCATTTTGACACATAAATACTTGATAAGGGCTAATTGAGATTCTAATTGACACCAAAATGAAGTGTCTTTTTAGCCGATCTTTTTAGTTAAGTGATACGATTGGCGATCATTATAATGGATCGAAGACTCATTTTCCAAACCGCTGCGATACAAAATGCTTGCAGGGTTATTTTTTATCTTGCTAGTTCAACACACACACACAATTAAACGTTAGGATCGCATTTCATTTTCTAGTAATTTACATGGTTTTGGTAAAATGAATTTTATTTGGTAGTACATAAATATATTTGCAAAATACCATTCATACACAAACACAATCATTAAACATATAGCCAAGTATTTATGTAGTTCTGTATATTATAAGCCTGTTTGTGCAAATATTCGGACAGACAGGACATACAAACGCCTCTGTATTAACAGTATGCATAAGTATATGTGCACCATTCTAAGTGTGTAGTTGTGCATAAAAGGCTAGTGGCAAATTACCACTCTAGAATCATACTGACTGACTTTTGTACTGGGGCATTTTGGCCCCAGCATACGCACATACACATATATTTAAACGCTATAGTAATTATTAGTGTATCTGTGCATTGGGAATAAATTCGTGAGTATACGTGTGTGATTGTGTTTGTGTGTGTGAATTTGCCAGTACAGCTGTCAGTCTGAACTCAGAGGTATTTATGTAGATTACATTTGATTTGAATAAATTGCTTTAGCATCACTACGATTTCAAATGTATTTTAATTATTTTTTTTTCCAATACTCTATTATTGATCGATAGGCAGTGGTATGTAAAATTAAATGTTCCTTATAGTTTGCAACATATTAGGAAAGTTCTTGAATTGATTGTTAAGAATACTTAGGAGTGAAATCACCTTAAGCTAAATATTATGTATTCTTAAAAAAACACATAAAAGTGATCAATATCGGCCATGTCAGTCAGTCTAATGATACCCTATACAAATCATTGTTTTGAGAATTTTGCAGTCAGTGTTGCAATTTAGACATCTAGTGAAAAGATTTAGCAATTTTTTTTATCTCGATAAGCGATATAAAATTTCGCCATTAGGATTTTTTTGGAGCGACAAATGTGATAAATGTGATAAATGTTTTAATGATTATTATTTGCAAAAGAAATTGGTGTTTGCAACCGACTAATATGATGATAAAATATATTTTTTTTATAGTTTTTTTATTTAGCCATTTTTGAAGAGTTGACAATACTGTTGTTAGCAGTATTAAAAGTTATTTATTGTGAATTTTATTTGATATTAAGAAAATATTTTAAGAATTTTGATCAACTTTTTAGAGAAATCTAGTTATTTTAACCTTCTGAATTTTTTCGGCAAGACGGACACATCACTCAGACCAAACCTGTCAAACCGATGCAATGAAATTTAAAGTTATGCTATAAGTAATAAAAGAGTTTGACAAACTAAATTCAGTGTAGATTGTTAAATGTGATTTCTTACCCCTCAGAACCTAAAGTTTGTTATGGGCACCAGCAAGTACTTTAATAGAAATTGCACGCAGAGAGACATGTCAGCCCTTAAGCTGACATATTAAAAAAATTGGAATAGTCAAGTCTCGAAAACTTTACTTCTATAAACTTCTTCTTCATAATTCGAATTAATATTAAAATTTCTTATGGCTTTTAGAACTTTCGCATACTACCGATAGTGTTGACTTACGATGGTTTCCGACCACTATTGAGGAAATAGTGCTATAAAAAGTATTTTTGGTTGCCATTGCAAGCCCTCTAAATTGATTTAATAGAATTTGTTTTCTTTAAACTTTAAATATTGCAATATATTTTTAATTAAATGTGTATGTATGAATGTATGTACATTTGAATTTGCATAAAAATCACATTTATTCTTTTAGAGTACAATCGTGTATTTAGTTGGCGTATGAATATCAGACTGTCATTGGGGGCATGTGGATGTTGTTGATTTTGCACTTGTTAATGAAATTGGTATAACAACAAAAATTATTTTAATTACAACTATAATTATTAAATCTTTTAGTATTATTGGTCATATATGTCAACATCACTGATTTAAGTTAATGTTTATTTAATTTAGTTTTTGTTTAATTTTAGAAATAATCGTTTGTATGCGGCAAATTATACAGAAAAATTAAATTATTTAGATATTTTCAAAGTTATTTTCGGGAATACCAAAATATTTGTATTCATTTATTACACTATGTGACAGTTTTTTGACCAAATGTTTTTGATAACTTAACAACTAGACTATGTAAAATTGCCAGCTGAATCCGAATATGAAGTCAGAATTCTCAAAAGTACAACAGTTTTCTTAATGTACACAGAAAAAATTATTTTTCCAATTCAAACAAAAAATTTACGGAATCAAACAATTTTTTGTCTGAAATCGGTCCTATAAACAAATTTGCATATTCAAACAATTTATTTGTATTTTGTTTACTGAAAAAATACACTGATTTTTTCAAACAAATAATTTAACTGAATCAAACAAAAAGTTTGCTGAAATTCTTTATCACTTTCTGTTGCTGTATCCTTTCCTTTGCTAAAGAAGAAATGTAACCAAAAACGGCAGCAGGCCGATTCGATATGTTTTTCGTCATCATTCTATTTTTGTATTTGATGTATTTAAGTAAACCGTTTGAAAAAATTGAATACGGGATTTTATTTCTTATAATGTTGTTTCTGTTGTTAAAAAAGAATGAAAAGTTTTTTACCTGCTATTGTTTTTCTTATTGTTGTACTTTTTTAAAGTGTCCAAAAAAGACTGTATGTGTTTTTTGTTGTCTTTCTTATATTGCACATAAAGAAGTGTTGCTTACGATCAAATAAAAAAATGCAAAAAGACGACATCATTAAAGAGCGTTAAATATTTCATACAAAATTATGAAAACTTGACACCAATAACGCGTTTATTATATTTTTGAAGAGTTGTCCACATTTTTGTTGGTTAAATAAAAATAAAACAAAAATATTGATTGAATCAGTAAAAAAATTTATAGAAATTAAAAAAATTTTTAAACAAGCGTTTGTTTGAAAATAATTCGGCAATAATTTTTTCTGTGTACCTATCCCGTGACCAGTGATCACAATATTGTAATAAAAAGGAACGAATTGTGATAGGTGAAAACAAGACACATCATGTAAATGGTGATAATGTGTTTTAAGAGTAGTTACTCCATAGGAAAGGTAATTGACACAAAACTAGTCACGTGACTGGAGTGACGGTAGTGGCTGGTTCTATTACTTTATATGAAGGGGACCATTCAGTGACCTGCCACGAAGTGTCAAAAAGGTGCAAATTAACCCCCTCCTAGGACATCACAATGTTAAAGTGACAAGTCCACTTCATATAAAGTGTTAGAACTAGAACCTGTTCAAACAATGCGCCCAGCAAGACCTAGATTGGTACAAAATCACAAAGTTGCAGAGATTAAGTGAATTTCCCCACATACCAATTCAATAGTTTGAAGCTTTTTTAATGTTTTTTGTTACTTAACATTTTGCTATGTGTTTTATGCAGCTTACATTTGGCTTGGTGTGTTTTTTGTAATTTGGTAAAAAATTAAAAGTGGGATATTTCAAATAATCTTCTGTAAAATTGTCATGTTTTTACCGATTTGGATCCTGTTGGGCACAAGATGTGCGTAACGTCGTAACAAAAAAAAAAAAAGCATTTATTTTAAAAACACTTTTTTTTTTTTAAATGGTGACATTTTTGTTTGATGGTAGATGTTAGATGCGAGCAATGTAAACGAGTCTTTCACATTTTCTACATCTTTGATTGTTAAAGTTAGATGTTGATCAGTGTAAAAAGCCTATCATGTGTGCTAAATGCCCAATGTTCATTGGTAAATATACTGAAATTTATTGTTGGGGGATAAGCTATGAGCATTTCACTGGTTGCTTAGGCCAGATCATTAGGAATGAGAATTACAAACACTCAAGTTGTATTTGCAACTTTATCAAAGCTTAGACAAAACACCAACAATAAACTGAGTTTATCTTTTCTAACATTCCCCTACAATTGGTTGGTTTTCTCCGACTCGAACTAAAAAAAAAAAAAAACAAATTGCTTCATTGTATTGTTTTTGCAAGAAAATCAAAATAAAGCAATTTGCCAGTTCGGTTTTTGCACGGGCACCTGCAAATTTAGTATCAGTGTTTTTCATTTTAAGCATTTAACGCTTTTTTGCATCCAAAATAGTGAAAAGTTGGACTGGGCCTCTGGCGGGAATCGAACCCGCAACTGATAGACTAGCTCACTACCAGCTAGCATACCGGATATAGAATGCCGTAATGTGCCTCCTGCCTTTAAACCTAGAAAGATAACGTTATTTTTTTTTACTAAAAAGATAACGACACGTCTGAAAGACGTATGCTTGTTTCTATCGTTTATTTATTATATTGCTTTTAAAAAAATATAATTTTTAAACAGAAAATTATAATAAAAATAAAATGCAATTAGCTTTATCAAAAATTTAAGCGTTTTTATAAAGGACTTCAGTTCGGTTCTAAAAACTTAAATAAATATTTTCTTTGTACTTTGTGTAGATAAAGTTATCTGTATTAACTTATATACACAAAAAAAAAATAATTTGAATAACATTACGTGCAAGATTTACAAATTAAAGTTTAGTGATCGCCGCATTCGGGTATATCGCATTTGCCACATATCATTTTAGACATAAGTTTAATTTCTTATAAACAGCAGCCACGGTATTATCTCTTTTTTGATTCACGCTGTTCTCCACTACAACCTCAATCATAGGTTCTTGCATCTGGTAAAATTTGTTCAATGCTTTCGGTCAAAGTTTTCGATAAAATAGGAATTTCTAGCCTTAAAATTTAACTGTTTATGGACATTTTGGCACTGGTCCATTGAACAATTCCCGAAATTATTTCGGTAGTAAAAAATATCGAAGCATGAAATTGGGTCCTACAGTGATTTGCATTCCCGAGTTGGTCCTCTTGTCGTACGAACTATATTCATTGAAGAAACTCGGCCATTACTTTGGCCCTTCGATGCAGCTCACTCACTTTTACTTCTTTAAGTGGGTCGAGATATCGTAATAACGCAGCTGTTGGAAGAAGTACTAAAATGTTCAGGTTCTTGAGGATTTTCCTAAATCGGTTGTATATTCTTGTCAGGCTCAAGGATGTCAAAAGCTCATCAGCTACATCACTTTGAAGACTATCCTCCAATAATTCATTTTTCGGTTCGCTCACATTTTCCACACGCTTTGTAAAATAGCGATCATTTGTGCGTCTTCCAAGCCGCGCTTACAACATATTCTTAAAACAATACCTTAAAATTCAACCAAAACACAAAGTTATCGTCGCTATAAAAGTAACACTAAAGATAACGATACGTCTCTCAGACATATGTTGTGTTTATTTGTGTTTATTTCTAAAAAAATACATAACGTACAACATAAAAACTGCCTGCACCAACTAGGTGCTGCTAACAACTGAGATAAATGAACGTGAGGAAGTTGTATGTTAACAAATGTGAAAGTAAGAGCACAAAATTGAAAAAGCGTACGTCTCGCAGACGTACCTTATCTTTCTAGGGTTAAAGAAGCCGAAATTGTTTTGTTTATGAAAATATCAATTTCATATGTATATGCATATCCCATATTTATGCATTTAAATGTGTGACCATTTTAATTAATAACTTTCACGAACTCATCAACACCCTACCCAAAAGGCTAAATCTAAAGACTTGAAATTCGGGATACCACAGATACCTCTTTTCATGAGAAAATCCCCTAAGAAGGCATTATTTGAAATTCGAATGTTTAGGGGGTTACAGGGGGATAAAAACGCGTTTTTGCGCTAACCTCATATCTCCTTAACTAAAGAGGTACTAAAAATTTAATACTTATTCTTATAATAAGCGAATAGGTGTCTGGTACTTTTTAGAAATTCGTCCCTTTTGGGGAGTAAACGGTTTAAACCTGTATTTTGTAACTTTTTTATCACCCCATCTATCTTTTAAACGCATAAGCACAAAACTTATATCTCATTCGTAACTTATCTAAAAAATACAAAGATTTATTTGGTACTTTTCGAAAGACGAACGTTAAAGGGGCAAAAATTATACCTATTTTGTTACTAAACATTTTGCTCTATCTTTGTCAATATTTCAATATTGTAACGTTATTAACTGACTGATTTATCACCACACAGCTGATTTATCACCACACAGCCTAAACGTTGAATTTGGTCTCTCGTTAAGGAGATTTTTGAAAATTGGAATGTTATGGGGTAAAAACGGACAAATTTGCTAACCTCATATCTCCTAAACTTTACTTGCGAAGACAATAGAATGAAACAATTTGTTTTTAATTTTGTTTTTTCTTTTTACCCACTTACAACTACAATTCGAGTCGGAAAGAACCCAACCAATTGTAGGGGGATGTAAGAAAAGATAAACTCACTGTTTATTGTTGGTGTTTTGTTTGAGCTTTGATATTGTAACAAGTAAGACTTTTGGCCATTTTCTCATTAGGCAATTATCTTTTTTCCTAACGAAAAACTGCACATTAAAGAAATTTGGTTTTCTCAATGTCTCATTTGCTTCGATTTTATCGCAAAGCTAACCGGCACTCATCTGCCAATTATTTATTTTCCTTTTATTTGCCGTACAGATAAATTCAATCAGCTGACTCCCAACTTTTACATGTATTTTGAGTGGCGTTGCCAGCTGAAAACAATGTTTTTTGTCGGTATATTGAGAAACCCAAAATCTTTAACGGACAGTTTATCGTTCCAATAAATTTATGTTGACATTAAGTAACAGACAGTTTGTCTATACATTGAGAAAATGGCCATTTGAGTGTTTAAAATTCTTAGTTAAAGTTAACGGGTAAACCCCGTATATTGGAACTTTTTATCAGCTCAACTCGCATTTAAACCAATAAACAACGAAATAGAGGATATAGTACATAATAGTTTATAAAAATTTTATTTAGTTTTGAATGGAAAATTTAACAAACTGTTAAAAATAATAAATAAGTACATAATAATAAAATTTGCAAACAGTTTCTTAATGCAAAATGTGTGAGTTTATGAAAAAAAATTGTTGCTGTATTTTGAACACCAGTGATAATGATGTTGCTTATTGTGAACGAAGCTTTAACGAATGGAAATCGTACTAATCTTTGGTACTTTATTTTACAAAACATTTTCTCCATTCATATACACATATTAAATTATGAGCTCCCACTACAATATTAAAACTCTTAATACGAGAAGAAAAAAATATCAAAAAGGAAAAATACGGGAAATTCAATTTCTTTCTTTTACGTTCTACTTGTGGTTCTTTTTAACTTTTCTATAATATCGAACTTAAACATTAATTTTGAACTTAGAAACACAAAATTATACGTGCAGGGTCCTGAGCGATGGAGAACCTATAAGTTTAAAAATGCTGGTTCTTTTTTGTTAAAACCCAGAAACATAAGCTTTGGCTTATAAATATATCCAGGAAGAAAGGAAGTCGCTTACGCAGAAGCGGACTAAAAAGCTTTTATTAATAATTTTAATATAAGACAAATCTTGATTTGAATTTAATCTATTGGTGTATTGCTACGGTACCTCTCAAGGAGGCTAGAGGCATAAAAAAAGTTGTTTTCATCGCTAGCGATTTTAGGCTCCAACCGACTTCATCTGATCTTTTACTTAGATAAGAGATTTGTTTTGGTTATGAGCAAAAAACTTTCCCTTAAGACATTTCATGTACATTAAACTAATAGCCTTGTATATGATAATATCACTGATATGCATATTTCATAAAAAGTGAAAATTCTGAGCCGACTCCCTTCAGAGGAAAAAGTGCGATATGTTTATTAAGGCTGCTTGAATTTTAATATAAACTAAAGCTGTTATTACCTTGGCGTAGTGATAATCTAACAATTAAGCTTGTGATGCCATATTTCTTCTTACATTGTTGGCGGGTTTCCGCCTATATCTTTAAATCTTATAATATATTCTTCTTATTCTATAGTAATTAAGGAAAATAGCCTTAGTATATTTTATAAACCTTTTCTAATTTTCCATCCTGATTGCAAGAAAATTTATGCACTCCTAGTAAAAGCAAACTCTTCTAGTTTTTATAAAGCCAATAGACTAAGGCATCATTAGACACTATTTAAACTTTAATGCGAAGTACATTAAACTATTGAACACTCAATAAAAAGAAGTACGACGAATAGAAACAAGTACACACCTTAACAGTTTTTAAGAAAAAAAAAAAAATCATTTTTAAGTGCACAAATTCTTGGTTTCAGTGTACTAAGAAGTATTTACAAACTCTGCTAATCGATACCATAAAAACCTAATAAATGTTTTATAAGACAGTGGTGTGGTAATGTAAAATTAATAAACAAAATTTAACTAAGTTTTTATTGAGGTTTGCAATATTCCAATTTATCGGTTCGCTAAAGCCATCATAACACCACGTTACATAATTTGCACGATTTTTTTTAATTCTTTTGGTTTCATATTGAGATTATTTGTAATCAAACTCTTTCTCAACCTAAAAGATTTGAATATGATTTCAAAATAACTTGGAAAACATATCATTCTCAACTTAAAGGGAAAATCATTTTCAAATTGAAAAACTCATTTATTCTTAACTCGGTTTCAAAGGTTATTCTCAAATGTTTTTCAAATGCGGATTGTAATTCAATGTCGAACATACATATCTGTGGCATTTTGACAATACATCTTAAGTCAAATTTAAAAAGTTGAAAAAAATGTTGTTTATTATACGAATTTTAATTCAAAATACATTTTTACTTACGTTTTTAAAATTTTGTATTATAAACGAAATTTTTCTTCAATTTGGTTGATTTTATTATTTGATAAAAATGATTTTTTCACATGTTTGCTATCTTATCTCGACTTAAGATGTTGTTTCAAAATGGCACAGATATATTTATAAGAATACCTAAAATTTAATAAAAGTGTTATTTGTTTTTCATTTAAATGTCCTATTTAAAGGATATCTTCAATAACCAAAGAAAACGACAACGCTATTTAATTGTGTATGGGGTCTAGTTTCAAGCGTATATCAGCTTGTGTTTGAATTTTTGTTTTGTTTTGAAATTATTGTAGGATTATATAGCTCCTACATAAATAAGACTGACACCAAAAGTAATATTTTTTTTTTCTGAGGGTCGGAACACATTAGAAAAACAGCTTATTTGGGAAATCACTTAAACCGTTATAATTGATACAGAAACGAAAGAAATAATTGTGTGTGAACCTCTGTAATTATGGATATCGGTCCACAATAGACAGTAGCTCTTATAAAAACCTTTTTTGGGAAAACATCTAAATGCGAATGCAAAAAGTTTCACTTCAATGACATGTTGCATCCAGTACCCATGTTCTGTAATTCTCGCGTCGAGAAACTTTTCGATTGAAAGGTGCAAAATGAAACAGCTGTTTTTCGCACTTAACTGTTTCTGTAACTTATTTGGCGAGTACAAGCTCTCACGTAAGGAAATTACTCGCCAATTTACAGAAAAAGTGTGTGTAACATTTTTGTGAGAAAATTCCCGCTTTGAACTGCCAAATAAACTTACGAAAAAAATTGGACGAGAAACAATTTTAACCCTAAAAAACGATTAAAATGCAAAACGCAAAGAATAATAATAATAATATTTTGTTCTTGGCACATTTTTTCATTGTCTAATTATTTGGCTTTTAACATTTTTATAAAGTATACAAAATTTTTCAAAGATCGTTTGCAAACAACAAACATTAAAGTCGGACTTTACATTATTTGGTACAGCCGAAGCACATAGGGGTTTTTGCCAATCTAGCCGGACATCAGGCAAAAAATTAAATTTAAGAAATGTAAAAAATTTAAGTACGCAGCTCGACAGATAACAAAGTTCTGCATCGTATAGTGAATTTTCAAGTCTTTTGCTTGTTAAAGTCAGGAAAGTTGATTAAATTGCATGCGTGTTCATTGACTTTTTACGGTTTTGGGAGGTTTACAATATATTTTTTTGTGAGTAAACGAATAAATATTTTACATTGATTTTTTTTCTGTGGAAGACGATATTAACACCTACTTATAAAAATTTTATTAGAAATTTTTATGATAAAAAAATTCGTTCGAAATTAAAAAAACCGAATTTTTTGTTCACTTTTTTGTAAAAAAAAAAATTAAAAGGGTTGTTGTATCAATTAAAATCTTTAATATCACGATCAAATTTGAAATCTCTACTTTTAAATTAAAAAAAAAAAAAACATTGCGCGTTGTTGCGCCATTTTTTTATGATTTTTTGAAAATGTCACCTTTTTTCTGTTTTTGCTCATCCTTGCATAGGTACATATGGTAGAAATCCTTAAGTCAGTTATAAAATGTTTTGGTTGCACGTAGATTTTTTTTATTTAAATTATTACATATAAGAATAATATTCCCTGTGTAAAAAACGGAATGTGCAAAATCCATTTGCACGTGTTTGCCAATTATTGCTTAGACACTGCAAAACTTTACGTTTTTCTATATCCCTGGCATCCTATGACACCTACAATGCACAAGATTTTAATACATGGCGCAACTGTAATGAGCGAGGCATTGCTGCCCATCGGGCTATTATCAGAAGAAGCGTCTTAGGAACGAAATAAACATTTTCGGCTTTAAAGGCAGAATTTTGCTAGAAAGTTTTCGAGGGTTCAGTGTAACAAAGATATTTTAAATGGACTTTTGCTCAGTTCTGACCCACTGATTACTAGCATAAGACCAACTCCAAAAAAAAGTCATTACCCTTTACGAAAGAAGCAATTTCTTTTATGCTTCCACCTGTACTTGGCTCTGAAGAGAATTCAGATTCGGAAGAGGATTTTGAAGAAACAGACGAAGAAGTACCATGGCGCTCATCATCATCTTAGTGCAAGTCATTTTAAATTAATTAGTTGTTATTATTTTATAATAATAAATTTATTATTTTCAGATAAATTAAATATTATGAAATACATAGAAGTCACATAAAATCTTAAAAATGAATATTTTTTGGAAATTAGCAAAAAAAAAAAAAATTTTTTTTGACAGGTTCGTTCATGGGGTTTGGAGGTATACCTCCCCCTGTCCGTAAAAGTTAAAAACTTTAAATTTTTTAGTATTAAGGCGTAAGTAATCAATTTTTTTAAATATTAAAATTTTTTAATTTCAAAAGATTTTGTTATTCGTGCTTAATTCCCAGTTTTTATTATTGATAAAAAACACTTGAAATTTATTGTTGATGGGATAAGCTAGTCCTATGCATTTCACTGGTTGCTTAGGCCAGATCATCAGGAAACTTCATCCATAAAGGTTTTAGACAAACTAAAGATATTAAACCAAATAAAACTGTTAAACGTATAAGAATTATAGCAACAGTTCTACTTGTAACAATATCAAAGTTTAAACAAAACACATCAACAATAAACAACAGTGGTGGGGAAATGTAAGATGAGATGAACCCACTGTTGTTTATTGTTGATGTGTTTTGTTTAAACTTTGATATTGTTACAAGTAGAACTGTTGCTATAATTCTCATACGTTTAACAGTTTTATTTGGTTTAACATCTTTAGTTTGTCTAAAATCTTTATGGATGAAGTTTCCTGATGATCTGGCCTAAGCAACCAGTGAAATGCATAGGAATAGCTTATCCCATCAACAATAAATTTCAAGTGTTTTTGTCAAGAATAAAAACTGGGAATTAAGCACGAATAACAAAATCTTTTGAAATTAAAATTTTGTATTCCCAAAAATTGAAATTACTTTTTGATTAAAATTTTTTTTTAAATATTATTTTCTGTAACCGCCCGCAAAAGGGGGCGGGTTGAAAAGTGTAATTTTAGTATCTCCGGGGTCCAATTTTAGGTTTTCTAACTTTCGCCGACGTTAAAAGTTGCATTTGCCAAACAAAAGTATGGGAAAATTTAAAAAAAATTTAATTTTTCAGATGTTGGGTTTGTTCTTCTAGGGGGAACTTTTTCCTCCTTGGTCCGAGTTTATTTATTTTTAAGTTTTACCTGCATATGACAATAACACATATCTCTGCCAAGTTCAATCGATCTAGGGGCACTCAATTACTTTTAAGAAGCAATATAAACTTAAACAAAAAGTAATGTCCGGCTAGATTTGCAAAAAACCCCTATGTGCGTCGTTGAAAATTTTTTTTAGTAAATTTTGGTCGCCGTCAACGATATGTGTGAGTGGCGTTCTCAACTTTTGCAATATCACATTGGCTTCGAGTACAATGTTATGACATTTATAACGTAACGACGTAATCTCTTATGATAGTTTTCAACTTTACACACTTTTTTCTCACTTTTTCAGAAACAATGCAATATTTTGTTTCACACCTTTTCGATGCGAGAAGTTCTCACTTAAGTTACAGAACATGGGTACAGGTTGTTGATATGAAAAAAACGTTCTTCTGCCAGTTCTTTGAAATTATATGCCCTCATACATATTTCGAAGAAAATTGTGACATACAGGGCTACCTATTTTGTGTTTCAAAACCACCGGTCTGGCATGGCTGTCAGCTGTTAAATATCTGTCATTTGAATTGTCACTTATTTAATGTAATGTTTGCTATTAACAGCTGAAGAACGCGGAAAAATAAAATACATTTAAATGAACAGTTTTAGTTAGCCATTGGGAGCATAGTTGGGCCTTCGGCCGGGCGCAAGGATTTTCCCCTTTATCGCTTACCAACAACGGCTTCGCTAACTTAAGCGTCTCTGCATAGAAGGCCTTTGGTTGGGCACCAGACCGAATTTAGGAGCTTTAGTTAGCGCAGCCGGTATTTGTTATACCATAGAGGAGAAAAGCCTTGTGTCCAGCCAAAGGCCTGCCATGCAGAAAGGCCTTTCGGGTTTTTAGCATCGTTATTTAAAAATTCGGTATTTTCGAATTCGGGCTTATAAAGTTCGGGACTTAGAGATACCGATTTCTAAAATTTGGTATTAAAAAATAATCCTGATAGTGACATTTCGGAATTCTGAAATTAGAGATTTTGTTATTATTCTCTTTTTGATGTATTGACGACTTATGAAGTAAATGTAACAGGATAGAATTTGCATTGCATACGATTTCTGTATAAACTGAAAAATGTAATAAGACCCAAAAATTTAGTTTTTGAATTAATTCATTACAGACTTTTGGGGGAATTTTTCATATGAAACGAAAAGCCCCGCAATGAAATAACGCCCAAACGAGAAATGAAATATTCCCCAATTTTTTTTCATACAGTTTTGGGTGTTATTTCATATGAAATAACTCCCGATTTTTCTGGGCCGTTTTTAATTTTTTTTTTTTTGGGAACTATTTCATTCCTTATTTGGGGTTTTCAAATTATGAAATAATCTCCAATGAAAAAACACCCAACAAATTTTCAAAATTCGGGGCTTGTTTCATAGCGTGTTTAATTTGGGTGTTATTTAATTTTTTATTCGGGGGTTAATTCATTTTTAAAGCTGCTTGTTTTTGGGGGTTATTTCATTTTATTTGGGGTTTATTTCATTTGCTTAGTTTGATCTTATTCCTTTTTTTTTGAGAGTTCAAGTAACTGTTTTTTGGAATAACAGTGTCAACATATGAGTACAATCTGCCTTGCATGTTGAGTTGAGTTGTTGTAAAACATAAAATATTTTCAGTTGTGCATCGAAGTCCGGAAGCTTTACATCATCTCGTGTTAATATTTAAAAAAATGGAACTCGAAATTGTTGGTGGAAAACGAAGAAATAGCAATTTGCTATATTCTTAAAGTGAAAAACAATTATAGTTGTGTGAAGGCCAAACGTAAAAGGCAAATTGTCTTCCGAACTGCAAAAATAGAGCAGGGCTACAAGGATCTACGGGCGGGTCAAATACCTGCGGCCCTCCACACGATTCATTTCAACAATTTTGCGACTTTGCTGTTGGTCCATATTGACTTCATGAAATCCTTGGTGAAACTGACTCTTTTATGAATTTTGGGCATAATTTAATTTTAATTGCTGATGGGGTTTATTTCATTATGGGTTATTTCATTTCCATCATTGGGGGTGGTTTCGTTTTCGTTTTGGGGTTTATTTCATTTATTTTTCGATGTTATTTCATTCACTGCTTTTGGGTGTTATTTCCTATTTTTTGGGATTTATTTCATTGGGGGTTATTTCCTGGGCGTTATTTCATTGGGGGCTTTTCGTTGAGCCCTAATTTCATTAATTTTTTTGGCACTTATTTCATAGCGCTCTCCAGGCATTGTGCAAAGTTTTTTTTATTGAGTAGGCATAATTTGTTGTTGTTGACACGTTTTTGCCATATTAAAGGCCTTTGTTTCCGGCTAAGGACACCATTGATTACACAATATTACTAAGTAACTTATTGCTATTTTTGTTGTCGTTTTGCTCCAAACTATTCAATAAGTTGCGCAGTATAAAAAATATACATATGCCGAAATTCTTGATTCAATATTGCCAAAGTAAATAAACGCAGCCTCCACATGTGCGTATGGTACAATGCTGTCAACACAATTCAAAATATTTTTCGTGCAAAATAAATCAAAAGGTTTTTGGATAATAATTTGGTTAAAGTAACATTTTTGTTAGATATAACCATATTGATATATGGGCACTTCCACAGAAAAGCTCTCTTTTTGTCACGTCACGTCACCTAGCAATTATTCTTGTATTTTAGAACCATGTTGTTCAAATTTTTCCTCTCTTCCACTAAATGAAAACCTAGTTGCGCTCTACACCCAAATGCAAAAAAGTAAATAATATTTTCATTATTCTTTGAGAAACAATTAAAAATGGTTGGTGACGTTACGTGACAAAAAGTAGGCATTTCTGTGGAAATACCAGTATGTGCTATTCCCATATACTGCACACGAGACTGTCGGGAAAACTTTTATTCAGTGAAACTATACGGGTGGGAGACTCAGTCTTAGATCATATTTTTTCCAAACAGTTTAGTATAAATCAATCAAAATAAAAGCATCCATCCACCAAAATATGGATAAAGTAAAGCATTACCACGCTTCTGAATTTTCCTAACTTTTTCTTTTTAATGTGATCTAAATTTCATTGCATTATGCCATTTTACCTCCCCACCCACACGCTACTATTAAATGTTATAGTTTTTTTACAAACCTTTCCTACGAACCAACTCAATGACTTCCTCTATCAGGAATCTAATTTTTTCTTAAGTAAAAATCAAGTACACAAAAATTCTTATTTCATTTGTTGTGGTGGCAATAAGAAGAAGTTTTTTGTATGGCATACTTGGGAATTTTAATTATACTCTAATGGCGTATAATGGCTGATGGCTACTGATGCAGCCAATGTAAATCTAAATGAAAGAATTGCAGCAATATTAGTTTTTTTAGTTGCATTCTTTTTGTTTAACTTTGGCAATGTCCTTTTCTTCGTTCGTTGCAAAAGTTCTTACTTTTGATTATTTTAACAGCCGTTTACTTTGTGTTTCCTTTACCTTTAAAATATGTTTGTTTTCAGAGTGGACTTTTGCAAAGATGATGAAAAAAAAAATTTACAAAAACATTTGGTTTCATTATAAATTTCAAGAAAAGAACATTAACGAAGAACATTTTAGAGAATCTTTCTGTTGATTTTGGCATAAAATTTTATTTTACATTGTCTTTAAATAAGAAACAGTTATGCCAAATGATAAATTCTTGAAATGTATTTAAAAAACCCAAAAGAAACTCTTTTTACATTTTAATAACTTACATTACATTTTTACAAGAACAACCACTTCATTTTTAAAAACTTGCAGCTTTACTTTACACCAATTCGTAAAGACCTCTTTCAAGAGTCACACAGAAGTTATCTAACTCCGAACATTTCATCAAATCGACGCTTATGATTGAATTTGGTTTTTTTTTTTTTGTTTGTTTTGGGGAGAAAGATAAAGTTATTTCATCGGCTCATAAAGAACACCAAACATATAGTTTTTTGTTGATGTAGCGGTACCTGAATAACTCTTCCGTTTCACATACCTTCGGGGGTTTGTAGGTACCCTCATAAAGATATTTCACCTGTCAATACCAGTAATTCGGCGAAAACCCAAAATTGATGGAACTGAGGAGATCACGACGATCTCCCGCCAATCAGAGATCAGAGATCTGCGGCCAATCAGAGATCTTACCTGCTACTACGAGAGCCAATAGCACCCAGTGGCATGGCGCCGGACTGAATATATGTTCAGGCCTTCATTAAAAGGCTTATTGCTAGAAATGCTTTCTGTCTTTCAGGAAGATTGCCTTTTAAGGGGTCACGTGGTGGTCGTTTTAGCTACCAAAAGTCGCGGCAATGGATATCCTAAAAATCCCACTATAGGGCTGATTTTTTTTTTACCACTGGTGGGTGATTTAGGCCTGTTATTGCCTAACAAATGCTGCTTGCATCTTTTCAAAAGCAGTGGAGGTTGGATAGCTACAGCTTCTAAACAAGGGCAGGTATCCAGGTAAATGTTTTCCATTTCAAAAGGGTGCCTAATCACGGAGATAAAAATTTGATTGACATTCTTTAACATATTAACGTTCTTCTAAATAAACTTACACTGTATTGGCCATTTTATCAATGTATCGACAAACTGTCTGTTACTTAATGTCAACATAATTTTATTAGTCCGTTAACGATTTTGGGTTTCTCAATACACCGACAAAAACACTTATTTCAGTTGGCAACACCTGATTAAAATTCTCTATACGGCAAATAAAAGGAAAATAAATAATTGGCAGAGTGCTGGCAAGCTTTGCGACAGAATAGAAGCAAATGAGACAATGAGAAAACCAAATTTCTTTAATGAGCAGTTTTTCGTTGGGAAAAAAGATAATCGCATATGAGAAAACGGCCATATGACAGTTTAATCAGTTGAAAAATTAAACCACATGTAACTACTTTTTTCGGCTATCAACGATCTATTCAGTAAAAGGTATCAAGCTAGAAGCTAAAAGCGGGTTAACTGTATCGATTTTATTTTTTTTTTAATATGTTTTACAAGTATTTTTAAGATGCCAATGGAGATTGGATGTTTAGAAAAATATTAGTCATATTCACAATCTAGTGAAAATGGTTTTGCATCTTAGCATTTGCAAAATCGTAGAGTATATTTTCACTCTACACTTCAAAATATACAGCAACACTTAATTGCAAACCGGGAGCTGAAACTTCGTGAACCAATTCATAAGTGAACTGTCAATTGGGCTTTTATAAAATTTTTGATCACCGCTTATCAAAAGCACAATTGATTTAAAAAATAAAAGCGAATGCTCTTAACTAATTTAAAATAGGAAGCTTGAATTAAACGACTTATAACATTTACAATATTTTGTTTGATAGTTTAACAAAATATAGATTTTTTTTTTTTTTTTGTTTAACGCGAAGAATTCAACCTATTAAATTTGGAATCAAAACAATTTGGCCCTGTATTTAAAAAAAATAGCAAGTTCTTGATTGTTTTATTTCGATTCTTTTCGTATCCACGTTTGCATCATTCTCTTTTGTCCAAGAAATTTTATTCATGTCATAAATCTTTTGTCTGGTAAATAAATTAAAAAAAAAGTTCAAAAGCAAGACTGAGTTAAAAAAGTTTTGAGTTTTTGCAATAATGATTTCTTTCTTTTTATATTGGTTTATTTCAAATCTTTATTCTTTGCAGTTCAGGTGTTTCATTGATATTGCAATAACAATTCAATACTACGAATACAACAATTGATAACGGAATTAAATTCTAAGATTCATTTGATTGTTTAAAAGGCTTTAGATCATAATTTTATGCTTAGTGATTTTGAACTTTGTCATTGTCCTTTGTAATTTAACTAATAAAGGATTTTAAGATAGTCACACACACACACACAGAAAGGTTCATACATACATTTGTAAATAGTTCACCATAGCTTAAAATTATGGAAGACAGATTGTACACGCAGAGAAAACACATTTTTTCATATGGTAACCCCCAACAAAACTATTTTTAACGAAAGAATTTTAATAATAACAATAATTTGTTTACTACGGATAATTAAAGTTGATTTAGCGATTTTTGGTTACAAATTCAATTCTGTAAGGTGCATGGTTAAATTTGGCAATGCCATAAAAATTAAATTTAATATCATCGCTAAAACTTTTAAAATTTGTTATCTCTAAGGCATTTCAGCGATCGAGATTTAGCTTAAGCTAAGCGAATTACAGAATATGGCTGCTGAGCAATGTTATTATTAGCATATTATGGTTGTGGCTTCTTGATGGAGGGCGTATTTAATCATTGTATTACTGTCGCTGAAAATAATATGGTTAAAGTAACCAAAATATGTTTTCTCTGCGTGTTTGTTTACGTGGTCGGCATATTTATTTTGACAAAGTATAGTGAAGAATTGTTTTTGTTTTTTAATATTGAAATTCCTATAACGGCACAGTTATCTTGATAGTTTCTTTACACTAATTTTTAAGCATACGTATGCAAAATATTTTGTTAAAATCTTTACCCATTCTCATTCTGAAGGGAGAAATGCAATTTGCTACAAGAATTTGTAACGGCATAATTATTTTGACATTCTATAATTTCATCTCATTTTGTGTTAGACTTTAATACAAAGCGGTCATTGTTGAGTATTAAGAATTAACTTTCGATGAAAGATTAATAAAAAAATTCTATTACTATTGTGTAAATATGGGAAAAATATCGGAATTAACCAACACCGCCAGGAGTGAAATTATAACCAAGTATAATCTTGGAAAACCTTGACAAACAGTTTATTATCAAATAAATAAATGTAAAGAAACAGAATCTGTCATTAATTTGCGTCGAACAGGAAGAAAACGTAAAACAACGGCAGTGGAAGATCGACAAATTATCAGAAAATTTAAAACTAAATTTAAAAATAAATTCTCACCATCAAAAAATTAAATTCACCATCGAAATAGAAAAAAATAATGAAAAAGCATACCTCGACGCAAAACTACGGAAAAATAAGGACAACATTATTTTTAATTGGTACTCTAAGGAAACAGCTTCAGGCAGACTTATGAATTTTAACGCCACACAACCCAGAAGTCAGATTATAAATACAGCGAGAAATTTAATAGAGAGGGTACTGAAAATTAGTGACGAAATATTCCACAACAAAAATATAAACATAATACAAGAAATATTGATACAAAATAGTTTCCCTAAAAAATTAATAAATTCTTTAATAGACGACGTATTTAGACGATTAAATGAAAATAAGAAAATTGACAACACTGATGAAATGGAAAACAAAAAATTCTACAGTGTACCATACATCCCTGGCCTTACTGACAACAGAAACATGATAATAACACTGAAACAAAATAACATATGTTTTGCGTATAAGCCTAACAAAACAACAAATGCAATATTCACTAAAATAAAGGCGCCAGTAGAAAAACAACAACAAAATAACGTTGTTTATGAAATAAGATGTAAAGGAAACAACGAAGAACTCTGTGATCAGGTGTATATAGGAACAACAAAGAGAGCTTTATCAAAAAGGATAGGAGAACACAAGATGGATATAACGCGGCAGAAAGAAACAACAGCACTAGCAATGCATATGATTAGTTCACACCATGCACCAGATTTTCAACGTATTAGAATATTAGACAAGGAGGAAAATATGAGAAAGAGATTTACGAAGGAAAGCTTGAGAATTCAGCAAAACATAAAAAAGACAATGAATTTGAAAGAAGACACCAACAACATATGTGCAAGTTATAGAGTAGCCATCAAATAAACTTGTATCACAGTTGTTAAATATTATGTGTTTAAAAATAATTCGAAGTTTTTATGTTTTTTGTATTATATATGTTAAATGTAAAAATTTTTGTTTTTAAAGTTTGTTTTTTAATGTAATAATATATAAAAAATGTAAGTTCTAAATGTTATTTGGTAAATAATTGTTAATTAATGTCATGCTTTAATTAAATAGACGATCCCCAGAAGAAGTCGACAAAAAATCGACGAAACGTCGGGAAAAAAATGTATTAAAATTGTGTTTTTAATTACATTAAATATTTTAGGCCGTATTAGCTTAAGAAGGAAATACAAACAAAACTTATCCAGGTTGGACACCCAAAGCCGCTGCGTTTGAATGGAATTCTCACTCTGATAGTCTTTTAAGCGAAAGAACAGTTCGACGACGTCTAAAAGAAGAAAACATTAATACATATGTAACAAGATCAATTCCATGTATAGCCCCAAGAAACCAAATTAAAAGGTTAGAATTCGCAAACAGATACGTGGGCAAGCCCCTATCATTCTGGCAAAGCGTCTTTTGGTCCGACGAAAGTACTTTCGAGTATCACTCGTCAAAGAAAAAAGTTTTTGTTAGACTAGACCAAAAAACTCGAAAAAAATCGCACCTGTTGGCGAAAAAGTTAGTCATGGAGGTGGTACAGTCATGTTCTAGGGCTGTATATCATATAAAGGTTTGGGAGACTTGGTTCCCATCGACGGTTCGATGAACCAATACGAATATTTGAAAATTTTAAATGAATACGCATTTCCTTCTGGCGATAGGTTGATTGGACCGTCATTTATTTTCCAACAGGCCAATGCGCCTTGCCACAAGAGTGAAATGATTAAAACTTTTTTGAAAGAAAATTGCATTGAAACTTTGAATTGGCCACCCCAAAGTCCGGATTTGAATGTGATTGAGAATGTTTGGTCATATATAAAGCGCCAAAGAACCGCAGATCTGACAAGAACCAGGGAAGGAACAATTTCAGAGGTTAAATGTTTGTGGGAGGACATACCAACAAAATACATACATTCAAAACTTGATCGATTCGGTTCCTAAAAGACTCCGGAAAGTCATTGCCGCTAAAGGTGGGTACACGTTTTATTAATTTTAAAAATATCTAAAAGTATTATAAAAGTTGGAAAAACATATTTTCGTTTAAAGAGTAAAAATACTATATGTCAAAATACTTATGGCACCTCCTAAATTTTTAAATTAGTTGCATAGCATGCAAATTTAATTTAAGAAGTTATGATTTTATGTTTTTTAGTTATAAAATAAATCCTACTTTCATTTAAAAAAAAATTTGGAATTTTTAATTTTTTGGAAATCTGAAAAAATTCAAAATGGTAAAATTTCTCAGGTGTCAAAATAAATATGCCGACCACTGTATGTATGTGTAATGGGAGAATGTTTTAAGTTAATTTTAGATTAAAGTTTCTATAGGGTGTTTTTTTTTACAGTTAAGATGATTTAAAACACAAAAGGCGATATTAACCTGTTTTGAGTTTCTCTCAGTCATAAGTTTTGTTCGAATAAGTTGCAAATGTAATTGAATTAAATTGTTAAAGAAAAAAGAAAAATCAACCGATAAAAAGTTCAAGGACAATGCAGCAACAAATAATTGATTAAATATATCCAAAAATGAATTGTTGGTGCAAGGATAATTTAAATTCATACTACAAAGAAAGTTCAAACACCTTTTGATGCGATTCTGAGCTAATTAAGAGATGATTGAAAGGAGCCCGTATTATCCTTTAACTATTGAGGTGGTGGTAATTTGACACTCTCTTTTATGTTTTTTTTTTTTTAATTTGCTTCTTATTACGGTTGACAAAATTGGTACAATCGTACTTTTTTGGTACAATTCAAAGCTAAAAGGTACGCTGGTACCCCCGTGACTCATTTGGTACTATTTTGAAAAATTTCAAACCTATTATTATTTGATATAAAATGGCAACGCGTACTTACTGTCCAATGAATATAAAGGAGTTCAAGGGTCTAATTACCGCATTCGATTATCGTATCGAATAAACTATCGAATTTTTTTGCATACGATAGATACTGACGTATCGAATGAAAACTCGATAAATGTAATGTCGAGTTACACGATATCGAGTGCTATTATTTCAAATTCAATACATTTCATTCGATATCGAGTTTCATAATACCAAAATAAATAATTTCGATCAATTTTCCTCAATATCGTATGCGGTGATTAGACCCCAGTGTTTGGTGCAAATGGTCTTGCGAAATGGAAAATGCTAAGTTTCGTAGCTTTTTTATGAAATTTAATGGAAACTCTGTGTATTATGTTGTTCGATTTAACAAAACAACTAAACTCTGCTATTGTGAATTGACTTTTTGCACTTGTTCATTGGACGATTGCATATGCCACATTCTAAATTAAGTATCTGCGGCAGCATATAAGCTTGCATTTTCTAATGTTATTGACAAGTTTTTTAAAGATATAGGAAATAACTTCTGCAAAAGTTCTAGTTCCCCTCACTTCAAGATTATTTTGGAAGGGAAACTCATAATATTTTGAAATATTCGTCAACAATGTCTTTGTCGCGTCAAAATTATTTTACTCTGAATGATTTTGAAGGAGATTTTAAATTATATTTTATTATATCCGGACTTTCTACTTAAGGTTACAAAATCTCTTTCATCATTTTGCAGTACATAAGGAAAATTGCAAACACAATAAATTTGAAAATGCCATCCCAAGATGCTCGTATTCAAATATTTTTAGAACGCTCAAAATTTTTATTTCGTCAAATTGGGGCGCAATTTTGGAAAAAGGAGTTTTTAGACTAATTAGAACTATCAAAGTTAAGATTGGAAGAAAATCATTTGCCCATTAACGGTATTTATATCGAAATCGAAAGAAAAGACTTTTGCTTTTATAAAAAAATATAAAAAATTATTTAGTACTTTTGGGGCCGAAAAAGTACGATTTTAAAAGTTCGATAGAACGATATTGGTTTTCCCATTTATCATCCCTGCTTCTTTCTCTTGCGATCTTTAATGCTAATTTATTTTATTTGAGTTTCGATTGTCGTACATAATTTAGGTGCAGAGAAATGCAGCTGCTGTAAAAATGACAACTCGTCCGCGATGTATTATCCCCATATAATAGTATAAGTCTTGTAGGAATCATCGAAAAGATATTTTAACTATTAGTGTAAATAACAGTTACATGCAACACGGCAAGCGCCAAACATCCAAATGACAGAATTTTGTGGGGTTCTAGGATTTCAAACTAGTTTGAAGTTACACCAGTGTTCTTTCTACTTCTGCTGCAACAGGAGTCAGTAGCCCCCGATCAGTGAGAGCACTGGTCTGAATATCGGTTGAGGCTTCCGCTGGTAGGCTTCTTGGGGAAAATTCTTCCCGTCTTTTAGTTCAGCAGCCCTTTTGAAGTGAGGATACTTTCGTGGATCATATGGTTGATGTGGTTTTTACCTGAAATCTCAGGAAGCGGTATCATTATTCGTGGGGAGCTAGCCTCTTGTGGTTGGCACCGTCTGCAATGTTTGAATCATGTCTAGGTGCTGTTGATATTCAATAGATGCTGCTAACATATAAAGCTTTAGCTCCTAAGCAAGGGGCGGTTGTTATATTTTTGGTGGATTACACACTCAAATTGCGACACGGAGAAACAAATTAAAATTGATTTCATTAAAATAATGTGTGATATTAATTAAAAAATTAATTAAATTTGCAACAGTTAACAAATTAAGAGTATCAATTAAATATCTTTTTATATTAACAACATTTTTTGCAGTAAAATTGTTGATATAAGTAAACGTTTGATTCACTTGATTAAATTTTCAAGTGAAACTGATTTTAAATTGAATTAATAGTTTAATTGAAAAAATTGTCGAGAATTTTCTCTGTGAAGCGGAACTTTGTAAATGCTTTAAAATAATTACAAATTGGTTATGGCAGGTGCTCAAACCAATCACAAACACATTGTCATATAGTTGCCCTCCCCCGGAGGTATTTAGGGCAACATTTAAATGACTTTCCACCTTTTGGTGTTACATCCTTTCGGTAAATCAGGTGCAGAAAATACCTGGAATTTGGCAGAATTAAAAATCGCTAGATCTCTTGAGATCACGGCTGACCATATTACGTACCACGGGAGTCAATTAACTCCGGTAACACGGCATCGGTCCAACTACTGGTTGAGTGGCTGTGGTTTATACCCGAAATCGCGGAAATAGAGATTTTAAAAGGGTCAGTTTCAAAGGCCGTTTTTCCACCTACTGTGAGGGAAGTTCAACCTGCTGGCTGATCTCTCTATGTGCTGTTGCCATTCAAAAGAGGCTGAATTTAGCAGGGGACGTTATAAGCTCCAGCTTTCACACAAGGGGTGCGCGTAATGGGTTCTTCCTAGTGGCAAAACGCTACACCTTTTGTATAGTGGAATTGGAATCAAAATACGGAATTTGAATCAAAATAAAGTTACCGTAAACGGGGCATGGCAAATAACTGTTAATATTTGGGGACCCAATTAAACGGGATATTTACCGAAATCTTATTTTTCAAAACAAGATGGTTCCACATAAAACGCCTGACAGTCGATTTACTTATGGTGTTTTCTTTTCTACAAAAAAATGTGACATTTTATTTAAAAAAATGCAATTTGGTGTCTGTTTCTTAAAAATTTTTTTCCCGAAAAGGGTGAGTTTTTTAGAATAAAGCAAGCCACCCTTTACGGGAGCAACATTTTTGAGAAACATACACCAAATTGCATTTTTTTTAAATAAAATGTCACATTTTTTGTAGAAAAGAGAACACCATTAAGCAAACATTTATTAACACATTATTTCCTAAAAATTTCAAGTCAATTACACAATATGCGAGCCACTGCCAATATGTTGCCACATATGCTTAAAAAATTGATCAAGATATTGAACTTTTAAAATCGGAACTCACAAAATCATATCTAATTTTTTATTCAAATCTGCCAGTTATTGCCTAATTCTCAAATTTCCTGAACCTCATTGGAATAGTGGGCATAAATCCAATGTTGCCAATTTAGCCATTTAGTGGCTAGATTTAGCCATTTTTTACCCTGTTTAGCTATTAAAAATTGAGTTTAGCCATTTTTTTAGCCATTTTTCAACTTGTTTAGCCATAACATTTTTTTTTCAGTTTTTCTTTAAAAAGAATAATTTTTATTTTATTACAAACATTTATAAAAGTAAAATAAACATTTTGAACAATCAAAACGCCTTTAATTTAAATCAAAACTTTTACAAATGTGGAAAATCGCTATAAACTATGACGCTGAAACATCTTTCAAAAAAAAGGAACTATTAAATTTATAAAATCGATCAACACAAACATCGCTGTTTCTTTCTGGTTGCAAGAATTTCAGTAAAGGGATGCAGGCGCTAACAAAATTGTTTTAGAAATTTCAGAATTGACTATAAAGTTGCTCTCACTTCCATGGTCTTATGCTGAAGTAGAGAGGGTGTTTAGCCAAGTAAACATCGTTAAAAGTAATTTGAGAAATAGGTTACATTAAGCAACTGTTAATTCGATTTTATCAATTCGGGAAATATTTTAACCATAACAATACAATATTTATACCACCACCACAATAGTGGAAGGGTACTATGCCTTTATGCTGATGTCTGTAACACCTTAAAATATTAGTCCTTAGCCCACCTTTACGTATACAGATGAACTCAGAATCACTTTCTGAGTCGAATTAACGATATTTGCCCGGCTGGCTTGCTGTCCATGTATACCTTGTGCGCAAAGTACAGGTCGCACTTTAGAGATTATTCGATAAAATTTGGTACAAAGGTTTTAATGTGGTGTAGGGTATCATAAAGTCGGGTTTAACCGACCACACTTTTTTATTTTTTTTAGTGTGGATTTTTTAGGTTGGGTAAATGTTGTCGTGATTATGATTTACCTTCAAATTATTTAAAACTTATGATTATTTTAAAATAATGAGTGATATGAGATGAACAATAACGACATTGAATTTTTCGATGATTTAATTTTTTAATATTAATTTATTTTAATATTAATTTACGTTTATTCTTATTTAACAAATTGATCTTAACTCACAATTTCATCGTAAACAACTTTAAATGAATTATTTCTGTTTTGTTATTGAATTTTAATGTTTTTTTAGTTAAAAAGGCTTTTAGCCATTTTTTAGCCCATTTTTAGCCATTTTTTAGCCATTTTTTCCGTAAATTTAGCCATTTCTGGTCACCAAGTTTTGGCAACACTGCATAAATTAATCACAATTAAATGTAATAGAAAAAATCTATTTTCACTGTAGTTTCTAGAGGATATAAAAACTTCTTTTGATTGCCAAGCATAAGTTCATGAAAAAAATCAAAGGAAAATAATACGTGGGAATTTTAAATCATTTAGCGATTTCAAATCCTTAAATCTCTTTTATTTATTTACCATAATAAATAATACAAACATAATTATCTTAAGCATATCTTTATAAATGGCATTTAGACACCGGAACGTAGTCGTGCGTATTTATCTCAATACATAAAACATACACACACACATATTTATCTTAATTCTTGTAGATGTAAAATAAACTTGTATTTATTCTATTAAAAATATTTTTTTTTTTTTGTTTTTCTACCGTCCCATAATATTTATTAGTTAAAGTAGTGAAATTTATGAATTATTACTTAAAAAAAACATCACGTACGAAAAACATAATAATGTACATTATAGTGTATGTACATTGTACAATATTAATGTTAATATTAACAATTATTAAGAGTAAGTATACGTAATAAAGGTAACTAATATTTAATAACTATACACCCGAGAAATAATGTTAATAAAATTGCAAAAAGTTAAAAAAAAACTACATTAATTCTCCAGAAGTCGAGATCAGAATTCGATTATTTGTATTATGTAATTTATATATTTCAAAATTACTTGAGCATTTGGGTAAAGACCGAGTCTACCGGTGGTGGGCACACCGTACAGTTTTGCTCGGTTAATTATGCAAGGTTATAATTTGTAATTGTATTGTTTACTACGAATACATGAAATACTAGATCAGATTTTTGTTTAAGAAATAAGCTTTTTCGTACTTCACATTTTTAAACTATTGTTCTGTATTTTGGTTCAAAAATATGAGCACAGCAGTTGTTCGCGCCTATGGTTAAGCCAAGTAATTTTTCTAACTGAATATTTTCTCAAAGGGGAATTTTTGGAAAATTAAATTTAAGATCTAAAATTTTAAAATCAAAATTAAATTAAAATCAAAAGAATTTTTTTTTTGCTGGTGTAAAATTTTCACCATTTTAAGTTTGCACCATAATATTGAAGAGAAAATTAAATTTAAGTAAATATTTTGTTTAGCTGAAATATGCTAATGTTCATGTTATATGGATTATAATTGTAGGGCCGCAAATTTGGTGTTTAAATAAAACCCTAAAAGAATACACCAGCTAAAATATTCATAAACTTAAGACCAACTAAAAAAATGAGTTTGGGTTTTCCTACACACACAAACATAACTTAAAAAGGATCACAAACATAATATTTTATTTTATATTAAGCCCTTTCTCCACCAAGTGGCGTTTAAGCAACGCTCTTACTTATGGTTGAAGCTTTTATTTTACTTTATTTCAATGGTCTGTTTGGTTGCTTACTTGGTATTCTTGGCCACCTTTTAAACTAGACACTGTCATCATAAATATAATTCTTCATAAAAAAAAAAACACATACACACATGGATAAATACAGTTTTTCTAGGAGTCCATACCCAGCTAGCATTTGGAAGATTATTTGACGAGCGCGATCATTTCGCGACTCTTATTTTAATCGTGCAGACGATTGTTGGAGCAAAAATACATTTTACCCGTCCAAATGATGCTTTTGCGATTCATTTTGACGATTGTTAAACGAGTAAATCGTCGTTTACAAATTTTGGCGACCTCTAAACGATTGTTTTTCACCGTAATCGTATATAACTCTTGTAAATTATGTTTTTGCGATCATTATGATGATTGTTGGATTGCTGTTTTTAATGTTAATTCACAATCGTTGGTTAAGTATTCTGACGATCATTGAACGATTTTTATTTTTCCGTAATCACATATTACTCTTGTAAATGATTTTTTTGCAAATCTTTTTGTTGTTTATATTTCTTTGAAATTGTCTTATACGCATTCTGACGATATTTAGGCGAATTTAACCGTTATGTTTTTTAAAATGTTGTCAAAAACAAGTTATTTACTCATTTAAAATAAGTTTTTGATAAAAGCAGACGTGAAGAGTGAGAAAAAAGTGTTTTCTTGTAAATAAAAGTGTAAACTAAAGTGAATTTTATATTAATATACAATAACTTAATAATTAAAATATATTTATAATGCTATCGACTAAAGCAATACGATTGAGAAGCAAGCGAGAAGAAAAATCCTGAGCGATGATGTGGCTGCAACGTTAAACAGTAAACCCAGAATTCAACAATTTTGTATAAAACAAATTATAACAAGTAGAGGTGCATGTAGACGACATGTTTTTTACATCTGACTTGTCAACTTTTCAAGTCACATGTAATTGTGCATGTCTGTCAAAATGGCTGTTTTACAGAAGGTTTATAATATTCGGTCACAAACGTACATGTAATTTGCTTCTGACATTGTCTCTGTTTTTTCCCCATAGTTGTTACAAAAACCAAAATAAAAATGCCGCCACGAAAGTCTGTATTTACGCCGTTAAATAATTTAGCCATCTTAACATATTTTTCTTTGATTTCAAAGATACCAATTTACGATATTATAATGAAACGGTTTTTATATATATAATTACATAAATTCTATTCAATGGTGCGATGATTATATATATTTCAGTGTTGTAAAATATTAACTTCAGCCGGCTAATGATTCCGTCAATAGTGGACGCCGCTGCCGGTTTCTTCGCGGCATAGATTTCTGATGTCAGATGGTTTGTCAGAAGAAAATAGAGCGCGCTCTAATTGAAATTTTGTCAGATGACTTTGCATCTGACTTCTACAGAAGCAAAAGTTTAAAAGGTAACACACGACACGTATGTATTTTGCAGTGGGAAATTTGACATGTCAGATGACAAAAACATGTCGTGTACGGTCGCCTTAAGTGATTTTTATGGCATACTCTTACAGCATTCAATTTTTTTTTCTTTTCAAAGATGTCTGTCATTCGAAATTCCCCAAAGCAGACGATGCAGGGATGAATAAAGTGTTACAGCAACACTTTGTACATGCTGCTGACCGACTACGGAAGGGCAACCAAACCAAAAAGGGTGACGAAATTTAATATATGATATTAAAATTAATTAATTTAATTTTTTACAAATATGTTTGATCTCAACATGGATTTTTTTGAATTTATTATTAAAAAATATAAAACTTAAAAAATGCTTTTTATTTTATATCTCACTGTTATGCATTTAAGAATCAATTAAAGGTATTTTTGACGATTGTTTCAAGATTCTTTTAAAGTAGGACTAATAGAATCCTACACGATTGTTTTTGGCGCATCGTAGAAGACACATTACGGCAATTTACTCAAGGCTCGTTTAAAGTAGGAATGAAAGAATCTTACACGATTATTTTAGGCGCATCGTAGACGACTCATGTGGAAGAGTCGCCGTAAGGACACAGTTTCTTCAGTTGTACTGAACTTGCGCGTTCGGAGTACGATATCGCGGACGATTAATTTAATCGCCTGCTCCGGTCGCGAAAGACTCTTCTAGGATCGAAAATGCTAGCTGGGTAGCTTAACCAGGATACATGTAAGAAGAAATACATATTTGAATGTTAGTCCAACCATTTTATTTAATACATAAAATATAATTTCACATTTTGTTTAACTATACGTTAGTTAGGCTTTTTGATATGTAAAGTGTTAATCCTGGAAAAAGTTATAACTTAGAAATATGCAGGAAAATATTTAAAAATATTCGAACAAAATAAGAGTGCCCTTTTAAGGAACCTGACAATGAACAATAGTTTAAAATCAAAAGTTTCTGGCAACAGATGTACAGTAGGGAATTTAACAATTTTTTTAAATATCAAAATTGGCATAGCACAGTCCGATAGAGCATAAAAAACTATATGTGAACGTATATTTATTTTTTCGCTGAGGTCAAAAAAGTTCACACACCAACCGCGATGAAGTTTTGAAAGTTATTAATTTCATTTTTGGTTAAGAAAACTTAAAAATATGTTTATTTAGAACAAAAAAAAAACTAAGTATGAAATTGCATTAATATTTAGTGATGGTAAGAGATTGTTCAGCAAACCAAAGCATATCTTTAACCTTTTTTGACGAAAAAAAAATTAAAAATTAAAAAAAAAAACACCGTATAAAAGTATGAATATTCAATATGGCATTGGCTTAGAAAAACCAGTTGGTGCGTGAACTTTTTTGAGAAAAATTAGAAGAGATTATAATTTTCGTGGTTACTAGAACATGGCTGACCCCAATTGGTTATGCCCCTAATGCGCAATATATAATATTTTTGTTAATGACGTTTGATAAGGAATATATTATATATATTATATATTATATAAAACCAAATGTCAGCTGATTTATGGGCATTCGAATTTGACATTTGCAAGCAACGTGCTCAGTGCCGTATAAAAAGTGTAGTTTAGATATAAATTAAAACGTTTTGATTTATCTGTTATTTGTAGGGTATTTAGATAATCGATGTTTTGTGTTATTCGATTAATCACGCGAATAATTATTTGAGGTAAAAATTTGACCGAATAATATTCGAACAATTTAGTATTATTCGTTTCATCGAATAAATTTTATTTTGTCTAGTTTAGAAGCTTAAAAATATGACAAAAATTATTTGTTTAACATTAAAATTTTACTAAAAAAGTAACAAAAATTAAAAAAATGTACTTCATGTACAAAACGTTTTAAATAAAAAATTGCTAATCTTTTAAAACAATCTTTCAAAAAGAGTACACAGTATAAATGTATATAAATTAAAGGGTAATCACGATGGTCACTGTTCAAATTTGCAATTTGGAAATTTACGGTGCATATTATAATTGATAATTGATATTGTGCAAATGTGCTATTTTTCTAAAAATTTACTCTGGCAGCACAAAAAACTTCTGGCAGCACTGTAAAAAATCTGCAATTGTGCTATTTTTCTAAAAATTAACTCTGGCAGCACAAAAAACTCCTGGCAGCACTGTAAATTTATAAGTTGCCTTAGTCTGGGTTCTCACTATGAAAGTTTTCTTTCAGGAAGTGTCAGTTTGTCGGTGAGAGGGGCAGGACTGGCAAAACCCCAGTGGGGGTTTTCATGTGTTTTATTGGGTTTTACTGGGTTTTTTTTTGGGTTTTGTTGTTTTTCGTGTAATGGTATAATAGTTGGTGTAAGCAATGTTGCCAACTCAGCTCTTTTCGGTATAGATTTAGCAAGAAAATCTTCAATATTTTTTTTATGACATCATCATTAAATACATGGATGGTTAAAAGAAAAGCTAGGCTTAAATAAGTCCTTACATATATGCCTCAACTGCCAAGTTGAAGTTTTATACCCAAATAAGATCGGAATATATAAATGCATTTGACAATGACATTCATAGAATTTTAAATAACATTCAGTTGTATAAAGAAGCTTTGAATCTCCAACAAATGTTACTCAAAGTTCAAAAAGATCTAAAGGCTGTACAAAGTGACTCCGCTACAATGGCAACTGCCATTGATGTAATTTGTTGAACAATGATATACTACTGTTAAAACAAAATTTTGTTGAAAAGCGTACTTACTCCAACGCATTATTTGGCGAATATACTGCATCCCAAATATGTATATAAGTATGTATACAAACTAATTAGTCAAGAAAACGCAGATAGCAGAAGAATGGATAAGTCAAAAGCACCTCTCATTTCTTGCACCCTGTTTGGCATTTAAAATTTAAGAAAAAGCACACAAGGAAAAGTATTTACACTAAAAGTTGCAATTTAAACAGCCTTAAACCAAGTGTAAACAATCAGGTTTAAAAGTTCCAACACAGCAGTTTTTTCCATTTTACATTATTTTCATATTTATAATCAATTTCCCTTAAAGACGTAATAATAAGATGACAGGCTGTTTTACTTTATATGACACGACAAATATGTACAAAATCACATTTTTAAATTATAATAAAGACATTCAACATGGATGCAATTTTCCATTTTCCTTTTTTTGCAATCAAAAAAATCAGAACTGAACAACAATTCGTCAGCTCAGAATTGGCCTGGCGCATATGCCAAAAAGTCGGAGTGGAGAAAAACGACAAAGAAGATTTACATGAAGATTTCTCAAATTGTACCCGATAGAATTTTTTTATATTTTCACCACTGCTTCCGGTAAATGTTTTGAAAAAAAAAATTTTTGCGCACTTCCATGAATAAAGTTAGAATTTAATAGTATTTTTTTGAAAATGAAAAATATTGTTTTGTGCCGCTACGCCACATTTCTAAAAAAAATTAAAAAAGTGGCTTTTTGTGCTGCATACGTATACTTATTGCTGTGTATTGAGTAACTTGTTGTTGAGATGAATTTTTTTATAGTTTTTTTTATTTGATTTTACTTTACAAACAGAAAAAACAGTTCTACTGTTATGAAAAGTTACATTAAAAGCCACAAATTAAACAACTTAAATAATGCAAAAGTAAAAAGAAAATTTAAAACTTAATATTGAGTAAATTTTTATAATAAGCTTTATCAACACGTGGAAGAAATATAAGCAAGTCTTTTATGTCTCTTTTTTTATCGCTGGAAATAAATGATGGTTTCGATATTTTCAAAACATTCGTCAACAAATTCTCAGGAGTTTTCAAACAATTTTTTGATGCAGACTTAAAAATGGCATTTTTATATTTTTCCTCTCTGGTAGAAGTTTTATAATATATACATAAATCATTATTTTAACTGTATAGAAGTACTTTAATTTTAGCAAAAGGGACTTTTCGAAAGGCCATTTTATTTGCTTCCAACGAGTATGTGCGAAAATTTTCTGGAAGCATTTCCATAACTTTAAGTTTTGTTTTATTATTTGGCATTGTTAAAGCAAATTTAGTAAATGAAGAGGACTTTGAATTTCAATACTCTTTAAGTACCGGTCAATAACACCTTGGACACAGTCCACTTCTTGAATTAAAGAATGTTCTGGTTCTGAAGACTTTTGTATTACCGCATCAATATTATTTTGTTTAAAGAACATTTTGATTGCGGTTGCGTTTATTTGATTTTTATTTTAAGGTACGCAAGAATCGCTCCATAATGTCAAAGTTTTAATAAGTGGACAATCTTTTATTAATTCATTTAAAATTTTAATTTAAGCACTAGCAATATTGTTTCCACTCCGACCACTATGAGCTTCCGTCAAAAAGGCACAATAAGTAAAAGTTGGTATATATGACATAATAATGGTTGCTGTAAGATTAAACATATTTAATTTTCGTTTGTAGTAAAATTTTGAAGCATTTCCCTTAGGTAGGCTAAAAACACAAATAAAAGCAAACCGTACACTTGGTTGGGTCCATTATAAAACTATTTTTCACAAATTTATTTTCTTGTTGTCATTTTACTTTGCTTTTGCTTTAACTACTTTTTTTCTTACGGCAATGCAGCAAAGCAACAGTAAAATTTATTTTGTACGTTTTTGTATGAAGAATTTACTGCAATCGCCAAACAATGGCTTGTAGAGCAAAACAGGACTTAAAAAATTTTGAAACAGTTGATATGCAGCAAAATTAATGCTTTATATCTCAGAAACCATAAAAATTTTCGCGAAACAGGTTTTTGATTTAGAAAGAGGCTATTAAAAAAATATATTCCTCATACCTAACTCATTTTTTTTTAAAAATGATCGGTAGGTCAAACCAGTAATGAGCTGACGAATTGTCAAAAATTTAAAATTTTAACCAGCAAACTTTTAAGATTTTTTCGCTTCAGTAATAAATTGCCTTCTAGTTCAGCATCAATAGAAAACATTTTTTACCTCTTATTGTTTAATATAGAATAACCATAGAAATCGTCTAGGATTGGAAAAAGCATTAGCACTTGTTAAAATGTATCGACATTTAAAATCTGAGCCACTTTTTATGTAGGTATAGGATTTTAACGACAAATTCGGCCTTTTCAAAATCAAATTCAGGTTTTTAAAAAACAAATTCAGAATTTTCGTAATCCAATTAAGTATTATACAAATCATTTTCCGCATTTTTCAAACTAAATTCATTTTAAAAAGCCTGATTTTGATTTTTAAAAGAAATTAGATTTAAATAATTAATAAAAAGAGAAAATCCCACTTAAGGTGCATGTAGACGACATGTTTTTTACATCTGACTTGTCAACTTTTCAAGTCACATGTAATTGTGCATGTCTGTAAAAATGGCTGTTTTACAGAAGGTTTAAAATATTCGGTCACAAACGTACATGTTATTTGCTTCTGACATTGTCTCTGTTTTTTTCCCATAGTTGTTGCAAAAACCAAAATAAAATTGCCGCCACGAAAATTTTTATTTACGCCGTAAAATAGTTTAGCCAACTTAACATATTTTTCTTTTAATTCAAAGATACCAATTTACGATATTATAATGAAACGGTTTTTATATATACATATGTATATTTACATAAATTCTACTCAATGGAGCGATGATCATACATATCTCGGTATTGTAAAATATTAACTTCAGCCGGCTAATGATTCCGTCAATAGTGGACGCCGCTGCCGGTTTCTTCTCGGCATAGATTTCTGATGTCAGATGGTTTGTCAGAAGAAAATAGAGCACGCTCTAATTGAAATTTGTCAGATGACTTTGCATCTGACTTTTACAGAAGCAAAGTTAAAAAGGTAACACACGACATGTATGTATTTTGCAGTGGGAAATTTGACATGTCAGATGACAAAAACATGTCGTGTACGGTCGCCTTAACGTTATATCAACATACGTACAAATGGGCATATACAGCCATGTCACAGAGTACAATTCCGTTCGGAAACGGAATTCATTCCGTATTTTGGTGCTTCAGAAAATGACGAAAAAAAAATTCGGAATGAAACCATTTTTGTTTTCATGCACGGAATGGGAGTTTTCTGTATCCGAAAGGCCAAAAACTATCAAAATACACTTTTTATCAATAAACAAATATGTTTTCTTCAATTCCGAACGGAATTGTACTCTGTGACATGGCTGATAAACACTTTGTATGCATTTTATAATCACCCCTATCGTGAATAAAAATTCCTTGGGAGTTTTTTCCCTTTTCCCATTTTTGCAATAGAATTAGCATAGGAAAAATTAAAAAAGGAAAAAACTCCCAAGGAATTTTTATTCACGATAGGGGTGAATAACTTTCTTTTATTTTTCTGTAAAAAAAAAATTAATAATTATACCATCTTTGTATAAATGAATATAAAGAAAAAAACCCGGGTGGGTTTTTCTGGGTTACCCAGTGGGCAGCCAACCCTGGAGAGGGGAGAGAATAGCAGCTTGTTCTCTTCCTCTCTCACCCATAAGCTCAGACTTTCTGTAAGAAAACTTTTATAGTGTATACATAGACTTAGAAAACAATATGGTGCTTAATATGTCAAATGTTACTGTATACATTTGTTTGCAACTGAGCAAATATGCACTACTAATTTTGCTCATGGTTTTTTTAGTGCAAGCGAAGTAAAATAGAGCAAATTGAAAATACGCACATTTTGTTGTGTTGTGCAAGTATGTGTGTTTTTTACCGCATTTGTATCGTAAGCACAGTTTGCACTACCCACCGCGATTTCCCTTAATGTTTAACGCGATTTCTTTCTTTTGTTTTGATGAAACTTGATTCAGAAAAGATTCTTTTACTTATTATTGATGTTGGAGAGATTTTAGGGAAAGCGTTCTAAAGCATATCCATTTTCTCTGTTGTTTTTCTTGTCGTTTCAAGAAATTAGTAGTCTTCCATTATACCACTTGAATCTATTTTTTTAATTTTTAACAATTTTAACACTTTTAAAAGTCCTGTTTAGGTCTGGTAGAAGGTTGTTTTCATTGGTCCAAAAAAATCTGAATCATTGTGGTAAAAGTCTGTACTAAACATTCTTCAAAATAAATTATTCCCAAACCCGTTGGTTTAGTTTTTTGTACTAACTATATGGGCGAAAATTTAAAAGTTATTAAAAGCATATATTTTATGATTTTGTTATAGAGAAATATTTAGATTTTTCAAATATTATAAATTCCCCCAAAAATTCGTTTTCTAAGACGAACAAGCAGACTGCAAAGTTGCACAAACGTAATATCTTATATGCGAGAAAGGTTTATTGCTTGTTTTCTGGAATATTATTTTCTTCAAAAGAGGTAACATGGGGTGTAATTTGGGAAGAGTTCGAAGAGAAATATGCAAGTTGAATTAACAGTAAATTTTTATTTTGTTTTAATCATTATTCTGTTAAATTATTATGGAAAAAATTTCACATTCGAGATTTTGGAATCAAACCAAAGACATTTTAATGTTACATTGTCAAGTTCGTAAAATTCTGAAAGTAGTTTGACTATAAAATTGTGCCAGGTTTCGCTGAATTGCGCCTTTTTATGCATGGCCACAAAAACTTTGTACATACATATTTCTATTTTTTTCACGTACGAACCGCTACTTCTTTTGCCATTATCTTTGACCTAGAATCGCGCCCTCCATAAACTTTAGCATGGATAACAGTGCTTTCTAAGTGGAATAATTTAAGGGTTAAAAGAACATAGAAAATATTTGTTGTTTAAAATGTTCTTGCATTTTGGATGCGTACGACTGTCACGTTTAACACTATAGAATTACCAATATTTAAAAAAATTTTTACTTGAAGTAAATTTTCCTGACTTAACAAACAAAAATAGGGAGTTACAAATGTTAATACTGTAAAAAAAAACAAATTTTCGATTAATCGATTAATCGACATAAATTATTTGAATTATTCATTAATCGAAAATAAGCAATTGTAAATTATTGGAACTGTTGATCGTTTTTAATAAACCGATTAATCGAACATCGGTTAATCGTTTGAATACCCTGGTTATAAGACAAAAAGAAGGAAATCGTGCAAAACATGGTTATAGTAAGTAATTAAAAATAGACAAAATATTTTGGTAAACGTTATTGCTTTTGCCAACAAAACGTGTAATTCTAACCTAACCTCAAATAATTGACATTTTCAATAGAAATAAACTTTGTATAAGCTTTTGGTAATGTTCGCCGTGGAGTGTCGTATTTTCCCTGGATGAAAATTGTTAGGAAAATAATTCTTAATTAGTTTTGTTTTATTTTTCGTTTTGGTTTTTTTGGTTTTTGATTTGTATTATTTTCTTTTAGACAACCACAGCTTGAAACATAGTGAACCTTCTAATTTTAAGATTTGTGAAAATAATAAAGAAAACAACTGATGCAGTTTTCAATTTTATTTTTAGTGAAATTGATAAAATTAATAATATGGCCAAAGAAATAAATACGAATAAAAATAATGTTTTTAACAAAATTGGACTTCGTTGAAGCTAAAGATACAAAATTTTTGTAAAAATTAATCGTTAAGGTGGCGCAAGGCCCACGGAAAAATAAACGACTTTTACAAGCTTTTACGCCATTTTGTTGGCCCATTTGCGTTTTTTCATCGTATCTGCTCGTTTTCGAGATATTCAGTTTTTGTATTTTTTTGTGGCAACCCTAAAAATGTCCACTGTAACACAAATCAAATGAAAAACTCTTAAATTCCAAATTTCTGCCAAGACGGTCCTTAACTTTGGCTGGTAATTAATTTTGGCCTAAAAATTAGCTCAAATTCCCCAGTGTGCGATGCGAAGAAATTTAAAATTCTTATCTGAAAGGGTTGTTTTGCCTTTAAGAGTACTATAATATTCTTAAGGGGTTTATGTGCCTACAAATTGAAGTGACCTATTGATTTTATTTTATATTGAATTGTATTGCCAACAAATTTTTGTGACAGAAATTGGCCAAAGGGGTTGTTTTAATTAATAGCTGATGAATTGATGTCAATAAATGTATCTTTTCCTCCCAATATTCTTAAATACTTCTGATAAAAACAAGTTTTTGACTTTTTATGTTGAAATGTTGTGTGGTGAAAATACCATCATTTGTGGACTAACAAATTATTAAGAAGGGTCGTTTAAATTCTCCTTACGCATTTTACAAATATAAAAATTGAGTTTTTAATTTTAGTTTTGGGTGTTTAACTAAAATTTTTAAGCGTTTATTGGTTCAATATGTTTATGTCCATTTTATCAAAGTACTGGTCATCGTTAGATGTAACCTTTTTCCGTTTTTTCTGGCAGCTTTTGAATTATGAACCAAAAAAACTGCTCATTTTATAAGGCCAAGAACAAATAAAGTTTGTACCTATTCCAGAAAGAGATTTGTGCGGTATTGTTTCATTGTGTATTTTTTAAAGGTCTTGGAACTTATGGTCAAGTCATGATGGAATATTCTGGCTTCATATTTTTGCTCGTTTTTCGTTTAATACTCGGACACAAGCTTAGTCCGGAACAGGTCCCTTATGATCGTCTTGTTCGGTTTAAGCATCTCTAGACGTGAACGTTTTGATTCCATCAAATGCAGAGCATTACCTGGGCGCCATGGATTTTCGATTTCGTCCTTGACTTGGCTGGTCAGAGAAGAACAGAAGCACAATTGAAAGACACAAGCAGAATGGCCTGATATGGGTTTCGTCATCATTTTTCTTTGAAAATTTCATGTATTTGACTAAATAATTTTAACAAACAGAATTCGGGAATTTGTCTTCTGTTTATAAATTATTTTAAACATGAAAATAAATAATGTATGTTTTTCTTCTTGTAGTGTTGTTGTTGTTCCTATTCAAAACAAGTAAAACATGCTTTTATGGATTCAATATTGAACAACGTCATTTTAACATTTTTCAATAAAAATTAATTGGCAACATTGATAGTACAAAATAAAGTCCATGCTTTTGTAGAAATTAACTGTAATATTAAATCAACATTGCGCCATGTTAATTTAACATTAATACATTTTCTGTGTGTACATATGATTTCTTGCGCTTAATTAATTCGATATGGCTTTTAAATGTAAGGAAATTCAGCTTTTATTTAAACAAAAAATATTTTCGAGACGTCAGGGCTATTTTTAAGTTTAATTTTACCCGCTGTAAGTATTTAAACATAACTTTGCATTTGTAATTAGTCTGATAAACTAAATAAATAAAAAAATAAACTTCCAAAAATATGTGAAAATTTAAGTTTGTGATTATCATGACAAACCTAAATATACAAGAATTTGCTATTAATTAGTGTTTGCTATTTATGAACGTATCATTTCTGAACCCCATATCATGGATATTCCTTAAAACTGTGAAGATTTTGTTTGTTTATTATTTAATAAAGTTTTTATTTAGTTTCCAAAATTCCTACAAATTTTTAAGCGAACAAAAATCTATTTTTTATTTTTAGTAGCATGAATTTTTTTTCAGTAATGAAAATATTGTTTTATCTCTGACATGTATGCAATTTACCTTATTAACATTTATTATTCATTTACTATTATTTCGTTTTATGGCACGCTGTAAAAAAGCCATCATATTCAGATGGTGGATGGTAAGAGCCTGAATGGGGGGGAGTATGTATGTGTATTATACGTTTAGTACACGAGTAGTAGTAGTAGTATATCTATGTATATGACACAAGTAAAACAACATTCATGTTCATATTCCCAGGCACACTTTTCAAACGATATCCCCTGCAACACTATAAAAGTTATGTGTTCTTGTCTTGTCTTGTTGTTTTTTTTTTTACTTTATGTTTGAACTGATATGAACAATATGGTTGTACACAAGTGAGTGAGTACAAAAATGTGTGTACATGGGTTTAGTTCAGTACCCGGTTGACCGGTCATTTTTAATATCTTTGCTGTCTTTGTACTACATTATGAATTATAGTGCCACGAAAGGATGCTGTTTGTTATCATTATTTTTTTTTTTTTTTGATGCAAAATAAATTTATGTGCAATGTTTTTGCAGAAAAACTTTTCTCAGTTTTTGCAAGTTTAAGAAACAAAATTTCTAAATAACAATTTTATTTATTTAGGTAAAACCATTAAAGTTGCTATTAAAGTGTTTATCTACAAAAATATTAGTAGAATGTTACTTTTATCTTAAAATACAGAGATGCTTTCAGGAGTTCGGCGATTATACTCTCCAAGTTAAATAAAATTCATTGTAAAACATCAACCGATATATTATGGTTCAAAACAGTGTTCGAAAATAAACACTAAATATCGCTTATTAGTGTTGGGTTCGGTAGATTTGTGGAACACACAAAGGCTAATAGTGTTTGTGTAGTAAATCATTAAACAAATAACGTTTCCTTGTTTGTCATTATTCGTACACAAAAAATACTGTTCTTATCCAACTCAACCAAAAAGATGCGAACATTTAATTCCGTTCTGTTTTTTTACAAGACCACAAACTTTATTGTGTTCGGCTCAGCTCCTTAATGTTCGCTCCTTTTGGATGGTAAAACAACCAAAAATTTTTTACAAAAACAAAAAAAAACAAACGAAAAAAACAACAAAAAGCCAGCAAAATAATTTTACATAAACAAAACATATACACAATACACACACAAGCTGTTCGTGCTGCTGTCATTGCTAAAATTTGTTGTTTGTTCCTTTCTTTATCAATGTAGAAAGAAGCCCTGCAAATAATAGGACCAGTCCAAACACGCGTGTAAAGAGTAGTCCACAAGGGACCAGGACTAGTCCAAAAGTAACCCAAACGTATGGAAAAAACCTGGTCTATTTAACATTACGATGTCCTAGGAGAGGACCATATAACCCACCTTTGGATCACCAAGGAGTAGTTTTAAAACTACTCCATGGTATACTCAAGAGGATTAGTTTTGAAGTCGTTTAAAAACGAAAGCATGTCGTTAAAAAACGAATACATGTCGTCTCACTACAAACACTTTTTAACAATGAAATGGTCCATGCTTGCATTACATCGGACCAGTCCATGGAGTAGTCCATTTAATCAAAATGGATCAGGTGGTCCAATTTTATTTGCAGGGAAGACACATTATAGAACATTAACATATACATAATGCTAATTTACAGTATCACTATATTTGTTCTCTTTTTAACGAAGAACAGAACATTTTATAATGTTCGGCTCTTTCTTGAAAATAGTTATGAACGGTATTAAGGGCTGTGATCGTCTACACAAACACTACAAAAATAGATATCGTTCCAGGGTGTGTGAGCCGAACGCTAAATAATGTACTGTTCATTTTAGAACAGTGGTTTAAAAACTATTTACCTCTTTACTTCTTGCACAATAAATATCACTTAACTATTTACATGTGACCCTAGATTATACTATCATATTAATATGTGGAAAACAACGTCAACTGCAAAGCAACTCGCTTTTGTAATGCATTTTACAATGCAACCCTGTAGAATTTTAAAATATTATCTTTCCTAAAGTGCACCAAACGAGCTTTTAGTGCATACACAATAAGCAAACTGTGCATCGTTAAGCTTGATGATACATTTTTGGCTTTGATTGCAAAGTACAATTCACCCTTATCGTGGTTGGAGAATTTAAAATAAGCCTGCGACTGTTTGAAAATTGATTAAACAGAACTCGAACTTATATCCTTTAATCTATTACCAAGCAATCGCAGGCGTATTTTAAAATCGCCAACCAAGAAAAGGGTAATTATGTTTTTGGAATTCAGCCTTTATGAAAGCTTTTATTTTCAAATATTGGGAATTTAAGAAAGAAATTGTTTTGAAATCAGTCTAAATTTTAGATTAAAACTGTTAACAGTGAAACACGGTTACATTGAACAGCGGATTATTATTATTTTTTATAGCGAGCATCATCAGTATATAAAAATCTTCTTTGACAAATTACTTAAATTGTTTGAATTTCTTCTTTGAATCAGAGATAAATCAAAGATCCACAACCAATCGCTTTTTCACTACTCATAGTAACTCATGAAATCTTTAATATGAGACAATACTAAAATTCAACTATTCTGATGTACTCATAGACACAACAGCATTGATTCACACGTATTAATTGAAATCTTATATATAAATACGGGAAAAATATTTTTTTGTGGTTGATTTTTAAGTATCTTATCGCCCACCGATTTTAATGAAACATATCTAAAACGAATTTGTGTGTAGATATGCACTGTATATTTTTTTCTAAATTTTTTGAATTAAAGTATTTGAAAAGCGTTTTAATTTATATTACAGAGGTGAAAAGTGCATTTTTGTCGTTCTTTTAAAATGTGTATGTTTTTGTTGTATAAAGCACAGGTTTTCTCGAAAGTAAATGTCGACTGGTCGAATTTCGGCCACCAGGCGATCCTAGTATAAATCCTTCATTGATATTATATTCATACCATCTCAAATCTTTTTGATTCATACTTAATAGGGGCTAGATATATAATTTAAGGAAAGTTCTTATAAAACATGCAATTGCTGTAACTTATTCAGCTCACCCAAATTATATGGTTATTGGAGTAATATTGTCGTGCCCGTGGAGTTTGGTATAACCATGTTTTACTGTACTAGATTTTCGATAAGAATAAAAATTGAACATAACTGCCAATACTGTAAAGTTTCTTTATGTTACGAATAACGGAATTATTTTTAAAAGAAAATGTTCATGCGTGTTATGTACACAGAGAAAACAGATTCGTGATCACAACCGAATTTGGCGCCAATCGAATTTCGTCGGTTGCATGTACTATCACACAATTCGGTTCCAATTACTGAAAATTTCGTTGCTAAGCATAATAGTTTTGATAGCAACATGAATTTTAGTACACTATCAGTCATAACAACAGATATTGTTAGTAGTGCTGGGATACTATCGATATTTTCTACTATTGATATTTATCGATAGTTCAGATTTCACTATCGATATTTATCGATAGTTCAGATTTCACTATCGATATATCGATATTACTATCGACTGAATGTTTTTACTTGTGCAGAAAAACATTAATTAATTTTTATAAGGCTACAGTTCGTTGTTTTTATCACTTTATTGAACGCACGTTATTTTAGATGGTAGTTTTTTAAAAATTAATAAGTAACTTTCTGAAGGAACCGAAGTAACAGGGACTTTAAGATATTGCATTCCAACTTTAAACATTTTCTAAATTCTAAACCTAAAAAGATAATCAATCTAGCGGACTTATCCTCTAAAGGTCGTTCATTGTTTTGTCTTATGTCTGCAATTGCATTTGGATTTGCATTTTTTTTACAACATTACAAAAATATTTGACATTTCAGTTCTATATACCCATGTACATATTTCGACTTAAAGGCTTTAAATTAGCAGTAAAAAGCACTTCTAAGCAATCCATACCACTTGCCATTCTTGTTCTTTGTATTCATTGCTGCAATTCAGAGCGAATTAATAAAAGCAAGTAAAAATTTGCGGCTAAAAAACTGTGTGTGTATAGCTGCTGTTAGATGTCTTCATAGCTGTATTTTAAATAATAAAAATATCGATATTTATATTTTTCCTATCGATATTTTCGATATTTTAAGACTATCGATATTATCGATAGTTTCCCAGCACTAATTGTTAGTTGCTAGTATGATTATTAGAAACAAAATTGTGCTTATACCCGAATAAATGATAGGTGCAACTGAATAAACACATTATTGGTGTTCATAACAAGAGATTTGATTGTCGTTATCAATATATAGCATGTTGCTTTTAAATAAAGCTTAATTTTAAACAGAGTTGTTGGAAAAATCTATGTGGAGCAGTGTTGTCAACTTAAATAAGTAGGCATTTAATGGACGGAGTTACTGCATGTTTTTAAAAAGGAAAAATATAATTTCATATGAGAAATTATATGGAAAACAACAATTAAATACGCCAATTAGGTTTTATTTTCAATATACTTTCTTACGCGAATTTTTTTTTTTTTCATTTTCTTAAAACAGGCAGTTAATGCGGTAATAAAAAGTATTAAATTTAAATGATAATAATAGTTTTAAATATTTTACAACATTTTAAGTGAGTTTCCTGTGACCAAACCGAATACATTTTTTTCTTTCTGACATTGAAAACGTATTGCATTTTATCAAAAGGAAATAATTATCGAGTTTTTTAAAACTAAACCTAATAAAAAAAAAACATACAATTATTATAAAATCTCTAGCCAATTTGTTTTTGAATTGATCATTCATTCTTTATCGCTTGACTTCCGCAAAATCAGAGAAGAAACACATACATCCTCTTAATTTTAAATGATATCAAAATATTTTCAGTTTACTACTTAAAATTAGCATTATAAAACCATAAATAGGTATCGGATTTTCAAAACAATTACCAACAACTTATTAAATTACTTATTTTCATTTAATATTTGTCAATCTTTAAAAACTACACGCAAGATTTATTACAACTAAAAAATAATCATAACGAAAAAATCACACATAAATATTAACCTTGACTTTGTCAAAACACCAACAAATTTTTAATCAAAATTTAAATATTCAACCTCACTTTTTAACTATGCAGCTATAAAATAATATGAAATCCTAAACCATATCTAACAAAAACATCTACATACCATCTACACAATGACAACTAAAAACAAATAAAAGAAATCATTTTAACCAAAATTCCAATTCAAATAAACGCTTCAAAGTCAAATTATTATAATCCGCACGCATTCAGTATCTAGTTTGATGGCAGGTAACACGAATTCGAGACAGAAAAAGAAAAACGTCATAACTCAAATATACAAAAATGTTTTCCATAAATTTTTGGCTAAATGACAATCAAACTCATCAAACATCCAAATACTATTATGACGTTTAATTAATACACTTTTGCTGTTGTTGTCTAGTACATATCAAATGAATGAATGTGCATTGGTATTTGAGCGGTCACAGTGTGAGAAGAAATATTTCCTACTGCTTTATATTTTTCAGATTTATTAAACCAACTGAATAGTAATCTGGTATATTTTTTAGCCAAAGAGATATTCACAACAGTTTAGTGCTTTTCAGGGGCAACTGAAGTCTTTACTGCTGCATCTTTAAAAAAAGATTGGCGAGACTGTAACCGTCGCGACGCGTCGTGCAGGGCCCGTGATTATTAAGTATATCGAGCCCTAACCGCGAAAATAACGTAAGCATCAAAAATAAAATTTTACAGGAGAGAGTTTTTTTTATTTTATTTCATATAAATTTTGCATGAAATTTGTCGCTTACGATAAAATTTATCTTGCTATAAAATCGTAACGGTACCTCATGTGACCATGACATTTCAGGGGATTATGCAAGTGTTGCCAATAAAGTCATTTATTAAACAAAATTAAAATTGAAAATGATGTCACTTACGTTATTTTCGCGGTTTGGGCTCGATATGTTCATTCAACCATCTGCCACAATCTACCACTAAGCGCGTTTAACTTAGGCTCATAGATTTTGAGAAATGGGCGACTACATAGTTAAATATTTTTGTCAATTATTTACACAGAAAGAAAAACACTCGGGATAAATTAAGATCCTTATACTTACTTTAAGTACGAGTCGTACTCAAAAATTCAAGTACGAATAACACTAAACCGTACATAAACCAATCCAAAATAGGATTTCGAAAATCAATCCCGGAATTTCTTAAAATAAGTAAAAAATTCTTAAACCAAGTAAAAAAAGATTAAAATGTTAGTTGGTAGCAGGGTTGTCAGATGTGGCGACTTCTCGCCAAACGTGGCGATTTTCAAACATGTTTGGCGACCTAATTTTTGATTTGGCGGCATGGCGATTTATAAAATAGTTAAAATCGCCAACTGGCTATTTTTGATGACCTATGAATTTGTTTTGAAATTCGTAAAATTCATTACTTAGAAATAATATTATTTTAATTCACGTATTTTTATGAACAAAATTTCAGGCAATCATATGGAGCCCTAAACGCCAAAAATAACGTAAATATGTATTTCCAAACTGGTGTGAAATTCTTTGCAAAGTTTAACTCTATCGAGTTCTGTAACGGACTAAATCAAAAAGTTTTTCGGTCCAAAGGTAACGGTAATAAACCCATGTCAATGGCTCCAGAAATTAATGGAAATTCACTTACTCAAACTCAAAATATCATCGAATTTTTATTTTTGACTTGGTTCGCTTCAGCTCTGAGCCCTCCATATGTATGATAGGTATTTGAAGGATGTTCAAATGGCTGATGAAGTTAATGAAAATCTTCTAGAAAAGTGTTTTTTATATATAAAATTGCTCTTGAAAAAGTTTTAAGTTTATAAACATTTTCACATTATACTTATATGTATGTGGCAATTTATTATCACTGATAAAATATGTTGCTGTAAGTGATATTTTAAAGATTTGTATGAATCCTATCATACCTTTGGACGTTTATAAAACACAATGGAAAAAATAAGCGTTGCTTAATTGGAAAGATAACTAAATAAGTCAGGCCAACATTTTAAAGCTACAATTATACGGCAGGTACTTAAAATTTTAAGGACTTTACTTTGGCTGTCCTTTATATGCGGTTATTACAACTAGTAATGCCTGTGTTGAAACTATAAAACTCCACTAAAACTCGCCTTCGAATTAGAATGCAATACGAGCTTCTAGACGCGTTATTAGGAGTTATGCATGCATGTTCTGTAAATCACAAGATTTTTAATCACTTGTGATTTTGAAATCTTAATTTTATTTTGAAAAAAGCTTTTTGTCCAGAACACCTTTTTTGTAATTTCAAATCACTTTCACAAAAAGTGATTTTCAGAACATGCCTGATAAGTTATATGAATGGGAATAGTACATGTTTCACTTCTTTTGTACTGTCGTTGAATAAATGTTATACCCTCACAATGTATTCCAAATTAGAAGACAAATAGTGAGTCTTGACGGTGAAGCGATTTAGATATATGATAACACTGCAGCTATTGTATATAGTGCATTTCTAAAATTTGTTTAGTACTAGCCGCAAAAAATCTTTTTTCGTTGCCTTAAATAGACTAATATAAATTATTTTATAGTGAACATCGTAACTTTTTTGTGTTCACTAACTATTTTTATTTCGCTCTAAATAAAAATTAAGCAAAATATATATTATGGCGACTTTTTTTGAATTTTTGGCGTATTTAAGCGATACGGAAGTAATTAAGTTTTTAGGATTTAAAAAAAAATATTTTTAATAATTTAAAAAATATGTATTTCATTGTCAAAAACTTGTAAGCAAAGGCTTTGGCGATTTTTGCGATTTTTGATATTGAATTTGGCGAAAAATGTCAAAATCTATCTGACAACCCTGGTTGGTAGTGCCACTCTGAGAGTAAAATTACAAAGTGAGCGTTATAATCTTAATTAACCAGAGTATGAAAACAAACAAAACATTTCGCAAACGTTTGCAGAATGTACAAATTTTTAAATTGTATTGTACATGAGCAAAACCAAAACAAAAACTTTTCAAGTGTCAAAGAGAGAAAACGAAACAATTGGCTTTCCACTCATCTGCATTATTTAATTTACCGTTACAATCGTACATCTCAGTACAAAACAGATAGAGAAACGTTTTGTTTTGAGTAATTGATTTAGTTCTTGTTTGGTTTTTTAGTGGCATAACAAGAGTAAAATTAAAAAAATAATTATCTGTTGAATTACTTTTTATTTAATTTAATTGGTTTTTTTTAATTACTATGATAGTCAAAAAAAAGCATTAATAAAAACAAAAAAAAACCTAAAAACCTCTCTTTTTATTTCACTTAGTATAGTAGTGAGTTAATCAATTACCAAACGTTTGTCAAACGTTTTTTCTCTGAGTGTTTCAATATTGTTCTTACTCTTTTCTTTTCTAGCTGTGTACGTTTATATTAATGTACAATTTGCGCTCACGAGCAAAAATAATACAAAACAAAATGGCACAATCATTGTCATTGTTTTGGTTTTGTTTTTGTTTTGCTCACTGCAAAGAACAAAACAAAATGAAAGCAAACGTTTCGTTTTGTTTGTTTTCGTACTCTGCAATTAACTCATCAAAATCAACTTTATAATTCTTAAATCAAGCGCAGTTTGAGATTAATTAAATCTTTATTTTACTTTAATCATTCTCATTTTTGGATTGTTTCAAGTACGTATTCGGAATTGAACATGGATAAATTAAGTATTTCGCGATTGAAAATCCGTATTCACCATACTATTAATACCGCTTCGGATTGATTTGAGTACGGATGGATTGATTTTTCTTTTGAGTGTAGTTTACTTCTTAGAAAAATCGCTAAAGAAGATATAAAAAGCTGTAAGATTGAGTGTTCGGTGTTGCTGCGTGCATAAAAATCTAAGGTTAAAAAAAAGTTTACGAAATTGCGGTTCATATAATTTTCAGATATTCAAAATACATTTTTATGAGAAAGTTTCGCAATTATTCCGAATAAAAAGCCTAGAATATTAAACCGCCTTCAATAGTTTATTTTTGCTTAGTAAAAAGTGGATATGGGGGTCACTCTTTTAAATACTTTAATAGCCACGACATTAGCCAGTAAAGTAATAAGGTCGGCTACTACGCATACATATTTCAAAGCTCTTTGTGTAAAGCAAATGAAAAATTCTTCTCACAAATGCATAACGGTATTTTGATGTGTTTTTGTCTGTAGTAAAGAGCAGTATATCTTTCTTGACATTACAAGATCCTAAACCCCTGTACACTTGCATACACTTCGAAGGAAGGCATGGAAGACGTTGTGAAAGTTGCATTAACACTTGAAACATCTAACATCTACTATGAATCAAAAATGCCACCATTTCTAAAAACAACTTCTTTTTTAAATACTTTTTTTCTATAAAAGTGAAAACACTAAAACGTTGTAAAAAAAATATTAAAATATTATAAAAAATAAACGCAAAAAGACTTGCAATTGAGGAAACACTTGAGAAATGGTAACGCTGCTTTCAAAACATATACCGTTTTGTCAGTGATGCCATAATTATAAAATTGTTTATTGACACTTTTAAGTGATGTCCTTTAAATAATTGGAAGATGTTATATGGAATACAATGAGAAAGGAACATCTTGTAAAGATGTTGATTCTTAGCTCTCTGTTTTTTATGGGAAAATTTTCATCATCTTCGCAAATTGATGGTAGATGTCAGTTGTTGACATGTATGAAAAAGCTATAAAAATACCAACCAAGGATAACGTGGGTACGTTAGCAGCAGGGATTTTGTGCCTAATTGGCAACCTATGACGAGCACAAAATTTATAATCTCTAGGTATGGACCCTAGGAATAAGACCTATAATAAGGATGTTCTAGTAACGATGCCATGGGCAAAATGAATTGCAAAAATGTTTACCCTTTAAAGAAAGACTTAGAACGAAACGACTACGATACTAAATGGAATATACGTAATCTCTATCTTTAATATATTTGATCGAAAAGTGGCAAAACTGCAGACGTATGTACCTACAAATGTGGAAATCTTAAGATCCAGTCTGCCAACACTGAGCAAATATGTAAACTTTGTAAAACTCCAGCTTAAAATTAGTTCTAAATGAACATGATTACTCAGGGATTTCTTCCGCTTACATCGGATTAGAACTTTACAAAAATGCGAAGAGTGTGTAGCATAGCAAATTCTTTTGGTTAAACTCTTAAAAATCAAGTTTTAAAATACCCAAACAGAGGTCAGTTCCATTCCAGAAAGGTCACTTCCATGCCAGAAAGACCAGTGTTGCAGACGGTCGAATTTAACTTTTGAAAAAATTACTTTGCCTTTGATTCTTATATTGCTCTACCTTAAAATAAAAAAGGCAATTATTTATTTTGTCGAGAAATGTAAATTTATATCGAGCTTATTTTTGTGTTGATTTGGCGATTAGTTCGTGTTTACATTTACAACGTCACATTTCTGCTTTTGTTTTATTTATTCTGTTGCAATTCTTAACATGTAACATACAAAAAGAACAAAAACAACAATTAAACAGCGAATGAATAATTATTTGGCAAATAAAATTTTGCAAGTAGACACACATGTAATGAATTGAACTCATTCATTTATCAATACTTTCATATCAAGTGGATGATTGACACTTTTTGTTACGTGGTAACAAAATTAATATTTACCAAAAACACAACAATGAAAAATTTTTTTTTATATTTTTTTTTTTGGTATGAGTGTAAACAAAACGCACAACCAGGGTTGTCAGATGTGGCGATTTCTCGCCAAACGTGGCGATTTTCAAACTTATTTGGCGACCTAATTTTTGATTTGGCGACATGGCGATTTTTTGGCGATTTAACAAAAAAGTTGGCGATTTTGTTGGCTATTTTTGATGAGCTATGCATTTGTTTTAAAATTCGTTAAATTCAATACTGAGAAATAATATTATTTTTATTATACTTATACCTAGTATTTTTATGTATGAAATTTGAGGCTTTCATAAGAAGAATGGTCAGTATTTGAAAGTATGTTCAAATGGCTGATGAAGATAATGAATATCTCCGAGAAAATAAAGTGCTTTTGAAAGAATCAATCAATAGAATTAAACATAAATGTATTTAAAGTCTATGAAAATTTTTTCATTATATGTATGTGGTAATTTGTTATCACAGATACAATACGTTGTTGTTAGTGATATTTTTATGAAATCTTACATACCTTTGGACATTTTTGAAACACAATGAAAAAATTATCGTTAGTTAATTGGAAAGATAAACAAGTTTATGCCAAAACGTTAAAGCTGAAACGGTAAGGAAGGTACGTACAATTTTAAGGAACTTACTTTGACTGTTCTTTATATGCTGGTAATTATTATTAGCAATGCCTGTGTTTCAGCTATGAACTTTACTAAAACTCGCCTTCGAAGTAGAATACATTACGAACTTCTAAACGCGTTATTAGGTGTTACAAGTTGCACTTTTTTTATACCATCGTTGAATAAATGCAATACCCTTACAATGTATTCCAAAAAAGCAGACAAATAAGATACATAAAAAAGCTGCAACTACATATATAAAAATGTAAAGGTTGGTTAAATTTTAAGGGCCGATGTTGAATGTGAACCACACTTAAACGTCAAGTTTTTTTCTGCACTTCATTTGATATTTCTCAATTTCAGACTAACTCAATTTGAACCATGGAAAGATATACAATCGAGCAACGCGTTAAAGTTATTTAGGCTTATTATGAAAATGGGCGTTCATATCAAAATGCATTTCGTGCACTTCGTGATTCAGTGATTCAGTCAATAAGCAGAATTGCCTCATTTGGGCGAATGACAATCCAAGAGTGATTGTCGAAAAACCAATGCACCCACAAAGAGTGACTGTTTGGTGCGGTTAATGTGCTGGCGGCATCATCCGGCCGTATTTTTTCCAAAATAAGGCCGGTCAGGCAGTTAATGTGGATGGTGTTCGCTATCTTGAGATGATTACGAACTTTTTATGGCCCGAATTGGAAGATATGGATGTGGCCGATTTGGGGTGTCAACAGGACGGTGCCACGTGCCACACCGCTAACTAAACAAGCGCTCTTTTGCGCCGACAAAGTCAATAGCCGTGTTATCTCACGTGGTGGCGATGTCAGTTGGCCACCAAGAATTTGACACGGTTGGAATTCTTTCTTTGGGGTTATTTAAAAAAAAGGTATACGTCAAAAAGCCAGCAACAATTCAAGAGCTAAAGGATGAGATAGAACCTCAATTATATTTTTTAATACTAGCTGCAAAAAATCGTTTTTTGTTGCTGCTTTAAACTATTTTACAGTAAACATCGTACCATTTTTGTGTTCACTAGCTATTTTTACTTTTTTCTAAATAAAAATTAAGCAAAATATATATGATGGCGACTTTTTTTGAATTTTTGGCGTATTTTAGCGATGCGGAACAAATTAATTTTTTAAGGATTTATAAAAAATATTTTTAATAAATTAAAAAATATGTATTTTACTGCCAAAAACTTGAAATTAAAGGCTTTGGCGATTTTGGCGATTTTTGACATTGAATTTGGCGAAAAAGGTCAAAATCAATCTGACAACCCTGCGCACAACGTGTGTCAACGCATTTTTAAAAACCAATTCGAAACCCCCCAAAACTAGGGTTGCCAGAAATCAACATTCGAATAACAGGACAATGTTAAAAGTTGAACTGGATTTAGAATAAAAAAACTGTTCAAATCAACAAAAAAAAAAAAAAAAGTAAGAAAGTATAGTCGGTCAAGCCCGACCATATGATACCCTACACCACAGTATTAAAAAAAACACATCATGCTTATGTGTCCATATTAATATGGATTTATCTATGTATATAAACTTCATTAAAATGGGTTTGAAACTTTGTGAGAGGCAGAAATTGCCCCCTACCTCCCCTTGTGGTCCTATTTTTGAAAAACTGTATAGCTTATGTGTCCATATAGATATGGATCTATCTATGTTTTAAATTTCATTAAAATCGGTTTGAGAAGCAAACATTGCCCCTATCTGCCCTCGTGGCCCTATTTTCTTAAAAATGCATAGCTTATGTGTCCGTACAAATATTGTTTGATGGTTTCTGAGAGGAAGAAATTTCCCCCTCTCTTCACTCATGGTCCTACGATTCGGCCCATTTTCAATAGGCTTGGTCCTTGTGCCAATAAGAACCTATGACCTAAATTTTATCAAATTATCTTCAAAAGTGCGACCTGTATTTTGCCCACAAGGTTATATGGACAGCCAGCTTGCCAGCCTGCCAGCCAGCCGGACGGACATCGTAAGTTCGACTCAGAATGTAATTCTAAGTCGATCGGTATACTTTAAAGTTGGTCTAGGACCAATATTTAAAGGCGTTACACACATCAGCACAAATGCATAATACCCTCTCCACTATTGTGGTGTGGGTATAAAAATTTATACGATAGTTTAAATAACATGCCTGTTCATCAATTTCGAACGTTAACGTTCGCATAAAAAATTTAATTTAAAACAAAAACAAATTTTCGAATATTCTTCTTATACGTTCTAAATCGTGAAGCGGCTCATACACTTGCAATAAAATTGTTCAATTTTACGTAGTGTAAAATTATTTCGCCAATGTGTATGTGGCCAATATATAGGCAAAAAGAGCTTTGATTTCTATTGCACAATGAAAAGAAAGTGAAATGTGTTGGCAACATTATACAATACTATTTATGTTATTCTTATAGTTTACGTTCACCTTTTTATTGAATGAAAGTGGAGCAATATTTAAATTGAAACCATTGTGCGACTTATTGCATGATATAGGATAAAATGGAAAAAAATATGGCGAATAGCATATACAATAATATTGCATGTGTATGGGCCGCTTTAAACAGGCAGTAAGAATTTTACAAAAAAATAAAAAAAAAAACATTAACAACAAGTAATTAACACTCAGTCTTATGTCATTATAAAAGTTTCTTCACCTAAAATCCAAAAAGCCATGAGTAACAAAAAAATTAAAAATCGACGTTTTGATTGGTTATGATGTATTTTGGTTAATAACATCATGATCAATCAAAAATGACGGCCTATTTTTAATTTAATAATTTAAGATAATAGCAGATGACCCTCGCTGCCAGTGCTAATTTGTTTTCCCCAATATTAATCTAATATTTTACTATAAGTCTTTTATCAAAAATAAATATGTACCCTGCAATTTTTATTGGACCACTTGATCACCGATAAAATGGACCTGTTGTAGGTCCAATGTAATGCAATTTTTAACCATGTCATTGTTAAACAAGTTAGAGTGTAATCAGCTATACCGAATCTTTGATACCCTCCACCGACCGTTCGAATATTTCAGGTGTGGGATCTACATATATGATATTTCCAGTTTTTATTCTTGACAAAAACACTTGAAATTCATTGTTGATGGGATAAGCTATTCCTATGCATTTCACTGGTTGCTTAGGCCAGATCATCATAAAGAACAATGAATTTCAAGTGTTTTTGTCAATAATAAAAACTGGGAATTAAGCACGAATAACAAAATCTTTTGAAATTGAAATTTTGTATTCCCAAAAATTGAAATTACTTTTTGATATATGATATTTATTTATTATTAATTTATCTATACAAAAACAGACGTCAGTATTAAAATTGGTTGCGATTTAGACCTACATATATAAAATTATTGACCGACAATCAGAAACTTGTATGCGTTTATTTTTAGAAATTTGAACTAGCTTGAGAAAAATATCATGATTCATAACAATTTAAGCCGAACTTAAATGATTTTCACAAGGGGAATTTATATTCGAGCCATGGTACATAATGGACCAATCATCCTAAAATTCTGTAAGCTGATCTCTGGTATTAAAAAACAATTTGAATAAATTTCAATACAGCGGTGATATTAGTTTAAGCGTTTACAGTGAATTTCAGAAGGCTGCTTAATATGGGATCTAAGGTTAATTAAGGACCGTATATCACAAAATAGCATGACATTTTTTTTTGTCCATATGAAGCTAAGTTGGAAGTTATTTTACCGCAATATTTATATCTACACAGATGAAATGGTCTCTATAACCATACCAGTGAGTGACGATTTAATACCAATTGCATCGCATTGTTAAAGAACCTTCTTCAAGAGTTCCAAATGAAGTGTGTTTTCAAGTATCTCAAGGATAAGTACTCCTTCTTATCTATGTGTGCAAATAAAAACAATTCTTGAATTCAAATATTATTTCACCACCTGTTATTTGACATTAAATTTATTTGTTTCCTACTTAAAAGTGACTCTTAAAAGTTTGCAGTAGATGAAGAAGGAATACATAAAAGAAGCGAATCCTCCTATAGAGCTAGGAATTTTGGTCCAGAGATTCCAAGTAAATGAGTTCGATAAGCATTTAGACTCTAAACTCTAAGAGTTAAACATTTCATAGCACAATTGTGCTAAAGCAATCACACGTATACTCTTACGCTCTTGTATTCAGTTTAGATGTTGATGGCTACACATGTGCGGATGCTTATGAATTTTTTTTCAGCTTTTTTCTTGTTTTTACAGTAATCGTTTGCCAGCGAACATTTTGAAGTCAGAATGATATGTGAAAAATATTCATGATAAATAATGCATTTGGTAACATGCAATGTCTGCTATGTTACCAAATGTTTAAAGAAAATAGGGAATATGTTACTAAAAGACATTACGATTCTTTTCATAGTGACATGAAAAGTTTCGAAGGTAAGAAAAGAAAGGACCATTTAGATATGGTAAAAAACATTTATATAGAAAAAACTAAAGAATGGCTACTTGCAGTTGATGAAAACAAAGCAAGGGCGGAAAAAAAAAATTTGAAGTATCAAGCTTAATAAGCTTAGATATTGTTAGGCATGGTAGGCCATTCACTGATGGGATATTTTTTAAAAACTTATTAGAAAAAGTTTTTGAAAAACTTAATTATAATAGTAAGTTTATAAAATCTCTTCCATTGTCGGCCCCAAGTGTAGTACGACGTATTGATCATATAGGAAACTCGGTAAAATTCGGTATTTGGGAAAAAATAAGTAATTGTGAATATGTTTCTTTTTGTTTAGATGAAAGCACAGATATAAATGATCTTTGCCAATTGGTATTATGTATTCGCTGCGTGGATAGCAACTACGAGGTTTTTGAGACAATGTATTCTCTAGAAACGTTTCATGGAAATGTAACAGGCAAGCTTTTATATGAAGTAGTCAGTGAAAAGCTTTTTGATGTTATAGATACAAAGAAAATTGTTGGAGTCTGTACAGATGGGGCAAACGTAATGACCGGAAAACATGAAGGCTTCATAGGTCATCTAAAAAAAAACCAAATATCAGTTTTGAGCTTTCACTGCATTATTCACCAGGCCGCTCTTGCATCAAAATTTTTATCCAATCATGCCAGTATGAAGACTGCAGAGTCTATAATTAATAAAATAAGAGGAGGGCATCATGCACTTACTCACAGAAAATTTGTTAGTTTTTTAAAAAGCAAAAACAGCGCATACAATGACCTAAAAATGTTTACTGACGTCCGCTGGCTTAGCCGTGGTGATTGTCTAAATAGATTATTTAATTTGAGGAAAGAAGTGCTGCAGTTCTTAGAAACAGAAAATATAGCAGACTGGGCAATACAGGCTTTAAAAGATAACAAATTTATTTAAGATTTAGCATTTTTAGCCGACACAACAACTTTTCTAAATGAGTTTAATTTAAAACTGCAAGGAAAAGAAAAAAACTTGTGTGATCTCTCTAAAATTCTATTTAATTTTAAAACAAAATTATTTTTACTCATCTCTGAAGTTCAAGCTGGTGACTTTTCTAGTTTTCCAAAAACTTCTCTAATATATATCAAAAAGGACAATGGCACAACATTTGAATATGCAGCAGTACTTGAAACAATTTTTTATAACTTTCAGGACAGATTTGTAGATTTTGAAAATATACAGCAATTTACTGATCTTTTTGAAAACCCTTTTAACTGCGATATAACCAAGTATGAGTTTGATATACAATCAGAACTGATAATATTACGAAGTGAAATAAATGCTCCGGAGGTTAATAATATATTAGATTTTTGGAAAAACTTGGATAAAATATCATACCCCCAAATTACAAAAAATGCCTTAAAATATTTGTCATTATTTCCCTCTACTTACCTCTGTGAGCAAATTTTTTCAGACTTCAAATTTATTTGTACAAAACCGCGAAATAAGTTAAGCTCGGCAAACTTAAAAAATATTTTGTTAATAAGAAACTGCCATAAAAGCATAAATATAGATAACTTTATCGTATAGGTTAGTGGTAAAATTAAAAACTCTTTTGAAAGAGATGAATCATAAGAAAGCATAAAACTGATATTTGCTTTTTTAGATGACTATTATAACATATTTATGCAATTTATATATAAAAATAGGTATCTGTTTAATTGGCAAAGGGTAAAATATTTCTTAAATAAATTATATTTGAAATGCTTTACTTTGTGTTTGTTGGGTAATTCTCTCACTAATACAACCTCATTTTTAGTTTTGTTTAACTCTGATTTAGAGTCTGATGAATTTGGTTCTTTAGTAAATAAAATGGCATAATTACAATTTTGGATTTTACTTTTCCTCATTTATATCCAATTAATAATGGAAATACATATGTTAGACCTAAGTAAATATAAGTATTTATGGAGTTGTAAGTATTATATTATCATTGCGCTTTCCTTTTTTAATACATATACATTGGGCCTACAACCAAATTTTTGACATAGTACCACGGTGTGGCCACTAATGTTTTAGTAATGAAAACACCTGTCTCCCGTCGTTTTGCGAAAAAAAACCTCACGCAGGGTAGCAAATTTCTAAAACCTTTCAAGAAATTTTTCTTAGAAAAATTTTTTATTATTTATTTTTTTTTTTTTAGTTATACAATATTCATGTATTATTTATTCTATATTTACATAGTAGTTTTAAATTTATATACTATTGGATGAAATAAACTTAAAGTTTTATGTTCGCAAGTATTTAACCAGTGGATAAATATCTTGTACAACTTTTATTGCTCTCTCTGCACATATATTCTTCTTGTGATTTCTTTTAATTTTGCATGAATTTTGGTTGGAAATGTTGTATTTTTGAATACTCCTTTAAAAGATAATTATCTAGGCATTTAGTGATGGTACAATCTATGAAATTCGGATTATTGCTTATATTTTTTATGGCTTTAAGCATAAGGTATTTTACTCAGGTTTTTACATATAACGAATTTTGAACCGCGATGAATTGTAAACCGTAGGAAAATTTTTAAATTTAAAAATTAAAGAAATTATTTTTTAACTGAACAAATGTATATGACATGGTTATTCCAGGCCATCTGGCAACTCCACCCAAAACCAAATGCCATCGTATACATAGAGCGGTATTTACGTACGTCTGTATCGGTTTGTCTGCACTACCCTGCAAATAATAGGACCAGTCCAAACACGCGTGTAAAGAGTAGTCCACAAGGGACCAGGACTAGTCCACAAGTAACCCAAACGTATGGAAAAAACCTGGTCTATTTAACATTACGATGTCCTAGGAGAGGACCATATAACCCACCTTTGGACCACTAAGGAGTAGTTTTAAAACTACTCCATGGTATATAACCCACCTTTGGACCAGTAAGGAGTAGTTTTAAAACTACTCCATGGTATACTCAAGAGGATTAGTTTTGAAGTCGTTTAAACACGAAAGCATGTCGTTAAAAAACGAAGACATGTCGTCTCACTACAAACACTTTTTAACAATGGCATGGTCCATGCTTGCATTACATCGGACTAGTCCATGGAGTAGTCCATTTTATCAAAATGGGTCAGGTGGTCCAATTTTATTTGCAGGGTAATTTTGTATGGATGAATGTGTGGGTGCGTTAACAATTTAGGTTTGTTTTTGTTTTTTTCAATTGCTGCGAAGGTTAAACATTTTATTTTTACCGGTAAATTGACAACAATTACAGAAACAGTATTATTGACTTTGACAGGTGGTAATTGATAAGTGGGGGTCATTTCTCATTTATTTAGCATACGAAATTGTTAAAATTTTTTTCAGGTTTTGTTTGCTAAACGCAGAAGTAACGGGTTACACATTTTTCGGTTTCAAAAGTAGAGTTAAAAAGAACACACATACGGCTATGCTATCGATAAAACTTTTATTTCGTTAAAATGCTTAAAACTTGCCAATACGTACGAAACCATTGTCATTTAATTGATCACCTCCAGATTGGTTACAGCAGTCGATTAGTTTAAGCTAGTTTGCTGATACTTTTTTCCACATTTCGGGCAATATCTCTGCGATAATTTGACAAATGTAGGTTTTAAATGCTCCAACCTTAGGGGATTATCCTCGTCGACACGGAGTTTGATGAAGCTCCACGAAAAAGTCTAACGGTGTCGAAACGCATGGTCTTGGAGGCCAATTGACGTCGCCAAAACTGAAATTAAGCGTTCTGGAAATCAAAATCGGTGGGGTTGTGTGGCTCCTGGTACCGTCTTGTTTAAGCCACATATATTACAGTTCAAAATCTTTAATTGCAGTCCATTAAAACTCGGTTATATTACGGACATAGTCCTCTAAATTGTCCATAACGGGTTTTCAAGCATCATTTTACAACAAATATGGCCCAATGATACCTCCAGACCATAAAGCGTACCAAACAGCCACTTTTTCTGTTGATAGTTTTACCTGTTGACATAATTACCGAGTGAGAACTGAGCGTCAACGCTCAAGAAAATGTTGTTCGAAAAATCAGCATTGAAAGCTTGTTGCTCTAGCAGCCAATCATTATATTTATGGGGCTGTTAATGGAGATCAAGTTACGAAGGTAAATACAAAATACGGTTTAATGGGCTGTATGAAAGGCATAATTGCTGTGAATGCCGTTGAATCGACAAATTCGGATTATCCGCCAGACCTTCACTAGTAAAAGCGAAATTTTTGAGAGTGCATACATTGCAATGATGCACAGGCCTGACCACATCTGTCATGATTCTAGTCTCTTTAAATTGCTTTATAATCTAGTGAATACGACTAGTAATACGACCATAATCAACCCGTTATGCTTGAAAAGTGGCCACGTTTTAACCAAGACTTTTGTAGTTGTAAGAAGTTTTAAATAATTTTTCGACTTCTTCGGTTGTTGAACGCTCCATATCAAGGCGAATTCATGTAAACGGTGGTGTCGATACTACAACAAGTAACAACACCAAAAACACAACAATGTATTTTTTTGTTGCTTTCGTTGATCGATATGTCAAAAACACAAGCAACTTTTGACATTTCTCTCTCTGATTAAGAAAAAAAAGTAGCACAGCTGTGCTTTCAACGCCACCTGAAAAATTAATTCGCCTTGATCCATATCGTATATGGCAAACCTTTTACTAAATAAATGACACTTCAGTTGACAGATATTTAACAGCTGACACAGCCTTGCCAGACCGGCGATTTTGAAACGACTAAGTCGATAATCCTGTATAATTGACAAACATTTTTCTACGCTTTAAAGAGAATTTTCGTAAAAGTGAACATACATCTCTGCGATTAAAAAAAATTTTAATTTTAACATTTATGTGCTCGGGATTGTAAACTTAAGTCGGCGATCGGAAGCCTACATTTGTAGCAAATATGTACATATTTGTATGGAAATGCGCAAGCACCAGCACACAAACGTGAACAAGAAAGCAAAAGGCAAAAAAAAAAAAAATAAATGACATGTTTGACATGCCGCATTAAAAAAAAAAATTGAGTTAAATAGAAAGTGGTGTGAATTTTCATACATTTTATATGGTGTCTACATATGTAGACTACCGGCCAGGAAGTAATCATTTGTAAAAGTAGGGTCTGGGGGGAGCGGTAAATTATTTCTTTAGCGTGTTAGTGACGAAAACTGCTTAGAATGGATTTTTAGGAAGCTACAGAAAATTGAGGACCCTGCTGTTGTGGAAATTACTTTATTTTTTTTTTTTTTTGCAAAATGCTACAAATGTAGACTACCGAGCACATAAAGGTTAAGCAGACACAATTTGCTTCGACCAAAACTATGATAAAAAATTAGTGAATAAAAACTGTCAAATGTTTTAGAGAAGTTATGCAGGGGAAAGAAGCAACAGGTTTAGCGCAACATTTAATCACAAACACACATACAGCTGACTTCGAGAATGTTCAAATCTTAGAATTTGAAAAGTTATAAAGAAAAAGATATATAAAAGAATGCTTGCATATTCAAAAAAACATTACGAAAACAATGAATGCAAAGGAAGACACCAATAATATTAATGCCAGCTACATAGTTGCCATAAATAAAGAAATTAATAAAATTAAAATTTAAAAAAGTTGAATTTTTATTTAAAAATATTAAAAAAATAAACATAAAAAAATCCTATTAATGTAAATAACATAAAACATTGTAAGTAATATATGCTTTTAAAAATGTTTTCTGTTTTATTAATGTTTGTATTTAATAAATAGACTACCCCTGAAGATGTCGGCAAATACCGACGAAACGTTAGGAAAATTGTAATTAAAAATGTTGTTTTAATTACAAAGAATTTTTAGGCCTTATTAGCTTAAAAACAACAAAATCTATAAAAAAAAAACTATTTCTGTTTGAGGCAGATTTAAAGTTTATTTATTATTTATTTATTTATTAAATAAACATAAATAAAAAAAATGCAGGCGTTCTCAAATGGTAATTCTGTTTTGTTGTAGTCTCCAGATAAGGAAAATAGAATAAAAAGCCCACTCCTGCAATATTCTAGCCATCGGTGGACGATTTCAAAGATTCGGCACTGCCGAATATTGCACTCCTACTTGTTTTTAAAAAAAATTGTTTAAGAGATGTATCCTTTTAAATTTCATTTTTATATGAATTGCAATTGCTCACGTTTTTGGTAAATACCGGTAAGTACAAACGTGAAATAATTAAGACAAGTATAAACATTTAGGTAAATATCAAGTCATAAGTTGCTTTATACTTCAGCAACTAAAATAAACGATATATAAAGATTATAAAAAAAAAACAAAACTTGTTCGTAGGTTTAAAAGCATTCATTTTCACAAAATCCAAGCCATGTCAGACAAAAAAAAAGATCGCCAGTACGTCATTAAAGCAACGACCTTCACAAAAATTCGCACTGTAATTTTCTCAAATAAAATATAAACGATTTGTTTATGTGTTTTTATTTTAATAAAGTTTACAAAAATTCGTTAAACACCTGTGCTACGTTAACCTAAATATGAATACAAAATACCAAACTAAATACTTTGATAACCTTCAGTATAAATCTTTGATTTGCACTTTAAAATATTAATAGAATTATAAATTCGCCTGTTACGATTTTATTTGCTTGGTTTTTTTATATTTTTAATAAAATACTCTACAATATTTAAGCTAAATAAATGGTCAGTTTTTGACTTCATACTTATATATAATTCACTGTTAAGTTCTTTTTAAATACGAAAGCGAGTTTATACGTTTTTTTTTTTAATTTTTTTATATCCCCCACCACAATTAGTTGTGAAGAGGGTATACTAAGTTTGCCATTCCGTGTGAAACTTTTTTATTATTCATCTCAGACCCCATAAAGTATGTATATTCTGGATCCTTGAGTAATTCTAAGTCGATTTAGCCATGTCCGTCTGTCTATCCGTCTGTTGAAAACACGATCACTTTCGAAAAACTCAAAAGAAAAAAAACAAACTTGGTGTCAAATTGCTTGCAGTTATCCTAAGCAGTTTGGGATTGAAATCCAGCAAAATCGGTTCAGTAGGACCAGAGCTATGAATCAAAATGTGGAACCACCACCTAAAAAAATTGATAATTTTGTTAGAAAAACTAACATAAATGGTAGAAAAATAAACAGAATGATATAAGATTTCGCCAAAATTCCTTCAATGTGACTAGAAAATACACTGTAAAGTTTTGTGAAGATCGGTCTAGAACTTACCCTAGACCCCATATAAACCCTACTCTCGGAAAACAGTTTAGTACGCCTAAAACCGTATAAAATAATGCTATCATAACAAAATTTGGTACATCGCAGTATTTTAAAACTTGAAATGACACTGTGAAATTTTGTGAAGATCGGTCCGTAATTTATCCTAGGCCACATAAAAACCCATCTCCCGGAAAACAGTTTATTATGCCTAAAACCATAATTAATAATGCTATCATAACAAATTTTGGCACGTCTCAGTTTTATAGGACTAGAAATGACACTGTAAAGGTTCGTGAAGATCGGTCCATAATTTACTGTGGGCCCCACATAAAGCCCACTCTGGTTAAATAATAAAATACGCCTTAAACCGTAGCAGATATAAAATTGCGGTAACCTTTTTTCCAGCCAGAAAAAATGTTATGCAATTTTGTGATATACGGACCACAATTTAAATTCACTGCAAACGATAAAACTATTGAAATTTATGTTTTTTAATACCAGAATCACTCTGCAGAATTTTGGGATGATTGGTTCATAGCTTACGATGGCTCCAATATAAATTGTCATCCTGAAAATCATTTAAGTTCGGCTTAAACTGTTACGAATCATGATATTTTACTCAAGGTAGTTAAAATTGCTATAAAAGAAACAAAAAAGTTTCTGATTGTCGGTCAACAATTAAATACACGTTTAAACCGCAACCAATTTTAATGCTGATGTCTGTTTTTATAAAGATTATAATAATAAATAGACATCATACTTATTTAACTCCTAAAACATTGGAACTGTCGGTGGAGGGTATCAAAGATTCGGCAAAGCCGAATATAGGAGCAAAATCAGGCTACGCGAAATAAAATGAAAGTGTGCATATTTTAACATGAGCGGCGTTGCGAATGGTAAGTTAGTTATTTATGATTCTTCACCAGACAAACAAGTTAAAATTGTGAGGTTTAAAACGACTGCATGTGGTAAATGTCTTAATCCCCAAAATTGTAACTACCCAGTAAAAACTTCGCCTACTTTTTTAAAATTAATAACTTCTTTTGCTCATTATTTAGTGGCTTTCTGCTAAATCTGTGGTTTTCATGGGCAACCACGTATGTCTTTAAGTCGAAAAACCATTATAGATCAAACTATGGACGGGATATTGCACCTTTTGAACTTTGTAATTGAGTCAAAAAATCGGAATGGGTCCATCTGTTTTCATATATTTTTAGAACCGTGTTATGAGCACTTAAAATTAAGCGATATGGCATCAACATTTCAAAATCGAAAAAATTTACTTGCGCGGTTTCCCATGAAAACCACAGATACACCTACTGTAACTAGTTATTTTTCATATGTATGTAGGTTAAATATAATGAGTTACATTTAAATGCGTTAACTTTCATTGATTCTTTCAGTAGAATTGTAAGTAGTCTTTTTTTATTATCACACAATATATTATTTTGTACGCGAAGTTATTACTGGGGAAAAAGAATTTTTAAACCAACGTTTCATTACCAAAAAGTACATCAAATAAAAATTTTGAGCTAATACACTGTTGCTGAACAAGTCCGATATAATGTTATAGCTGTACTTTAAAGCTCATTGGGTTTTAAGGCTGTAGGAAATATCGCCCAAAGAAAAATCGCCAAAAAAAAAAAAAATGAAAAATCGCCCAAAAAAATTGCATGTAAAATTGGGCCTGATTTCATATGAAAAATGGCCCAAAATTTTTGGGCCATTTATCGTTATTGTTGGGTGATTTTTCGTTCTTTAAATGTTGTATGAAAAATGGCCCAAAAAAAATGGGCTATTTTTAAAATTCTACCATAATCTTGCATAGCAGAAAAAACCATGTTTTATTATGGTTGCAAACAACAAAACTATTTTTCAAGAAACTAATTTAACCATTATATGGTTGTCGGCGACAATGATTTGGTTAAATTAAACATAATATCGGTAGAATTTTTTTAAAAATGGTTTTGTAGCTTTTTCTCTGGGACACTTTTAAAGTGTCATAATGTCCATCGAAGACGAGGACGAGGACGTTATGACACTTTGCAACGTCCGCAACTTAACTTATAATCAAAAATGTGTAAATTTTTTTTTAAAATACCGTTAAAATTTGAAGTGATTTTTTTAAAGATACTTATTTAACCATAATATGGTTGTCGGTGACAATGATTTGGTTAAATTAAACATAATATGGATAAAATATTTTTATAGCTTTTACTCCGGGCTTATATATTAAATATATATATCCAAAATAAGGATTTTCTCTTCTATGGTATAACAAATACTGGCTTCGCTAACTAAAGCTTCTCTGTATCGCCGGCCTTCGGCCGGGCGCAAGGATTTTCTCCTCTATGGTATAACAAAGACCGGCTTCGCTAACTAAAGCTTCTCTGTATAGCCAGCCTTCGGCCGGGCGCAAGGATTTTCTCCTCTATGGTATAACAAACACCGGCTTCGCTAACTAAAGCTTCTCTGCGTAGTCGGCCTTGTTCGGAAACAAGGCAGTTTTTCGAAGCTTTACTTAGCGAAACCGGTTTTTGTTAGACCATAAAGGAGAAAATCCTTGCGCCCGGCCGAAGGCCGGCTATACAGAGAAGCTTTAGTTAGCGAAGCCGGTCTTTGTTATACCATAGAGGAGAAAATCCTTGCGCCCGGCCGAAGGCCGGCTATACAGAGAAGCTTTAGTTAGCGAAGCCAGTATTTGTTATACCATAGAAGATGAAATCCTTATTTAGGATATACATATTTAATATATAAACCCGGAGTAAAAGCTATAAAAATATTTTATCCATATTATGTTTAATTTAACCAAATCATTGTCACCGACAACCATATTATGGTTAAATAAGTATCTTTAAAAAAATCACTTGAAATTTTAACGGTATTTTAAAAAAAAATTTACACATTTTTGATTATAAGTTAAGTTGCGGACGTTGCAGTGTCATAACGTCCTCGTCCTCGTCTTCGATGGACATTATGACACTTTAAAAGTGTCCAAGGACACTACGACACTGGACGTTATGACATGTCACCTAAATTTATATGAATAATAAACACTTTTTTGCAAATTTAGTAATTTTTCTTTTTTTTTTTTTTTTGGGAAAAAATTCGTTTTTGCTTTTTGGGTAATTTTTCATATTCTTTTTGGGCCCTTTTTCGTTTTTTTTGGGCAAAATTTCATATTTACCTTTTTGGGTCATTTTTCATGTTCGCTTGGGCGATTCTTCATTTGGGCGATTTTTCATTTTTTTTTTTTTGCCATTTTTCTTTGGGCGATATTTCCTACAGCCGGTTTTTAATAGAATATAATATTTAATGAAATTCCTTGTAATATATTTGAAGAGCTGTATTAAATATAGAAAAATTAAAAAAAATGTTTTTTCCACCGGCTCCATAGTTTTAAAAATAATGTTTTTAGTCTCCAAAAAAAACTAAAAGCAATAACAAATATTTTATTTAAGTATATTGACCAAAGTACGAGTCTATAACACTTAAACCAGGTTTATAACTAAGTCAAGGTTAAAGCCTTTCAACTTTGAGTTTTTGTTAAAAACAAATAAAACATGTTTTCTTATCCGCACTAAAAACTATAAAAGAACTTGTTAAAAGAGAAGCAAATCACAGGTTTTTTTTATTAATTTCTTAAAATTATTGTTATTATTTGGTTTTAACACCGTTTTTAAAATAAGACACTTTTGTTTTTGTAAAAAATGTATCTCTTCAATACCGTTTTTGTGTTAAGCCCAACAATTCACGCACGTTTACTTCTAAATATGAAACAGAACTAAAATTTTTAAGTAGTCTACAGTTTCCAAAACTCTTGTGCACATGCGCTTTAAAGCGCAAAAACAATATTTGTAGACTAAAAAACACACACACAAAATACCTAAAGAAAAAATTATTACAACCAGCTAGAAAAAGCCAATAAAACTATCTTAAAAATGAACTCAATATAGGTAGTACCGTGATACAAAGTACACAGCAGACAGACACACAATAAACAACCTCAACGATTGTAGAGACTTCCACCAAAGTGGAGACTTTTTTGTATTGAATTCAAAATAAACACTCTCCACATACAGCCAACCTGACAGACCAACAAGTTATTTTGGCTCTTTTTTAATGCTTCTTATTTAATATTTTTTTTTTATTTATATTGTTTTGTTATTGTTTTTGCTATTACCAAATTGTTGTGTTTGGTTTAAATGAATGAACTCAGCACACAGAGCACTATTAAACCAACAAGTATTCGCATGTGGTAGTTTAACTCGCAAGTAACCAATTCAACGAAGTAAAACCAAAAGTTGCTGTAGGTCAGTTTATTTGGTAGAGTAGAGTAGAGTGGAAAAGTTGCTCATTTACTCTACAGACTGACTGACTGACTGCCTGAATTCAGTATGAAATGCATAATCCGTAAAAAATTGTGCTAATAAGTTAACATACCCAACCCAGCTTGTGCTTGCTGTCTGTTGACTATGTGCACGATGATAATTTTAAACTTGCATTGATTCGTTTTTCATGTCTGTATCTCTCTGAATGCATCTTTAAATATTGCATAATATGTTTAAGTATTATATTGCAATATGATGACATTTTGTTATAGAATTACTCGTAAATATAATGATGATGACTTATTGCATAAGTCTTAAGGCAGTATCACAGTATAACAAAAGTCTGAAATATTTTTGAGGAAAATGAAACCCTGACATGGTAAGTTATTATTGGTCTTTGAAGATTTTCAAACAATTATAAGATCAGGGAAGCATTTTCATCAAAATTATTAAGACTTGTATTGTAGTGTGAAGAGGCCTTAAGTAACAATTGTATAAAGATAAAAAATTAAACGTTATATTTTCGAAGTAATCCAAAAATAGCCAGAAACTGGAGTTTTTCGTAATGTTTAACCACATACTCGTCACCGGAAACCATAGTATGGTTAAATTAGCCCTCCATCAAGAAGCCGCAATCATATTATCGTTGCTTCCGAGCATCTAATGGTCAATTATAACAAAAATATGTTAAACAATTATAATAGCATGGTTGATTTTCAACCAAAGCCTGTTGCCCTTGGAAAAGAGGAAAGTACTATTGCTAATTTAAAAACAAATTTTTGTCATATTTAACCATAACATGTTTAGAGCCAACCATAATATGGTTGTGACTTCCTGGTGGAGGACTAATTTAACCAATATATGCTTGGCAGCGACAATAATATGGTTAAATTAACCATAATATGTTTAAAAAATGTCGTTAAAAATAGTTTTGTTGGAGGTGACCATCAAACATAATGTTTTATCTGTGCGTGTAGTTATTTCTAAGGCAGATAATTAAGCATTTTGGAAATTTAATACACAAATTACAATGGGATAGCGACTAAGGATTACGAAAACTATATAGAACTTGTGATGCAATCAAAATTGTATTCTAACCTAATAAACCGAGCAATATGTGCATAAATCTTTACACAATGTCCAGACTATCCATTTTTATATGTGTGCCAGAGAACGGCTTTGTGCAATTGCAAAAAAATCGCATTAAATGAACAGCAACAAATACACTCACTTGCGGTCATACAATCAAACTTGCGCAACCGCAAATATTCGCTGCTGGTTTGCAGTCATTCAAATAATGCACATAATGCTTTGTTATTTATACAATCGTTAGCTTTGTTTTTTATTAAAGATGTTTGTGTGTTCGGTGCGACAATGATTGTTTTGGTAAAGAAAAAAAAAAAAAAAAGAAACAAAAAGCCAGATATCAAGCAATTATTACTCATGAAGACATTCAGCAGTTACTATGTAGTACAAGAAAAAAAAAATTATATGAAACTAAACGCACATACTGATGTATGTAGGTTCAAACAATTTCCATAGAAACCTACTTTTTTCATCTTAAAAAGTACAGTAGTTCTGTATGTAGGTACAATGTATTCTTGTTATTGTTGTTTTTATTGTTGTTAATTTTAACAAAGCGTCTCATCGAGTGGTTTGTTGTTGTTATTGTTGTTAATGTTAACAAAGCGTCTCATCGAGTAGACAATGACTACTTGAATGCAAAAGTATAAGAATTTGTTCCTTTTCAATTTACACAGTTGTGTTATATTGCGTGCGCGACAAAAATACAAACAAAGCATTTTCAATAAAAAACAAATACATGCAAAAATCAAACGTGCAGAATCGATGTAAAAATTACCAACGTTGAACTTTGTTTTACAAGTAAAGAGTGAATGTTAATTTGAGCGTATGAATAAATCAAGAAAAATAGTGATTTTGCAGTTCTCTGATGTGTACAAGAACAAAACGTTGGCAGATTTACCAACATACATTTGTTTTTGTACTTTGATGTGGAGAAAACTTTAGGAAACCAATATAAAAAGCAACAATAACACTCAAGGTGCCTTTTGTTTGTATCACAATACTGTGATGTTTACTATCCAAATTCAAATTGTTTGTTTTTTGAACTAGGCGATGGCTGGTCAGGACGTTCTGTTAGCCCGTTGTGCACTGAACGAATTTTCTTCGCAATACCAATGAATTTTGAAATTAATTACATGAAAAATTGCATTAAAAAGGAACCTATGCAGCGCTTCGTTGGATCAATGAAACCTGTTTCATTAAAATATATTTAATGAAACATTACATTAGGTCTATGAATATTATTCATTGGATGAATACTTTCAATAAAGTAAAAAAAAAAATTTTTTTATTTTTTCTTATTTTATTTTTTTTCTCTGTCTCTGGCGGGAATCGATCGCGCAACCTCGGTGCTGATAGACTAGCTCACTACCAACTAGCCTACCGGGGCAGTGTAGTTTTTAAATAAAAAAAACTGTGTTTTTTACTCAATTAAGAGCGGAAATATGAGATTAAATTGTCCATAACAACAATAAAAACGTTGATTGAAAGTTTTTGTTTCATTACTATAATGACATTTTTCATTGTCATAATGAAAATTTAAATTTTTGAAAGCATTATTGAAATATGATGCTTTTATAAAAAAAATTTTGATTTCATAAATTTAAATCTTACATTGGTTGATAAACAATTAAATATTTTTTTAAGGAAACTATAATTTTGTATTAATTTATGAATATAGTTATGTTTGTATATTTTTTTTTTATGTTCCCAATTAAAATTTTTTGTTTAACTTGGACAAACTTAAGTTTTCATATATCCAATGAAAATTTTGAACGTAATTACGAAATCCAATGAAGCGATTTTAGCGAAAATACTTCATTATAACTATGAAATTCCATTTAGACAATGAAAATTTTCCTTTACCCAAGGAAAATTTTTTTATGAAAATGATTCTTTAAATATATGAAGCATTTTACTTTCAGTGTAGTGAAACAGACCCAGTGTTGCCAGAACTTGATGACCAAAAATCGTAAAGTTTCAGAAAAGAAATGGCTCAAAATTCTTTTCATTAAAACACCTGAAATTTTAAAAAGATAACAATTAAATATACATAATTGGGTGCCCTGGTAGGCTGGTTGGTAGTGAGCTAGTCTATCATTGCGTTGGTTGAGGGTTCGATTCAGCCAGAGACTCTGGTCTGTTTCACTACAACGGGCTGAGAGTCTAAGTTACTATGACTCGGTAATTTAAATTAGAATATAATCTTTACTCATAACTTTAAGTAAATAAATAAATAAATATAAATATCACAGTTGATCCTAAAAAGTATATTAACTCAAAATTTAAAAATTTTCATAGATGCAAAACTATTTTAAATTTAATAATAAAGGCGTATAAAAAAGAATGCTTTAAAACCAACTGTTTGATAACCAAAGTAAACGAAATAGCACGATATTTTCACGGCGGGTAGATATGAATAATACATGACGATTATTAGTAAAAAAAGAAAAATGTTTAATATATAATTTCTTTATGATCAAGTGCGATATGTAAGTGAAATATTCTAATAAAAGTATCTTCACATCATTGAAAATTTAGTTTTTTGATGGTAATAATCGCATGTACATATGTATGAATTTAGAAAAATTCTGCATAACATATATAACTATCACAATTGTAATTATCACATTTTTGCTTCAAAATATCTTAAAACTTGAAGGAATTTTTTTTTTTGAATAATGGCTAAATTAATTTCTTCATGGCAAAACAAGAGCCAAACATGGCTTAATCTAGACGCTAATGCCCAATTTTCAGGATAGTATTTAAATCTACATTAAGCAAATTTTCATAACAAACTTAAATCGTATTTAAAAACAGATTGGTTTTTTGAGTTTTATTTGAAAAGTCTTATTTAATTAGGATAAAAGTAAAAAAAAAAAAAAAAGTAAAAAAAAAGTGTATTTATTTACAAGGTGGTCTGAAAAAACAGCTGACTGTTAATGCTTTGCCTGTTGTTGTTGTATTGTTGTGATATTGAGGCCACCTTGCTAAAATATTACAATGGAAACTTAAGTTGAAATTAATGGTGTTTTCTTTTCTACAAAAAAATGCAATTTGGTGTCTGTTTCTTAAAAATTTTGCTCCCGAAATGGGTGGCTTGTTTAATTCTAAAAAACTCACGCTTTTCGGGAGCAAAATTATTAAGTAACAGACACCAAATTGGATTGTTTTAAATAACATGTCACATTTTTTTGTAGAAAAGAAAACACCATAAGTGTACCACATCGGTGACTTAAGTTTCACTTAAGTTTTTAGTGAAGCAGAGAATTTTGTATTTAAAACGATTTTAAAAATAAATGTGTTTTAATATCAATCCTGAAAATTGCCCATAAATGGCTAAATAGGCAACACCCCAGCAAAAACTTTACTTACCTGGTAAATTAGCAAATAATGTTGGAGAAAATAAACACTACTTATTTTTCGGCTGAATAACTACATATTTTTGTTCGAGGTGTCCAAAGAATTCAGTACTTACAAAATACACTTACTAGAAGTCAAAAAATACCAAGTTATTATTTAACTACTAGTAAGTTGAATTGTAAGTACTTACAAGAAACTTACCAGAAGCCAAAAAATCACTAGTTAATAGACCTTATAAGTAGTTATTGAGTACGTTACCGGTAAGTAAATATTCAGTAGTGACAATAACAGAAGTAATAAGTAGTTGCTGAGGCCATTACTAGTAAGTACTTATTGAAGTTTTCAAAATAATGACAATTGTAATGACAACTACTTACCAGGTAATGTATGAAATAAGTACCACCTATTACTAAAAATCAAAAAGTTTTTCCTGGGACTTAACTGACCAGAGTAACACTGATGCAAAAAGCTTCTTTACTTTATAAAATTTTGGAAAAACTTGCACTTACGTCGAGATTGCCATGGAGTTGCGCTATGTAAGTATGTAATACATACCAAGACTTACATGAATAACTTTAAAACTAAAACATTTGATAATTTTATGTTCTGAAAGAAAAGGCATTTAAGCAACTATTTTTAATATGTAATTCTTAGTTAACGCATGCTTTTGCTAAACACTTTTTTCAAATCACTACAATTTAATATTTTAAGCCTAAATAAATATAAAATTAAATATTTTATAAAATTAAATGTTTGCTGATTTTTAAAAAACAATGATAATCTATAATTAAATTAAATTAAAAAAAAACATTTTTTTTAAAAAACCCTTAAATACGTGTTTAATCACCAGGGAATAACAACAAATAAAAGCAAAAAGTACATTTTATTTTATTTTATTTTATATTTAATTGAATTACATATTTAGTTGATTAACATAGAAAAAATACTCGTGTTATCATATAACTATTTCGTTTTTTATGCTTTAATAATACAGAGTGGCACATAAGTTACGTTATTATTTATTTAACGAAAAAATTTTTCATTCACAGTTTATTTAAGTTTTCAAAGTTAGACTATAGTTGGCGAAAATGACGCCCACTGTTTGTTTCGACATTTTCTGGATCATTTTATACTTTTGTTTACAATTAACGGAGCAATCAACTTTAATTATTCTGGTATATTGTACTTAAGCTCTTGGGTTGTTCTTGGCTTATTGGTATACACTTTATTTTTTAGTTAGGCCCAAAGCGAAAATCGGGAGCAGTTTAAATCGTTCAAATGCAGTGGCCAGTTAAAATTACTATAACACGAACTTTTTTATTCGTCTAACATTTCGTGCAATGGAGCAATAGTAGGATGAGCGGCGTACGATGTAGTTCAATCTCCCCATCTAAGGTGTAGGCGTTATCTTAAGAATATTTCACCTTTTGGCGTCAAATCTTCCGGGGCATAATCAGGTGCAGCCAAAACATTCGACTTGACAAAAATTTACAGGTCTCAAGAGATCTTAACGATTTATTGCGATCGCGGGTGGCCAAAGATCCTATCTGGTACCGCGGACGCCAGTAGCTCCCTGTGACACGGCTACTATTAGTTGAGGCCTCCTTCAGTATGCTTCTGGAGGAAAATGCTTTCTGTCTTTCTAAGAGAAGTTTCACTTGTCCGCTGCCTGGATTTTTTCGGGGATCACTTGATATTTGTGGTTTACTACACAGAGTTATGGAAAAGGGGATCTTCAATCCTCAAAAATGTCATTTGCTTTTTACTACTTCTGGAAAAGTTTGGCCTGAAGGGATCTTTCCTAGGTGGTGTTATTAATCAACAAAATCCGCTGCCGTTTTTCAAAAGCAGCGGAAGTTCCATAGGTCCAGTTTATTGACAAGGGCCAAATGTATAATCTTGCCCGATTTTGCACTTAAATTGGTACCTGTGTGTGGTGGTGCTTCTTACGCCGGGGGGGTTAATTAGGTAAGCGCATTGGTTGTCACCAATGTGGTTGAGATTCACCATTAAATAAGGCTAGGTGATGGGTTTTCATGGTTGTCTTTTCCAAACCTGCAGCGCGACTTTAATGGAACCACAATTCTAGACTGTAATTTATCTATCTCTGGTCTTCAAATTTCAATATTTGCCTGGTATGGATTGGCTTTGACATTAACCGCAACTTGTTTGTTTGCTCTTTTCAAAGAAATAACTTTCAATTATCCTTGAAGGAGTTATTCGTTAACATAATGTTTGTCTTAGTGAATGCGTTTCGTGTTTAACAACTATTCTTAGAATTTTGATGATTCATATGTTGAATAGTTATTTTTCCACATGACCGTTGAGGTGAAAAGTTAATTTACGATCTAATAATAAGCTAAAAGTATGTAAACAAACTGTCAAAATAAAATAAGACAGCTTTCGTTCTTTGTTCTGTGCTGAGTCTTTCCGTTTTCCAGGTTTTTATAGTTAATAATAAACATGTAAGAGTGCTATGCCGAATCAATACCAACCATGATGTATAAAAACAGAAAGTTAAATAAAACGCGTTCTTAAGATGTAACTAAATCAACTTTATGCCACGCCCACTTGTCCAATCCCTCCCACATTTTGTCGAATGTTGTGTATTGCAGTTCTCCAGATTAACAAAAATCTAAAATGCCATGCCTACTTATTTAATCCTGCCGACATTTTGTCGGTTGTTGTGAATTGATAGCGAAAATGTTTGCACATAATATGGAAACGTTAGCCTTTGCCGTTCTCTAGATATACATAAATCTTGAATGCATTTGTATGGGAAGTACCACGCCCACTCAATCTCACCCAAATTTTATCAGATGTTGTGTATTGATAACCAAGGTGCTGGTACATAATTAAGAAATGGCAAGAGCCGATCAGGCTGAATTTCAATAGCAAACAATTTCGGATTATATGTAACATAAATATTTAACTACCAAGTCCCGATCACATCTGGGGTGTTTGCAAAACCCATTGCAACGGACAGACAGATATAGTTTAATCAACTTTGCTCTTCATAAGGACCCGGAATATTTTTAGGATGGGTCGATTTAGCAATCGATAGTGTGCAATCGGGTTTTCGATAGCTTTTGACATGAGGAAAGAAGTCCACTACGGCATATCAAAAAATTATTTTTCAAATATTTTGACTTTTTCTCAACTTTTATTTTTAAGGTTATTTTTTTAAAGTATGGAATAAAAAACAGCTCATACGACTTCATCGTTTGTTTAATAATTTCTAAACAATAATACTTTTCATTGGATCAGGGTTACATTTTATTTCATGTGTGCCTGTTTATACTTTGTGTGATGGTGTGAACACAAACTGTTATGTTACATTAGACTTGTGAGATAGCGTAATCTAGCCTTTAGTAGTTGGGCACCTTAAAAATGATTTTTTTGATTATTCGTAAGGCATTTTTTTCTCATGCAAATTTTTGTCCTTACAAATCAGCCCGCTCTAATATAAGTATGTATATGCTTTATAATAAATTATAGTAGCAATAATATAATATAAAAGAAATAATATAATAGTTCCTCAATATATTTATTATTCATAAACTTTAATATACAAAAAAAATTATTATTATATATGGTCATTTCCCCAGAATGGTCTACCAGGATGAAAAATTAAAATGTTGATTATCATCGTCTTTTATTGTTTCTTATTAGAAAAAAGGCTATGTTCTTATATAAGAATGGTTTCCTAGCATATCTGAGCTGTTTTACTTGAGGAAATTGGGCTGGAAACTGGAAAATTTTATATTTTTCTGTATTTTCTACTTCTAAAGACATTTTTATGTACTTATTTTACATGCAAGAAATATGCTATTTTTACACTCTTTCTTCATTATCTCTCCATTACAATCAATTGCAAAAGGAACATTAAGTTTATTTGTTAAGGAAATTTGAAGACATTTATGGGAAAATGCGTGGTGATACAGTAGTTTTGACTTAGCAAATGAGATTGTGCATCATTTGCACGATTTTTTGTGCAGCTAAATCAAAAATGCAGTTATCTTAAATGCATTTACCTGCCTTAATGTGCAGGTACACAATTGTGGTTACAAAAGTGCAGCTAAAGTAAAGTGTTTGATTTTAAAGTAGAATAAAAAAATTATTTTATTAATACATAAATTTATATTTTATTATAATCACCCCCTATCGTGAATAACAAGTGGAATTTATGTTCCCATGAAATTATCATTCCCCTCGAAGGGAACAAAGCAATCGTGAATCTCGTTTGAAAAATATTTCACGCTATCAGTTCCAGTGAATGTAAAAAAAGAAGAAAGATTAAAAAAATTAAAAATCAATGAAATTTTTGTTAAAAAATATTCAAGTATATATTTTAAAGAAAAGTTTAAATAATAAAGCAAAATATTTAGTATTGGAGGGATAGTTTGATTACAACGTTAGTTTTTTGCACTTTTTAAATTTAATGTAGTAAAATATTTTCCGAAATTCTGCTACCAAGTCAATCGAAAGATTCACAAATCCGAAGGCAATCTACCTGTTGCTTTGCATTTTGTTGAGCAATTTATCGGTTTGTGCCTTTTTAACGTTATTAACCCTTAATATTCGATTTTTAGGAGGACCTACTCACGTACATGTTCTGTCCCTAGCAAAAATAAAGTGAGAAAATTCACGATAAGGGGAATTTTTTCCCGTGAACATTTTTTCACGTCATTATTCTCCTTTGAATTACATTTTTTCATGGGAGTTGTTCATGGTCGCAAATATGTGAAAAGAGGAAAAATTACGAGGGAACAATTTTTTCACGATAGGGGTGAATGTTATTTCAACCCAGCTAGCATTTTCAATCGTTAAGGAATCTACTGGGAATCTCACAAAGAGTGGTTTTGATAGTCGACGAGCTCATTTTTTAATTGAAGACAATTCTTTGCACGGGAGAAACTGCTGATACCTATGAGAGATTCGTCCATAACGCAGCGAAAAACGCTTATATTAATCGTAAAGGGAATCGTTTTTGATGTATGTAGAGATTGTCTTTCAAAAAGCATGCCAAGAGTCGTATGAGACTAGAGTTGTCAATTATTCGCCTTTCAACTTTGTTCGAATAATTCAAATAATTGTTTTTGTTCGTTCGATCAAACGATTAAATCTAAAAAACCATTCGATTAATCGATGAGAATAACGAATAAAAAAATTATTTTAACAAAAAAATTACTATGGAAAATCTTCCATTCCATCCGCTATGACTTTTTTTTTTGATGCATAAAATTTTTCATCTTAACTCCACATAGTTGTATTACTTTAAGGCATCGTAAAACCCTTAATTCCTTAATAATTCGATATTACTCTGGATTTTCGAAGTCGTTGGAAGACTTACCATCTTCAGCCGAACTTCTGTCTACAATTTCTTCTATCGACAGCCACTGTCTTAATGTATTTTTCCACAGGACCAAGTTCGGCATTTCTTGATGTCGTTGGATTATCTTCCACTACATTGTTTTCAATGGTAGTATTGTGGCACTTACAAATTATAAAGATAAACATATATAATTTAAAAAAATTGTATTATAATACAAAAACAACAATTTTTAATTTCAATATATGATTTATATAAATCAATTCTTTATTTTTAAGCTTTTTGTTTATTTCTAAATTTTTCACCCGAAATTGAAAAGTTTCCTTTCTTCAAAATTTTTTAACGTCTGACTTAAAAACAAAACAGCTGATACAATTGAGAAGACGAGATACAAAACTCGTTCGTTGCAGAATTAAAAAAACGAGATGGCAAATGATTCTTACAGTTCTTTTGGCGCTTTATTAGACGAAATATTCTGATTGTATGTCCGTGCTAAAAACATGGAAGAGGACATGCATTGATACAATTAGTATATCATTTCATTTCGTATTTTAAATTTTGTAGCGAACGAGTTTTGCAACTCACCTACTCAATTGTTTGGTAAGATTTGTAAAATAAAAACATAAAATACATTTTTGATATACAATGTGTACTCAACACGGTTTTTGCTTACTAAAAATTGAGATTAATTACAACCAGGGCTATAGCAACAATATTTTTTAACTCTCCTATATTTTGTATAAAATCACTTAAAACTTGTTCAATTAATCGACATTAATTAATCGATTTATTCGTTATTCGAAAATCGGCGTTTTGAAATTATTCGAACAATAGTTTGGTTTTGTTTGATCGATTAATCGAATTATTCTTAATCGGTTGACAACTGTATATGAGACTCATGTAGGTATTATTTTACAACTCGTGAAACGCTGAGCCGTATGATTGAGCTAACTAAATAAGGGCATAAAGCGTATTTTTCATGCCAAAACTTCTAATTTTCATACAATTTCTATAAAACATAACTTACGGTCGCGAAATCAACACCATCCTGTCGGAAAATCCTTTTTTACAGATCCTAAGGCCGGTTTGTTTTATTTGGCAATAGCATTTTCATACTTCAAAAACGATGTTATTTAGTTAGCTCAGTAATTGTTATACGAGTTTTACAGTGAGTCTCAAAAGGTTCATTCCAAGATTTAAAGACGAGCGTGTCAAAAAATAAAAAAATTATGTATTAAAAAAAGATTTAGATGTTTTGGTTTTTGTGACTCGTCAGATTATCATCAGAAGATTCTTTTAGCAGTTATATATAAAACAAAATCAAACAAACAGCATATGCTAGCTGGGAAATAACAGATCATTTTATACATGTATGTATGTTTATTTCATATAAAAGAAACATTAACAAAAACAATGAGAATTCACAGAGAACATACAACTTTATGGGAAAAAACAAAATAATTGCGATTTATACTTTTATAAACAGCTTAAATTGGATATTTATGTGAAAAAGTGGTCACCTTATATTTTTATGTGTGCAGCTGTCTTTGATGTTTTGTATGAAAATATTTTAAAGCTGCGCAAAAATATGAAAAATGTGCAGGTATACTTAATGCACGTAAAAAAGGATTTTAAGAATAATTCCAGAAAATATGTATTTTGGGCAGTTAAGTCAAAGTGCAGCTAACTTTGAATTTTTGTATGAAAATAATTTTAAAATGCCAAAAATTTTGTGCATTTATCTTAAATGTGCAGGTATAGAAAGTGCACTTAAAAAAGGAATTTGTATGGAATTATAAAGAATAATTCCAAAAATTATCAATTTTGTGCAGTTAAGTCAAAAGTGCACGTAAACAAAAGGCAGTTAAGTCAAAACTACTGTAATAATAAAAAAACATATGGAAAAATCGTACGTTCGCGACCGGTAAATAAGCTAATTAAACAAAAACCAAGTGAGATATTTTATTTTGTAAATACTGGATGGAGACCTACATTAATACACTTTTAAAATAAATGAATCACTTTTAACCCTTATGTGTGTGGAAAAAAAAACACCTTCTATAGGGTGGATAGATACCTGGGTACCTTCATGCAAATTGTATGAGAAATCTAATTTTTTTGTCTTGTATTGTACAAACAATCGATGGTTAATGAAATAATATTAGAATTTTACTCTGGTTTTCTCCTTTTCATATATTTTTTAAAATCCTACACCCAAAAAAAAAAAATTTGTAATATAAAACGTATACAGGTACCCAGGTACCTATTCACCCTATTAAGGGTGCAAAAAGCAAATTGGTATACCACGCCCCCCCAAACTCATATTGTATATAAACACCTATGAAAATATAATAATAACAAAAAGTTAGGAGTTCTCATGAAATTGTAGAATTGTAGACTAAAATCTTATATAAAAAATTTCGATTTGAAAACGCAATAGGTACACAGGTACCTGTCCACACACATAAGGGTTAAGTATCCCGTTCCATTGCGCAGATTTTTACATTTCACTACTGTCAGCCAAAGTTGACTTCTATTTTGCGTACGTTCGTGACCACACGTTTATAACTCTTATGATGAAAACTTAAACTCGATGAAATCCATCTTTTGCACTTAACATAGAGCTACCAAAATGCTATCGAATCGAAAAAAAAAAATGCTAAGTAAAGTTTTGTTTTCTGTACAAAAGCGTACGATCGTACGTTCGTGACCCCAGGAAAAGCCCATATAATAACAAAAAAGAAAGTACATAAATAAAAAATTTATTCATTAATTATGCGTTACCCTGTTCAACCGAACGGATTTGTAGTATTGACATTAGAATTAATTAAAATTCTTTAATACTTCAGTTGAATGCTATTAAAATAATTTATAGTTCAAATACAGTGTGATTTTGTATAGAGATTTATTAATTAAAACTTATTATCAGTTGGTCAGGGCTATCATCCATTAACTCTATATTTATTTTTCATTTCACTTTCTTAAATAAAGATTTTTTCAGATTTCTATAAAAAAAAAAATAAATAAAACATTTAAAATAATTTTTTTTTTCTTTTTGGAATTTCTTTAGAGAATGTTTATAATATTTATTTATTTTAATACCCACTGTCACTCCAGGCGGTCATTGTTTTACATAAATTTGTTTCTATGAATAAAAAAAATACAAATAAAAAATACTACATGTCGCGTGTTTATTGTGTGGTTATTTAGTAATTTGTTTAAAGTTTTGTAACTGTTAAAAACAACGTTTTAATTAGAGCCACTTAAAACATTCACAAAAACTAAAAAACAAACTAATTGAGTAATAGTTAGTTAGTTCCCATAATATAAAATTGTATTTTAGCCAAGTTTTTTTGCTTCATATTAAAAACGTCATGCAGTTTCAAGATCAATTTGACAATTTTATATTGTTCTTGCATGTTTTTAATTTTCAAATTTCAAATCTTTGTTACGTTCATTTAAAATATGGAAAGTTGTGCAAGTTTTTTAATATATTTAAATTTTAATTAAGGTCATTTTTCAAATTTGAATTCTTCGTCTGGCCATTAATTTGTCATAATTTAAATAAAACTGTCATAGTCTAATACCACAACATTTTTTACTAATTGTGCAAGTTAAAATCAAGTTTAGGAAACTCAACTGATACTAAAAAAAAATTTTTTTTAAATTTTACTTGCTTTAGCAAAAGAAAGACATTTTTTGTATAACAAAGGCAAACATAAACGGATACAAGTCTCTCTTACGTTTAAAATTTTAGGTTCATAAGCATTTTTTTAATATTTCCCAAAAACAAATTGTTAATTTGCATAAATAATTTTCATTTCACTATAATTAAATTTTTTTCTCTTCATTTTACAGACCATTTAAGTATTTAAGTTGCTACAAATAACAACAAAAAAAAAACTAACTTTTAGTTTTGTAAACTTTAACATTCATTCCAGGAAAAAAATCAATGCTATTCTCTGTATGTGAAAATGTCTCCATATTCTAATGATACCCTTGACTATAAATACTAAGCGAATGTGCAACAAAAACACATTGAAAGCACGACAATTGTTTATTTATTTTGCAAAGGAAAACAAAAACTTTAAACTTTTTATTTTTAAAATAAATAATAGATAACACGGTCACAGTCACACAGGAGTATTTACATCTCACTTGATCATAAACAGGGTATTAATACAAAATTTAAAAATTTTCAATAGAAACAAAACAATTTTAATTTAACATTAATGGCATAAGAAAAAGAATATGAACCAACCGTTTCATTACCAAAAAGTACCTATACAAAATAGCATGATATTTTTATAGCGGGTAAATTCGAATATTAAGTGTCCGTTTTTTTTCAAAAAGTTACAAAATAAAAATTTTGAGTTAATGTCCTCTTTATGATCAAGTGCGACGTGTATTTTGTAAAAAAAAGTTTAAAGTTTTATGCAACAACATTTGCTATATGAGCAAAAATAATACAAAAGAATGATAGAACTATAATCAGTGTTGCCAGCTCTTCTTGACCGAAAATGGCAAAGTTTATAGGCCAGGTTCTGACGATCGCGAGATTTAAAACCACAAAAAGCAAGATTTTTTTATAGTGCTCTGCATCTCGTGCGTTCTGCCATAGTTTTTTTTTAAATCTAGTTGCTTTGAGCATACTTTTGCGATTCACAGTCGGATTCGCAAATCTTAAGCGTTTGGCCATTGTCAGAATATGTCCGTATAGCAAAAAATTGCGACATCAACATTTTATTACAAAAGCTCAAAACTTTTAGACGGAAAATTTATATAATTATGCCAGGAACACATTTAGGTCGTACGTCGTAAGAACGTAGGACGTAATGACGTTAACTTCTAAAAACACGCTTTATTTTCCCACAATTCTATCGTAGATGTATTTTTTTAATTGGCTTAATTGGCAACATTGGCCATAGAAATTATAACATTCACTTCTGTTTTAGTCTATATATTATGGTAATTAATATTAACAAACACACCCTGTAGTTTATTTCCTTTTCTTAAACATTAGTTGTATATTTTGTAACTACTTATAATTTTGTACATTAATAAAGTGAATTTTCTAGAAATATAACACGTTCCTTCGGCCATTACATTTTTTTTAATTCAAAAGGTTATGGGCCTTAACTAAAGATAAATAAAATTTAATTGAATAAGGATATAAAGTCAATTAGATAAAACTAAAGACAGTTAAAGAAAGATAAAGCCAACTAAAGAAAAGAATATTATTTTATTTTTTTTGGTTATAAAGTAAATTTTTTGTATTGAACAAAATGGCGGACACAAAACCAAAATTTACAAAGTTAACCAATGATAATTACGCAAATTGGAAATTCAAGATGGAACTACTGTTGCGCAAACAGAATTTGTGGAAGCTGGTCATTGAGGGCACACGACCTACACCAATATTTGATAATGGTGTACTGAGGAATAAACCACAACTGGATGAATGGGATAATAAAGATGATGAAGCCAGGGGTACGATAGGGTTACTGATAATGGACGATCAACTGTGTCACATTCGCAATTCGAAGACTGCTAAGGAGACATGGGATCAACTTAAAAATTACCACGAAAGAAACACATTGGCAAATAAAGTTTTTTTGATAGGAGCATTTGCAGCTTAAAGTTAGAAGATGGCGGTGATGCAGTGGCTCACATTAATACGATGAACGATCTATTTACGAAACTACGAGATGTTGGTGAGGAAGCCTTGTCCGACAAATGGAGTGCAGCCATGCTTTTAAGTAGTTTGCCGGAATGTTACGATACGTTAATTACAGTTTTGGAGTCTCGTAAAGAAGAGGAAATAAATTTTGCTTTGGTTCAACAGAGAATTATCGCTGAATACGAAAGACGTTTGCACACTGGTGGTAATGATGCTGTGTTGAAAGCTGTTGTTAGGCCTGGTAGTGTTTGCTATTTTTGTAAAAAGCCTGGACATCAAAAGAAAAATTGTTTAAAATATAAAAATTGGAAACAAAAACAAGTTCCAGGAAATAATTTAAACAAAATCAATTCTGTGGAGGAAAAACACAAATCAGATTTTCTTTTTAAGTTTGGTAAAAATAATAAGTTTTGTTGGCTGGTTGATTCAGGTGCAACTCGTCATGCTGTAAATGATCGTAAATTTTTTCAGAAATTGGATGAATCGTATAAAAGTTCAATTGAATTAGCTAATGGAGAAACAGTTTCTATTGAAGGTATTGGTTCAGGTGAGTTGATGCTATGTGATCTAAATGGTAATCAACATAAATTTTTGGCAAAAGAGGTTTTATATGCTCCTAGATTAGTGGGAAATATTCTTTCGGTTCGGCAATTAACAAAAAATGGGTTTGATATATCATTCAAGAAAAACCTTTGTCATATAAATTTTAACAACAACAACGTTGGCGTAGCTGATATTGATGGGGAAATGTATATTTTACGTCAATATGATAATGTTAATGCTTTGTATCAACATAATGAAAATTGTTTTCATCAGTGGCATCGTAAGCTAGGGCATCGTGATCCAGAAGCTATAAGGAAGATGTTTTCAGAAAATTTAGCCGAAGATTTTACAATTGTTGAATGCGGTATAAAGGAAATATGTGAAACGTGCACTAAAGGGAAATTGACAAGAATGCCATTTCCAAAACAATCATTACATAAATCGACGGAAACGTTGCAGTTAATTCACACAGATGTTTGTGGCCCGATGCAAACTACTACTCCTTCAGGTAAAAGGTATGTTGTTACTTTTATTGATGATTATTCAAGTTTTACAATTATTCGATTATTATCACGAAAATCAGAGGTGGAACAAGCGTTTAAAGATTTTGTTCTATTTTGCCGTACAAGTTTTGGTCGTGTTCCTAAAGTAATTCGTTCCGATAGAGGTGGGGAATACACTGGAAAGAATTTTATTTCTTATTTACAGTCTGAAGGTATTCAAATTCAATTGACAGCCCCTTATAGTCCTCAACAAAATGGTAAAGCGGAAAGGAAAAATAGGACTCTAATTGAAATGTCTAGATGTTTGCTTATAGATGCAAGTTTACCATACACATTTTGGGGGGAAGCTGTATCAACTGCAAATTATATTCAGAATAGAGTTTTTACGAGATCTACTAATACAACCCCATATGAACTATGGTATGGTTCAAAGCCAAGTCTAAGCCAATTTCATATTTTTGGATCAAAATGTTTTGTACATGTTCCATCTGAAAAGAGACGTAAATTAGACAATAAAGCAATTGAAATGATTTTTCTGGGGTATAATAATAATTCAAAAGCTTTTCGGTTTTACGATCCGGTAACCAAAAGGGTAGTCATTAGTCGTGATGTTCGTTTTACAGATTTTGCAACAAATAATGTTGATAAAGAAGTTTCTATTGAGTTTCATAGAAACGATGATCGTAAAAATATGCCATTATTGATTGAGGAGGAGAAAATTGAATTACCATTAATTAAGAATAAAGCAATCAATAATGATTCGGATGATAGTAATGAACACACAGATAATGATGAACAAAATGATTCTGAAGAACATTTAGAAATACAGACACCTACTATAAGGGTTTCCAATCGGGAAAATAAAGGTAAAGAGCCAAAACGATTAATTGATGAAGTGTGGTCAATACAAGAACTTAAAGAACCCAAAACATATCAGCAAGCTCTTGAGAGTGAGGAAAAGGTGCAGTGGTTAGCTGCGATGCAGGATGAAATGGAGTCTTTGAAAAAGAATCAGACTTGGGAACTCGTAGAGCTGCCTGAGGATAAATCAGCAATTGGAAGTAAATGGGTTTACAAAATAAAACGTAACTCTGATGGTGATGTAAGTCGTTTCAAAGCTCGTCTCGTGGCTCAAGGTTTTTCACAAAAGTATGGAATCGACTATGATGAGGTTTTTGCCCCAGTGGTGTCTCACACAACATTTAGAATCTTATGATCGATTGCAGGAAAGGAAAATATGATTGTAAATCACATTGATGCTAAAACAGCGTTTTTAAATGGTAAATTATCCGAAACAATTTTTATGAAACAACCCCAAGGTTTTCAAGAGGGAAACGGTGAACTGGTATGTTTATTAAAGAAAAGCATATATGGTTTTAAACAGGCCGCAAGATCATGGAATCATACATTAAATGAAATTCTTATTAAATCAAAATTTACACAAAGTCTTAATGACCCTTGTTTGTATTATGGTAACATTTATGGTAAAATATGTTACATCATCGTTTATGTTGATGATCTTATATTAGCCTGTTCTATGGAAAAACAAATAAGGTACATTGAAAGCACATTATCAAACAACTTCGCTATAGAAAACTTAGGCGAATTAAAGCATTATTTAGGAATCGATATATCAAAAGATGAATATGGTAATTTTCAACTTTGTCAATCCAATTACATCAATAAAACTGTTCTGGAATTTGGAATGCAAGAGGCAAAATCAACCAGAACTCCTATGGATTTATGTTATGGAAAAGGAGGAGATACAACTCTTCTTGAAAATAATAATAAATATCGTAAATTAATTGGTCATCTTTTGTATATTTCAGTTAACACTAGACCTGATATTTCAGCACCTGTAAGCATTTTGGCACAAAAGGTTTCACAACCTACAAATGAAGACTGGATGCAATGTAAACGTATTTTAAAATATTTAAAATCAACATCAAATTTAAAATTAAATTTAAGCAACAAAAATGAAAACCAACAACTGACTGGTTATGCTGACGCAAATTGGGCTGAAGAAAGAATCGAAAGAAAATCCAATAGTGGTCGAATATTTTTCTACAATGGTGGTACAATTTCGTGGTCTTGTCAAAAGCAAACACTCGTGGCATCTTCAACATGTGAAGCAGAATACATATCATTATCAGAAGCTGCAAAGGAAGCAAAATGGTTAAGGCAAGTTTTAGAAGATTTTCAACAAACAGTTAATGAACCAACCCAAATCTTCAATGACAACCAAAGCTGCCTACGTCTTTTACGTGATGATAAATTCTCTTTTAAAACAAAACATATGGACACCAAATATAAGATGACAAAAGATCTGGTGAAGAAAGGTATCATAACGTCAAGCTACTGTCCCACAGAAGAGATGATAGCTGACATTTTAACAAAGCCGTTAGCGCCAAATAAACATAATTATTTTTCTAATAAATGCAATTTGAAGTGAATGAGGAGGAGTATTGAAATTATAACATTCACTTCTGTTTTGGTCTATATATTATGGTAATTAATATTAACAAACACACCCTGTAGTTTATTTCCTTTTCTTAAACATTAGTTGTATATTTTGTAACTACTTATAATTTTGTACATTAATAAAGTGAATTTTCTAGAAATATAACACGTTCCTTCGGCCATTACATTTTTTTTAATTCAAAAATAAGAAGTCTTCTTAAACTTTTTATATTTTTATAGCATTGCTAGTCAGGGTTTAAATTTTAAAATTTTAAACTTTAAAACAGCGAAGGGCAGTAGAGAACATTGAATAAAAGAGAGTAAATTAGTTGATTTACACTTAGAGAAATTTTTAAAAAGTTTTTCAAACTCTATGTAAATATGCCAAACAAAAAAAAAAAAAAGTTCAGTAAAAATATTATTATTATATAATTCATCAAGTTTTCATTAACGGTAAAACATATATATGCATATTGTCACCTGAAATCGAAAAGTCCGTGAGCAAAAACTTCAAAATGTGTACTATTTATATGTAAATATGCAAAATAAAGGAATTCAATAAAAAAAAACTTGATTATTATATAATTCATCAAACCACATGATTGCTGAAAAGTTTTTAAAACAAGCTGAAAAAATCATGCATAAGCACAGCTTGATCACAACACAATAAATATATTGTCAGTGTACCACTACGAAATAGCAAAATTTGTCAAAATAACAACATGCGCAGCAGTCCTGCTTTGTTGAAATTTATTAAGCAACTGAATACAATTTTATTTTTTTCCCTTCTGTTGTATTTGTTTTTCGGGTTGCCTTTGTTACTGTTTATGCATGAAACAATGAATTCAAGATTTTCAGTTTGTGGGCAGTAGTAAACCAGCGAAAACAACATCACACAAACACGTGTATGTGTTATACGGTAAAATTTTTCACATTCTGATTTCAATGTAAATATTGTTGTTTCTTCTTGTTTTGCCTGCTAAAAAAAAGTTTTTTATTTATTTTCTCTATTTTAAATCTACTTTATTTCAGGGTTTAAAAGCATCCATCAGCTGAATGCTTTTTATTTTTGCTTTTGCCACTGCTATTGAAATTTGTAATTTTTTTTCCAACAGCCAATGTTTTGTTTTTCGTTTGTGCAAAAAAGCAAATCTCCTATTTTGTATATTTTTATTTTCTGACAACTGCTTTTTTACCAGCCAGCGACAAAATTGGACAACCACATAAAAAGCAAAAGCTAAAAAAAATTATTTCGCCTTTTGCTCTTTTACTTTTTCCTGAAAGAAGAGCTAGTTAAAAAAGACAAACCAAAAAAAAAATCTAAAATTCAAAGAACAAAAATTCTTCTCTGGCTGGTAATAACAAAAAGCCGATTCAATAAAATGAAAAGCAGCGGAAGTGTGTGCTAAAAGCAGTCTGAGCAGAGCTATTAGCTCTGCAAAAAGGCAGATTACAACGAAAAAATACTGATCAGTGTACAAGCAACATGGTTTTTTTATGGTGATGAGGAAAAATAAATTTTTGCCTTTCTTCAGTAATGTTGTTGTTGCTCGCCAAACAAATAAAAAATTCTTGTTGTGTTTGTTTTGCATGAAAAATATCACTTGTCGTCGTCGAGTATTTTTTTCGCAATCATGTGCCTTTGCAACCTTTTTTGCTGCTTTTATCTCCTATTTTGCGGCTATTAGCATGCATTGGTTTTTGATTTGGCGGCTGTTTGACAGAAGCTGTTTGTTTCATTCTTTTTCCTACCTATTTTTTCCTACAACATAAAAGTAATTGCCGTTGCTTTTTGAGTTCCATCAAATTGTTAAAAAAGCAAAAGCTGAAAAAAGCCAGTGCCAGTTATTTTGTGTGTTTATTTTGCTGCTGCTTTTGAAAAGTGTGGGCTTTTTTAGCAGTGGAACTTGTTGGCTTTTTAATTTTGATTTATTTTAAGTTAAAAAGTTGTGTTAAAAAACAAGTGTATGGTATGTTTTGGGGATTTTAATTAATACCTTAGTAGAGCAATTTTTTAATTTTTAGCAGCTCTGGTAAAAAAAAACACGACGAGTAAATGTAAAAACCCGAAAAACTTCGTAATCCAGGCAAACCAGCGCCCAAGGTCTATCCAATAGGTCTGCTTAAGAAGCCAGATGTTTATTTGGTTTTTTCCTCAACGATATCAAGAGTTGTTTACATTTTCCTTGTACGTGTATATTTTTGTTTACGTTTTTGGTTTTTTGCCACACATACAAGTTAAAGGATCTCCACTTGGAAATTATAAAAAAAAAAACACTAAGGCGCAACCAACAGCGCCTGGTAGAAATTAAACTCACTTTTATATGTTAAAATAGTTTATTGAACAAATACTTTTATTTATTTTTCACTTAACAATTATGATTTCACAAAAACGACAAATATAATTTAATGATTTTAAGACCGAATTATTTACTCCAATCAACGACAGCGCAACCAAGACTGACTAATTCCTCTACTGACTGTTGCTTACCAACCCCACCTTCACACATCAATCACGTTGAGCCATCATGTTCAGGTGCCGAAATGCTGTTCCAGCATAATTGTCTTTACCGTGTGAATTGGCTGATCGAGCAAAAATACATTGTGGTAATTTGACTCCTGAGTAGACCGGACGCGCGTGTAGAAGTTGGTAAACAAAATTAATAGCTGATTAGGCTAAATTAATTTTGTTGGCACTGTTGGCCGCATCGTTAACTCCTCCCTCCTCAAATATCTGCGTCCCGCAGATGACGTGAGCGGCTTGGTAGGTAGAGCTATTTGTGTCTGGGATCTTCACATTTGGTAAGTTCAATCTTCTTCCTACCTTGTACCATAAAATTCCGATACAGACTCCTAATGCCAATATGATGGTTGTATGCATGCTGAGTGATAAATTCAATTTCGCTCCCAAGTGTTGGAGTTGACCCACGTTTTGTAGACTTATATCGTGAACCTGGTCAATGTCTACCAACAGTTTCTCGTTAAAGACGCTTGACAGGACTGGAGGCAGTGGCTGCATTTTTGAGATGGACGTGCTTGAAAATGCCTCATTGTCTAGGAAGAGAGTTTCATTAGACAGACGTATTAGATAAGTACCATTTAAGGTTTCAATATGTTCTCGACTGTTCAAAACACCTTCAAAATTCGTTAGGAAGACCATGTCTGCTTTAATCATCTCAATTGTTCGAGTTTTTACCATCTTGTATTTACAACTGGCATAACCTCCTTTGAGCAGCCGGGGAATACAAGTTTCTTCAGAAAGTTGGGACAGGGACGACTTCCGACAAACCGTTAATTCGTTGATGCGAAGGCAAGGACTTCTTACACCGAAGGTTTCGTTCTGACTGATAAGAACTTCGTTAAAAGGTAACTCGATTTGCTTATTGTTTCTAACCGTCGTTCTAACAATAAGCCGGTGATAGAATTCCTTCTTCACTTTTGGTATGGATAGAACATACAGTAAAAGAGAGCCGTTTGTGTAGATTGACGGGCTTCCATATTCAATTGCTTCTATAACATTGGCATATGGTAGAGTTTCCACTTCTGTTATGATATTATTTATCTCGGTTTTGTCCAACAGGTTCGAGTTTACAACCCCACTCTTAGCGAGTTGACAAGCCCTCACAATTTCATTTATTAAATCTTTCAATATAAGAATTTGGTTCATCGTGTCTTGGCCAATTCTCTCATTTTCTTTACCGTTACTTATCTCGTTCATTTTCTTTACGAGTTCATTGGTTTTTTGTACAACTTCGTGTGTTGTGTTCAGGAGCTGGGCGTTGATCTTGTATTGTTCATTGTTGTTGCTGATGATAGCATTTTGGCTTCTTAAGACGGTATTCCAATCCATTGCATCAGGATTGCCAGCAACCCACTTCCAGGCGGAACCAATCCAATTAATTGATCTTCGGCCTCTACTCGTATGATTTCCTAGCTCAAATAGTCTGTCCTTTATTTGGTCGAGGTGATAAAAAATTATGTCCTTTTTATCGCTGGGTGGCATACGTTCCTGAACTAACGCGGTTATGTTATCGGCAATAGCTTTGTAATTATCGAGGTTTATGACGTGGACCAGCTTAAAATTTCCGTTGATAATCCAGCCGTTTCCATCTCGTATGGATATTATAGGTACATCGTAGCGGAAGATTTCCATTGCATGTAGAGTGATTGTACTTATGTTGACGAAGCTCAGTATGGCTATGAGGAGAATCATTCTTCTGGGAAATAGTGAAATTTTTAATTAAGTAATGTAAGTGGTTAGTTTGCTATTTATTCTAGGAAGTTTTACTAGGTTAATTGATTAGTTATTAGTTGATTATTCTTGTTAGTAAATTAGTTGAATATTATCAATAAAAGTTATTATAGTTATAATTAGATTTCTACGGTTTAAACATAATCTTAGGAATAAATTGTGGTTAAAAAAAAAATTTTATCTTTTGGTTTCTGTGTTTTAATTTCATATTCTCTTCCCCCTTTTTTTTAAAAAATTTTTTTTTTTATAATGCTTAAGTGTTAGCATGAAATCTTGTGAAAAGAAGTAGAAGTTTGTTAAGGATTTATTTTTAAATTTTTAATATGGGTTTTGTGGATCCTTTTACCACTTACTGTGTGTACTGTGACCCTATTGTCTTTTGCTACTATTTCTCTTCTATACACCGGTTTATTTTTGGCCTTAATATTCTTTATTCTAACAAATATTGTCTCACCTTTCTTAAATTTTTTTGGAGATGACCGTTTCTTATTCATACGTTTATTTCTTTCCTTTACATTTCTTTTAATAATCCTCCTTAAATCTTTATTAATCTTAGAACGTGCTTCTAGTAGTTTATCGTAGTCGGACGTTTTCGTTCTGTTAAAAAACACATCAGCCGGTCTTTTTCCAATTATGGAGTGAATGGTATTATTATATCTGTCAACGGCTACGTACATTAACTCCTGAACGCTTAGTTCTGAATTTTCTGCTCTTAGACACCTATAAATTTCGATAAGAGTTGAATGCAGGCGTTCTACTTGGCCATTTACTTCACTACGCTGCGATGGGGTCAAGTAAATTTTTATCCCTAATCTTTCCAAGAAATCTCTTATCAAGGGGCTGAGGAAACTAGTCTCATTATCAGTTACCAACATTTTTGGTGCTGTAAAGTAATGTACGATCTTAACAAGTTTTTCCCTAACGTTTAAAACAGATCTATCACTGATATGAAATAGTTTAGCAAATTTTGAAAATTTGTCCAGTACAGAAATAAATTTTTGGTCTTGTATCTCGATTATGTCCATGTGCAGGATTTCGCATGGCATGGTTGGCGTGGGGGTGGCCTGCAGTAAAGGCCTGGGCGGGTTCCTATCATACTTATTGCTATTACAAATGTCGCAACGTTCGACGAATTTTTTTATTTGAGACTGCATACGGGGAAAATAATATTTGTCTAGTATTTGCCTTTTATTTTCTCTGGCATTTCTATGCGCTCTACGATGTTCCTTTTCAATAATTTCAAATTGAAGATTTTCTAACCTTGTATCAGATACTTCTTTCTGTGCAATTCTAATCTTGTATTTGGAAAAATGTTGTAAGTAGAGGTTGTGCAAAAGTGGTAAATAGCATTCTGGAATTTTAATACCGTTTATAAGATTTGGGTTAAGAGTTCTCTTTAAGACGTCTGATAGTTTTCCCTCATCCCATTCGGGAGAAGAGACATAATGTCGCAAAAAACCCCGATGGGGTATTTCATTAGATTGTAGCTCTGGACCTATTTTAATGATAATTTGATTTCTAAAAACGTTAATGGGAGCCTCCATGTGGGGAATAAGGTCTGATGCATCTTGGCTTGCACTATGGACGGTTGATCCCATTGATGAAGTGTCATCATCCCCAATTTCTGATGCCGTTTTTGTAATTTCGGAATCATTATCGTTTACTTCTGAGGCTGTTCTTGTAATTTGCGAGTCGCCCTCGCTGGCTGTATCGGTGGAAGATTCATTAATGTGGTAAACGTTAGTTTTTAGTCTAGAGAGAGCATCTGCAACAAAGTTCGATCTACCTGGTTTGTAGATTAACTCGTGGTTGTACTCTTCTATACGAGCCTTCCATCGCTTCAATTTGGCATTGAAGTTCCGGTTACCTAAGGCGTAGGTAAGAGGTTGATGGTCAGTATAGATTTTTATTTTTTTGGCACCGTATAGGTAATTTCTTAGATTGTCCAATGCCCACACTATGGCCAACATCTCTTTCTCATTGGTTGCGTACCCTTCTTCTGTCTTGTTTAGAGAGCGCGATATGAACGCAATTGGTTTGTCTTTCCCAATTTCTCCTTGTGACAGAACGGCGCCTATTGCGTAGTTCGAGGCGTCCGTAGTGAGATTAAAAGGTTTGTCAAACTCAGGGAACGCAAGAATTTCTGCCGATGTCAGAAGAGTTTTTAGCATTTGAAAAGAGTCTAAGGCCTCTTCATTCAGTTCTATCCGCACTTGTCTTGACTGGTTAGCTTTTACTTGAGCATTTTCACCCCTCGTCAGGTTTGTTAATGGTTTTGCCACCTTTGCATAATCCCTAATAAAGCGCCTATAGTATGACGTCATCCCCAAAAATCCCTTAAGTTCCTTAAGGTAAGTAGGAGGTAGTAGATTTTCAATCGCCGTTACCTTTTTAGGATCAGGTTTTATACCCACGGAGCTCACTATGTAGCCTAGAAATTCTACTTCCGTTTGCATGAAATGTGTTTTGTCAATATTGACCTTCAAATTCGCCTCTTCCAATCTTCCGAAAACAATGTCGACATTATTGAGGGTTTCTTCCTCGCTACGACCAAACACAATTATGTCGTCGATGTAAACGTAACATATTTTCCCTATGAATTCTTTTAGGACGTCGTCGATCATTCTTTGGAAGATAGCTGGAGCATTTTTCAGCCCAAAGGGAAGACGAAGGAATTCAAATTTTCCGTTCATCGTTGAAAACGCAGTTTTAGGAATGTCTGACGGTTTCATTGCAATTTGATGAAACCCGGACGTTAAGTCAATCGTAGTAAAAAATTTAGCATTTCCCAGACTTGCTAATGTAGCGTTAATGTCTGGTATGGGGTATGCGTCAGGCACAGTGACGGCGTTCAGCCGTTTATAGTCTACAACTAGCCGATATTGTTTTTCCCCGTTTGGTTTTGGCTTTTTCGACACTACCCAAATGGGAGAATTGTAAGGACTCTTCGAGGGTCGAATTATCCCTTCAGACAACAATTCACTAATTTGTCTTTCTACCTCTGCTCTCATTGCTGCAGGGTAGGGGTAGCTTTTTGAGTAAATCGGTTCTGATGTAGTTGTCCTGATTTCAGCCTGCACATTCGTATTGACAGCTTGACTGTCATTGAGTGGTCCAAATAAGTTTCTATGTTTGTCTATTATTTTATTAATTTTGTCCCCTATTCCTATGGGGAGGGGTTTATTTAGTATGTAGGTTAAACAGTTAGAAATTTTTGATTTAAGAGGTATCCTGATAGTATCCCTAATTAGAAGAACGTTTTCCTTTCTATCGACTACTGCTCCTAATTCTTTAAGGGTATCATCACCTATGATTCCGTCGAAGGTGGTTAAACCTGGTAGTATATAAAATGTAATGGGATCTGAAACGCCATGTCTTGCGAAAAATTTACCTATTATTTTTTTATTTATTTCAATGTTTCCCCCCGCGGTGTTAACTGTAAGGGGCCTAGACATGGATAAACTTCCAGCGGAGAGTTCGGGTCTGCAAAAATTTTTGTTCGAGCCGGTGTCGACCAAAAACTTATATGCCTTGCTATTGGATGTCACGTATTCTATGTAAGGTAGGCTTGAGGGCCTTCCTCCATAAAATTTTGTTCGTTTGCCGCGTCGTCAAAACTACCAACTACTTCTTCATCTCGAGGATAATCCTCAACACTGTCATGACTAGCGTTTAAATGAAACAATTTCTGTTGCTTATTTCTGTTATACATTTCAGATGCACTCCTTTTCTCAGGATGCTTAGGCCGATTCATATAGTTTACTTTCCGAGATTGAGCTGAGCGGTCTGCTTCCATTGGCTCTTGTTTAACCTGATACGATCTAGGATAGTGGGTCTGTCTATAATTTTGGTTGAAGCTATTATGAGGGAAGTTATTGTTTCTTTGTTGCCAGTCCCCAGGTTTAAAGTGGTTTGATGGGTAGTTACTAACGGGAGGCCTGGGAGGTCTGGGTGGAGTTGTTGTACCCTGCTGGTTGTTAAATGATTGTACATTGGTTCGATTTGGTACTCTTGAATGCAAAATGTTATTCCTCATGGTTAAATTTTGGAGTTCGAGGCAAGCAGAGTATGCCTCTGGCAGTGTCCTTGGTCGTTGGATAATGACCATTCGGGATAATTCAGGGGTGAGGCCGCGAATGAATATATCCAACGCTCGATTTCTATGCGTTGTGATCAGGGCATTCACGGTCTCTTCACTATATGATTCTGTTTTTAACTTGTTAATAATCAGGGACAAATGATGATTTACCGTTGAGTAAAATTCATCTATTTTTAATGAGCCCTGCGAGAGTTGGTTGAGCTGATGCTCCAACGTCTGAACGTCTCTTTTGTCGGCGTAATGGAGTGATAAAATTTTCTTCACATCCTTCCAGTCACTATCAAATATATTGTAGGAGACTAAGGCTGCGTCCGCCTCGCCAACCACCTTTTGTCGAATACTTTGCATAATCGAACGATATATCGGTTTGTTTCTCACAATTTCGAAATCCTTGAGCACCATTTCTACCGAGTGCACCCAAGAAACGTAATGCAAGGGGTTGCCGTCAAAAGTACGCAGCTCTTTTACACTATCGGGGAGTCTACTAATTGATTTTAAGTCTTCCTCAGTCTGCGGCACTTGCAGGATCGCAACAGCCTCGTCCGTGATTGGTAAGTCATTTCGCCCTAGGTTTTCTAATTGATCTAATCTTCTACCTAATTCGGCTATATCATTACCCTTTTCAATCCTACCTAACCTTCCCTCCATCGTTCTCATTTCCTCCAGGAGACGGTTGACAGCTCCCGTAAGCACAGTTAAACTCGTCTTCATTTCTTCCATGGTCACAGATATAGGTAGTGGTAAAAGGACTCACCTGAATATATTAGGGATTTTCCCTCTTTCTTCCAAATTTATAAAGAAATTATCACTTGCACTTCCACTTCTTACACTTTAAGATTTATTTTATTATTTTTTTTTTTTTTTTCAAAACAAATATTTTCATAGATTTTTTTGCAATTTTTTCTATAAAACAGCTTTTTTATTTTTGCAATTTTTATCGCTTTTGTATTATTTCAACAGATATCTTGTATAAAATTTTTTATTTTTATTTTTTCAAAATTTTTAAACAGATTCTTCTTCTATTTCTTCGCAGAAATATTTTTAAAATTTTTTTGTATAAATCTTAGTTTTATTTTTGCAATTTTTATAGCTTTGGTATTCTTTCAACAGATATCTTGTATAAATTTTTATTTTTATTTTTTCAAAATTTTAAATATATTCTTCGTCTATTTCTTTGCAGATATATTTTTTAGATTTTTGTATAAATCTTAATTTTATTTTTGCAACTTTTATAGCTTCTTATTTTTAAGGATTCTATTAAATTTTCTGTATAAATTTTTTTTTTTTTTTAAATTTTTTCATATAAATTTTCTAAAAAAAAAAATTTTATTTTTTCACTTTGTTATTTTTCTTTCTTTCTCTTTTTTATTGAACGAGCCTTGGTTACGCGCCGCGACGCGTCCAAGTGGAGAACCCTTTTGTTACCTCGCGGAAGCTTCGTAGGATTCCTTTTTGGAAATCCACTTTTATATTCGTGGATACCTACTAAGGTACGAATAACTTCACTTTCGCTCGAATAACCTTTTGTGGTAAATATAATTTGGGATCACCGGGTTTATTCGGTTGGCGAAGGAGGGACGAGTTTATTATTATTTTTCCTTTATTAGGTTTTAATTTTTATACGCCCTGGAGTGCTCCGTGGAGATCGCAGGGGTGTTTTTATTTTATTTTATTTTATTTCTGGAGTGCTCCGTAGAGATCGCAGAAATTTTAGTTTGTTATTAAGAGACCTTTACTCAGGTCCCTGCTCGGGCGCCAGTTAAAGGATCTCCACTTGGAAATTATAAAAAAAACACTAAGGCGCAACCAACAGCGCCTGGTAGAAATTAAACTCACTTTTATATGTTAAAATAGTTTATTGAACAAATACTTTTATTTATTTTTCACTTAAAAATTATGATTTCACAAAAACGACAAATATAATTTAATGATTTTAAGACCGAATTATTTACTCCAATCAACGACAGCGCAACCAAGACTGACTAATTCCTCTACTGACTGTTGCTTACCAACCCCACCTTCACACATCAATCACGTTGAGCCATCATGTTCAGGTGCCGAAATGCTGTTCCAGCATAATTGTCTTTACCGTGTGAATTGGCTGATCGAGCAAAAATACATTGTGGTAATTTGACTCCTGAGTAGACCGGACGCGCGTGTAGAAGTTGGTAAACAAAATTAATAGCTGATTAGGCTAAATTAATTTTGTTGGCACTGTTGGCCGCATCGTTAACTTACATGCACACAAAACACATTTTTCCTTTTGTTTTGCCTATGTAGTAGTAAGATTTTGACAACGGCGAGGAATTTTACACAAACAAAATGCCTGTTGTTTTTTGTATTGTTGTAGTAGTAAGCAGACCTATTGGATAGGCCTTGCCAGCGCCCATCGCTGGTTTAAAAAGCTGCAGTCAAAATTAAAAAATTGCTTTTTCTTCCACTTTCTGATTTTTCATTAGACAAAAATAAACCGTTGCTTTTACTTTTGATTCATTAGATGAAAACAGTCGCAGTGAAGGCAAAAGCAAAAAACGAAAAGTTGCACACAACAAAGAACATCGGCAGCCGACATGTTCGAAAGTGTTTGGTTTGACAGACTGAAACTTAATAAATGCCGAAGTTAACGAAGATGGGACGTTGAGTGTATATGAAAGCGATAATGTTATTTAAAGTTGTATTTAATTTCAAAAAATTAAAAAGATTTATTAAGCTAAAAAATAAATAAATATGTATGCACATATTTATGTATTTATGTACGTATGTATTATTTAAAAAAAATATGGAAAACACAAACGCAACGTCCCATCTTCGTTAACTACGGGATTTTTTAAAAGTTTCAGTCGGTCAAACCAAACACTTCCGAACATGTTGACTGCCGATGTTCTTTGTTGTGTACAACATTTCGTTTTTTGCTTCACTGCGACTGTTTTCATTTAATGAATTATGCTGGGTACACAATATGCAACGCATTTACGCAATCTAGTGAATTAAATTCATTTTCATTCATTCTAGATTGCATCAACATCAAAACTCTTTGATATTTTGAGGTTGCATTGAAACAGATTGCATGTAGGTTGCATTGTGTGTACCCAGCATCAGAAGTAAAGGCAGAGTTGCCAATTTAGCGCCTTTTAACTGTCGAAAAGGCGCATATTTTTTCCTCAGCGCTTTTTTAAAAAAGAGCGCTAAATTAGCGCTTTTATTGATACCCAACATTTTTGTACTTTTATTTGCATACATTAAAATCAAGACATATTAAACCAAAATTTGTTTCTGTTTTTTAAATACTTTACTCTGAAATGCATACCATACAAGAAAAGAAGTTTATTTTCTAAGGTAATCCATTTCGTTTCTTAAAACAAGAAAATCCAAAAATAATTTCGTGATTTAAACTTGTTTTATTCGTATTAAAAAAACTTTCTTAAATTAAGAAACATTTTCTCATGACCAAAAAATTCACGTTTTTGGTTTATAATTTAAAAGTTCTTTAAACAAGAAATCCAAAAGTAACTTATTATTATTAAAAACAAGAAAGATATTTCTGAAATCAAGCAGCATTTATTTAATATTAGTCTGATTTTCTTGAATTTTTTTAAATAGAATCGAATTTCTTGCATCAAGAAACAAATGCTAGCGATTTCTTTAAAATTTTCAGAAAATGCTCAAGAAAACTTAGTTTGATTCAATTAATTTTTATTTGGATCGAGATGTTAACATCAAAATCAATCAAAAGTTTTTTTTTTATATTAAGTTTTCTTAAACTAACAAGTGCTACACGTTTTTAAGAAAAAAATGCAGGCTTTTCTTCTGATTTTGTAAAATAAAAAGCAACGAAAACTTGATTTAAGTAACTATAGAATTAAAATAAATTTTTTTAGCTGTTTTTAAGAAAATTTTAGTTCGCTTTGAGTCATAAATTTTTGCTTAAACTGCCTGGTTTACAATATGAAATTTTTGGCTTCAGCTATAATAGTGCAACATTTTCTTGGTTCAAGAAATATTTTCTGGATATTTAGCTAATAATTCTTTCCGTGTTTATTTGAAATTATATAACTTTACTTTTCCTGAAATATCAGAAAAGGCTTTTTAAAATTGTTAATGTTTTATTAACACAGCTCGGCAAAAACAAAAAAAAAATAAATATCGGGGTAGAGAACTTGATTATGTGATTTTAATTGACGTTTACGTGCTGAATCTAAATATTTGATTCAGTCACGTCTAGTTAACATGTTAACTGATTTAATGTCTTATTTTATTCTTAATATATGAATGATAAAAAAAAATGAAAACGGATTTAAATTAAGCGCTGTAATATCTTTGTATTTCATATATTTTTATTCAAAACGACTTTTTTGACGGCCATTGTAATTAACAGGGAAACCAAAAATATGCAATTGCATGTTTTTCCTTGTGCGACCAATGAAGGCATAAACAATATATTTATCCGTTTTAGAGCTTTTTACGAATTTTGGCATCGATTTGTTAGTGCATATTTTTGCATATTTTATCGTTTGCAGCATTTTTTTGCATTATTGAGTTAAAAGAGCCTTTTTGTAGCATATTTTAGATTTATAGCGCATATTTTGCTGTTTTAAGGCATATTTTTATGCATATTAAATTTTTTAGATGCTTATAATAACATTCGCAGCAAATAAATTATTTTTTTTTTCCAAAATCTGTTACTTCAATATCGACATCTGCATTTAAATATTATTCTAAAATTGTAAGTCAAAGCAGATCGTCATTAAGGATAAATGTTATGCGACTTGTATATTGACCAATCTTTTAGTATTCCGATCGACTCAGAATCACTTTTTAAAGTGATCTCACGTTGTATATCCGTCCGTCTGGTTGGTTATCTGTCCTTATGCGCAAAGTACAAGTTCCAATTTTGTATATAATTTGATCAAATATGGACGAAGTCTATGCAAATGGTAAGAATCGGTTTATAATTTCACATCTAAATTAGACTCTTTGTGCCCGTAAGCTATCTAATTATGATGGTATTTAAATTAAATTCGTCCCAAAAATATTTTACTGCAAATTAAATTATTTTCGAATTGGGTCTCATTTGCTCAAAGCTCTCATCCTTAAATAGCTTTTACTTCCTTTTAAATGTTAACATTTGTTAACAGTTTAGCGACCGTACCCAACATCCCTTTAAGACAAAACCCCATATGGATGTTAATATCTAGATAATATTCGGCGCAAACATCTCTTATATGAATTTTAACCTTAATTTTTGGGCTTAATCGATAATATTTTTAGTTTTTTTTAAAATTTTGTTATCAATTTGTTGAATATCGTGTCTTCAAATGAGCAATTTTTTATTTTTAGGGCATATTTTTAACATTTTTCAGGGCATATTTTCCAGTTTTGACTGCATATTTAATGCGCATAAAACGCGTTTTTTAGAGCATATTTCTGGTTTCCCTGGTAATTAATAAAACATTTAAGTTTTTTATTTAAATTTTATTTAGCGCTTTTTAGCGCTTTTTGATTGGGGTCACGGCGCTTTTTGATTAGAAATAGTTCACAACCCTGAGTAAAGGCCACAAAGTATACATAGATGAAAAAAGTGACGTATGAAAAATGCCTAAATCATTTGCGAGGGCAGCTTTCGAAGAAAGAGAAAGAAAATTTTTTACTTCTTTCTAACTTCCCCACAAAAGTACACTAAAACTGAACTTTATAGCGTTAAAATGTTTTACGAATATTTTATGCATCAAATTTCAATAGGGGTATTCTAAGACCAAAAAATCGTGCAATGTATGTAAAACGGGTTTTCGAAATTATGCCCCTTGAAATTTTGGAATTTTTTTATTTTTCAAAAACAGTTTTTAATTTTTTTGCCGACTCGCCGTCGGTTAGCAAAACGTATCAAACACTCAAAAACTTTTGTTTTTTTTTAATAAAAAACTATTTTTTTTTATATACTAATAGCGATTTCTTTTCTGAAAACAAAAAAAGTTACAGTTTATACATGTAACATTTTCTAATGTTACCTATAATCACTGGAAGTGTTACATGTTGTGAAATTTCAAAAGAACACAATTAGCGGCTTTTAATTACAACCATTACACCTTTATCATTAATGTTCTTCATGAGCGATTTTTAAAGCTATTTTAGTAGTTTCTGCACGCTATTATGGCTTGGAAACAAATATTGACATGACTAACGGCTTAGAAAAATTAAAACGATTATAATTTAGATAGACTTTTTTTGGATTTTAATGTGTAACTATATTTATATTTTGATTTAAAACAATCTTTTTACAAAATTACGAGCGGTATGAGTTATAACAAAGAAAATAAAACATTTGTTGTACAAACAATGTAGAAAGTACCAAAGTTGTAGAACAGGGCAGTATGAACACCTTAAGTTAAAGTAAGGGTAAAATATGCAACATGTTTTGCATCTTTTTCATCAACATATTCACAAAAGAACTTGAAAGACAGTTGTATTTTTTGTACAAACGAACACAAAAATGTAGAATATGTAACCTTAATGCAACATATTTCTCAGAAAAAAAAATCGCCATAAGTTTAAATTGTAAACAAAAAAGAATTTTTTACAATTTTTTTTTGTTTTTTTGTTTCTGAGTCGAACTAACGATTTTCGTTCGGCTGGCTGGCTGTCCATGTAACCTTGTGCGGAAAGTACAGGTCGCAATTATTTTTTGGAAAAATGTATTTTTTTTAAGCGATAAAAACTAGCTTAAGTTAATATCTATATATATAAAATTGTAACGTTACTGACTGACTCACTGACTCACTGATTCATCATCGCACAGCCTAAACGCCTGAAGCTAGACACTTGAAATTTGGACCAGAGATTGGTCACTCCCCAAATCGATCCACTAAGACGGGATTTTTGGAAATTCGAATGTTTAGGGGGTAAAAAAGGGTAAAAACGGGAAAATTCGGTAATCTTATATCTCCAAAACTAAAAGAGATACAAAAAAAATTTAATACCTATCGTTGTTCTTTAGAAAAAAAAGCGGACAGGTGTCTGGTACTTTTTTGAAATTCGGCCCTATTTGGGAGTAAACGGGTAATATCTGAATTTTAGTACTTTTTTGACACCCCATCTATCTTTTGAACCAATAAACATAGAAACAAAGTTAATACCACATTCGAAACCTAACAAAAATATACGAATTTAAATTTGGTACTTTTTCGAAATTCGAACATTTAAGGGGTAAAAATCGTAACTATTTTTGGTACTTTTTTTAAAAAACATTTTTCTCCATTTATTGAAATATTCGTACTAAATTATGGGCTGCCACCAGGGTTGTCAGATTTTTTTGAGCTCCATCGCCAAACCGGATGTCGTAAATCGCCAAAAATCGCCAAACGTCAATTTTGTTCAGTTTTCGAAATCTTTTTTTTTTTTTAATTAAATTTTGCATACAAAAAAAAGCTGATATAATATTGCAGTCAAAAATCGCCAAAAACTGAGAAAAAATACAAAAAATCGCCGAAAGTAAATTTTGTTTAGTAACTGTTTTTTTTTTAAATAACATAAAATGGAGATCATTTATTCAGTTAAAAAAACTAAAATTAAGCACACAAGTCTTTAAGATCACTTCAGGCTCATCGATTTCATTACTCTTGTTTTGACCTGCATACGTACTATTAGATTTAAGAAGTGCTTAAAAAACTGCAGTCGAAGTTGAAAAGCTGCCTGCCATCTCTTCCACTTTTTCATTTGTCATTGGCCAAAAAAAAATTTTTTTTAACTTGTAATTCATTAAATGTAAATAGTCGCTGTCAAACCAAATCAAAAAGTGAAAAATTTTAGACAAATTTTCGTTTTTTGTTCGACAGGTTTTGGTTTCGACTGCAGTTTTTTACACCTTGGAATTAAAAAGTGACTGAATAATTCACTTAAAATGATAATAAAACAAAAATCATGTGAAAAAAATTAGCCAGATTTTTTTTAAACTAGTAATGATAACAAAAAAGGACAAACTGTTCAAAAATCTATAAGTATGTATGATGTATGTATATAAATATTTATATATATTTAGCTGGAGAGGCCTAGCTCCGCTTATGTAAATAAAAGTGCAAATGTTTTATTTCAAAATCGCTGAAATAATATATAATATGAATGGTAAAAATAGCCAAGTAAATCGCCAGTTATATCAAAAATCGCCACAAAAGTCGCCAGTCGCCAAATGGAAAATCTCATCGCCAAACACGTTTCAAAATCGCCACGTTTGGCGAGAAATCGCCATATCTGACAGCCCTGGCTGCCACTATTATACTGAAATTTTTTATACTTTAATGGGGGGAAAATAGTACCAAAAAGGGGAAATACGAGAAATTTGATATTTTACTTAACTTTTTGGTTCTACAACTGGTATTTTTTAAATTATCGTTTATGTTGGACCTAAAACCATAAGATTCATCATGCAATGTCCGGAATGGATAAGAATCCATAAGGGGCAGTTTTTGGTACTTTTCTGTTAATTAACTGGTACTTTTTGAATTTCCGTTAGTATTGGACCTATAAAAATAAAATTAAACATGCAATGTCCCGAATGGATGAGAATCTATAAGAGGGAACTTTTTGGTACTTTTTTGTTCATTAACTGGTACTTTTTGAATTTACGTTAATATTGGACTTAGAAACATAAAATTCAAAATGAAATGTCCTGAGTGGTTAAGAATCCATAAGGGGATGTTTTTGGTACTTTTCTGTTAATTAACTGGTACTTTTTGAATTTCCGTTAGTATTGGACCTATAAAAATAAAATTAAACATGCAATGTCCTGAATGGATGAAAATCTATAAGAGGGAACTTTTTGGTACTTTTTTGCTCATTAACTGGTACTTTTTGAATTTCTGTTAGTATTGGACCTAGAAACATACAATTCAATATGCAATGCCCTGGATAGATGAGAATCTATAAGAGTGAACTTATTGGTACATTTTAATCTTGGACTGGTACTTTTTGAATTTCCGTTGGTATTGGACATAGACAGATAAAATTAAACATGCAAGGTCCAGGGTGGATAAGAATCTAAGAGGAAAGTTTTTGGTACTTTTTTGTTCATTTACTGGTACTTTTTGCATTTACGTCAGTATTGGACCTAGAAACATAAAATTAAACATGCACGATACTGTGTAAATGAGAATCTTTAAGTGGGATCTTATTGGTACTTTTTTATTCGTTAGCTGGTACTTTTTGAATTTCCGTTAGTATTGGACCCAGAAACATGCAATTAAACATGGAAGGTCTTGAGTGAATGACAATCTGTTAGAGAGATCTTTTTGGTGCTTTTTCGTTTTTTAACTGGTCCTTTTTTTAAATTTTCGCTAATGTTGGTCTAATGAAAATAAAATTAAACGTGCATGGTCCTGAGTGAATGAGAATCTCTAAAAGCGCTTATAGGTACTTTTTAGTTATTAAACTGGTACTTTTTGAATATCCGTTATTATTGGACTTAGAAACATAAAATTCAAGATGCAATGCCCTAAGTGGATAAGAATATATAAGAGGGAAGTTTTTGGTACTTCTTTGTTCTTTAACTGGTACTTTTTGAATTTCCGTTAGTATTGGACCTAGAAACATAAAATTAAACATGCAAGCTCCTGAGTGAATGAGAATCTGTAAGAGGGATTTTTTTTTAAATAAACTGGTAATTTTTTTAATTTAATATTTATTTTTGTGCATTAAATAAAAAAGCAAATTGGTGTCTGGTACTTTAACGAAATTCGGTCGTTTTAGGTAGTAAATCTAGCTTTTAAGCCAATACGTATAGAAATAAAAATTAAATAACATTTGTTACTTTGTTACTTTTTCGAAATTCGAACGTTTCAGGGGTGAAAATTGTACCTATGTATATCGATCCCGCGAACCTCATACCTCCTAAACTAAAAGAGATAAAAAACATCAGCAATTCGCTAACCGTATATTTCCTAAACAAAAAGATATACAAAAAATTTAATACTAATTATTGTTCATTAAAAAAAATAAACGGAGAGGTGTCTGGTACTTTTTTGAAGGAAGACCTTTTTGGGGTGTAAAAGGGTAAATAAATATTGTATCACATTTTTAGCTTTTCTAAAAAATACAAAACAGGTTTGCCCCTTTTTTGAAATTCAAACGTTTAAGGTGTGAAAATCGTTCCTAATTTTGTTACTGTTTCCTCAACATTTTTCTCCATCTCTATCTATCTATCTATCTATATATATAAAATTGTAACGTTACTGACTGACTCACTGACTCACTGATTCATCATCGCACAGCCTAAACGCCTGAAGCTAAACACTTGAAACTTGGACCAGAGATTGGTCAGTCCCCAAATCGATCCACTAAGACGGGATCTTTGGAAATTCAAATGTTTAGGGGGTAAAAAAGGGTAAAAACGGGAAAATGCGGTAACCTTATATCTCCAAAACTAAAAGAGATACAAAAAAAAATATAACACTGATCATTATTCTTTAGAAAAATAAGCGGATAGGTGGCTGGTACTTTTTTGAAATTTGGGCCTATTAGGGAGTAAACGGGTAAAACCTGAATTTTGGTACTTTTTTGACCCCCCATCTATCTTTTGAGCCAATAAACATAGAAACAAATTTTATACCACATTCGAAACCTATGAAAAAAATACGAATATAAGTTTGGTACTTTTTCGAAATTCGAACATTTAAGGGGTGAAAATCGTCGCTATTTTTGGTACTTTTTTTACAAAAAATTTTTCTGCATTCATTAACATACTCGTACTTAATAATGAGCCCCCACTACAATACTGAATTTTTTGATACTTTAGTGGGGGGAAAAATAGTACCAAAAAAAGGAAATACGGGAAATTTGATATTTTTCATTGGCTTTTTGGTTCTACAACTGGCATTTTTTTAATTATCGTTAATATTGGACCTAGAAACATAAAATTCAAGATGCAATGTCCTGAGTGGATAAGAATCTATGAGGGAACTTTTTGGTACTTTTTTGTTCATTAACTGGTACTTTTTGAGTTTGCGTTAGTATTGGACCTAGAAACATAAAATTCAAAATGCAATGTCCTGGGAGGATGAAAATCTATAAGAGTGAACTTTTTGGTACTTTTTTATTCTTTGACTGGTATTTCTTGAATATCCGTTGGTATTGGACCTAGAAAGATAAAATTAAACATGCAAGGTCCCGGGTGAATGAGAATCTGTAAGAGGGCTTTTAGGTACTTTTTTGATCTTTAAATAGTACTTTTTGAATTTTTGTTAGCATTGGACGTAGAAAAATTAAATTGAACATGCAATGTCTTGAGTGAATGAGAATCTGCAAAAGCGCATTTCTGAGCTTCTTTTTTTCTGGTACTTTTTAAATTTTCGTTATTATTAGACCTAGAAACATAAAATTCAAGATGCAATGTCCTAAGTGGATAAGAATCTATGAGGGAACTTTTTGGTACTTTTTTGTTCATTAACTGGTACTTTTTGAATCTGCGTTAGTATTTCACCTAGAAACATAAAATTCAAAATGCAATGTCCTGGGTGAATGAAAATCTATAAGAGTGAATTTTTTGGTACTTTTTTATTATTTGACTGGTACTTTTTGAATTTCCATTGGTATTGGCCCTATAAAGATAAAATTAAACATTCAAGGTCCTGAGTGAATGAGAATCTGTAAGAAGGCTTTTGGTACTTTTTTGTTCTTTAACTGGTACTTTTTGAATTTCCGTTGGTATTGGACCTAGAAACATAAAATTCAAAATGCAATGTCCTGGGTGGATGAAAATCTATAGAGTGAACTTTTTGGTACTTTTTTATTCTTTGACTGGTACTTTTTGAATTTCCGTTGGTATTGGACCTAGAAAGATAAAATTAAACATGCAAGCTCCTGAATGAATGAGAATCTGTAAGAGGGCTTTTGGTACTTTTTTGTTCTTTAGCTGGTACTTTTTGAATTTCCGTTAGCATTTTACCTAGAAACATAAAATTCAAAATGCAATGTCCTGGGTGGATGAAAATCTATAAGAGTGAACTTTTTAGTACTTTTTTATTCTTTGACTGGTACTTCTTGAATTTCCGTTGGTATTGGACCTAGAAACATGATATTAAACATGCAAGGTCCTGAGTGAACGAGAATCTGTTAGAGGGCTTTTAGGTACTTTTTTGATCTTTAAATAGTACTTTTTGAATTTCCGTTAGCATTGGACGTAGAAAAATTAAATTGAACATGCAATGTCTTAAGTGAATGATAATCTGTAAAAGCGCGTTTCTGAGCTTCTTTTTTTTAACTGGTACTTTTTAAATTTCCGTTATTATTAGACCTAAAAACATAATATTCAAGATGCAATGTCCTAAGTGGATAAGAATCTGTGAGGGAACATTTTGGTACTTTTTTGTTCATTAACTGGTACTTTTTGAATTTGCATTAGTATTGGACCTAGAAACATAAAATTCAAAATGCAATGTCCTGGGTGGATGAAAATCTATAAGAGTGAATTTTTTGGTACTTTTTTATTATTTGACTGGCACTTTTTGAATTTCCATTGGTATTGGCCCTATAAAGATAAGATTAAACATGCAAGGTCCTGAGTGAATGAGAATCTGTAAGGAGGCTTTTGGTACTTTTTTGTTCTTTAACTGGTACTTATTGAATTTCCGTTAGTATTGGACCTAGAAACATAAAATTCAATATGCAATGTCCTGGGTGGATGAAAATCTATAAGAGTGAACTTTTCGTTACTTTTTTATTCTTTGACTGGTACTTCTTGAATTTCCGTTGGTATTGGACATAGAAACATAAAATTAAACATGCAAGGTCCTGAGTGAATGAGAATCTGTAAGAGGGCGTTAAAATACTTTTTTGATCTTTAAATAGTAATTTTTGAATTTCCGATATTATTAGACCTAGAAGCATAAAATTAAACATGCAAGGTCTTAGGTGAATGATAATCTGTTAGAGGTATCTGTTTTTGGTACTTTTTCGTTCTTTTACTTTATGAACATAAAATAAGACCTGCAAGGTCATGAGAGAATTATACTTTTTGAATTTCCGATAATATTGGACCTAAAAACATCAAATTAAACATGCGATTTCCTGAGTGAATGAGAATCTGTAAGATGGGCATTTTGGTACTTTTTTGTTATTTAACTGATATTTTTTAAATTTCCGTTAGCATTGGACGTAGAAAAATTTAATTGAACATGCAATGTCCTGAGTGAATGAGATCTGTAACAGGGCTTATTGTTATTTTGTTGTCAAAAATCTGTAACAGGGCTTATTGTTACTTTATTGTTGTCAAAAATATCAAATTAAACATGCAAGGTCCTGAGTGAATAAGAATCTGTAAGATGGCTGTTTGGTACTTTTTCGTTCTTTGACCGGTAATTTTTTAATTTATTTTAAATATTGGACCTAAAAACATAAAATTAAGCATGCAAGGTTCTGAGTGAATGAGAATCTGTAAGAGGGATCTTTTTGGTACTTTTTTATTCTTTGAATGGAACTTTTTGAATTTCCGTTAGTATTGGACCTAGAAACATAAAATTAAACATGCAAGGTCCTGAGTGAATGAAAATCTGTAAGAGGGCTTTTTGGTACTATTTTGTTCTTTAACTGGTACCTTTTATATATCCGTATTTAGTGGATCTAGAAACATAAAATTTAACATGCAAGCTCCTGAGTGAATGAGAATCTGTAAGACGGATTTTTTGCTACTTTTTCGTTCTCTAACTGGTATTTTTTCAAAATAAACTGGTAATTTTTTTAATTTAATATTTATTTTTGTGCATTAAATAAAAAAGCAAATTGGTGTCTGGTACTTTTTCGAAATTCGGTCGTTTTAGGTAGTAAATCTAGCTTTTAAGCCAATACGTATAGAAATAAAAATTAAATAACCTTTTTTACTTATCTAAAAATTACAAATGCGAATTTGGTACTTTTTCGAAATTCGAACGTTTCAGGGGTGAAAATTGTACCTATGTATATCCATCCCGCGAACCTCATACATCCTAAACTAAAAGAGATAAAAAAACACCAGCACTTATTCTTGTTTGTTAGAAAAATTCGCTAACCATATATTTCCTAAACAAAAAGAGATACACAAAATTGAATACTAATTATTGTTCATTAAAAAAATAAACGGATAGGTGTCTGGTACTTTTTTGAAGGAAGGCCTTTTTGGGGTGTAAAAGGGTAAATAAATATTGTATCACATTTTTAGCTTATCTAAAAAATACAAAACAGATTTGGACCTTTTTTGAAATTCAAACGTTTAAGGTGTGAAAATCGTTCCTAATTTTGTTACTGTTTTCTCAACATTTTTCTCCATCACTATATAATATAAATTTGTAAAGTAACTGACGGATTTATCATCGCACATCCTAAACTCCTGAAGCTAAAAAGCTGACTTTTGGACCGAAGGTTGGCCTCTCGTCAAATCGATTCCGCTAACCTTAAAAATCCAAAATTAAAGAGATCCAAAAAATTTAACACTTATTGTTGTTCGTTAAAAAAAATAAGGGGACAGGTGCCTGGTACTTTTTTGAAAATAAAAATATATCCACGAAGAAAAAGGAGACGCTAACGAAGTAGCGGGTTAAATGCTAGTTTTAAATAAAATTGTTATAACTGCCAAATTTTGAACATACCAAGGAACTCAAAAAACAAAAGTTTAAACTATTTTTTAAGCAAATAAATTTTTAAGAGAAGCGATACAATTCATTTTTTTATTCATTAGTTCTTTTTTAAATTTGACTGACTTTAGCGACATCTGGTGGAGTCTAGCAGGATCACAGTTTAACAATTCCAAAAAATGTATCCATATATCTTTTATCACATTTTCAGACTTTTTTTTTTATTTTTGTCTATGGGACAAAGCACCGTGCGTCGTACGTCGCGTAGATCTTATTCTATACGCCGCTTGATACCCCTCAGAACAATATAAAAATTGGTTTCAATTAAAAAATTCGTGGTATTAATTAAAAAATTAATTAAATTTGCGTCTGTACACAAATTAGTGTTACACTATGTGGCAATTTTTTGACCAAATCAATTTGACACCTAATCTTTATGTAAAATTTTCCGCTGAATCTGAATATGAAGTCAAAATTGTCAAAAGTAGAACAGTTTTTGAGATATTAAAAAATAACCGATATTTGTGTTTTTAAAAAAGATGCTGTGACTGAAATGCAAATATCCAAAAAATAAAATGTTAGCCTATTTTAATACGAACATGCCTAATAGGATCCGGATCGGTGCAAAAATGACAAAGTTACAGAAAATTAATTGAACTAACCCACGACAAATTAATATACAAAGCTAAATTCAAGGCGAATTGACTTTCAGGTGGTGTTGAAAACACAGCTGTGCTACTTTTTTTTTTTAAATTAGAGAGAGGAATGTCAAAAGTTACTTGTGTTTTTGACTTATCGGCCAACGAAAGCAGCAACAAAATACATTGTTGTGTTTTTGGTGTTGTTAATTGTTGTAGTATCCACACCACCGTTTACATGAATTCGCATTGGCTAAATTTTTATTAACAATAAATATTAAAAATTGCTTAAAAGTATTGAATTTTTATGTGGGTTAATTTACTAAATCTTCTGTAGCTGTGTCATTTTTGCAACAATCTATGTCTTGTTGGGCGCAAAATGTTCATATTAAAATAATCTAATGTCGCATGCAATAAAACATTAGGATTTTTTAATCATTGGTTTAAAAAAAATAGCTTGAATAGCTCAAAATTGAACAAAATCATAAAATTTTCAATGAAGCTTGAACTTTTGTCCCCTGTAACTCTGTCATTTCTTCACCAATCTTCACTAGCAATCCATGGTTATTTTAGAAATTTTATAACCTTTCATTAGAAAGAAAGAATTACATACCCCGTTTAAAATTTTTGAAGATATTTGCATTTCAGTCACATCATCTTTTTTAAATAAACAAATAACGGTTATTTTGGAATATCTCAAAAACTACTTTTGACAATTCTGACTTCATATTCGGATTTAGCGGACAATTTTACATAATAATTAGCTGTCAGATTCATTTGGTCACGACTTTGTTGAAATTTTGTCACGTAGTGTTATCAATCAAATACTTTTTGATATTAACAACATTCACAGAGGCTCCCTGGTGTGTTAAAAACTCAAACTGAAATGAATGATCTCAATGTGCCATAACTCCGGGTCTCCACGTAGCAATATTTATTGCGGCAAACGTCAAATTTGATTGCTCAATTAAATTTGCGAGGTATAGACCGCATATTGCCACGAGTGGCAATCCATTATGCAATGATTGCTCTTCTGATTGCATAAGCAATTATTGCTTAGTAATCTGCTGTAAAATCAGTTGTCATTTATCTAATATTTCATTTCTCTGTACGTTTGTTTATGGTAAAGCAATTTCACGTGTTCTCCAGCAATTATTGCACTATTGTTCTGCAGACGTTTTTTTTTGGCTTAGCAATAAAAATTGCAACGTGGAGACCCAGTGTTAGTAAAAACTATGCAGTAAAATATTTAAAAAGGCTTGAACATCACCCAAATCCACTCGAAATATTTTAAATCATGGCGGCCACACTCGCTTAAGAAGACGAGACACTGCAGCACTCAACCAATCAGAAGAGCGATAAACACCTGCATATGTGAACAGAAACCGTGATGACGAAATTTGGGGGGGGGGGGGGGGGGGGGTGCTTTAAAACCATGTGAGATAAGGCCATAATGGCTTTATATCTCATTCAATAGGGAGATAAAACCTTTTTTTACATTTGAATGGGAGATAAAGCCATCATGGCCTTAGCTCACATTAGCAATATTAGAAAATGGCTTAATCTCTCATTTCAGTTCCGGAGACACTAAAGTTAGGTATTGAAATCTGGCTTCGCATACTAAAGTTTTTCTGCGTGGCGGCCTGCAGCAGTGCTTAGGGGTTTTTTCCTCCAGTTCGAGCGGCAGGTGGCTTCGCTGACTAAAGTTTTCCAGCGTGCGTCACAAGAATAAAAAAATGGTTTTCAATATTAACTATGGATTTTACCTCTTACTGAATATTTACACCATGCATAACAATATTCTGAAAATAAAAAGAACATTAAAAAAAATTTTTTTAAGAAACGCCTTTCTTAAAAAAGAACATTTAAAAAGAATTTTGCCCCCCCCCCTAGATTTTATCCCGGCTACGCCCATGTATTCGTGTATTGTCATCGGGAATATGTATGCCTGCAAAGTTTCATTCATTTGCATTGAGTATAAGGCGGTTAAATTAACGTTACAAGATTTGATTTTCCGAAGTGAAGCTAAAGAAAAGGTTTTAAATATGGCGTTATCTCTCATTTGCGAAAACAAATATGGCTATATCTCTCATTTCGCCAAATTTTAAATATGACTTTGCCTCTCAATGATTGGGCAATAAGGCCATTATGGCTTTATCTCCCATTCAATTGAGCAAAAAAGCCATCATGGCCTTATCTCCATCAGCTAGCATTTTTAAGTTATAGGTACTAGTGCTGGGATACTATCGATATTTTCTACTATCGATATTTATCGATAGTTCAGACTTCACTATCGATATATCGATATTACTATCGACTGAATGTTTGTACTTGTGCAGGAGAGCTTTAATTTTTTTTTTATAAGGCTACAGTCCGTTGTTTTCGTCACTCTTTATTGAATGTATGAGACGTGTGTATATACGCACGTTATTTTAGATGGCAGTTTTTTAAAAATTGATAGAAACCGAAGTAACAGGGACTATAAGATATTCCATTGCAACTTAAAAAATTTTCTTAGTTCTAAACCCAAAAAGTAATCAATCTAGCGGACTTATCCTCTTAACTAGTAGTAAAAAGCACTGCTTAGCAATCCTTACCACTTGCCATACTTGTTGTTTGTATTCATTGCTGTTATTTATCGCGAATTAATAATAGCAAGCAAAAATTTGCGGCAAAATACCGTGTGTGTATAGCTGCTGTTAGATGTCTTCATATCTGTATTTTAAATAATAAAAATATCGATATTTATATTTTACCTATCGATATTTTCGATATTTTAAGACTATCGATAATATCGATAGTCTATCGATAGTTTCCCAGCACTAATAGGTACTAATCGAATTTTTGACTTTTGTCCCAAAATTAATAGGTAAAAAAATCATAACTTTACACTTCATTAAGCAATTTTCCAAAAAAAAATTTTAAATTGTTGGCTTCCAATAATAACAATAAGTTTTTTATTTAAGTTGTTGATGAATATATTCCTGCTTTTTCCCATATTTTGAAGATGTTTCTTAGTTCAGCTTTTAAGGTTGCATATTTTTAAATTTAAAGTGCACAATAAAAATTGTCCTGGCAATGAAAAAAAAAAAAAAACAAAGTGGTGGCAGCTACACTTGATTAAAAAATAATTTTTCAACAAAATAACAACAAACAAAGTGACATTCAAAATTTTATTTATTTCTCAAAAATAAAAATAAATAAATAATTAGTTAAATAAATATCTACATACATAATTAGCTTCTCAGCCATTTCAACCCACATTTTCCCTTAAATGATTTTTTTCTATTTCTTTTAATTTGTAACATTTAATTAAAACTATTTCCTTGTTATTTTTTGTTAAAAAAAAATGTCCTCGTTTTATTTTTAAGCCACTTGTTGCTTAAATTTTCTCATTGAAAATATAAAAAAAAATATTCACCACTCCTTGTAATGCGCAGAAGCCAGAACCGAAAATTCTCTTTTATAGCTGGTAAACTTTATAAAAATTAATGTAATTTATTTAAACAAAATATTCCTCATTGGTTCGCCTTGACAGCAGCAATGAAATTTGTGTCGAATTTTTACTACGAGACTATTTACGTAACATTAACACATTCGTCCTTGTTAAAATGTTTAAGGATATATTTATAAGATTCCTTCGACTCTTTTTTTTCGAAAAATCCTGAAAGAAACCGCAATTAGAAATAAACTCACTCATAATTTACGGGTAAATAAAGCTTAAATTTATGTTATAACCGTCATGCAAGCCTTTAAAAATCTTCAAATGTAATAAACAAGATGACTTAGAGAAATAAAACTTTGGTGTAAATATTATGCATTTGCCTATGCATACTCCTTAGCCCTATAATGCATAACCGGGGGCAAGTGTGTCCACTAGCAACTGCAAAACCAATACTAATAGAATATTAAAACTTCGGATCTAAGTAATTTAGCCAACTCGGTTTAGTGATTCTATAGTTATAAGCAAGGCCCGGATTTTTATGCAAATGCATATTTGTTATCGCCAGTCTGAGGTTATTTTGCATGTATTGCTGATATTGCATATTTTTGCATATATTGCATATTATTCTTGCATATTTTTAATAAAACTTGTTTTAATTGCTTTATTTTGCCTTGCACCCTGTTGCAAAAGAGATAAGAGACAACTTCGATGATATATTTTATTGATTTTTTATGGAAAAAAATATTTTGTAAAGCACGTTCGCATGTTGCCACATATAAAGAGAAGTATCCCGATTAATGCCTTCCTCCACAGCCTATAACAACCAGGTGGGGAACGTGATTGAAAGCAATGATAAAAAATTATAAATTTAAGTAAATTCATATTGCCATAAATAAGATGTATGCTGTGGGCGGTAACTTTAGTAAATAAATCCGTATCAAGCTTAAACAAAAAGTAAGGTTTTAAAACAATAAAAAAACTGCTAGCATATTTAATGTATTGTCAATTTTATATGTAGGTTTAAAAATCTATCTAACTAGTGATATAATTTACATAATTGTTTTACATTTGGTTTTTTAGCGCATATATTTCTATTTTGAGTGCATTTTTTATGCGCATAAAATGCGACTTGAATTGCATAAGAGTCCGGGCCCAAGTTAGAAGCTGTCAAAGATGATACCCACGTAAACACATAAAGTGTACCCAATAGTTTTTTTTTTTTTTATTAAGAAAAAGTTAGTTAATAAGAGGAGTTTTTATTGAATAGTTATATTGAATTATTTAATTAATTTTTCTAAATTTTTATTTATAAAATATATTTTTATTACGTGATTGCTCGATATTTTTTGTTGTGTTTGCTTACACAGAAAAAATTATTTTTCCAATTTAAACAAAAAGTTTGTAGAATCAAACAAATTTTTGTCTGAAATCGGTCCTATAAACAAATTTGCATATTCAAACAATTTATTTGCATTTTGTTTATTGAAAAAAATACACGGATTTTTTCAAACAAATAATTTAACTGAATCAAACAAAAAGTTTACTGAAATTCATATATTAAATTTCAAAGTAAAAAAAAAGTTTTTGCACAAGCAATGACATGACGCGCACACAAGTAAGCACTGTATGAGAAGATGACGGCAGAGCAGAGCCGCCGACTGGCTTTGAGACACATTTTTTTGTTGGAATAATTTTTGAACGAAGTCTTATTTTATTTATACACACAACACAATGTTTTTCTTTATCACTCTCCTCTGTTGCTGTATCCTTTCCTTTGCTAAAGAAGAAATGTAACCAAAAACGGCAGCAGACCGACTCAATATGTTTTTCGTCATCATTCTATTTTTGTATTTGATGTATTTAACCAAACAGTTTTAAAAAATTGAATACGGGATTTTGTTTCTTATAATGTTGTTTCTGCTATTGTTTTTCTTATAGTTGCACTTTTTTAAAGCGTCCAAAAATAGACTGTGTGTGTTTTTTGTTGTTGTTCTTATATTTCACATAAAGAAGTGTTGCTAACGATCAAATAAAAAAATGCAAAAAGACGACAACATTAAAGAGCGTTAAATATTTCATACAAAATTATGAAAACTTGACACCAATAACGCGTTTATTAGATTTTTGAAGAGTTGTCCACATTTTTGTTGGTTAAATAAAAATCAAACAAAAATATTGATTGAATCAGTAAAAAAATTTATAGAAATTAAAAAAGTTTTCAAACAAGCGTTTGTTTGAAAATAATTCGGCAACAATTTTTTCTGTGTACTGTGTGTATTAGGGGGGGGCACCTAATTTTCAATTTTCAACTTTCGATTTTCGCAAATACCCAAGCGGAATATTGTGCCGATTGTTCTAAAATATATTTAGTAAAAATTTCAGCAATATCGGACAACTTTAAGTGCCGCCCCAAAGAGGTCAAAGGTCATATTTAAGTAAATTCTATTTTTTTATCAATAATTTTCTTGGTTGTTCTTGGATTGGCACGAAAGTTTTTCATTAATTTTATGAAGTGTGGTTAGAATTTCTTTCGGAAAAGATAAAGATATTCCGGCATGTTCTATAAATCCAAATGAAGTGGATTTAAAATCACACACATGTTGAAAACGAGATTGAAAAGAAAGTTTACAAAAATATTCATTTTTCTTTACTTCATACTTTAAGCACCATTTATCTTTACAAGAGCCACTGTTAAAAATAGGATAAACTGCAGTCATTTTGATCGAAATATTTAAGATCGAAATCTCGTTCGATTTCAATTCCACTTCATTTCGATTTCTAGAACATGTCCGAATTATCGAAATGCAATACATGAACAAAGATATATTTAGCTAAAAGCGAATATATTAAATCAAAATAAACAGAAGAACCGCAGCAATTGACAATGCACTAGGACACAAAGCTTTGATCCTGTCTCACAGGAAAAACTAAAGAACGCCTTACCATAATAGCAGCTGCTTCAGATCTTGAACATATAATTAATATGCCTGATATACCGACAGGGAGTGGTTTGGAAATATCTTCTGCCCATTTATGATTCTCTTAAAAAAAAAAAACAATTTTCTAGATAATGCACAAGCATTCGTGTTCGACACAACCGCTTCGAACACTGGATTGTTTAACGGAGCGTTTAACATTTTAGAAAAAAGAATTGGAAAAAATATTTTATTTCTTGGATGCATACATCATATTTTTGAAATTGTCTTATCTACTGTATTCAAGGAAGCAAACGTTGGAGCATCTACAGATCCGGAAAAAGTAGTTTTTAAAAAATTTGAAAATCATTGGTCAAAAATACAACAGGATGGTTTTTTGACTAGATTGTGATATTCAATGAAATTTTAGTCATGGATCACATTATGAAAGTTTTCTTTCAGAAAGTCTAAGTTTATTGGTGAGAGGGGAATAGAACATGCTTTTCTTCTCTCCTCTCTCACCCATAAACTCAGACTTTCTGAAAGAAAACATTCATAGTGTGAACCAGACTTAGATGGTGCCGGAGATAACATTTAGGCCCTAAATTTGTAAAACGCAACGTAATGCCAAAAATAACATTGAAAGCAAAAACAATGCCAAAAATGTGTTAAAATTTTGTTGTTGCTTTCTACAGAAATACATATTGCGTTTTAAAATTATCAACGCCACAAGATATGCAGCGTTTAAAATGTAAAAATTCAATATGCGTTTCTATAGAAAAAAACAACAAAATTATGAAATACTAGCATTTAACCCGCTACTTCGTTAGCGTCTCCTTTTTCTTCGTGGACATATTTTTATGCCAAAGTTTATTTTCAAAAAAGTACCAGGCACCTGTCCCCTTATTTTTTTTAACGAACAACAATAAGTGTTAAATGTTTTGGATCTCTTTAATTTTGGATTTTTTTGGTTAGCGGAATCGATTTGGTGAGAGGACAACCTTCGGTCCAAAAGTCAGCTTTTTAGCTTCAAGAGTTTAGGATGTGCGATGATGAATCCGTCAGTTACTTTACAAATTTATATTATATAGAGATGGAGAAAAATGTTGAGAGAACAGTAACAAAATTAGGAACGATTTTCACACCTTAAACGTTTGAATTTCAAAAAAGGGGCAAACCTGTTTTTTATTTTTTAGATAAGCTAAAAATGTGATACAATATTTATTTACCCTTTTACACCCCAAAAAGGTCTTCCTTCAAAAAAGTACCAGACACCTCTCCGTTTATTTTTTTTAATGAACAATAATGAGTATTAAATTTTTTGTATCTCTTTTTGTTTAGGAAATATACGGTTAGCGAATTGCTGATGTTTTTTATCTCTTTTAGTTTAGGAGGTATGAGGTTCGCGGGATCGATATACATAGGTACAATTTTCACCCCTGAAACGTTCGAATTTCGAAAAAGTACCAAATTCGCATTTGTATTTTTTAGATAAGTAACAAATGTTATTTAATTTTTATTTCTATACGTATTGGCTTAAAAGCTAGATTTACTACCTAAAACGACCGAATTTCGTTAAAGTACCAGACACCAATTTGCTTTTTTATTTAATGCACAAAAATAAATATTAAATTAAAAAAATTACCAGTTTATTTAAAAAAAAATCCCTCTTACAGATTCCCATTCACTCAGGAGCTTGCATGTTTAATTTTATGTTTCTAGATCCAATAAATACGGATATATAAAAGGTACCAGTTAAAGAACAAAATAGTACCAAAAGCCCTCTTACAGATTTTCATTCACTCAGGACCCTGCATGTTTAATTTTATGTTTCTAGGTCCAATACTAACGGAAATTCAAAAAGTACCAGTTCAAGAACAAAGAAGTACCAAAAACTTCCCTCTTATATATTCTTATCCACTTAGGGCATTGCATCTTGAATTTTATGTTTCTAAGTCCAATAATAACGGATATTCAAAAAGTACCAGTTTAATAACTAAAAAGTACCTATAAGCGCTTTTAGAGATTCTCATTCACTCAGGACTATGCACGTTTAATTTTATTTTCATTAGACCAACATTAGCGAAAATTTAAAAAAAGGACCAGTTAAAAAACGAAAAAGCACCAAAAAGATCTCTCTAACAGATTGTCATTCACTCAAGACCTTCCATGTTTAATTGCATGTTTCTGGGTCCAATACTAACGGAAATTCAAAAAGTTCCAGCTAACGAATAAAAAAGTACCAATAAGATCCCACTTAAAGATTCTCATTTACACAGTATCGTGCATGTTTAATTTTATGATTCTAGGTCCAATACTGACGGAAATTCAAAAAGTACCAGTAAATGAACAAAAAAGTACCAAAAACTTTCCTCTTAGATTCTTATCCGCCCAGGACCTTGCATGTTTAATTTTATCTGTCTATGTTCAATACCAACGGAAATTCAAAAAGTACCAGTCCAAGATTAAAAAAGTACCAAAAAGTTCACTCTTATAGATTCTCATCCATCCAGGGCATTGCATATTGAATTGTATGTTTCTAGGTCCAATACTAACAGAAATTCAAAAAGTACCAGTTAATGAACAAAAAAGTACCAAAAAGTTCCCTCTTATAGATTTTCATCCATTCAGGACATTGCATGTTTAATTTTATTTTTATAGGTCCAATACTAACGGAAATTCAAAAAGTACCATTTTATGAACAGAAAAGTACCAAAAACTTCCCCTTATGGATTCTTAACCACTCAGGACATTTTATTTTGAATTTTATGTTTCTAAGTCCAATATTAACGTAAATTCAAAAAGTACCAGTTAATGAACAAAAAAGTACCAAAAAGTTCCCTCTTATAGATTCTCATCCATTCGGGACATTGCATGTTTAATTTTATTTTTATAGGTCCAATACTAACGGAAATTCAAAAAGTACCAGTTAATTAACAGAAAAGTACCAAAAACTGCCCCTTATGGATTCTTATCCATTCCGGACATTGCATGATGAATCTTATGTTTTTAGGTCCAACATAAACGATAATTTAAAAAATACCAGTTGTAGAACCAAAAAGTTAAGTAAAATATAAAATTTCTCGTATTTCCCCTTTTTGGTACTATTTTCCCCCCATTAAAGTATAAAAAATTTCAGTATAATAGTGGCAGCCCATAATTTAGTACGAATATTTCAATAAATGGAGAAAAATGTTTTTTAAAAAAAGTACCAAAAATAGTTACGATTTTTACCCCTTAAGTGTTCGAATTTCGAAAAAGTACCAAATTTAAATTCGTATATTTTTGTTAGGTTTCGAATGTGGTATTAACTTTGTTTCTATGTTTATTGGTTCAAAAGATAGATGGGGTGTCAAAAAAGTACTAAAATTCAGATATTACCCGTTTACTCCCAAATAGGGCCGAATTTCAAAAAAGTACCAGACACCTGTCCGCTTATTTTTCTAAAGAACAACGATAGGTATTAAATTTTTTTTGTATCTCTTTTAGTTTTGGAGATATAAGGTTACCGAATTTTCCCGTTTTTACCCTTTTTTACCCCCTAAACATTCGAATTTCCAAAAATCCCGTCTTAGTGGATCGATTTGGGGAGTGACCAATCTCTGGTCCAAATTTCAAGTGTCTAGCTTCAGGCGTTTAGGCTGTGCGATGATGAATCAGTGAGTCAGTCAGTCAGTGAGTCAGTAACGTTACAATTTTATATATATAGATTTTCGATTTTGTTTTTGCTTTCAATATAATTTTTGGCGTTGCGATTGCGTTTTACAAATTTAGGGTCTTAAAGATTTGCAAATGAGAAAATATTAGAACTGATAAAAATATTCTAAGGAGGAAGCCCGCCTAGAGGCATTAAATTTACGAAACCTGGAGCTATGCATTTAGCCAGATGAATGGAAAAGGCCATTTATTGTTTGAATATACTAATTTTTCGAAAACAATTTCCTGCGTTAACCGAAATTGAGGTTAAAGGTTTAACCGAAGTTGCTGTATTTGTTGTTAAGTGCTATTCGGAATTCTGGTTTAATGCTATTAAAGCAGACCAAGCTCCTTTGAACAACATTGAATTCTTAAGAAATTTGGAATATTGCAAAAAAATTAACTAAAATATAGCAGATAAAGCAATAACAAAATGTCTTAACCATATTTACTATTTGAATGAAGAATGTGTAGGTTTTTCGCTATTCGATGATAGAATAGATTTTAAAACTTAATCCAAGTTTGTTACGAAGATGAAGATAATCTGGATGTAGATGCAGAAATTCCGAAAAAACTTACGCTTAAACATAAAAATCGCGAATGCTTCATGAGCAGAGATAATTTATTAATTCTGGAGGAATTGTTCTCAAAGAATACTAGCAAATTTTAAAAAAAGTTTATAGAATGATTTACCCGAATATTGAAGGGCAAAAAGTGTAATTGGGAACCTTAAAATAATAAACGACTGCGCCGGAAGAGGAATTTAGCTTCAAAGATTACCATGAAAAAATCACGAAAGATGAGGATCAGAGGCAACATCTATTCAAAGTCATACAAATTTTGTTACATTTCTTACTAAATTTTAAGATTTAACACAAACTTGTTTTTCCTATTTAAGGTCGTACAAAATTATCGAAATAAATTTCTAAAAGGAGCTAATTTACGCAATCTAAGAAGCGATTATTACTAAAGTATCCTTAAAATTATATCATTTATTAATTAACAAATTACATGCTCTGACACTTTAACCTCTAACAAGAGTTAGAGGTACATACATATACATATTTCAGATCATTTAAAACAAACTGTTTTAAATATTAAGTTGGGAACACATATAAAACAGAAGTCTGTTTGGTCCACAGTACAAAGTTGGTGAAATTGGCCCTGAAATTTCCTATCACACGAAGGAATAAATTTTACAATTTTCACGCCTAGCCAGAAAGAAACAGCCAAAATTCTTTATAAATACTTAATGACATTATGGAATTTACTGAAATTTGACCTTTGACCTCTTTGGGGCAGCACTTAAAGCTTCCGATTTCGCTGAAAATTTTTATATTTATTGTCTAGACCAATTAGCACAATATTCCGCCTGGGCTTCTTTAAAATTCAGCAACAAAATTTCGTTCGTACACTTCAGTGCCACCCTAGTGTGTACATTATTAATAAACAGTTCGTGCAATGTGTGTAAAACGGATTTTCGAAATTTCGGGCATTGAAATTTTTTAATTTCTTGAAAAGGCGTTTGGTACAAGTCAAAAAAATGTTCTGAATGTACTTTTGAGTTTAAAGACAATTTCAGATGTCTTCAGTAGAATTGTATGGCGATTAATTTCTTAGAATACATTAAACCTCTAACACTCATTTTAAGGGGTAAATTTTGTCCTTTTTTTAACTTCCACACAAAAGTATACTAAAACGGCACCAGGGGCCTTCTAAAACAAAAAAATTTTACAATGTATGTAAAACGGATTTTCGGGCTTTGATATATTTGAGTTTTTCGAAAACAAATTTTTGAAAACTAAGTTTTTTGCGCTTTTTTGAGATATACTGTGATAATGAAAGAATATAGTAGATAGGTAATGGGGATCTTGGACTGTGTCCGGTTCCGATAATGCGAAAAGGAATGTGTGGTGTAATAGATTATCCAAGTTCAGAACCATTTCCGGTATACGAGCAGACGAGGTGAAAATGAATAACAGTTTGTCCACTTATATATAGATGACGCTGATTGTGAAGTTCAGTTTTTTAGACTTAGATGGCGCATACATTTATCTCATTTCCGATAGGATTTTAAAAATTTTGTGAAGAAAATACCAACAAAATGTGTATTTTGAGGGGATTTAAGCGTTGATTTGAATATTTATTTAGGATTTTAAAAATTTTGTGAAGAAAATACCAACAAAATGGGTATTTTGAGGGGATTTAAGCGTTGATTTGAATATTTATTTAGGATTTTAAAAATTTTGTGAAGAAAATACCAACAAAATGTGTATTTTGAGGGGATTTAAGCGTTGATTTGAATATTTATTTAGGATTTTAAAAATTTTGTGAAGAAAATACCAACAAAATGTGTATTTTGAGGGGATTTAAGCGTTGATTTGAATATTTATTTAGGATTTTAAAAATTTTGTGAAGAAAATACCAACGAAATGGGTATTTTGAGGGGATTTAAGCGTTGATTTGAATATTTATTTAGGATTTTAAAAATTTTGTGAAGAAAATACCAACGAAATGGGTATTTTGAGGGGATTTAAGCGTTGATTTGAATATTTATTTAGGATTTTAAAAATTTTGTGAAGAAAATACCAACAAAATGTGTATTTTGAGGGGATTTAAGCGTTGATTTTAATATTTATTTAGGGTTTTTAAAAATTTTGTGAAGAAAATACCAACAAAATGTGTATTTTGAGGGGATTTAAGCGTTGATTTGAATATTTATTTAGGGTTTTTAAAAATTTTGTGAAGAAAATACCAACAAAATGGGTATTTTGAGGGGATTTAAGCGTTGGTTTGAATATTTATTTAGGATTTTAAAAATTTTGTGAAGAAAATACCAACGAAATGGATATTTTGAGGGGATTTAAGCGTTGATTTGAATATTTATTTAGGATTTTAAAAAATTTTTGTGAAGATAATACCAACAAAATGGGTATTTTGATGTAAACTCTATTTTAAGCTTTGATGTAAACTCTATATCTTTTTAAAATTTATTTTAAGCAAGTTCTGAAACTTTTTGATGCGGTTAAGTTTATTTTTTTTTTTACTTATCCAATAGATTATCCAAGTTCCGAACCGTTTCCGGTGTACGAGCAGATGAGGTGAAAATGTATAACAGTTTGTCCACTTATACATAGATGGCGCTGATTGTGAAGTTCAGTTTTTTAGACTTAGATAGCGCATACATTTATTTCATTTCCGATAGGATTTTAAAAATTTTGTGAAGAAAATACCAACAAAATGTGTATTTTGAGGGGATTTAAGCGTTGATTTGAATATTTAATTAGGATTTTAAAAATTTTGTGAAGAAAATACCAACAAAATGTGTATTTTGAGGGGATTTAAGCGTTGATTTGAATATTTAATTAGGATTTTAAAAATTTTGTGAAGAAAATACCAACAAAATGTGTATTTTGAGGGGATTTAAGCGTTGATTTGAATATTTATTTAGGATTTTAAAAATTTTGTGAAGAAAATACCAACAAAATGGGTATTTTGAGGGGATTTAAGCGTTGATTTTAATATTTATTTAGGATTTTAAAAATATTGTGAAGAAAATACCAACAAAAATGGGTATTTTGATGTAAACTCTATTTTAAGTTTTATTGTAAACTCTGTTTTAAGCTCTATTTTATACAAGTTCCGAAACATTTATTTAATTTCCGAGCCATTTTATCATGTTGAAATTATTTTTTTACCATTTATCTTAGTTCCGAACCATTTGTATAATTTTGAAATTTATTTTAAGCAAGTTCTGAAGCTTTTTGGTGAGGTGAAGTTTATTTTTTTTTTAACCACTAATCCTAGTTCCGAGCCAGTTTGTTGTAAGATTTCATTTCAACAGTGATTCTAAACAGTTTAATTTTATCAAAACTATCGAAGCCAAAATCGACAAAATAGAAAATAAAAGTTCAAAATTATGGTATAACCGGTATCTTTTCACATCAATTTTATAATTCTCAAGTAAAAAACAAGTTTGCGATTCTTTTAAAACAGTTTTTAGAATTAACACAATAGTCAAAGAATTTAAATTTAGTTTTGTTTTCTTCTTTGTATTAAGAAATATTTTGTTCCCGTTTATGCTGACATTATGTTATTCTTATTTGCAGTTTGTTTTCTTTCATAATATAACGTCTCCTAAGAAGATTTAAAAAGAATTTGTATTTTGTTATGAAATGCTGACGATGTGTCTGCATGTTTGTTTACATTAATCTGATGAAGAAATCTTTTTGTTATATTTAAGAAGCATAAACATGATTGAGCGTGTTAGAATGTATAATTTGTTTATTAAACAAAACATTAATTGCAGTTTGTTTTCTTGCCCTTCTTAAAAGGCTTAGTGGTTCTAATATTGCATCACATTTCGAAAATAATTTTTAATGGCTGAACATATCCATGTATAAATAGCGTATACAATTTATTTCAACAACAAGTATATTGTGATTTATCGTGGAGTTCAAATAGTATTTTTAATAATTGCGGTTGAAATAATGAAAGAAAAAAATTTAAAATGGTTAAAGATCTAAAATCCGATTGCAATGAAGATCAGCATTTAAAACAATCTTCATTTACGCCACGCTATAGCATGACTGATATTTTCCATAGAGAAGATGAACGTTTAAAAACTTTTACATGCTGGCCATTAATGTAAAGATATTTTTGAAAACTATTGTAAAAAGTTAGAATAAAATATATACATATACATATATAAAATTAATTTGTTATCATTATTCTGAGCATACAGTGAGCACTTGTAGTGCTTTAATGTTATGTGTTAACAGATTTGTTTACCGAAATATTTGTAAAAATTTCTACCTACTTGGCCAAGTGCTCTTTAACTCTGTATACACATAAGCCAAACAATGAATTGTTTACACAAGACATGTGGCTGTATAGTACAAGTACAGGAGTACGACGATTTTTCCGGCGAACGCTTTCGCACATATTTACATCAATGTGAAGCTTGTGTTTCAACAGATGACTCGCATGTAAAAGAACGTAATCTATCGATATTTGAGAAACGAGAACAACAACGAGAACAACATCTGCTTGAGCTCGAGGCAATAGAGACGGATCACAGTAATATCAAACCGATCAAATACCTCTTGGACAATATAATCGCAAGTCGGGGTCTGTGTTCCAACAAATACAACTATCAGTTCTACAGGCAGGTGATAATAAAAGATGAAATTTTGACGAGAGTATTTCACATCATTAAAATAAACAATCGCTACTACTGTGATGCCGACATAGTGGATCGGGGTAATTTTTATTTACTATTTAAAAATTTGGGATCTTGGTGGTGTAATGGATGATAAAAGAAATATTATGGAAGATAGAATAAATACTAGAGCTTGGGGTCACTTTAGAGATAGAAATGGCACTCATATGGAAATTGAATAATAATACTAATCTTTTGTTTATTACTATTGAGATAGCAGTGGTTAATAATAACACAAAAATAAAAGGCTTTTGTTTTTTATACTTATTAAAATAAATTTTATTATTTTATATGCATATATAAGATTACATCTAAATACATTTATTCTTATACAATAACCATTGAAATATATATATATTTATTAATTAGTTTCTTAAAAATAATGTGTATGTTACTGTATTTAAATTAATAATAATAATTATCTTTAAAGAAAAAAACAAGTTAAAATATAAGATTTAAAAATTAAAAAATTGTTGTTCTTATTTCAAATTAGATTTTCTCTTTCAAGTAAAATAGCATTTTTTAAAGCGCAAACTCCATAGTTGTGATAACTGCAATATGTGTTTTCTGGATACTTCTTATTAAGTTCCTTTAAATTTATACATCCAAAATCCTCTATATTTAAAACTTTTTTCTGCAGCATTTTTTCCAACCATTGGCTCTTTTCTGTTCCTTTTACATATATTTTAGAATTTTTTAAATTATTTTTTAAAAAATTACAAACACTCTTAAATGAAACTACTCCTGTATTCCAGTTAAGATGATGAAAATATTTTATTAACCAATATGCTTCTTCTTGCTCCTTTTGTGATAAACAATTTAACTAGAGTGAAAGAGAAAACTATATTAATTTTCTCAATACTATTCGGTTCGCTTAATAACTAGAGTGAAAGAAAAAACTATATCAATTTTCTCAATGCTATTCGGTAATTTGTTCTGTATTGATTCTTATTTATGTGGTAGTGTTATTCCATATTTATTTATTTATATCGATTTCTTTCTTTAGAGCAAAGGGAAGAAATGTATGTCTTCGTCTCATTTATTCACATGATTATATATCAATAAACTTTTTCTTGATTAATAAAATAGATTATTTTTGATTTAGTTAAGCTCTTTTTAATTTAGAGAAGTGGTTTTAATCTCAGTTGAAAAAAAGAAACTAACGTGATCGGTTGTGAAAAATGGAACCCTCGAAAAACTTAGTAACCAAATTTAATACTCTGAGCTACAGCAAATCCTTAATTCACATTAAGGATCTTGCAATATCTTCTAAACACATTATTATGAATGCAAGTAGAGTGAATACCAAGTATGGGAGCTCAATAAAAGTTGAGCTTGAGGAGAATATATTGTTTTTGCCATATCGCTACAATACGCTAACTGACGAAGATTTGAAGAATTTATCATCTGGATCGTATCTTATATCCAGGGAAGGGGAGAAAAACTTGCGATTGAAGCCATTTGAGGAGGGTGATATCTTTGAAGCCAATTCTAGATATCCCATATACGCAAACTTTAACAGTTTTTAAATTATATTTTAACGATAAAAATAATAATAATATGTACCTTAAAATAATTAAATAAAAAAAACATGGTTTTTCTTTTTAAAATAATTTCAATTGTTTTATTTATTAATTTCTTTTTCAGTTATTTTATATAAAAATTCAAGACATAAATGACCACAATTAAATGAATCATAGTTTTGATGTTGATTGTAGTTATATTTTATATTTCCTCCTAGGTACTCAACTAGTTCCAATGGTGGTTGTAAATTTCCAAAACTATCATAATATTCTATTTGTTTATTGTTTTTATAGTAAGCTACCCAATGTGTACCACTACCGATTGTAGAATCCAAATTAATTACTCCACATTCAATATTTCTGGGATGTTTTGGTATTGCGTCTAACATGAAAATTCCTCTAAAATGTGGAATATTTTTTGAGAATTTTCGTATATCAATATCAGTCAATGGTCTTTTGGGTAGCTTGTTTAGAAGTTTTTTGCTTTTTCTTCATAAGTTAATCCATATCCTTTCTTATATGGTTTGAGGTAAAGTCCTTTACCCATTGCTATTGCTTCCATATTCTTATTGTGTCTAGTCGCTTCATCAAGTTGGAGTTTAGCATTCTTTGCTGCATTAACTGCTTTTGCTATGTTAGCACCTCCACTCGATAGGGTACCAATTACACCTAAAGCTGTTAATATTGGTATTAATGGTAAAACACCACCAACTTTTGGAACACGTATTACACGTGGTACTACAATTTCAGATTTCCTTCCCTTTAAGGATTTGTTAATGGTTTTACGTGCAATCTTGATAGCAGCGTTAAGATCTGTTAGTTTTTCTTTTCTTAAAATTTTTGTTGTTGCTTTTAGCGTTGAATTGAACAGTTTTCTTCCAATAACTTTATTCGATTTTGATTTCCTATTACTTTTGTTTTGCTTAGTCATCCCCATACCGAGTTTAGTTTTTGCTTTCATTGCGTTAGTAACCAAATATGCCAACGATTTTTCTGGAAGACTGCTATCTTTTGAAAGTACTCGTACCCAAGCTCTGTTCTCAAGAATTTTATCAGCTTGATGTCTTATATTTATATCTCTACTTTTTGAATAAGCAATATCGTGTTCTTTACATGCACCGTCTAATAGATTAATTCCTTTATCACCTCGTTCTAAACGTTTTTGTAATTTCGTTCCAGGACCACAATATTGATAACCAGGAAGATGTAGTTCAAAAGGAAGTGAATTTACCAATTTATTAATTAAACCTTCTCCTCTGACGACTTTATTACAATTAATCTTGTTTTTAAAACGTATTACCATTTTATTTAATTTTATTCTATAAGAAAAAGAGAATATTTAATTATTTCATTTAGTTCTAAAGATGCGTTTAATAAAACAACATAAAAATATTTTTGTTCGTAATACGGATTCTTCAACGAATTTAAATTCAAAATGTAGACATAGCTCTATATTACCGAATTCTATTCGTGCGCTTATTGTAGGTCCTTCAAATTGTGGCAAGACTAACGTTATGATAAGCTTACTAGAGAGTCCTAATGGACTGAAATTTGAAAACATCTATTTATACTCAAAATCACTATTTCAGCCAAAGTATGAATATTTAAGAAAATTGATAACACCAATTAAAGGAATGGGGTTTCATACGTTTTCTGATAATGATTCTGTAATACCTCCAGATGAAGCACAAAACAATTCAGTTATGATTTTCGATGATGTTGCATGTGAAAAACAAAACAATATACGTGCATATTTTTGTATGGGTAGACATAGAAATGTAAATTCATTCTACTTATGTCAAACATATACAAGAATTCCCAAACATTTAATAAGAGATAATGCTAATATGATTATTATGTTTAAGCAAGATGAAATGAATATAAAACATATATATGCTGATCATGTTGGTAGCGATATGAGTTACGAAAAGTTTCATGAAATTTGTGGAGAATGTTGGAAAGATAAATATGGATTTTTGGTTATAAGTAAAGATGATGAATTAAATGATGGGAGATATAGAAAGCAGTTTGATTATTTTATAACAATATAAATTATAGAATATATTTTATACGATTATTAGTATAACATCAACCTTTAAAGATATTACAACAATAAAACGCATTGTTAACCAACGAATAGCTGATCTGATGTCCGATAAAAAAATTAATGAAAAAGTTTTAAAAGAGTTGATAAAGAGAAGAAATGTTTTAAAAAAGAAATTTCGCAGTATACAAATTGGTGAAGCTGATACTCGTGAACAACTTAAAGATACATTTAAACCCATAACAGAACCCCTGAAAAAATTCATTAATAGTTCGAAAAATACCAAAGTAAATTTAAAAATTGAAAAGAATAAAATTAAAAATGAATCAAAGCAACAAGAACAATTTAAAACAGATTCTTATATTCCAATTATAAAACCAGAAAAAAATATATTATCTACTGCTGCAAGTAACTCTGAAGATTATAATGATGATGATGATGATGATGATGATGATGATTTTTATTCTCAACCAGAAACAGAAAATCCAAATAATCATATAAATTTTAATGATTTGTTATATTTAGAAAAAAGAAATGAGTTAGACACACTATATGGAGTACATAAAGATTCAAATAATGAATGGAAATTTGGTGATAGTAACATTCAATTTAATGAAGATAAGATTCAAGTTGGAAACCAAATATGGGCACTCACTCCAGGTTTATTTTCATTAATGTTTCAAAAAATACCAAAAAACTATGATAAATCTGAGTTAGATATTTATAAAAAAATATTAAATAATACAAATGCCTATAAAATAGGTTATAGCTCAGATGGTCATATAAGGGGTACAAGAGCATATAAATACAAGAACATTATCAGAAAATTGATTAAACCTAAAAATCCATCTACCAAAACACCTCAATCTCCCACTTCATCTGATACAATAAAAACAACAAATGAAAATTATATTGGAAGTGGGTTAATGAATTTAAATCCAAATAAACCCAACTATATATACTGGGATGATCCAAATGAGTTGATAGATCGACATCATAATAACGAAATTGTTTCTATTATTGAAGAATTATACGAAGCTAACATTATTGAATAACTATAAAATTAACATTAAGTAATGTCTGTCGACAAATTTGGTCACTATATTAACGATACAAGTGGCATAATTTCTATGAAAAATGCACCTAAATTGCTTGGGTTCTTTATGGATACAGATAACAACATTGATGTTCAAAACAAAAGAATCAAACATATGTCGAATGCTTTGGAAGAAAACGATGGTGTCAATAAAATGTTTTTGCAATCTCAAATTGAAAAAACACAGAAGGAGGTAATGGATCAATTAAACAAGAATATTAATGAAGTTTATCAAATAATAGAGAAAATGAAAAAAGATTTTGAAAGAAGACTCAAAATCTTAAATCAGAAACTATATAACAGGCTTGATATTAAAAATAAAGAACAGGAGATAACAATATTCCCTTAAGTAAAGAGGACTTACTTAATAATTATGTATTCAACAAAAAGAGACTTAGTAAATGAACTTCATAAACCAGCCCGAAAAAATTTTATACGTCGAAGAGTTGTAATGAAAGGCATAGATGATCTCTGGCAAGCTGATTTAGTTGAAATGGGGAATTATTCTACATATAATAAAAAATATCGATATTTGTTAACGATCATTGATACTTTTTCCAAGTTTGCATGGGGTGTTGCACTTAAAACAAAAACAGCAACTGAAGTATTTCAAGCAATGAAAAGTATTTTAAAATTAGGTCGAGTTCCCAAAAACTTGCAGACTGATGATGGTAAAGAATTTTTCAATAAACAATTTAATATCCTCATGCACAACCATAATATAAATCACTACTCAACATTTAGTATAATGAAAGCCTCAATAGTAGAACGATTTAATCGAACTCTAAAAGGAATGATGTGGAAAGAATTTAGTTTTAATGGTTCATATTATTGGCTTGATATTTACAAAGATCTAATTAATAAATATAATAGAAAAGTTCATCGCACCATTAAAATGGCACCAATTGACGTTAATTCTGGAAACGAAATGAAATTATTGCAAACCGTTTACAATCATTTAAAAATATTTAAAAAATCTAAATTTATTGTTGGAGATTATGTACGCATAAGCAAATATAAACACATTTTTGAAAAAGGTTACACTCCCAATTGGACTACAGAAATTTTTAAAATTAAAACAGTAAAAAATACGTATCCTGCAACATACATACTAGATGACTATCAAGGAAATCCAATTGAAGGTGGTTTCTATGATGATGAACTTTCAAAAACTCGATTTCCTGATACATACCTTTTTGAAAAAATTCTTAAAACTAAAGGAGACATGGCATATGTAAAATGGTTGGGATTTTCTAATCAACACAATTCTTGGATTAATAACATTGATATATTGTAGTTTGTAAGAGGAGATATAATTATAATAATAGAATGTAAGAGTTAATGTATTGTTATTATTAAATAAGAAAAGAACAAAAAAATATATGTAAATAAATTATTTTTAAATAAATAATATTATGTTTTTTACTTTATTTGCAATTCAACAGTCGAAATGTCAATAACTCTCACTTTAAGCTCTAATTCAACTGAGTTGACGGCTAACTATTTTCCTCCAATTGAGTTGGACGGAAAATATGAGTGTGCACTTACAGATTTTCATTCATACAATAGTATTCCAAATGTAGATGTTTATAATAATATGTTTCATATTGGCGAACAAGTAATTGAAATTCCCATTGGATCTTATGAACTAAACGATATAGTTGATTATATTAAAGAACAATATCAACGATATAGTCCTCAAAATAAAATTAATATTGAAGCTAATAATAATACGATGCAAGTTAAAATAAAAAACTCTAATGATCCAATATACTTTAATAAGAAAAATACAATTGGGAAGCTTTTGGGATTTAAAGAAAATATTCTATTACCTAATAAAGAGCATTACTCAGATCTACCAGTTAATATTTTTAAAGTAAATCTTTTACGAATTGAGAGTAATATAGCTGTCAACACATACATGAATAACTCCCAAGCACATACTTTGCATGAGTTTGCCATTAACGTCCCACCTGGCTATAAAATAGATGAGATTCCTAGGAATCTAATTTATTTACCAATCAACTGTCGAGAGATAAGCTCCATTACTCTGCGAGTGGTTGATCAAGACGGTGATTTACTTAATTTCCGAGGAGAGGAAATTACAATTCGATTACATTTAAGACCAACAAAGTAATGATAATTTACAAGAAGAATATACCTAAAAACAAAGTATTACACTCTTCTTCTAACAAAATATTGAAAAATAAATTAAATTCAAAGAATTCATTAAAAAATATAAACTTAACGCAATCAAATAAAGAATTTCTAAAATCATTAAATTTAAAATTGAAGAAACCATGAGTTCAATAATAGATGTTCTGGATAAACCTTTGTCCGATGAAAATATAATTAAAAAGGCCTACCATACGTATACCCCATATTTACAATCTTACAATAATAACGATGAAATTCGTATAACAATACAAAATCAAGACTTGTATGTTTTGCCATCGGAAAGTTTTATATATGTAGAAGGATTTGTTAAAGATGATAGCAATACAAAATTAGTATCTTCTGCAGCCAACATTAAATTAAAAAATAATTTTGTAGCACATCTATTTGATGAAATCCGTTACGAAGTAAATGGTGTTGAAATTGATCAAACAAGACATTTAGGAACATCAAGTACTATAAAAAATTTGGTTTCATTATCACCAATAGATAGTAATGGAATGCAAAATGCTGGATGGAATAAAATTGATGACATCGATCTCGTAAATGGATATTTTAATTTTTATGTACCACTTAAATTGTTTTTGGGATTCGCTGAAGACTATAACAAAATATTATTGAATGCAAAACATGAATTGATTCTATTACGTAATAAAAATGATGAGAATCTTGTTTATTCAACTGTTTCTACCGAAAAGGCTAAATTAACAATTTCAAGTATATCGTGGAGAATTCCCCATGTACAACTATCAGATTTTTGTAAATTAAATATGATAAAAATAATAAACAGTGGTACTTCAATACCAATTGCATTTAGAAGTTGGGATTGTCATATAAATCCACAACTAAATATGTCTACTAATCATGTGTGGAATGTTAAGCTGGCAGCGAATAGAGAACGCCCTCGTTTTGTTTTGATTGCATTCCAACATGAAAAGAAATTTATACACTGCGATCTGACTAATTTAAAAGTACATTTAAATTCAGAGTCTTATCCATATGATGACCTTAACATAAAGTTTCAGAATGAACGTTATGCAATTCTATATGATATGTATCTAAGGTTTCAAGAGAACTACTATATGCGAGACTCCCAGCCGCTTCTCACATCTCAAGAGTTTAAAAATAATTCTCCAATAATAGTAGTAGATGTTAGTTATCAAAATGAATCTATTGTCAGCGGACCAATTGATATAAAAATTGAATTTGAAACAGCTACTAATGTTCCAGCAAACACATCAGCTTATTGTATTCTCATTCACGATCGTATTATTGAATATATACCATTAAAGGGACATTCGAAAAATTTTATAAATCCTAAAAAAGATGTCTTGTAAACATGTTTTCATTGATTTACAAGGTTTTAAATTAAAATCAAACAAATTTATCGTTAAAGAAGTTGCAATTGTTTTCAATTCTATGGAATATATCAATTTTATTATAAGACCGCCTTTTGATTTCAATTGTTTATCACAAAAGGAGCAAGAAGAAGCATATTGGTTAATAAAATATTTTCATCATCTTAACTGGAATACAGGAGTAGTTTCATTTAAGAGTGTTTGTAATTTTTTAAAAAATAATTTAAAAAATTCTAAAATATATGTAAAAGGAACAGAAAAGAGCCAATGGTTGGAAAAAATGCTGCAGAAAAAAGTTTTAAATATAGAGGATTTTGGATGTATAAATTTAAAGGAACTTAATAAGAAGTATCCAGAAAACACATATTGCAGTTATCACAACTATGGAGTTTGCGCTTTAAAAAATGCTATTTTACTTGAAAGAGAAAATCTAATTTGAAATAAGAACAACAATTTTTTAATTTTTAAATCTTATATTTTAACTTGTTTTTTTCTTTAAAGATAATTATTATTATTAATTTAAATACAGTAACATACACATTATTTTTAAGAAACTAATTAATAAATATATATATATTTCAATGGTTATTGTATAAGAATAAATGTATTTAGATGTAATCTTATATATGCATATAAAATAATAAAATTTATTTTAATAAGTATAAAAAACAAAAGCCTTTTATTTTTGTGTTATTATTAACCACTGCTATCTCAATAGTAATAAACAAAAGATTAGTATTATTATTCAATTTCCATATGAGTGCCATTTCTATCTCTAAAGTGACCCCAAGCTCTAGTATTTATTCTATCTTCCATAATATTTCTTTTATCATCCATTACACCACCAAGATCCCAAATTTTTAAATAGTAAATAAAAATTACCCCGATCCACTATGTCGGCATCACAGTAGTAGCGATTGTTTATTTTAATGATGTGAAATACTCTCGTCAAAATTTCATCTTTTATTATCACCTGCCTGTAGAACTGATAGTTGTATTTGTTGGAACACAGACCCCGACTTGCGATTATATTGTCCAAGAGGTATTTGATCGGTTTGATATTACTGTGATCCGTCTCTATTGCCTCGAGCTCAAGCAGATGTTGTTCTCGTTGTTGTTCTCGTTTCTCAAATATCGATAGATTACGTTCTTTTACATGCGAGTCATCTGTTGAAACACAAGCTTCACATTGATGTAAATATGTGCGAAAGCGTTCGCCGGAAAAATCGTCGTACTCCTGTACTTGTACTATACAGCCACATGTCTTGTGTAAACAATTCATTGTTTGGCTTATGTGTATACAGAGTTAAAGAGCACTTGGCCAAGTAGGTAGAAATTTTTACAAATATTTCGGTAAACAAATCTGTTAACACATAACATTAAAGCACTACAAGTGCTCACTGTATGCTCAGAATAATGATAACAAATTAATTTTATATATGTATATGTATATATTTTATTCTAACTTTTTACAATAGTTTTCAAAAATATCTTTACATTAATGGCCAGCATGTAAAAGTTTTTAAACGTTCATCTTCTCTATGGAAAATATCAGTCATGCTATAGCGTGGCGTAAATGAAGATTGTTTTAAATGCTGATCTTCATTGCAATCGGATTTTAGATCTTTAACCATTTTAAATTTTTTTCTTTCATTATTTCAACCGCAATTATTAAAAATACTATTTGAACTCCACGATAAATCACAATATACTTGTTGTTGAAATAAATTGTATACGCTATTTATACATGGATATGTTCAGCCATTAAAAATTATTTTCGAAATGTGATGCAATATTAGAACCACTAAGCCTTTTAAGAAGGGCAAGAAAACAAACTGCAATTAATGTTTTGTTTAATAAACAAATTATACATTCTAACACGCTCAATCATGTTTATGCTTCTTAAATATAACAAAAAGATTTCTTCATCAGATTAATGTAAACAAACATGCAGACACATCGTCAGCATTTCATAACAAAATACAAATTCTTTTTAAATCTTCTTAGGAGACGTTATATTATGAAAGAAAACAAACTGCAAATAAGAATAACATAATGTCAGCATAAACGGGAACAAAATATTTCTTAATACAAAGAAGAAAACAAAACTAAATTTAAATTCTTTGACTATTGTGTTAATTCTAAAAACTGTTTTAAAAGAATCGCAAACTTGTTTTTTACTTGAGAATTATAAAATTGATGTGAAAAGATACCGGTTATACCATAATTTTGAACTTTTATTTTCTATTTTGTCGATTTTGGCTTCGATAGTTTTGATAAAATTAAACTGTTTAGAATCACTGTTGAAATGAAATCTTACAACAAACTGGCTCGGAACTAGGATTAGTGGTTAAAAAAAAAATAAACTTCACCTCACCAAAAAGCTTCAGAACTTGCTTAAAATAAATTTCAAAATTATACAAATGGTTCGGAACTAAGATAAATGGTAAAAAAATAATTTCAACATGATAAAATGGCTCGGAAATTAAATAAATGTTTCGGAACTTGTATAAAATAGAGCTTAAAACAGAGTTTACAATAAAACTTAAAATAGAGTTTACATCAAAATACCCATTTTTGTTGGTATTTTCTTCACAATATTTTTAAAATCCTAAATAAATATTAAAATCAACGCTTAAATCCCCTCAAAATACCCATTTTGTTGGTATTTTCTTCACAAAATTTTTAAAATCCTAAATAAATATTCAAATCAACGCTTAAATCCCCTCAAAATACACATTTTGTTGGTATTTTCTTCACAAAATTTTTAAAATCCTAATTAAATATTCAAATCAACGCTTAAATCCCCTCAAAATACACATTTTGTTGGTATTTTCTTCACAAAATTTTTAAAATCCTAATTAAATATTCAAATCAACGCTTAAATCCCCTCAAAATACACATTTTGTTGGTATTTTCTTCACAAAATTTTTAAAATCCTATCGGAAATGAAATAAATGTATGCGCTATCTAAGTCTAAAAAACTGAACTTCACAATCAGCGCCATCTATGTATAAGTGGACAAACTGTTATACATTTTCACCTCATCTGCTCGTACACCGGAAACGGTTCGGAACTTGGATAATCTATTGGATAAGTAAAAAAAAAAATAAACTTAACCGCATCAAAAAGTTTCAGAACTTGCTTAAAATAAATTTTAAAAAGATATAGAGTTTACATCAAAGCTTAAAATAGAGTTTACATCAAAATACCCATTTTGTTGGTATTATCTTCACAAAAATTTTTTAAAATCCTAAATAAATATTCAAATCAACGCTTAAATCCCCTCAAAATATCCATTTCGTTGGTATTTTCTTCACAAAATTTTTAAAATCCTAAATAAATATTCAAACCAACGCTTAAATCCCCTCAAAATACCCATTTTGTTGGTATTTTCTTCACAAAATTTTTAAAAACCCTAAATAAATATTCAAATCAACGCTTAAATCCCCTCAAAATACACATTTTGTTGGTATTTTCTTCACAAAATTTTTAAAAACCCTAAATAAATATTAAAATCAACGCTTAAATCCCCTCAAAATACACATTTTGTTGGTATTTTCTTCACAAAATTTTTAAAATCCTAAATAAATATTCAAATCAACGCTTAAATCCCCTCAAAATACCCATTTCGTTGGTATTTTCTTCACAAAATTTTTAAAATCCTAAATAAATATTCAAATCAACGCTTAAATCCCCTCAAAATACCCATTTCGTTGGTATTTTCTTCACAAAATTTTTAAAATCCTAAATAAATATTCAAATCAACGCTTAAATCCCCTCAAAATACACATTTTGTTGGTATTTTCTTCACAAAATTTTTAAAATCCTAAATAAATATTCAAATCAACGCTTAAATCCCCTCAAAATACACATTTTGTTGGTATTTTCTTCACAAAATTTTTAAAATCCTAAATAAATATTCAAATCAACGCTTAAATCCCCTCAAAATACCCATTTTGTTGGTATTTTCTTCACAAAATTTTTAAAATCCTAAATAAATATTCAAATCAACGCTTAAATCCCCTCAAAATACACATTTTGTTGGTATTTTCTTCACAAAATTTTTAAAATCCTATCGGAAATGAGATAAATGTATGCGCCATCTAAGTCTAAAAAACTGAACTTCACAATCAGCGTCATCTATATATAAGTGGACAAACTGTTATTCATTTTCACCTCGTCTGCTCGTATACCGGAAATGGTTCTGAACTTGGATAATCTATTACACCACACATTCCTTTTCGCATTATCGGAACCGGACACAGTCCAAGATCCCCATTACCTATCTACTGAATATATGCCCCTTCAATAGCGGTGAAAGACAGTTGGCTTTTTAAAATGAATTGCGAAAAGGGCTCATCTCATTTAGTTAGCAATTGAAAAAAACTTGCATTCCAAATTTTTACAGTGAGGGGTAAGTTTTGAATATGTCGTCAATTTATTTTAAGAAAGCTATATTTGATTAAAATTAAATTAAAACAACAACACAACATTCTTATCTTAATTTTGGAAATGTGTGAATGCAGCTGCTCAGAAGATAATGACATTAAAATGCCGATTTCCAAAATTTTTATTAAGATATTCTGCAAAGGCCAACCGACATGTCGAGTCCAAATAGCAAAAATGATGTAACCAACAAAAATAAAATTTTACAGGAGAAGGTTTTTTTAAATATTTTTGCTTCAAGTCTAGGGTTTCGTTTGAAATTGCTTTTGTTCTTATTTCGTAACGGTACTTCCCAGAGATATGAGATTTTAAGAGATGATGCAAATGATCAAAACTTATCGATTTTCATCAAAAAACAAGAATCTGAAATGTTGTTGCTTACATCATTTTTGCTATTCGGGCTCGATGTATTCACAGGCACATATAGAACGAAGAAGATTTCTAATTCATATGTTTACCTTGATGAAATATTTTCGTTTTTGTTTTATGAATGTATGTGTTTTCTGATTTGTAATCTTAATAAACAAGTTAAAATGCACCGAAATTTTCTTGTTCGTTGAAAATGTTGTTTACTTTTATTGAAATTTTGGAGTGATTGCGCACCAAATAAGGAAACTTACTCCTAATTTTTATATATTTTTCACAAGAAGTTTTTTACTTACGAGCATTATCATCATTTAATTTTACATTAAAATTGAATATGCAATATTAAATAATTCGTATAATATTTATTTTATTTACAGTCGTTCCTTCGTAAATGAGTTTACCCGTTTTCACTTAAATGCGGCTTGCCTTAAAGTCCGCTACGGCCAGAAAATATATTATTGCTAACCAAAGGATAGCAATATTAACCAATGGTGTTCTTAAGCAATAAAAAGTACGTCAAATATTGAAGGAATAGGACTATTACATAAAAAGCTTTATAAAACTGAAATTTACCTCATAGAATACATTCGAAAAATAAAAATTTTGATTATTATCAAAAAAGTAACTTATGAAAAGGAATAATCATCAGATTCTATTTACTTAGTTTTAGTAAGATTTTTATTTAATAAATCACTTTAAAAAAAAGTTCCACTTTGAACATTTTAAGTGGTTTGTTTCATTCCGAAAAAATATTTCGATTTATCGTTTTCTAAAGACTCGACCTTAGGAATTGAAATCACCTTCGATCGGAATTCCGGTTCTGTGACATGGCTGATTTATCAGTGTTCGCAAATAAATACATACTGTCTTTAAGTGTCCAGTAAGGTAGAAATATAAAAAACACCAACGCTAATAGTGTGGGTAGTAAATATGTTTGTACACGGTAAAAATAACTGTACTAATCCAACTCAACTTAAAGATGAAAACACTTCATTGCTTTCGATTTTTTGTAAAACATCACAAACTTCGTCGTGTTCGGTTCAGTTTATTAATGTTTGTTCATTTTAGTTGAACTCAGCAGTTAAACACAACAATTTTTTTTTTTTAAACAGAATACACATGTGTTTTTAAAACAGCCAACAAAAAATTTTAACAGAAACAAAAGACGTTTTCAATACACACACAGGCTTTTCATGCTGCGGTCGTTCAATTTACCAAGCAACAACAACAACAACTCTAGTAAGAAACGTTTCTGAAATTTTTTGTTTGCTCATTTCTTCATTAATTTGAAAAAAAAAACACTAAAGAACATTAAAATATAATGTATGCCTACAGAATCAAATGCTCTGTTTTATAGCTACAAATAGAACACTATATACTGATTGTTACTTTCGTGATAATAGTTATGAACGGTATTAAGGTTGTGTACTAATACACAAACACTAAAAAGATACATCGTTTTTTGTATGTGTACCGTATGCTAAATAGTGTTCGATTTATAAGACAAAATAAAAGAAAAATATTATAAACATAAATGGAAGAATCACTGTATGGTTCTCGTGTTCGCGATGATTTTTTTCCTAGACGTGTAAATCTAGGCTAACTAACATTTTAAGAAGAACCCATTTCTTCTTCTTGATTCCTTTTTAATGGATTTGAGAAAACCCAGTTTCTTGAAACGGCTTTAAATGACTATACCATTTATTGTTACTAAAAAGTATTTGATCAAATTATTGTCGGGAATGCAAAATTTATTATTCGTTAAGGTTTCGTAATTGCGTGCTAAATTCCCAATTTTGATTTTTTAAAAATGCACCGAAATTTCTTGTTAGGGGAGATAATCACTTTGGAAAAGCTAAAGATATGATACAAATAAAACTGTAAAGCGACTGAGAATTACAAACACTCTATTGGAAATACACTTTATCGTTGTGTACTTTAATATAATTTATAATTTAAAAATAGTTCATTGAAAAAATAGGTTTTGTATGTTTCATATTTTTCCAATGCCTTCATTTTGTTATTTCTTCTTTGAACATCAATTGGCGTTCAAATGATTCATGTCATGTTGACGACATGTGCTTTTTTGATATTGAAAACAATAACAAAATTAAACAACGAATGAAAAAGCAAAACGTAAAGACAGTACATGCATCTGTGTACTCGTTTCTTTTCCCCTCGTCCCTCTCGCCTATAAAGTAGCAATCATGTCAATAAGACAAGAGCCGTATGAACGCAGACTAGTTAGCTATTTTTATTTCAATACACTCAAGCCTTTTTTTACAACGATATCAAAGCTGAGACACAAAATTAACAATAAACAGTGAGTTTATCTTTCCCTACAATTCGACTCGAAATGTAGTTGTAAGTGAGTAAAAAGAAAAAAACTAAATTAAAAACAAATTGCTACAGTATTTATTGTTTTCGTAAGAAAATCAAAAAAAAAACAACTTGGCATTTTTTTTTGCACGGACACGGACACGGACAATTTATTATCAAATTTATTTTCGGGTATACAAAATTTTTAATTCGTTAAGATGCTTAATTCCCAATTTTTATTTTTGATAAATGCACTGTTATTTATTGTATTTTAATTATAATTTTCATTCACATAAAGGAATTTTTTCTTAGGACTATTTTATTCGATATATTTTAAACGCATGCGTGAATTGCATGCACATATCCAAAGTTTCGCTTTAATGATTCGCCGCATAAAGGCTTAAAAAAACTGCGCAATAATATATGCACACTTAAGCAGGGATTACTGTACATACATGAAACATAATGAAACACTTAACAAATAAATGCGAGATAAATTAATAAGAAATAACTAAATTACTATCTACATTAAACCGGATAAACAATGGAGATGGAACAAATGGAAAAAGAATTCTTATTCTATTGTCGTACTAAGTAATTTTTACTATCCTCCAGCAGGAAAAAATATGTATATAAAGGACTTTACAAATACAATAAAACTACAGCAAGAACACAAACACATGTTTGTTTGTAAGTAAAAATACAAATATTGCTCATACGTACTCCTGGCATAATGTTAAGCTTCTCTTATGATTTTCATGTTCAGCTATGTACTTGTGTATGTATACAAATGTATGAACTATGTATATATGTATGTACTATGTGTGTATAAAGAATAATGTAAGTATCTGTAAGTGTTTTCATGTGTTTGTATGTGGGTATATAATGGATAAATCCTACTTCATGACAAACAAGACAATGCGGAAAATTGCAAGACACTAAAATTGGCAAAATAAAAGTAAAATAAATGACAGGAATATAAAAAGAACACAACGACTAATTGATATACTATTCTTGCTAAATTTTACGGCCAATTTCAGCAAGTTCAGCTATAAAGGTAAAACATATACTGTTAATTGGAAGTTAAAGTAATAGTTAGGTTTAACTAAACTTGGTGAAATTGGCCGTTAAAGGTATTCAATTTCTGTTAATTTAGTGGTCTTTATTATGTTACCTCAAAATATTCTTCTTAACAGCTGAAGTTTGAGATCTTGAAAATTTTTTGAGAAACTTTAAAATTCCTAAATTTCCAAGACATTGAAGTGTTCCAACTATTTCCAAAGTAGGGTAATCATATTAACGACTACGCACACAAAAACCATCTTACATGAATGTGGTTGATGTTGAAATGAGAGCAATTTACAAGTGAATGAATATATACGAGCATAACAACAAGGAGTATATTTTGTTAAGTTGGTTTGTTGCTCCTTTAAAGAAGCTCAAACTCATAAAAGTAAGCAACAAATTTCATTGTTTATTGCTTCCTTGGTAAACTATACTACATTACAACAACGACTAAAAACACTACAAAATGAATGTGTTTTGTTCTTTCAGAATTTCATTTATATATATGTGTGTGGATGTGTGTGTGTGTGTAAATTAAAAAATAGCATGAGACTTTTATTATTTGTTTTACTATAATTTTCCTGCATTAATGTTTGATAAAAACTGGATAAGCCTACACCTTTTTTCAAGACCCCGTTTCATTGTTTGTTGTGTTTTGTCCAGCAAATAATATATAAAAGTTAAGCCAGAGTTGCTCTATTCTATAGAATTTGTTGGATTCTTATAATATTTTTTTTTTTCTTTTGGGGAATAGATATGACTTTGAGCTTTTGCGATATTGAAAAGCAAAAAATTCCATAATAAAAATTCAGCTTAATTCATAAAGGCTCTTATTAACGACGGGTTTTTTATATCTGAATTGTTAACTTTTCAACTCACAACTAATTCTTACAACAAAATCAATTGCTTGTCACCTGGAAACTTCCCATTAGTTTCGGTTTTTTTCGAATTGTGCAGACACCAAAGTTGTTTTCGGTTTCAAAATGGCGTGCTGGCGCCACTAGTTTGTTTGTTTACGCCGTAAAATAGTTCAGCCTACTCGAAGTTTTTTCTTAAAAAACGAAGATATCCATTTTGTTACTGCAGACACCAAAGTTGTTTTCGGTTTCAAAATGGCGTGCTGCCGCCACTAGTTTGTTTGTTTACGCCGTAAAACAGTTCAGCCTACTCGAAGTTTTTTCTTAAAAAACGAAGATACCCATTTTGTTACTGCAGACACCAAAGTTGTTTTCGGTTTCAAAATGGCGTGCTGCCGCCACTTTTTTGTTTGTTTGCGCCGTAAAATAGTTCAGCCATCTCGAAGTTTTTTCTTAAAAAACGAAGATACATTTAGGATATAATAATGAAGTGTGTTTATATGTACATATACATACATATATGAATGTACAAAATTGGTATTTAATGGTAAAAAAAACTTTTAGTACAAATAACACTAAAAAGGACTTAACAATTCAGAATACGATTACCTTCGAAAACCAATGTATATTCTTGCATACGCGTGTGTTTGTAAAAGTTTGTTGTAGGAACAACAAAAGCTCTGCAAAAGTACCCAGTTGGCCAGATTGCCGTTGACGACATCGTCGTCAATGATGTGTGCACGACTTGTCCCCTGTTGCTTAAGTTTTTAGAAGACAATTTACAGGAAATCGTCGTGTTCGACGGTTTGAGCGACGTTGTCTTCTATTTCGCTTTAAATGGGACAGCATGAGCGAATTTGTCTTATAAGTTGTCCTCTATTAAACGCTATGTGGGACAGTTTGAGCGACACTGTCTTATAAGTTGTCTTGTATAAAAGCTACTAACGACAAAGTTTTCTTGAATGCTATTCAATCACTTGATTGGTTTTCTTAACATTCTCACATTCTTTTTTTTTAATTGTTGATTTAAATACCTACAAAAAATGAAATTATTCGCGGGCTGGAAAATGGATTACATGCAGTTAGTACTTCACTGTCAACTTTAGGATTGCTTATAGGAGTCGAATATTAAACATATAACAGAAATTAAAATTCCAAGTATACTAAAAAACTGTCTGAATTAGATAACCATATAATAATTTTTGTGGTGGACGTCGAAATAGACGACATTGTCATGCAGGAAGTCATTATTGATAAAGTAGGCGACATTGTCTTTCTTAGTGTCGTGCACGAATTACGCGACACTTGTTCAAAAATGTAGACCTTGTTCATCTTTTAGATTTGGTAAATCTTGATTTAAAACACGACAACAACAAAATGCGTTTTTAAATTTAAGTATTATAGATAGCGTAAGCATATGAATAGTATCTACAATAGCAAACCGTGAATTCCGCTATACATTATTTTAATGTTTAAAAAGTTAAACAAGAAAAAATTCCCAAATTCTATTTTTTTTTTTATTTATTTAGTTAAAAACATCAAATTTTCACTTCTTATTTGTCTGTACTTCTTATTTGTCTGTATGAGATGTGGTTGGTAATCAAGTGATCCAACTTGGCAACAAAAAAAATACGTAATTTTTTGCTGGGCTGTAGTAGCCATTGGAAAGAATCTTCATATAGAGGCTGTGATTAATATTTTGTTAAAGTAAATACAACATGTATGAAAGTTTTCCTATAATACAGTTTAGATATTTGCGACCATGCACCCAGCAAAAAAATGGTTGGATATGGCCACGTACAGCTCTTTTAGTATGACTGTAGAAAGTTATGTTTTCTTTAACATACTATTTTTGGTCTCAACCACTCTCATATCTATCACAAACATATTATGATTGCCCACAACAACTTTCAGCTTTCAGCAACAACAAATAATGTAGCCATAATAATGAAAGGATTTAAGCATAACATGGTTATGGTGAAAATTATATTATTGAAGTATACGAATTTTCCATTAAAAATAGTAAAAAATAATAAGGTCGAACTAACATGTTTTAAAAAGCTCGCCCCAAGTTCAATCCCTCGTTCAGTCAAGAATAAATCGTCATTTAATTTTAATTAATTTCAAGTAGCAAAATTCTTACATAAATTAAAATAATTTAATGAAAATTAAATGTGATGAACTAGAGCATGATCTAAAATAAACACAAATTTGAATTGAAAACTACAAACAGTTCGATTAACTACAATGAAACTAATTCTAATGCTATGAGATGATTACCCATACATTGAAGTGATTTGTTAATCACTTCAAATTGACATGATTACAACTTAATCACTTCATAATCCACATAGAATCCACTGAACATACCTCAAACTGAGAATAATGTAGAATCACCAACATTATCGTTTATAACCGGCCACAATTTCTGCTTAATGTTTTTTATTTTTTTTTTTTTTCCTTAAATAATTCATAAATTTCACAATTCACAATTTCATCATTCAAATGATTAATATAATCTTTTAATAACTTTATAAGAGGGTTTTTAAAACTTTAAATAAATATTAATTTGTTTGTTGTTTTTTTTTCTTAATCATCTGTCATCTTAATCATCTCAAATGTAATGCAAACGGCTTTGATTAACTTAATCAAGATTTTGCTTAAACGCGTTTAAAAACCCAAATGTGATCATAGCATAAGATTTATCATAAAGTTTGTCAAAATCGTTTTTCATTCAAATGTTTATTGATAAAATATTTAATTAATTTAATAAGATTTTATTTGTCGTGCTTGATTAACAATTTTTATTCTGGATCAAAACACTAAAATTTAAGCAGCCAGTAAAATGCACAAAATGCACAGATTTTCAGGAAACATTTTTAGAAAAGCCAAAGATTTAACCAAATAAAACTGCAGAGTAAATGAGAATTGCAAACACTCAAAAAGTCTTATTTGCTACGACATCACAGCTTTAACAAAATACAGTGTGTTTGTCTTTTCTTTCATTCCCCACTACAAATGGTTGGAATTCTCCCAACATTAATTGTAGGTTTAAGTACACTCGCAATATTATTGCAGTAATGCACAGGTCCATAACAAAACGCAATAATTATACCATAACATTTTTTTAGATAAACGACAAAATGTAATTTAAGTAAGAAGCACATAATTTTTTAAAAAAACATTTATTGAGGCATTATTGTCTACAAAAAAAAATATTAATCACAAATTAATTATTTTATCTTACAGTTTGTTTTAAAGTTATTTAGATAACAAATTTGGAATTATTTGCGTTTTGGTCCGAATCCATAGTATTTATTTCATTTTCCTTTTATCTGTATGAAAATATTATTCACAAACAGCATAACAAAAGCAAAAGGTATTAACTAAACAAAAATTCCTTACGTTTTACAGTTATCTAAGTGTTACCGCCAGAGCATAATTAATTTATAAAGTTGACTTTTTTAAAATTTCTTGTAGCGATTTATTAAAGATGTGTAATTATTGCATTTAGCTCTGAACCATTATATTTGATATTGAGTTGCAGTGTAGTTATTGAGTTTTGGAATGCTTTATAGTAAAGGTAATGTAGATTTCAATGTGTTGAATAAGATTCAATCAAAAAATCAAAAAACTTGAAAAATGTAATTATTGCGTTTTGTTAGGGATCTCCTCAGTTTATTTAAGGAGAATTTGTAAATAATTAAACATTAATAGGTTTAAAGAACAAATTTACTATGAAAATTGTCCTTAATAAACGTTTGTTAAATTTTTTTATATAATTTCATTTTATTGATTGCAATTCACTTTTACACAAATAATACTTAAGTTTGAGAGAGATGGTAAAAATACCCTACAGCTATAATATTTTACTTATTGAATCAAAGGAGCATACTTAAATTAAACATAGAAACACATAAAAACCTTCAATAAATTAAGAAGTATAGATATATTGGTGGCATGTCATAACGTCCAGTGTCATAGTGTCCATGGACATTATGACACTCCAAAAAGTGGCATAATATCCATGGACACAATGACACTTTGCAAATGGACACTATGACACTTTCAAAAGTGTCATTACTAAAGTAAAATACAAAAAAATTATCTTCATACACGCAGAGGAAAACATGTTTCATTATGGTCCCAACCAACAAAACTATTTTTAAAGAAACTAATTTAACCATAATTTGGTTGTCGGTGACAATGATTTGGTTAAATGAAACATAATATGGTAAAGATTTTTTTAAATGTGGTTTTGATGCTTTTTCTCTGGGTGTACATATTGAATATATAACGAAAACAATTTTGGGCGCAAGGATTTTCTTCTCTATGGTATAAAAAATACCGGCTTCACTAACTAAAGCTTCTCTGCATAGTCGGCTTTCGTTCAGAAACAAGGAAGATTTTAGAAGCTTTACTTAGCGAAGCCGGTGTTTGTTATAGCATAGAGGAGAAAATACTTGCGCCCGGCCAAAGGCCGGCTGTGCAGAGAAGCTTTAGTTAGCGAAGCCCGTATTTGTTATACCATAGAGAAGAAAATCCTTGCGCCCTGCCGAAGGCCGGCTGTGATCCTAAATTTGTTTACATTTTAATATTTTTCATTATAAGTAAAGTTGTGGACATTATGACACTTTGCAAAGTGTCATAACGTCCGCGGACGCTATGACATTTCTTTGATGGACGTTATGACACTTTTGAAAGTCCTATTATATATATAACTATAAAAGACAGAAATGCAGCCCTTACAGAGCCATGAACACCGTTATACAAAATGTTATGATCGGACTAGAAATGGCGACACACACAGTGAACAAAAACTAAAAGGGCGGTATTTCTAGGCGTGGCAAAAAAAATAAAAAAATTATTTTTTGTAATTGTTTTTACACTATCTTTAGTCCTGGGGGGGACTGACAAAAAAATTTTTTTCGAACCACTCTACTGTACAGTCTTCACCGTTGGTGTGACACATTTTTTGGGATTCTCTAAAATTTTGTTCTTGAATTTAATTCTAAGACTCGTCGTGACTGGTCAAATGGTGTCAATTGACCCCCTCCAATGACAACCCCATGTAAAAGTGATAGGTCTTATTCATATAAAGTGTTAGAACTATAACCGGTCTCTACCACCAAAGACCTATCACTGGACTGCTTTGGTGTCAGTTCGCTTCCCTCTAGGGTCATGCTGCTGGTGTCTTCTTATTGAGAGTTCTTCTGTAAACAACGGGGTCAGTACAACAAACATGTGTAAAGGGATAAGTGAATAATAATTTTCTGTCTCTCTCATTAGAAAAACAAGAGGACAGGTGTTTGTCTGGTATTTAGAAATTCGACTCTTTTGTGGACCAAACGAAAATTATTGAATTTAATAAAATAACTGAATATTCCTTTGTTTTCACAGAACATGTATTTAATTTTTTGATAGTTATTTTATATAAAATAACTGAAAACTCATTTGTTTTTACGGAATATGGGGTTGATTTTTTGACAGTAAAAATTAAATGAACTTTTCGTTAAAAATTAATAAAAAATAAGTAGACCGGTTTTTAACTGAATTTTAACTTATTTTATATTAAGATTTCAGTTAATTTTACGTGCAGAATATTTTGAGTGTAGGCTAAGAAAAAACAAAATAAGAATAAATTGCTTTATTGTTGGTGTTTTGTTTATGCTGTGGTGCCTGTAAAATACCTTACAGGAAAACACTTTACAAAAACTAAATTGAATTTTTTAATATTAATCAATGTTTCATTGAATTTGTTTTTTGACATGAAAAAATATTTTTGGTTTTAAGTTAGTTAGTTTTAGAATTTTTATTAAATAAACTTTTTGATATTTTTTGTAAAAAAGAAAATTGTTGGTTTTATTGTTATTTTACCAACAAATTGGTGACCCCTATACATTGAATTGGAAGCATGTCTACATCGGAAGAAGATTTTGCATCTCTATCGTCAAACGCTCCTCACATGGAAATTTCAAGAGTCTCTGTTAAAGCTCCGCCATTTTGGCGTTCAGATCCATTACTTTGGTTCTGGCAAATGGAGTCGCAATTCGTGATGGCTGGTGTTACTCAAGATGTGACCAAATTTCACACTATTGTTGCTTCAATAGAGAGCAATATACTAGAGAAGGTTCAAGATGTCCTCATCACCCCTCCTGCCACGAATATGTATGAAACTTTAAAGGCCAAACTTATATGTTCGTTCTCGGACTCGGAGGAAAAACGCCTTAAGAAACTTCTGACTGAGGTTGAGCTGTGTGATAGAAAACCATCAGATTTGTTAAGTCAAATGCGTTCGTTGGCCCAAGGTAAAGTCTCTGATGACATTTTAAAACAACTTTGGATGCAGCGGCTACCATCTCATATGAAAGCTATTCTGTCTGTCAGTGAAGACCGTTTAGAGAAGCTTGCTACAATGGCAGATAAAATTTGTGATTGCAGCGATACAGAGGTACACGCTGTATCTTCAGCAACAGAAACCCGTATGAGCAGACTTGACAATATTGAACGTCAGTTAGAAAGTATTTGCAACAAAATGGAAGCTTTTGGTCGATCAAGAAGCAAAAGTCAAGCAACTGGTAAACGAAATCGTTCAAAATCTTCTTCGGGAAGAGACAAACCTTTATGCTGGTATCATTTTAAATTTGGAGAAAAAGCTAAAAAATGTGTTACTCCATGCAATTTTAAAAAGTCAAATCAGGAAAACTAATCGGCGCTCCATTTTTGGTGACGGATGGGAGCAGCCAAGAACTATGTCGCCTGTTTATTCGAGATTTAAATTCGAAATCCAGGTTTTTAGTCGATTCTGGAGCAGATGTTTCAGAAATTCCAGCATCGTTACTGCAGCGAAAGCAACAACCCAGCGCACTCATTTTATACGCTGCAAATCAATCTACGATTAAGACTTTTGGAGCAAAAACTCTCACAATCGATTTGGGACTTAAGCGGAATTTCAAGTGGAATTTTGTTATTGCTGATATACAAAAACCTATTATTGGATCAGATTTTTTGGGTAACTATGGTTTACTCATTGATGTGAAAAACAGTCAACTTATTGACCCAAAATCGAAAAACACCTCAAAAGGTATTGTCGTTAGTGAACAAAATTTTTCAATTAAAACACTTACTACTTCGTCTTCATTGTATTCCCTTATTATGGAATATAACGATTTGTCAAAAATTAATTTCCACTCTGAAGCAAAACACCCAGTCCAACATTATATAGAAACCACCAACGGTCCTCCGGTTTTTTGCAAACCAAGACGTCTTTCTCCTGAGAAATTGATTGTAGTCAAGAAAGAGTTTAATGATATGGTTCGTCTAGGAATATGTCGTCCTTCCAATAGTAACTGGGCAAGCCCATTACATTTAGTTAAAAAATCAAATGGCGAGTGGTGCCCCTGTGGGGATTACCGAAGTCTTAATGCGCGTACTATACCTGATTGCTATGCTGTTCCACACATTCATGATTTTGGAATTTTATTAGATGGTAAGAAAATATTTAGCAAGGTGGATTTACTAAAAGCATATCATCACATCCTTGTTGCGGAAGACGATATTAAAAAGACAGCAATTACAACACCTATAGGCAACTTTGAGTTTCTTAGGATGACATTTGGTTTGTCCAATGCGGCGCAAACTTTTCAACGCTTTATGCATGAGGTAATAAGAGAGTTGGATTTCGTTTACGTTTATATTGACGACATATTGATTGCATCAAGAAATGAGCAAGAACATCATAAACATCTTAAAATATTGTTTGAAAGACTGCGTCAATTTGGTCTTACCGTAAATTTTTCAAAATGCGTGTTTGGTGTATCACAACTTGAATTCCTTGGTGACTTGGTTACGGGAAATGGACTAAAACCGCTTCCTAGTCGTGTTGAGGCTATTTTGCAATGCAAACTACCCAAAACTGTCAAAGAACTTAAATGTTTTTTGGGAATGATAAATTTCTACCGGCGTTTTATACCTCAGGCAGCAAAACATCAAGCAATTTTACATGGCATACATCAAGGAAATGTGAAAAATGATAAGCGTCCCATTGAATGGAATGAATTAAGAAAACAAGCTTTCGAAGAGTGTAAGCAGCAACTGGCTCATGCAGCGCTTTTATGTTATCCAAAAGAGAATGTTCCAACTTCTCTCTGTGTTGATGCATCTGACTCAGCCATGGGTGGCGTATTACAGCAGTTTGTAAAAGGTGAGTGGAAACCATTGGGATTCTTTTCTAAGAAGTTTAGTAAGACCCAAATGAAGTACAGTGCCTATGACCGCGAGCTGCAAGCAATATTCTCCACATTAAAACATTTCCAATATTTTTTGGAAGGTCGTCAATTTTGCATTTTTTCTGACCATAAGCCTCTTATTTATGCCTTTAAGCAAAAGCCGGACAAAGCGTCCCCAAGGCAACTAAGGCAATTAGATTATATAAGTCAGTATACTACCGATATTCGTCACATTAAGGGAAAAGACAATGTTGTAGCAGATACACTCTCCCGTATTCAAGCTATCGAAATACCGACAAATTTAGATTATAGTGTGTTGGCCGAAGAGCAAAAGAATGATGATGAGCTAATGGCACTAAGAGACAACAAGAACTCTTCCCTTAACCTAAAATTAATAAACAGTGGGGAGCATACGATATACTGCGACGTTACAGATTCCAAAACCAGACCATATTTGACGCGATCATTCCGAAGGTTAGTATTTGATAATATTCATAACCTTTCGCATCCAGGTGTTAAGGCTTCTGTGGATTTGGTTCGCTCACGTTTTATTTGGAAATCCTTACGGAAAGATGTTACGGAATGGGCTAGAAGGTGCATTGCTTGCCAGAAATCAAAAGTAAATCGACATACGAAGAGTTCTTTAGGGGAATTTAAAGCACCAACACAACGTTTCAAGCATGTTAATATGGGTATTGTTGGTCCCCTAACAAGTTGCCAGGGTTATCGTTATCTTCTTACTTGTATTGATAGGTATACTAAATGGACCGAAGCTTTTCCACTAACTGATATACGATCTGAGACAGTTGCATCGGCTTTTACAAACATATGGATATCACGATTTGGTGTACCAATGCAAATAATAACCGACCAAGGTAAGCAATTTGAGAGTAAATTGTTTCGAGAGCTTTAAAATATTTTTGGCTCAAGAGTAACACATACTACCGCCTATCACCCTCAATCAAATGGACTAATGGAAAGGTGGCACAGGACCTTAAAATCAGCTTTGAGATGTTGCGATAAGAAAGATTGGGTAAGTGCTTTACCTCTCATTATGCTTTGTTTGCGAACAAGAATTTTAACTGACGTCAAGGTATCCGCTGCTGAAATGGTATACGGAACATCTCTAACATTACCAGGAGAGTTTGTTGATGAAAATCGTCCGAATAATAATGAAACGGAGTGGATTAAGGTATTTAAAAATCAGATGCTTAAGGTAAAACCTTTGATTACTGGGTATCATAGCAACAACAAAACATATGTCAGTGATCAACTTAAAACTTGTGAACATGTGTTTGTCAGATGTGATGCAGTTAAGAAACCGCTACAGTCACCATATAATGGACCTTACAAAGTTCTTTCAAGAGCGGATAAATTTTTTAAAATTTTAATTGACGATAAAGAACGTGTAATCACCATAGATAGACTGAAACCTTGTTTGAGTTTTACAGATTCCCCGGAAGAAATTCTTAGTACTAAGGACCCAAAACGAGTTCGATTCGCGGTATGAAAACGCTGGAGGGGGAGTACTGTGGTGCCTGTAAAATACCTTACAGGAAAACGCTTTACAAAAACTAAATTGAATTTTTTAATATTAATCAATGTTTCATTGAATTTGTTTTTTGACATGAAAAAATATTTTTGGTTTTAAGTTAGTTAGTTTTAGAATTTTGATTTAAATTTTTATTAAATAAACTTTTTGATATTTTTTGTAAAAAAGAAAATTGTTGGTTTTATTGTTATTTTACCAACAATGCTTTGATATTGTTACAAGTAAGACTTAAGAGGGTTTTTAATTCTAATTCGCTTTAGGGTTTTATTTGTTTAATATTTTTGGCTTTTCTAAAATCGTTGGAAAAGGTTTCCTGATGCGCTGGCCTTAGCAACCAGTGAAATGCGCATAGAAGTTAGCTTTTAGAGCTGCAAAACAATCGATAGTATTATCGATAGTATCGATAGTTTTATTTTTGGTTGACTATCGATAGTTTTTTTTACTATCGATACTATCGGAAAAGTTAAAAAGTAACTACAAAGTTGGTTAGCTGTAGTCAACGAGACATTTTTAACAACTCATTAGACGCAAGTTTTTAGCAATACATAACCTTTTTAATTCTGTGCCAAAAAGGAAAAAGTACTTAAGTTGACTTTACCTAAATTTGAGCTTATGGCAACAACAACTAGAAACAATAACACCTTTGAGATCTTCATATTCAAAAGTACACACGGGTAAAGTTTCAATTATTTTGTACGACTTTTCAGGAAGTTATAGCAAAATTACTCTATGTGCAATAACATTGTTTTCTAAAACAAAATAAAAAAAAAATTTAGATAAAGATGATTCAAATTTTTATTGTATTACGAAGAGAAAAGTTCGGCAATCGTGAATGAAAAATTATATCTGGCAAATGTCCACCACAAGCTCGCTGATAGATGTCGATTCTTTCATCAAAGTTATTAATAACTTTTTGGCAAAATCTATTTTGTTAATTACATCATGGATTTTGAGTTTTAAGGCTGTAATCGATTCGATTGGCTCCGTATAGACTCTGTGTCTAACATAGCCCCACAAAAAACCTTGTAAGGCTTCAAAGCCAAAACCTTATGCAAATTCGCCATGTGGTGGTTTTGGATAACCACAATTGTTGAGAATGCATCTACTACGAATACGTCAAAAAAATTAATTTTAAAACTATCATGTTGTTGGTGTTGCCACAATTAAAAAATAAAGTTCTTGTTGAAAACCCCGATACTTGACATATAACCCCAGTGATAAGTGACGATTAAACCTATTAAAAGCACTTAAGCACTTTTTCCTTATTGCTTATTTCCTTGTGTCGATTTTTTTTTTTACCTGTTTGTCATATTTTTCTTAACGAAAAATCTTAAAAAAAATTAATAGGGTTATTTTGTAAAAGACTTAATTCTACTTTCTTGAAAATTTTTTATAAAAATTCAAAAATTTTTATATGAATAAATTTTCAACGCAAGGGATACGAAATAACCTTCTTAAATTTCTAGACTTAAGGTAAATATTTTGACGTCGAAGATAAAAAAACTGACAAACCTGCAGCCAATTAACCGTCTCTAAATGTGCTGGTATTTTATACCTGAAAAACGTTTTCTGTAAATGGTGTGTCTAAACTTTTTCATTTTTTACCCCATTTATTGACTACCGTGTCCTAAGAAGTGGCACATATAAACTTTTCGATACTATCGATAGTTTTTAAGCTAACTATCCGACTAACGGCCGACTATCGATAGTTTTGCAGCTCTACTAGCTTTCCCTCAACAATAAATTTCAGTGTATTTATCAAATATGAAAAATTGGGAATTTAGGGAATTTAAACTTTGTACTCCCGAAAATAACTTTGATAAAATAAGAATAAATTGCTTTATTGTTTTCGCAAGAACACCAAAATAAAGCAAGTTGCCAGTTCAGTTCTTAAGCCGTGCACTTGCATATTTATTATCAAAGTAATTTTTGGAAATACCACATTTTTAATTAATAAGATTTTGTTTGTCTTGCTTTTTAATTAATTGAAAAATGTAATTGAATTCAATGAACTTTAACATTTGATAAGATTTCTTCTTTTAGCTTGATTAAAACTCTAATAACATTGGCAACCCTAATGAAATAAAACTAAACATTTGTATTGGTACTAAATATGTTGTTGTAGTTGTTTTAATCTTATGAAAAGCAAAATATTTCATACATTCTTCTTATTTTTTTTTTTTAAAGAAACTTTTTTCTAAATTTATATTCAGTTAAGGTTTTTACTTGCTTTGTCTATTTTGTTTATATTTTATTTTCCGGGCTGTAGTAAATTTTTGGAGAAACTATTTTTAAGCAAAATAAAACGAAACAGTTTCACTTTCATTAACTTTCTTTTTCAGTTTTGAAAGGAGGTTTTTTGTTTATTGTAAAAAAAGGAAATGTTCTGCTTTGTTACTTTTCTCAAGTTTATGAATTTTATATGGTCTACTACATTTTTTTTCCTTTAGTTTTGTTCTTCCATTTATATTTTATAGCCGATATCTTATAAAATTTTATGATGTTTGTTTTGTCTGCTTTTATGATAATGCAAACCTCTCCTAGTCTAATAATTTTTTTTTTTTTGTTTTTAATGCAAAAGTGTAGTTTATCATTTAAAAAATCATGTAGAATATTTTATATCTCTATTTTTATACGCCATATTATCTTGTTAAAGCTTGTGCTATTTTAAAATTCATTTGTTTATACTTTAGCTGGTTTATAGTAAAACATGTTTATGCGTGTCTTTAGGTCCTGCTTTGTGCTTATTATTTATTATCTTTACTATCTTAAAACTCCTCTTCTTGTCTATGAATTTTGCAAAGCGTGAAATTAAATTTTCACTTAAATATTCATATGAATATAAAAAACATGCTGACACACACACACACACACACACACACACTTACACGTTTTTATTTTAACTTCTATCCTGCATTATCCTTTCCGGCAAGTGCCTGTTGTTAGTATTTCTGAAATACTCATATGGAATGATGATGGACATACTTGTACTAAGGAGGAATAAATATTTTTAGTTTTATATGATTTTTCTACTAAAACTAGTCAAGTCTAAACATTTTTTTTTTAGCTTTTTAGTATTGTGATTTTATGTATGTATGTGTTTGTATTTTGTTTTAATAGAATTTTTTATGTATGTATGTATATATGTTTGTACTTTTATCATAAAAGCTTAGTACTCAAATTAGGATTTTAAGTTTAATATTCCTGTCATAAAAAGATTATGGTTGAATAGTTTTTTAAAAAAATTTTACACAAAATATCGATAAAATGAATTTTTATATCTGATGTTATGTTATTAGAATTAGGACATGATATTATTTATGATATTAATTGCCATCATAAAATTCAGATTTAAGTTTCATAAGCTTTTTGGTACTTTTTTTTAGGCCCAATGGAATGTACTGCCTTTAGCACAAGATGTCGGCTGCGTCTACAAAAACAGTCAAAGTCTTATTAAAAACTGCACTAGAACTGTGGTGGAACTTTACTGGAACTGAACTAGAGCATAACTAGAATTGAATGAGAACTGAACTGGTACTGAACTAACATAAGACTACAACGTACTAAAAACTGAACTGAACTGAAAAGAAAAATCAATCCATTCGTACTTAAATCAATCCAAAGTGGTGTCAATAGTACGGAAAGTACGAATTTTCTTATATCATGTGCTGAATGCATCAAGTACAGATTATTGAAGTGTTCCGAACTTAAGATAGACCGAAAACAGGATTGCCTTGACTAAAAGTTAATCTCAAACTGTGCTTGATTCAAAAATTTCTAAGTTGGTTTAAAACCGAATTCGTACTTGAAATAATCCGAAAGTGAGATTTTTAATAAAGAGAAATCGGGAATTTTTGCTTCTTATTTTACTTTTTAAACATGAAAATAATGCAAAGTTTTCTTCTTGTAATATTGTTTTTGAAACGAAAAGTTCAAGTTTTCGCAAATTATCCCATTTGGGATTGTTTAAGGTGCTTTTTATTCTTATTCGTTCTTAAATTTGTACGATTCGTACTAAAGATAGGTAAAAAATCTAAATTTAGTACAAGTTTTTTATTTAGTAAATTTTGGTCGCCGTCAACGATATGTGGACTGAAGTTCTAAACGTCTTTAATTTCACATCGGCTTTGACATGATTTTGTTAATTCCATTGAACTATTCTATTGCCAAATGAAAGTTTCATGCATTTTGCCGTAAGAATTATAATTACATCACGAAATATTAAATTAATGCATGTTCATTCAATCAATGAAGGGTACGTAATTTAAATACCAGGATAATTTAACGAAAATTAATTTAAAAAACATTGTTCGTTAATAATATGAACACTTTTTGGCTCAGTGCTGTGCTATCATTTTAAATTCCCTAAAAAATCACCAAGAGTTGTGAAGAGGATATACTAATGGTGTTTTCTTTTCTACAAAAAAATGTGACATTTTATTTAAAAAAGAATGCAATTTGGTGTCTGTTTCTTAACAATTTTGCTCCCGAAAAGGGTGGCTTCTTTATTCTAAAAAAAACTAACAGTTTTCAGCAGCAAAATTTTTAAGAAACAGACTCCAAATTGCGTTTTTTTTTAAATATTATTTAAAATAAAAATGTTCTGGGCCCTTGAGTAATTCAAAATCGATTAAGCCATGCCCATCTGCATGTCCGTTAATTGAAACCGCGCTCTATTTCGAATGACTAAAAAGAAAAGAACAATCTAAATGTGTAACAACCTCCATAAAAAAATTTATAGTTTTGTTACAAAAACTAACATAAATAGTATCGGAATGCATGGATTATTATAAGATTTTGCACAAAAGTCGTATATGACTATAAATTACGCAATTAAGCGATTATAAAAGGTGGTCCAACCAAAACGCACGATGTAAATTGTAAATAAAATAAAAAGTTTTCAGGAAATTATCATAATATTTTAAATTATGATAGAAGGCTCTATGACAATTATGTTCAACACAAATTATCGGGCAAATTCTCGCCACGACTTTGGTGACATACCTCTGGCCGCTCCATATTTTCAATGTGACTCTGAGACATAATTGAGGTTCAGTGTCGTTAATATGCCAAATTATCTCATCCTTCTGGCTTATTGACGTACACGTTTTCTTTTAAGTATCCCCAAAGAAAGAAGTCCAACGGTATAAGCCCGCATGATCGTGGCGGCCAGTTAACATCGCCACGGCACACACTGGGGATTTTTGTATGGAGGTGAGAAAAAAAATATATTTGTCAAAAAATCTAATGATTTCATCACAAATTTTAATTTTATTTATATAGTAATACACAAAAGTAATCAAAATAAAGAAAGTTAGAGAAATGTATATCGTTACCTACAATGCAAAAAGCCCTAACTAACAAAAAAATTAAAATGATTTTTTTTAATTTTTAATTTATTATTCTAAAAGAGCCTCAACTTCGTCGCTTATATCACTATGCTTTTTGTGGCTAAATGAAGGAGTCAAGTGTGAGATCATGTGGTTGGTTTTAGAAATACTAGAAGAAAAACAAATAACTTCTTGAGGAAACATAGCACGTACTGTATTCCTTTTGTATCGTGTGTCGCGATCACAGCACTCCTCAAACGATATGCGTGGCCGACCAAGTGCAGAACTGGTAGAACATTCAGCATCAGAAACTTAATTGTAAATGTGCCTTCAAGCCAATTTGCAATCGCGACTTCGTTCGATTAGAATCCTGCCATCTTTGTTTGAAGTTATAGTAAAAGCTTTTATATATTGTATCCAAAATTTCACATGCTCTAGTATCGTTTAAGCCAACGTGCAATTGTTGCAAAAACTGTTTTAACTTTGTTCTGTCTTTGTCAAACTCCATTGCCGTAAAACTCTTGGGCCTTAGTTTCAGTTATAATTAAAAAACCGGAGAAAAATCGGTTGTACTTTTCGCGTTCGTCAGCAGTTGTTGAATGACAAAAATCGATCAATTAACACCTATAAATACTACGTATTTTTCAATATTTTACTGACAGGTACGTTCCAAAACATGAGCACTAATAGATGTGGGTGGAATTTCTGTAAAAAAATCATACAGGTAGCCAACGGAAAAACCCAAATAATTAATAAAGTGCACTTTCCTTTTTTCCTTTCAATTGTCCGAGCACATTTATTACCGCTTATTACTTTGCTACCACCATCATAAAATCAAATAACCTTTTGTTTATTACTTTTTTATTTTTATTCTGAGAATCATAAAAAAAGTCATAAATGTTTTGAAATGCATACCTTCACTTAATTGTGAATAAAAGCGAAACGCGTTCATCGATTTTCATGATTTATGTCTCATTTTAGTTTTTTATAGGTTATGCGACTTTACGTGAAAGTAATAGGACTTGAAACTTTTTTTTACCGTTTTGGATTTTTTATGAATTAAAAATAAAAAATTTAAATTTTTTGAGCAAAAAATATGTTTTTTCTTCATACATTTATTTATAACTGCGAAACTGTTGCTTATGTAGCAAAATGTATATAAGATGAACGTAATTGTAATTCTTGATTTTTCTAAATTTGTTTCAGCAAAATCAGAGTACTGTTTCTCGAGTTATGTTAAACAAAAGTGCCTTATCAGAATTGAGTCCCGAATCAATCAGCTAAAAAATATATGACTGTGTAATGCAACAACTTGAGAGGTGGCACCTGGTGGCACTTGAAATTTATTAAAAATGTAAAAACAGACATAAGACAATGTATGAGTAGTGATTTCCAACTATGGAAAAGTAAGGATCAAATTGCAGGTCCAAATGTTTGGAGATTTTTGTTATATGTTCATAAAAATACACAAAAAAAAAAAAAAACTTAAGTCTGTGCAGATATTTTTTTTTTTTTAAATTTTAGTATACTGAAATATCCTACTTTAAATAAAAATTAAAAAGAAAAACGTTAGCTCGCATAATAAAATAATATTCGTTTTTAAATTCTTAGGTTTAAATTAAGTTGGTTCGGTAAAACATACAAGTACTGAGTTTGAGACGGATATAAAAAAAAACTGGCAGTCAGATCGGAGTACTTCTTTTTGATTTGATTGTACCATTTAGTCCAAAATTTCAAAAATATTGCATGAAGAGTATGTTGACAATTTGTCTTTTTTCCGCGAAATCCCCAGTGTGCGGCGTGAGAAAACACGACTGTTCACACGGTGAACAAAATGTTACCGGAGTATCCACACTTGCAGCATTAACGCCCCCATCAACAGCTGATAAAAGAACTGCAGCCAACCGCACCGAAAACTGAAAATTGGACAGTCAACAAGAACCGATCGTGAAGACGAACGAAAAAACCAAGTGAAGCTCGAGTGAAACCCAAAAGTGCTTTTAAATCACAAAACAAAACCTTAAAGTTGTTTCCAACCTTACGTTAATAAATATGAGCGCTTAAGCTTAAACTTACAATAAATAAACACATAAAAGGAAACATACACTTGTCGCGCTAGAGAACTTAACCTACAATTTAATTTATCTATGTACTTTAAACTACATACATATGTCTGTATATAATTACCCCTTAAATTCTATATAAGTAAAGACTTTTTTATAACGTTTTACAAATATAAAGTGTTTTTATTTACCAAAGTTTGCTCTCAAGGTCTTTCTCACTCCAAACCTCTAACCCGTGTAAACAACGGCCATTGAATTTCTCGCGCAAAAAGCCATTGTAACGTTGACTGTGTGGCAAGTGGCCCAAGTCCATATTCTCAATTCCTACCCGCAAGAAGTCCGTTATCATCCCGCGATAGCGAACACCATTCACTGGAACTGCTTGGCCGACCTCATTTTCGAAGAAGTAAGGCCCGCTGACGCCGCCAGCCCATAATCCGCACCAAACAGTTACTCTTTGAGGATTTCATTTCCTATAGACCCGGTATGCTGAAATTTGCGCACATGTCTCCCGATTATGGACACATTTGGTCGATTATGCTGACCAAAAAAAATTACGCCCATTTTCGAAAAAGACTTAAACGATCTTAATGCGCTGCTCAATTGTGTTCGTCTTCATGGTTGAATTTGCCAAACACTGGAACAAAGAAATTTCAAATTAAGATGTGCCAAAAACTTGACGTTAGGGTGTGAAAATAATAATCATCATTCATTACGGTTAGTACGCCTAGCACTTCAAAGAATATTGATTTTAAAGTAAAAATTATTTTGTCATAGTTTTATAAATCTAGAAATCTATAATTTACCGTAGCCCCATATAAAGCCAACTTTAAGAAGACACTTAAGTAACGGCTAAGAATGCAACGAATAATGCTATTGTATCGGGTGATTTTTTAGCTATTATCTTTTTGGCAACACTGGTTTAAACAGCTGACGCACGTTTCGTGTTTTGTTTCACCATGAATCGTCTTACAAACGAACAACGCTTGCAAATTATTGAATTTTATTATCAAAATGCGTGCTCTGTTAAGAAAGTTCATCGCGCGCTTCTTGTGTTCAGCGACGAAGCTCATTTTTGGCTCAATTGGTACATTAATCAGCAGAATTGTCGATTTTGGAGTGAAGATCAGCCAGAATCATTGCAAGAGCTACAAATGAAGCCAGATAAAGACACAGTTTGGTGCAGTTTATGGGCTGGTAGCATCATTGGACCGTACTTCTTCAAAAATGATGCGAATCGTAACGTAACTGTGAATGGTGAGCGCTACCGTGAGATGATATCCAACTTTTTTTTTGCCCAAAATGCAAGAGCTTGACTTGCATGACATGTGGTTTCAACAAGACGGTGCCACATGCCACACAGTACGCATAACAATGGACTTATTAAGAGGCGAGTTCAGTGAACATTTTATTTTACGTTCGGAACCGGTCAATTGGCCGCCTAGATCGTGCGATTTAACGCCTTTAGACTATTTTTTGTGGGGCTTTGTTAAAGCTCATGTCTATACACACATGCCCGCTTCAATTGACGCATTGGAAGACAACATTGAAGCATTTATTCATGAGATACCGGCCGAAATGTTGGAAAGAGTATGCCAAAATTGGACTAAGCGGATGGACCATTGGAGGCGCAGTCACGGGCAACATTTGCAACATGAAATAATCTTCAAAAATTAAATTATATGGACCGCACTATCGATTCAAATAAAGATTTCATGAATTTTTTTGAATTTTATGTGTTTTTTTTTAACTTTCCTATAGCTCTTAAAAATCATCCGATAGAACAATTTAGTTCGTCAGAGTCTCATAAGAAATCGTTTAATTCAATTTTATGAAGAGAATCGTTCATTGGCCCCATAAAAAGCCCATTCCTTAAAATTTCTAACTTTTGAAGGATTTGGCACAGCTGAATATAACACTCTTACTTTTTTTAGTAGCATATTTTTATTGCCATTATTTTCTTTTTTAGATAATTAAACTGTGTCTGGTTTTATTATAAAATTTACTTTCGAGTGAACTAGCACTAGCTTATCTTATAAATTGTTTCTTTAAATAAAAAAAAAATATTAAAAGTCCTTTGAAAAATGTGTTGCATTACCAAGACACACACATACTAACTTAGCTTAGTAAATCTATTTTAATTTAAAAAATCAATCTTAAGATTCTTACTTAAAAAAAACAAGAGAAACTATTTCATTTATTTACAGAAAACTAAAGAAACAATGTTTAAAGAAAAAAAAATGGAAATTTACTACTGTCTTGCCACTGACAAGTGGAGAAGAAATTTCTAGGCACAATTTTAATAAATTACGTTTTGCAAATGTAAGGTCCTACCTAAGCATATTTCATCTTTAATGCTCACTTGCACTTATGCCCAGCTTTTCTTTCTTCTAGTTCTTCCGTTTTTTTTTTTGCAGCAAACCATTGTTTTTGCCTTATTTTTTTAATACTTATTTTCCAGCCAACCGACCACAATACTCGCACTTGGGCTTAAGTACAGACAAAACACCTAAGTAAATTTCCAGCCCACTTCAGGAGGATGAGAGTAAAAAAATATATATATGTAAAGAAATGGTAGCAAAAATTTAACACTGTTCTTCTGGTCTTTAAGTTTTTCTCTTTTATTTTTTAATTCACCTAGAGGGCGTTAAAGAAAAAAATACGAAATAAAATTGTAAAGCGGAAGTCATGATGTAAAGTAAAGAAAACGTGTTTAAAAGAAGTGTTGTGTGTTGTTGTAGAACGTTAATATTTCCGTTCCTGAACAACGAAATGGGCTGGTGAGTCTAAGAAGAAAAAAAATGAGCAACAGCTTAGGCGCGAGCTAGAGAAAACAGGAAATTCAAGTTTAGCAAGTTAAGTTATAGTAGATTTGATGGGCACCCTAAAGGGACAAATGTCCATGTTTTACATGCATACCTGTACTCTGACATAATTGCATGGTGGGTCTTAGCCACTGAGTTATTTACATTAACTAAATGTCGATGTACAGAGTTGACTAGTCTCGCATATCTTGCAATATGTAAACAGTTGAAGATACTGAGTACATTCAAACTCCTTGCTAGGAAGTTCGAGCTATCCAATATCTGCTGCATTGTTCGAACCTGTCATGCAGCTCCTGTTGATTAGCAACAGGACAAAGATGTTTCCTTCTTACAACCGAACCCACTACACTGGTTCCAATTGTAATTCGGAAACAACCTACCCGCGTAAGTTTGGGAAGCACCACAACCACCTCGTATAATTGGTTTATCGACATCATTGTAAGAAAAGCATTTTCAAACAAAAAGCCTCGTTTTTGTCCAGTAACACTAATCTTTTGTAAAGGAAACAACTGCTACAACCAAGATCCCATCCTGGTATCATAACGCTACAAAACTTTGCACCCAGACATTAATGTCTTTTCAAATTTGGCTTACAAAAACAACCGTGCAGTGCAACATCCAAAGTATGAAGACTTTCACACTTTCTTTTCGGTAGCATCTGGCCTGATGTGAGAGTAGCATACTTCCCACGAAATACTCAGCAGCGTACTTACTAAGAAAGGCTACTAATCAACATACCCAAATGTCTACTAGATCACTTCTGTCATCTCTACAACACTCCAACAACACTCCACATAACCACACGTCTCCAACGCTGACGGACTTTCTTTGACAAATAGTGTTACAAGACAAAAATTTGGCCTTCTGAATCAAATCCCTTGACGTTACAAGAGTCTTACACTGCAAATGGATGATAAACCAATACCTCATCCAATGATTAGCACAGGTGTTTGGAACCCACCTGCGGGCCACCGATTTTGTTGCAAGTTGAAGGTATACCACTAGGGCCGTCCTTCTGAACAAGAAACTTAATCCCTACCCTAAAGGGACAATATTGTTCGAGAGTTGCAAAAAAAAAGATTTCCTACGTCATGGTGAATTTTAATCATTGGGTGTAACAAACAATGCGTTTAAAAACAGCATAATCCGGCAAAATTTTAGACTCGCCCCCTGTTGATCAGCTCCACTGCTTTTGGAAAACGTTAGTAGCAACATCTGCTGATTAGCAACAGCATCAAGGGATAGTCCTCCCTCATGCCAAACTCTCTCACAAGTGGTGAAAAGTCCGCCCTATAATTGGATTTTTAGGATATTCCTTCTCCCGACTTTGGGTAGTAACCTCCAAACGTGATGCCCGAAAGTATCTGTCCAACAGAAAAGCGAAACTTTCGCAAAGAAAATCTTCCTGAAATACAGAAAGCATATACCGCAAGACGCATTCTGATGGAGGCCTCAACCATTAGTCAGTGCTGTTCCGGGGGCCACTGACTCCCGCGGTATCAGATAAGATCTCTGGTCAGCCGCGATCGCCAAAGATCGTCAAGGTTTCTATAATCTGTCATGTTTTGAATTTAAGCCGAATTCCAGGAATTGACTGTACCTGATTATGCCCCTGAGGATGTAACACGAAAAGGTGAAATATCCTTTATATGATCCCTACACTCAAACAGCTGTAATGTTCGGCTCATCAATTGTTTTTTGTTTGTAAATTTTTTCTCAAGAATTTATGCTTGTAAAAGAAACAAATTTGTTTTAAAGGGATTTTTGACACTAAGAGTGATACTTAGGAGAGGAGCTTTTGTGAGAACGTTGGTCCTATATGACTCGAAACGCCCAAACAATTAGATAATGATTAAATGTCATGTTTAGAAACTCAGAAAAATTATTGGCAGTTTTTTTTTCAATTAATAGTGATTTTTGAATTTTAAAATAAATTTGATTACGTTCTTAATTGATTGAATTAAAAAAAAAATATTTTTTTCAATTAAAATTTTACTTGATTTTAAGCTTAATTTTAGTTATAAGTTTAATTGAATCAATCAACTCGGTTGTTTGAATTGAACGCTTTGTTTCTCCTTGCTTTACTCTCTCATCAACAGTTTGCGAAAAATGTTACAAGTGCAACCAACATCTTTATAAATTTATTGTCTTTGCCCTTACATGAACATACACACAAACACACATGTTTTTGTCATCAAAAAGAACAGTAAGCGTCGCGTGCAAAAAAAAACTATCAACAAATAAAAAAATGAACTGAGATTTGTTATAGACGAATTACAATTATGAACACCACCAATGTCAATAATGAGCCTACATACATGTGTATATTACGCGTAAAATAAAAAATTGCCTTGTGGCTGACCACATTATTGGCGGTGGTTATGGTCGCAATCGAAATTTGGTGTTTATTTTCTTTGTTTGTTAATTCTTGAATTATTTTTGGCGTCATTTCATGTTGTACGTTTAAAGTGTTTTTTTTATCAATCTTGAATGCCCTGAAGAATCAGAGTTATTCTACAATTTTATATAAAGTTGTATGTATGAAATTCCTCCGTCAAAAAAATCTTCCAAAATTTGTACAATTTAGCATGAGCTATTACAACTAAACAAATAAAACAAGTTATTTTTAAACCATATTTAAATAAAACATATATTTTAAATATTATTATTTTGCTTCCTTTAACCATTAACTGAAATGATTTAACGAACTTATTCAATTAACAATTTGTTTGATTGAATAATTTGCGTAATTAAATTTAGAGTGTATACACTGTTTAATTTATTCAATTAAAAATTTAATCGATTTAATGCAAAAATTCAATCACTGTTTTAATCAATACAATTATTCAAACAATTAATTTTCGGTATTGTAATCAATTACGTTAGGTATTCATTCAATTAAAATATTGATTTTTTTTAAATTAATTTGTTAATTCATTCAATTAAAATATTGTTTAATATTTATAATTTTTTTCAATAATTTTTGTGAATAAAATTAAAAACTTTTTAATTGGAAAAAAATCCTTGTTTTGCAATTTTTGCGAATTTGAGTAATTGGTACACAGAAAAAATTCTCCAAAATTTTTCACCAATTAAAGCATTAATCAAAAATAAAATCAGTTTAAATTAAAAATTTAATTAATTTTTTAATTAATCACAAATTTTTTAATTGAAATAAATTTTTATTTTTTTCTGTGTATAATCATTTCGGTGATAGGTGCAAAATTAAACAATTTTTTGCTTGTTTCAATTATTTTGGTGATCAAAACCTTTTTTTTTACTTTTTTCTGTGTATTTTTAGTTAAGTTTTTTTTTTTTTTTTGTAAAAAAATATTACCCTGGACATCCAGGAATTTTATGCATTAAATTTTTAAGGGCCATTATTACAACTTGAAGTTAGCTAAAGTAAAGATTAAATTGACAGATAATAATGGGTTATCTGTTAAAAAGCGTCTGTTAACTGTCGGATAACAGCTAACGCCAAGTTATAATAATGGCCCTAAGTGTTACATACCATGTTCCTGATTAACCATACCTCTTTCTCAACTATACAGAAATGCTTTAAAAAGGATCACTTAATACTTTGTTAGATTGTCCTTTTCTGAATAGGATGCCAGTTCACAAGAAGGAAGGATGGGAGAATTTAGTATTTTTTAAATGCCTTTTTTATTCAAAATGTATGCGAAAGTACGAAGCTTTTTTCACTAAATCATTAAGTAGTGTTTGGGAAGTGGTGTTATTGTTTCTCCAGACCATTTTGGCATATATGGTGAATAGAACAGAAACATCCGGCCAAACTGTTTGCTTTCAGTCGCCATCATCGCTTTTGCAAATTTCATATTTCTTATTTTCATTGTGAAAGCTGTATAGACATTTTAATGCAAGTCATTTTCGCATTAGCAACATTCTTCAAGTTTCTTATTGTTGCCACTTTGATAATGATGACTGCTGCTACTTATGTGTGTGTGTGTGTGTGTGTTGGGGTTGATGGTTGAAATTTAATTTTAAGGCAGGTGGCACTTACTTTTTGTTGCTGTTGCAGTTGTTGGTGTGAGTGCTTGTTGCTCAAGAAGTTGTAACATTAATTTGTGGTTCACCACAATCATTTAGCTGGATGTTGGTGTTAAAAATTTTTATTTTTTTTGAAATTTATAATGAATTTTTTACCAACTAACATCAGCATATCTAAAAAATAGGTTTGTTTTATTTAAACAAAGTCTGTTGCATATTTTAAGGGTGCCACAATAAAATAATTTATCAAACGTTGTGTCTTTGGCATTTACCTTAAAATATATCGTAGTATTTGTTTCTATTAAGAAACAGTGGGAAAAAAGAGAGAAGTTATTAACCTGTTTTCTTTAAAATTATGAATGGGCTTAAGCTGTGGAGCAAAATATTTGAACAAACTGTCAAAATATATAAAATTATTTGCCAAAACAAGTAAAATAGTGATGGAAAATATAGAGGAATTTCTTGTGTTAAGCTGTGAAGCATCAGCAATATTAATTCTGGAAGAGGAGGAAAATAAAATTACACAGAAAAAATTATTGCCGAATTATTTTCAAACAAACGCTTGTTTAAAATATTTTTTGATTTCTACAAATTTTTTTACTGATTCAATCAATATTTTTGTTTGATTTTTATTTAACCAACAAAAATGTGGACAACTATTCAAAAATATAATATACGCATTATTGGTTTCAAGTTTTCATAATTTTGAATGAAATATTTAACGCTCTTTAATGTTGTCGTCTGTTTGCATTTTTTTATTGATTGTAAGCAACACTTCTTTTTATGAAAAATATAAGAACTATAACAAAAAACACATGCAGTCTATTTTTGGACGCTTTAAAAAAGTACAGCAACAAGAAAAATGATAAAATAGCGTGACGAGGTTTGTAGAAAAAAAGCAACAAAAACAATACAGGTAAAAAAACGTTTCATTTTTTTTTTAAACAACAGAAACAACAACAACATTATAAGAAACAAAATAAATTTTTGGTTGGTTTCAAAGTTGGTAAAAAAAAAAACAAAATCCCGTATTCAATTTTTTCAAACAGTTTGTTTAAATACATCAAATAAAAAAATAGAATGATGACGAAAAACATATTGAGTCGGTCTGCCGCCGTTTTTGGTTACATTTCTTCTTCATTAGCAAAGAAGAGGATGCAGCAACAGTGAGTGATGAAGAAAAACACTGTGAGTATAATTAAGACTTCGTTCAAAAATTATTCCAACAAAAAAATGTGTCCCAAAGCCAGCCGGCCGCTCTGCTCTGCTTCATCTTCACCAACAGTGCTTGCTTGTGTGCGCGTCATTGCCATGTTTGAAAAAATCGGCGTTTTTTTTAATAAACAAAATGCAAATAAATTGTTTGAATATGCTAATTTGTTTGTAGGACCGATTTCAGACAAAAAATTTTTTGATTCTACAAATTTTTTGTTTGAATTGGAAAAATAATTTTTTCTGTGTAGGGAGACAAAAAGAAGAATGTGGGCACGCAAGTGGGTTCTACGTCGTAAAGAAGATGGATGTTGTACAAAGTTGTTGATGGAGTTACGGTCAGAAACTCCTGCATTGCATAACAACTTTTTACGAATGACTTCAACTGATTTTGAAAAATTGGTGAGTTTCAAATTTAATTAAAGTAATGCAAGTTAATACAGCTTTTAATACTCTTGTAGCTTACATTAGTGGCCCCGCTTATAACAAAAAGTAACACAAATTTTCGTGAGTCAAATTCTTCTACCGAGCGGTTAGCAGTTACACTTCGGTATTTGGCAACAGACGTAGAGTGTTTTTGTAGGGAATGTACAAAAGAACATGTTGGCTATTATCTTTGGTTGTTCCTTTCGTTTTACCCAAATACGAATTATTTTCTTTAAAATTATAAGATTATATACATTATACATTATAAAATGACTTCTTAGTATTTTTTTTATGTTGCTTATACACAGAAAGAAGAACTCTCGGGATAAATAAATTTTTTTTTTTTATTTACTTTAAGTACGGGTCGTACTGGAAAAATTCAAGTACAAATTACACCAAAACGTACTTAAAAAAAAACCTAAATGGGATTACTTTCGAAAATCAATCCCGGAATTTCTTGAAAAAGGTAAAAAATTCTTAAACCAAGTAAAAAAAAAAATTAATTTTCGTTAGTACCCAGAGGCGAATTTTTCGATTACAGAAGCGATGATGTGATAGATAGTAATGCACACAACCTAGTACACAATGAATTGCCACATTTATGGAGTGAACGCCTACCAATTGCATACAAAGTAAGCCGGATAGTGAAGTGTTCATTCAATTAATATAAACCCAGTACTGCTTCACATACATTGTAAGCAGGCAGTAGACAGTCTATATACAATCTCGATTACTTCGTGGCCAAGTAGAAGGCGACTTGCACACAACTTCGCACACATTGTAAGCAGGCAGTCTATACACAATCTCGCTTACTTCGCGGGCAAGTGGAAGGCGTCTTGCACACTACTTCACACACATTGTAAGCAGGTAGACTTTTTGGATTTTCGCGTTATTTCAGAATGTTAGATTTTCAGGACATTAAACCAGAATTTCGTTATAAATTGAAAAAATAAATGTTTAACTCGCGATATATATTTAGATGTCTTATTAAAAATAAACTACTTAACAAAGCATCAAATAAAAATAACGGGACACATACAGAATATATCAGCACATTATAAAAGATGAACGAAATTAATTTTTATAAATTCCATACACTTCCGTCATACACCTTGTAAGCTAGAATTCATTGAACACAAAGTGATACACACTTCGTTGAAGAGATGTGATGTGGTATGCAAAGTTCCCCACTGGGGTAGGGCCACTCTGAGAGTTAAATTTCAAAGTGAGCGTTTTATTCTCATTTAACTTATCAAAATTTGTTGCAGACACTACAACAACACCACACAAGTAGTTAAAAAATTATTTGCTTGTTGTGTGTAGAAACAGAAAAAGACGAAAACACGTTATTTTCATGCTTAAAAAGAAAAATTGAGAACTCTTGCTTCTCATTTAGTTTATATTTTCAGTTTTTTAAGTAAAAACCGTATCGTGGATGATGCTGGTGTTTTATAATTGAAATTCTGTAAGGTGTTAAACGGGTAACACCATAATAAAATGCTGTTTCTAATTTCACTTTTGGCTTATGTTAAGTACGAATTCGTGATTGAATATGTTTTTCGCGATTGAAAATTCGTACTTGAGTCAATCTTTCTGTACTTTGTTCAAGAAAATCCGTACTCACCGTACTATTAATACCGCTTCGGATTGATTTGAGTACGGCTGGAGTTTTCGTTTATTTCAAAATATTCAGGGATAATCGGCGTTTTTGCAAAATTTTAGCATTCCACATGGTCTTCCTTTCCGAATGCGTGTCTTTTAAAGCACCTTAAAATTAAAATCCGCCAATTTGTAGTTTTAACCTTAGGATATTTTACAACTTTCATTAAAGTTCGTATGTACCTTTAAATTACACTTCTTTCCGTCAAAATTGTGTGTACAAACTTGGTAATGGCGGCACAAATCTGTTTTTGGACTTACTAAACTTAGTTTAACTGAGATCTTAAAAACCGAAACAAATATTTGACGAAAAACCCAAAAAAAGTGTAACGAGCTAATTTATGAAACTTTAGCTTTATTTTTTTTAACCAACTGCTGTTAATTTGCTAAACTTTATTTGTAGGAAAATAATTGTATAATGTAATTTAGAAACTGTTGATTGATGTTTGATCTAGACAAACATTTTGTAATAAAACATGTGGTTACATGTAGGACGTCAAATATTAAATAGGTGTGAACATAGCTTAACTAACTTCTAGCAAATTTTACAAGACAGACAAAAAACTTCATATGTTTTCTCTTAGTTCCTTAAGAAGCACACCTAGTCCCAAATTGAAGTACATAAATGTTTTTCTTAATTAATGCGGCGTTTTTTTTTTTATCGTTCGAACGGTATCAATATGTAATTTACTGTAAAAATCGATTAAGTAGGTTTACACTCTAAGCCGACGAGATGAAATTTATATATTTTGAACTGACTTTCGTTGTGACTATTAATGTCGAAAGCAGGACATCTTAAAAATGTTGAAAAGGGGCTGATGTTCTTGCCTACAAGCTTTGGTAGTATTAGGCCTAATGCAGTGCTAATTAGCCCCATTGCTTGCTGTTGTTATTGAACATAATTTGCTCTTGCAGTGAGCGATAAATAGCTGCTTTTCTAGGCAAGTGCATCTAAAATTGTCATAGGTGTCCGCTGTTGGCAGACGCATCCAGTGCTATTAGTAACGCAGAGTGGAGTAGTCATGACTACTATCCACAACACTCTTGAATATATTTAGATCTTATAGTTATATTTTGTGATAGTTAAGAATATTAATTCAAATTATCAAGGTGCTCCTTCTAAATCCACTAATTCGCTACAAAATTAAGTTTCAAAAACATTGTAAGTGCATCGCATTAGAAAGGTTTTTCTGTGGAAACGGCAAAATTTTTAAATCTTATAAACAAAAATAAAGCTAATTTAAAAAAAAAATATATGCAAGCAGAGAAAAAACAAAAAATAAATTTAATATGGTCACCTCCAACAAAACTATTTTTAAAGAAAATTTTAAACATATTATGTTTAATTTAACCATATTACTGTCACCTAAAACCATATTATGGTTAAATTAGTGATCCATCAAGAAGCTGCAACCAAATTATGGTTGGCTTTAAACATTTGATCCGATTACGCCGACAGCCCATAAGCCGCACCAAACAGTCACTCTTTGTGGATGCATCGGCTTTTCAACAATCACTCGTGGATAATCTTTTTCCCAAATGAGGCAATTTTGCTTGTTGATGTATCCACTGAGGTTAAGGTGACTTTCTTTGTACAGTCACTATTCACTTCTGTCTGCATTGTTGTTGGTGAAGGGTACACAAGATTCGGCATAGCCGTATTTTTTATTAGATTTCCCAAGGTAAAGTAAACTCTACTTTTGACGAAATCTTCTCAAAATCTTGTGGTACTGAGTGATGAAACTTTGGTTTCTTCCACATACTACTAAAAATACTTTCCTGTACAAGACAAAAGTAGCATTTTAACGAATACTGCTACAAAAATTTTAAAAATTTTAAGAAAATATCGGATGATTTTTTAGCTATTATCTTTTTGGCAACACTGGTTTAAACATCCAGAAAAACTCACAGTTTGGTGCGGTTTATGGGCTGGTGGCATCATTGGACGGTACTTCTTCAAAGATGATGCGAATCGTAACGTATTTGTGAGTGGTGATTGCTACCGTGAGATGATATCCAACTTTCTTTGCCCAAAATGCAAGAGCTTGACTTGCATGACATGTGGTTTCAACAATACGGTGCCACATGACACACAGCTAGAGCTGCAAAACAATCGATAGTATCGATAGTTTTATTTTTGACGGACTATCGATAGTTTTTATTACTATCGATACCATCGGAAAATTTTAAAAGTAACTAAAAACTGGATTAGAATTAGTATAAGGAAAAATAATTAAATTTTACTTCCAATCTTTGACATTAGGAATGTTTAGGTACTACAACTTTAAACAAAAATATTACCGCAGATAAGTGATGATTATATTGGATTAGGAGTAAAATCGCCTTTGAAACTTTAAAAATAGACTTTTTACTTATTTTAACAAAATTGTGTACTAATTTACATATTAAAATAATGTTAACCTTACCTACCATATATAAACTAATGCCCCTATTGCGGTTCTCCACTTTTGTAACAGTTTGGTTGTCTTTGGTAAATTCACATTGCCATTCTCAACTCAACAGGCAGTTGGCTATTCAGTTGTGTATCTGTTTTTTCGTGGTATTGCCGTTTTCAACTTTGTAAAAGTTTGGTCCTTAAAAATGTTAAATACACACAACTGCTAAAAAGTAGTTGTGTTATTGGCAGTTAAAGTTTATTTTTTTAAATTCGGTGAAAATCGAAAACAAAATGGAGAAATCGTACGTATAAATGTTTGTAATTAGTTTGAAAATAAAAAGGAAAGCTCAATTTGAGCGGCTCGTCCAGCTTATTTGGAGAAACTTAGAAATTGATCGCGGAAAACACCTAAGTTTGGTATGATGAAAAATGCATGTAAGCAGTTATGGAAAGAGTGGAGTTAAATAGGCTGGGACCACGACAAGAACATCTTTTAAACGCTTATAAGCTTCTTAATCTAACTATAATATTCTTGGCAAGGTTTGGATACACTACAAGACAAGTATAAAGAAAAAATTTGCCAACAATAAAACAAACACTCAAGCGACAGTGGAGGGCCATCACAAGAAGTTCCATTAAAAAGCCTTGAGGATACTGTTTCGCAGCTCTTGTATTGTAAGTCCGGCCCAGTATTTGGTGTTGAAAATATTCCACCATCAAGTGACAATTTTACTGAGTCAGTTTAACCAATAATACGACCAGCATATTGGGCAATAGCTACATCAACCAGAAGAAGAACTCATCAGGCACAATAAAGTTTCGTTACTTATTAGAAGTTCTTACTTGGCACTGGGAAGTTCAAAAGGGTTGGAATCATCACGAATTTGTCTTTTTGTACGAAGCGCATCTATACAAGAGTTTTCCTCTTATCCTCCCCTTATAAAGATTACAAATATTTATTATAAACTATAGATGACACTGAAGTTTAAATTCAATATGCTGATTTTTTATACCTGAAAACCGTTAAAACTTTGTTATTGTTTACCATCTTCATTAACTACCGTGTCTACAAAAGTGGCACATAAAAACTTTTCGATACTATCGATAGTTTTTGAGCTAACTATCGAAACTATCGATTGGGCCGACTATCGATAGTTTTGCAGCTCTACACACAGCACGCTTAACAATGGACTTATTGAGAGCCGAGTTCGTTGAACATTTTATTTCACGTTCGGGACCGGTCAAGTGGCCATCTAGAATATTGAAGCAATAATTCATGAGATACCGACCGAAATGTTGGAAAGAGTATGCCAAAATTGGACTAAGCGGATGGACCAATTGAGACGCAGTCACGGTCAACATTTGCATGAAATAATCTTTAAACATTAAATTATATGGACCGTACTATCGATTCAAATAAAGATTTCATGCATTTTTCTGAATTTTATGTGTTTTTTTTTAAATTTCCTATAGCTCTTAAAAAATCACCCATTAGTAGAACTATGAAGATTTACGGGCATGTTCTAAAAATCTAAATGAAGTGGATTTAAAATCGAACAAATTGTGAAAACGATCCTGTAAAGAAAGCTTATAAAAGTATTCCCTTTTATGATCTGCATACTTTGAGTACCAATTATCTTTGTAAGAACAACTCCTTTATACGTGAAAAACTACAGTCATTTTGTTAATAATTGAAATCAAAATCTCGTTCGAATTCAATTCCACTTCGTTTTGTTTTCTAGAACATGTCGGTTAAATTTAAATCTACAAAATTTCGGTGCATTGTAAACGACCTACATACATACATATTAGATTATTTAAGTTTTCGTAAAACACTTTTGATCATTTTAAAGAAAAACATATAAACTGGCATTCACAGAAAACACCTTCTCTGTTCAATATTTTACAAAATTCATTTGCAACTTATTCTTAGTCATAATTGACCATAAAAGTTTTATTTTTATAAAAAATCTAAACTCTACACTTAATTTATTATTTCAACAGCAAAACTCTAGAATGTTTAATAAATAAAAAAACAATTCTGACATTGTTTTCCATAACTTTAGCAAAACAATGAATACTCAAAAGCACTACGAGGCAAAGTAAAAAAAAAAAAATAACAAATGAATTTCGTTGTAAAATAAAAGAGAAGAACTGCAAATAGAAAACAAGTCGTTGACTTGCTAAAATCAACAATATTTCAACCATATTTTTGCTTTAGCATTCACAAACACACACACACCCATGCAGTTAAAAATTCATATGAATGCATAGATACAGGTATATTAAGTTGCCACCAAATAAAAGGAAGAACAATAAAACTGCCAGCAAATGAAAATATTAAACACCAAAAAAAAAAAAAAAAACACACACTGTGCTAAAACATGAAGTAACCACACAAACTAAATAAATTTACACTTCTATAAGCAAAACTAAACTAAAAAATAGAACTTCAATTCACATGCATACTAAGGATCTCAAACACACTTACACTCTGGTACTCACATACACTTACACAGATACTCCAGCGCATACAATCATAATACGCGCTAAGTGTTTTTCTTTTTCATTCCTTAGTTGGCGGTAGATTTTAGTAGCTTTTCAAGTAGTTTTTCCAATGCGAAATGAAAAAAAATTTTAAAAACAACCGGAAAAACTTAAATTCAATTTTCGCATTAAAAAAAATAATATGTGTATTCTTAATAGGGGTTTTATTCGCAAAAAATTTCCCGGGTATATTCTTGCTAAAAATATTTTGAAAATTCCCGGAAGCTTAGTAATGGAAACTTTCTAGAGTTTCTCCGGCAAGTCTTTGCGTTTTATTTGAGGGTTGTGTAAATATATTGATAAGTTTCGGTTAGAGTTAATTATAAACTATATTAATGTATTTATTGTAAAAAAAGCTGTACAATTTAAAAAATATTATGAGTTGCATTCGACAAACGATTTTCGCTGGCTATCGGACATCGACTATCAAATATAAAATTTTTATTATGTTGACAGCTCTAGCGAAAATTTCATTGTGCGTCGCATTTTTTAACAAATAAAAATTTTCTTTCAACGCTGCAAATATATGTATTTAATACTACATTTACAACCTACGCAAAATGTAGTACTTTCGAGCCAAATCTAGTTGTTTTTGACTAGATTTCCCATACAAAACAAAATCTACTTCGTGACTAGATTTTGACGAAATCTACTCAAAATCTAGTAGTACTTAATGATACAACTATGGTTTTTTCAATATAGCACTAAAAAATACTTCCCTGCGCAAGAAAAACTTACATTAAAAAAAAAAAAAAAACAAAACAAAAATTGTTAAAAAAGAATTAAAAAATTTTTTATATTCCTTAATTAGGCTCGAGTTCATCAAATTTAATTTTCATTAAATTTTTTTCACTGAGGGAAGGAATTTTACAACTTGGAATTTTTATTAAAATTTATTGATAATTTTTCCTGGCTGAGCTGGGATTTGAACCCGGGTTGATCTTTACATGTTTCAAGAATCACCACTTTCTATCGTCAGAAGAAAAATTCGTCGCAGGAAAAATTATCAATAAATTTTAATAAAAATTCCTTCCCTCAGTGAAAAAAATTTAATGAAAATTAAATTTGATGAACTCGAGCCTAATTAAGGAATATCAAAAATTGAAAATTAACAGTTCAACTAAAAATCAAAAATTGTTCTTAGAAATAGCTATGGCACAAGCTCTAATGTTTACATTTGTACTTTAATTTGTACAAATAAAATGTCGACGAAAGTGGACAAAAAACATAATAAACAAATGTATTCAGGTTTTCAAGACAAAGTCTTGTCAGAAAGAATACGAAAAAACAGAGGAAAATGGAGGCAACATGTAATTTGAAATTTAGGTGATAATAACAGCAAATTTCGAACCACCAGTACTACTGGTTAATAATTGATGTTTGACTGTTGGCTAACGGGCACCGCAGTGGTGCAGTGGGTAGAACACAAAGATCTTCTGACGATAGAAAGTGGTGATTCTTGAAACATGTAAAGATCAACCCGGGTTCAAATCCCACATCAGCCAGGAAAAATTATCAATAAATTTTAATAAAAATTCCAAGTTGTAAAATTCATTCCCTCAGTGAAAAAAATTTTATGAAAATTAAATTTGATGAACTCGAGCCTAATTAAGGAATATCAAAAATTGAAAATTAACAGTTCAACTAAAAATCAAAAATTGTTCTTAGAATTAAAAAATTTTATAAAAATTGTAAAAAAAATAAAAAAGACGAATAATATTGATAAAATAAATAGCGTTGATTATTAATAAAAGGTAATGCAAATTTTTTAATGTATATTTCTTTTTGTGTTTGAATGTGTAACGAAAAAACTTTTAGTCAGTTGTTTTGTTATAAAAACAAAATCTCGCTAATGTCAAAAAAGTATAATGTAAACGCACTAGATATCGAAGAAGATTTTAAATCAAATCTACAAGATTTCGGCCTAATGTAAATGTAGTATAAGAAACTTGTTGAAAATTATACTTTCTTTTAAAAACAAAATGCAGATCCAAGATCAAAGTATGTTTACACAAGGTAGACTCGTTTGCGGACAGACATAAACCCGAATTATCAAATTCGTATGTATGAGCTAAAATTTGTACATGTGTGCGTTAAATTGTTTCTGATTTTTTTTGTGAAGACAATTTTGACAAGTCGTGTATTTTTATAGAGCAGCATTTCTACACTCCCAATGAGTCTACCTTGTGTTAATGTACCTTGTCCAAGATCGTTAATAGTTTTTAATATAGAACAAAATATCTTTATTGGCATTAAAGTTCAGGCAGTAAAAAAATGGGGTATAATCAAGCAGGAGCTTAACTGCTTGGAGCTACACACTACAATTTTTCTTTTTACCGCTATATAATTGTATTTGATCTATCTTTAGCAAATACAATTTTCCAACATTTTTAATACTTCTGACAGCATTTCAGCTACCATAGGCTGTGCATGGACAAGAACAAAGAATCATACAAGTGCCGCGGTTTTTTAATACGGCGTAGGAGGTACTTTAATCCATCTGATCTCCTTACTAGTTATACTACATTTATCCGACCGTGAATATTATACAACTCCAGTGTTACCACCAGCAAAATTCAAAATTACACTTGAGATGAAGCAAAACTACCCAATTTAGATGAAATTACACCTGATATAAAATTTAAGTTTTATTTAAAAAAAAGACATTTTCAAAGAAGCAAATACACAACAAACTTATTGGAACAAAAAATTCAAACTGTTAAGATTCTTATTGTAATTAAAAACAAAACAACAAAAATAGCATTAAAGACTAAAAAACGATTAATAAAGCTTTAAATAAAACTCCTTAAATAATGAGTTTAACTTCCACATTTGGTTGCATATATCTAGAGAAGGTTCAAAATGCTCATTGCCATTCCTTTATAATGGAAGTTTTTAAGACCTATAGAGGTTAGCTGTCAAACGAACTGCCATACTGCTCTCACTTTTTGCTCAGGCACATCATCATGAATATATGCATCCTTGAACAACGTCACAAAATTATCTAAATTTACTTTGAAAATCTGCCATCGATTTTCGAAACTTATAGGAGACTTCATGATCAAAATGACGCAACTTATTTTTTCACAAATAAAGGCGATGTGTTAATTTAGAGAAAATTAACTATCAAATAGATTTCAAGGCCGTGCGATGTGATGTATCTAGATTGTTATCCGTAGGCCTGTGAAGTCACTGGTTTATGTTGATAAACATTGCATCAAGCAATGCTCGTAAAGTGGAACAAAATTGGACGTCTGAAATGCTTTTCGTCAAGGGCAGGCGCGGTGCCTATTTTTTTTTGAAATCAGTTTCAAATGGTAATGCCGGTTCTAAATTCAGTCATCTTTATCCAAATCTAAGACTCCATCTTCCGACATTTATTACCGAACTATGAAGCTTTACATATTTAATGATTAAAGACTTTTCTTAAAAAGAAATAAATCTTGAAATCAAATCTTGATTTCATTGGGGTATCCGAAGTAAGAATTTAAATAACACCTGAATTACACCTAAGAGAAAACACCCAAGCTCTACCCACGACAGTAAAAATTATACCAAATTCGGGTAGTTACCTACAAAGTGGCAACACTGTACAACTCTCATGTGTGTGCTTGTGCTTCAACGTCTGTTTAGGACAGAGATCTGCAAAACACCGCACATGTGCGAATGCTCTCACACAAATAAAGAAAGCATGAGAAAATAATTTGTATTTTTACTCGAAAACACTGAACAAACAAAAACAATTACGCTCAAAAATAAACAACCAAGAGAAACAAGAAATGTAAATGTATGTGTTTGGCGGACTCTGGTTTAGGAGCTTATCGACCGCATGCAGGAGAGGGCGAAGGTTCTCGTTGATTACAGTAGGGTATCCAATTTTACTGACTCCTTTGAGTCCCGTCGCAATGTGGTTTGTATTTGCCTGTTTTAACATTGCTACAATTGGAATGTTCTGCTTAAATAAGAGATCTGGTTCCCGAAACTCGTACTTTTGTTCGTAAAACCTATTTTTCCTCAAAAGCCTACAACTACGTACAACAGGGGAAATTCGTTTTTTGGCCGGACTGGTCGTATGTGGAATAACGTTCCTGCTGAAGTCTTCCCTCTTACTTTTAACATAAATAAGTTTAAGTCGATCGTGTACAAGCACTGCTCCCTCTAGCATCCTTCCTATAATTTATTCTCCTTGTTCTAGCGCAATGCAAGGCATTAGTAGGGGTATCCCCTGAGTGCTGGTACTAAGAAAAAAATAGTACTTTTGTATCGAATGTGCGCCATAATACGAAATAAATATTCGTTCGATCAGCTGTTTTGACTACAGTAACTGGTTCGTAATATTCGTAATACTGAGGTCGTTTTGGCCGAGGAAGTAATATTCAATATACGATCGAAATGGTGAGCTTAAAACTCGGGTTTCTCAGAAGATATTTAAAGATATAAAAAAAAAATTAAAAAATGGTTTATCTATATCCTACAATGACTTTCAAAATTTGTTTTTGACACATGCTCTAGTTATTGGCATATCTTTCATTATAAGGCATCATTCACAATGAAAACAATAAATTTCTTTTTGTTCTGTCTTATTCTTTCGCAAAGTTCTTCATATGAAATTTTTCATTTATAGCATAGAATTTTAACTAAAGTCTAGTAAGAAATTGAGTCGATTTCTAATGCAGTAGCAAGTTGTTTGAAATTGTAAACCACTTTAAAAACATTTTTTTGAAAATCTTGGACGACAATTTTACCAATCGGAAATAACAATTTTGAAAAATACTGGTTGTAGATTGCAGATATTACTTTCTTAAATAATTAATGCTTTTGCAAACGAAATGTTTGCTAACATTGTGAACGACTGATGAAAATAGTGCTGTCATTGTCAATCTGGCTTAAAACCCCATTCATTTTTATAACGATCTTCTTTAATACATACCTTTTACCACAAATGGAAAAAAGTATTTATAGGAGCTGTTTATTCCGCTAGTAATTTCTACAATACTGATCTTAGACCCCATTATAAAAATATATTCTGGATTCTTGTGATTATTGAAGTCGATTTAACGACGTGCGTTTCTCCACCTATCTGAGACAAGGCTGTTAGAAAAGTTTGGTATATAAATTTATCTAGATCAATCCACAAATGGCTGAGATATGAGGGAAAAATCGCAATTTCCTTTAATTTTTACCCATGAACCTTCCCCTTTTGAAGTCGCCTAGAATGCTGTTAGTGAAAATTGTTGAAATCGTTTTATAAATGTCCGATATATAGCAAAATAAATTTTCCCCATTCTCTTCTAAAAATATGGCTTTGGCACAGAAGCGCCCATTTAGTATAAGTTTTGGCCTTTTTATCGCAGACATTTCTTGTATAGGAATAACAAAAACAAAAAAAAATTGTTTCACCAATTACAGCATTTATTAAAACTTAAATCAGATTTAACTAACGATTTAATCAAGTGAATTAAATATTTAATCAAGTGAATTAAACGTTTAATTGATACTATTAAATTGCACCAGTAAACAAATTAAGAGTATCAATTAAACATTTAATTCACTCGATTAAACGTTTAATTCACTTGATTAAAATATTAATTAAAGCTGATTTTTTTTTTTATTAATGCTTTAAATGGTGAATATTTGATATAACCATAAACTAGACCTCCGCACGAGTGTACTCCTAAGCTAAGGGGTTTGGTACGATATTTAGGACTTGATCGTCGATTTCGAAAGAAGACTTCGTTCACTAAATTTACATTTAAGACTCAAACAAATTATAAAATATTGTTTTTGTTTTACATGCAAGTTAAGCGAACGAAGTCTTCATTCGAAATCGACGGACAGCCCATTAATACTATAGTATATGAGATACAGTAAGGGTGAATTTAGCGCTCTTACTTATTCTTTCTTAAATCATGGGAAGATTTGACATGGATGCCATGAATTTTAAAACAAAATAACCTACTTGTCTGAACAGATTCCAAACAATAAAATCCAGTCAGGTGCTTTTGTGAAGGCATATTTTATTGCCTTCAGTGTCAATTCGTTCTAAATAATACCGTACATTTTTTCCATACATTTTCTCCTTATCTTTATGATTTATTCCCGCCAACGCAATAAAAGTTTTGTACGTTCCCGGTTATGGAAAAAAGTTCGAAAAATTAGAAACCATAGTTTCAAAGATAATATTGTTTTAACTAAAACACCCTGTTTTGCCCACTATTTGTTTCGTTAAAAAAAAAAACGAAATAAAAAAAAATGTGGGTAGTGTTCGTTGTTGGCTCGTTTTCAGGTACGTCTGTTGATAAGTTTGCTCGTGTAGTTGGTACACTGCACTTTAAACTGCACTTACGGTTATCGTACGTAAAGAACAACTTGAGGTTTTTAACATGCTCTTTAAGTTAATTTTTTTGTATCTCTTTCTCTTTTTTTGTTTTTTTTTTTTGTTATCAACTTTATTAGTTTTTAATAATCAAGGCGAACGGGCTTGTAAAGACTGGGGGAGTAAAAATATGGGGGCCCCACAAACTTAAATTAGTTAAAGTTTACAACATTTTATGACATCGCAATAAAATTACATATACCTGTATAATATTAAAATAAAGAACAAAATATTGCTTGGTGATTAAGTACAGGGTATGGAAATGACTGGTTCAACTTAGTTTTTAAACACCCTAATGCATATATGTGCATATGTACATTAAGTTGGGTCGAATAAAATGGTATCAATCACCCCCTAGAATGAAAAATATAAAAATGAAGTTTTTAAAACAGAAACATTTTTCTTGCCACACCCCAAAATACATCGCTTTTTGTTTTTCTTATATATGGCGCTGCCATTAAAAGTCCGATCTCATAATATCGCATGTCGTTGCTAATGGCTTCATTTTTGGATTTGATAACTTTTTAATACGACATCAAATTCTGGGCGTCCCTTTTGCCAACTCGGATCCTGACGCTCCGTCACATACGGCCAGTAAATTTCTTTAACGTCGACCCAAAATTAGACGTCCGGAAAGTGTCTCGTCAAGTTTCGATGACCATTTCGGCATTTTCAATGTTAACGACATGTGTCTGATCTTTGGAGTAATTAAATTTTGTTGATTAAAATTTAATTTTTTCCGTTATACAATTTTAATTTCAAAACGCCAAATTGATTTTAAATTTTAGCTGATGTTTCTACACTCTTTGAAAAATGCACCTTCAAATTGATGATGCCGTATCAGAATTTTGACATCAAAATTTTGACATCAACGTTATTACAAAGTGCATCAAAAAGGCAAAAAGTGACATCAATCCATAAAATTTTGGCATATTGTATGCGTTTTCTACGGTATGACAACAGTGACTTCAATTCGATGTCACATTTTGTGTATTATTAACAGGTAAAGTATGAATATAGATAAAAACTAAGTAATGGTAAAATGCTTGTAAAGTGTGGTTTAGGAAGAATGTTATTGTTTTATAAACTGTTTTTGTTTTTAAGCACATTTTTAAAACCTTCAAGCAGTCAACGCGTTGATGGGTATTCGAAGACAAAGCAAAAAAAATCTTTATACAGCATATTACATTCATATTGATGTCATTAAATCTTCACATTTGGCTTTCACATCAAAACGAATGTGAGCGAAAAGAGTAAACTGTAAAATAAAGCATACACGTGTGTTTGCCTGTAGAAACAACAACAACACTACTAAAGAAGGTAAAACGATTTGCATGTTTTGTGTAGAAATAACAACAGCACTATAAGAAGAAAAACCTACATTATTGTCATGTTTAATAAGTAAAATAAGAAGCCAAAAATTCCCATATTCTATTTACTAAAATTATCTAAATCTAAATCGGCTAAGGTAAAACAGGTAAGAACACTTTTCTCCTCTGTTTGCCCAGCGACTAGAAAAAAATTAACCATTTCGTCCCCTCAATATAACAATAGCGTATAATTTTTTTTGGGGTTTTGAGAAAATCGTGTTTAAAGTTTTTGTCAAATCGGATGTCTATTAAAACCTCAATATCGCGGTAAATAAAATTTCTTCATATTTAATTTTTCGACGAGTACATAATACCGTTACTTGTCTTTAAATTGACCAATTTTTTTATTCTACGCATCCTTTAAGACCATAATTATGTCATTCAAAATGCAAGTCTTCCATATAGGCTATTTTGTTTTTTAAGGAATTCGTATGATGTATCTGATACACAATTTTATTTTGTATGGTATACGCTGTTTTATTCAATAACTTTACGGTATTTTTATTAAAATATCTGATCTCAAAAATATCAATTTGTAACATTATAAAACAGTAATGGTATTCACACCGAACATGTTAATTTGTTACTCGGTAGTTTGTTAATTCGTAAAGTTACCAACTGTGAACGACCCCCTTTTTAAAACTCTGTTAGTCTGGCAACTTTAAAATAAAAAAATCATTTAATTAACATACTCACTTTCAATGTACACGAAAATTGCCAAAACACAAATATTTTTTTAGAAATGTATCACAAATGACTTTTTTATTATATTTATTTAGAAACTGCAACAGCTGATTGTGAGTTACCAACTAACAACTATTTTATCAGGGGTGCCGTGTCGTTAATTTGTTTAATGTTAATCCGGTAGCGCGTTAAATATACAAAAATAAAATGCGTGTAAAAAAGTAACGATTAACGACTAACAAACTAACAAGCTCGGTGTGAATACCACTAGTGATTAATTCATAGTTTTGTTAATTCAGTGGCACATATTCATTACTTTCCAATTTGGGTTATAATAAACCATAAATTATGACAAATTAAGGTATACATTGCGTAAATCAAAAATAACTAGAAGTTCATTCGTCTTCTTTCTCTTCCTCTGCTTCATCTGGCTCATCTAAACAATTTCGCTTCTTTCCACCTTGTAAGTTATAAAAAAAATCCACGAGGAATTACATTCTTCTTGCACAAATTTTGGAGATCATGTAGCTTTCGATGGTCGGAATGAAATTATTTCTCAAACAATAGTGTATATAATTATAAGCTATTTTATGAGTTAAAGTTTTCATAAATTGTATTTTTTTCTACAGGCTAAAATGGAGCATAATGCGTTTACACTATTATTCTTTTAACAACTTTGGAGTGGCAATTTCAAATAAAATAGCGCATATGAGCTTGCACACTTATTGAAGGAAAATATTGAACAAGAAATTATACACTATTTTTTCCAGTGATCTTTTGATCCACTTTTTGGAAGTAGAATTAGACGAAATTTTGACCAGACATAAAATCAAATCTAAATATGCGATAAAAAAATAAAAGCGTATGAGCACATACGCTATTGTTATATTAAATGGACGATTTGAAAGGTATTTGCTGGCAGAAGTGCACAATATATATTTTATTAAAATCTATTCAATATTTTCAGAGTTATAAGCAACAACACATTAATAAGAATTTGGGTTTTTCCAACTATCAAATAATAAAAAAATAGGGTGGTCGATTATTCGACATTTTCAAGAAACCGGTTTTCTAATATTTCGACTATATAAATTTGGATTAAAAGTCATAAATAGCTCAACAAAATAACCACAATACTAATAAGGCACGAGCTCTATGTGTACATTTGTCCTTCAAGTTGTGCTGAAAAAGGTCAACAGAAAAAAGAAAGACAAAAATGAAGAATTCTTGACAAAAGTACGAGAAAACAGAAGTAAGGAAAAAACATGTAAAATCAATTTAAATTGATAATCATTCCGAAAAGCAAATTTCGATCTACCAAAGGTTAAAATAAAATATAGTTTAAGGAATGATGTTTTACTATTGACGTCAGCAGTCGTCGATGGCTGTGAGTGTAAGGCCGAGGCCACGCAATGAGCGGCTAAGCGTTAAGCGGCTGAGCGATGAGCGTCAAAAAATTAAAACATATGAAATACTATTGAAGTGGCCACGAAATGAGCGGCATGCGAGCGAAATTTTTGAGCGGCTAAGCGGCGTCGCTCTGGAATAAAACTTGTTCTAATTTTTAGTTGTTTTCTGAGCGTCAAAAAATAAACATGGCAAAAGTTAATATGGAGCTTATGATTTCATGCGTACAAAGCCGACCAAATTATGGCAAGACAGATTATCAAATTTTAAAAATAAAAATATGACCCAGAAATTATTTTTTTGTTTTGTCAATTTGGTGTTTACTTTTAGCAACAGCAAATCAAAGCATTTCACAGACATACGGCAGTATTGTATTGGGTAGATTTGCATATGAGTGGTTTAATTCCCCTGGCTTGATAAATATGGACACATTAGCATGTTGTGTTTATTAATACCGCGTTGAAGGGTGCCATAAGGTCGGGCTTGACCGACTATACTTTCTTACTTGTTTATAATTTGTTTTTGTTTTACATGTAAGTTAAACGAACGAAGTCTTCGCTCGAAATCGACGAACAGGCTGCAATTTTTTTTTCTTAAAAAACGCATTACATTTTTATGAATACGATTTTCGCGTAATAACATTGAACAAGCCACTATTTACAATGGCATTGTAACAACTAACCGCTCAGAAGTGACGCTCAGTAATAAGCCACTTGCCGCTCAAACTTGACGCTTTGACGCTCATCGCTCAGCCGCTTGACGCTTAGCCGCTCATTGCGTGGCCTCGGCCTAAGACGGCAAATCCAGCTGAGGAGATCGAGTGGTTGCGATGTCATGGCCGTCCGTCATGTTGCAAAATTCCTTTCTTCATAAAAATAATTTAATGAAAATTAAATTTGATGAACTTAATTAAGCCTTATTAAATAATATTAAAATTTGGATTAAAAATCTTATACATATAAATAGCAACAGGCAAACCAGTTAAGAACGATATATTTCTTTGTTTGTCAACCACTCATGTGGAACATAACATATGAACCGGAGGTTGGTCCGTCGCCTAATCTATAACTTAGACGGAAAAAAGGAATGCTCGAAACATGTAAATCCATATATACTTAGATATACTATATTTTCTTCTTATTAGAAAAAATGTATGCCAAACACTTGTTTAATTAAATACATCAAAATTTCAAAATAGAATGATTACGAAATCGGGCATGCTGCTGGTGTCTTATAATAACGTGGTTTTTAGTTAAAAAGAAGGTCTGAATACAACAAAAGTAAAACACACATATAATATTATAATGATGAAAAGTGTAACCGGGTCAAAGACAAAGACACTTGTCATAGTGCTGATATCAAACAACATCAGCGTTATGGCGCCTTTTCTATCAGTGTATTATAATCGTAGAAAAAAAAAATTAATTTATTTCCCTATTTGGCGTTTTATTCTAACGAAAATTTTAAATCCGTCCCTGTTCACTCTCTTACTCCCACCTCTAGAAATGTGTACGTATTTCTAACGAAGTGGCTGTGTGAAGTGTTGTAAAAAAAGTATTAGCAAAAGTTGTTGTATTTTGTTTCATATAAAATCGTAATAAAAACCTGAGTTATAATATTGTTAGTTTTGTTAAAGGAAATTTTTTTACACAACGTTTACAAATTTTCTATTTAGTTTTTATCTTTTTACATTGACCGCTCCTGCAATCCTAGTTAAACTTTTTGTTATTTTATTGTATTTGTTGCTGCTGCTGCTGCTGCTGTTGTAATTCAAAGTTATTCAACTCACTAAAACTGCTGGCAATAAAATTATTTGTTGCTACGAGTACAAGTATTAAAAATGTTCTTCTTGTTTTGTAAATATTTATAATTTCATAACAACTCTTTAAGTGTTAAATTGTATCTGAAGAAGTTTTGTAGATGGCGGTGGTTCGAATCTGTGCTATAGAATGTGTGTGAAAATGCTTGCGTGTATGTGTGTGAATAAGTTTATGTTGGGGTCCGTTGTACTAGTTTATTAGTTTATATTTTTTTCCTTTCTTATTTGATAAGTTTTATGATACATACGTTAGATAATATTGTTGCTGGTTGGTGCTTTTGTTGTTATTGAATCTTAACTATCAAGTTGTTTCCTTTAGTTTATTGCAACAATCTATTTATGGTCGGTCTAGTTTATACACAAACACACTCGTAGAAACATATACATACATAGTTATGTTGGATCTGTGTGTATCTATGCAAAAACTTATTTTCCCTGGTATTTGTATTGTTGTGAATTTTCTTTAGGTTCTTTTTTATATCCGTTCAACATAAAATCTAAAAGTGTTTATAAGTTTATTTTTTATTTGTAGGTTTTTGTTTTTGTTGTATCTGTTGTGGCAGAGTAAATTGAATTTAATACATTTTAATTATGAACTTTATTATTTATAATAGTTTATTGTTGTTTAGCACAAGCTGTATTTCAAAAATGCTGTTGAACTCTGAATACTTTAGTGCCTTGTACACCTGCCATGCTCTAGGGGAAATATTATTTAAGGAGTGCTAAAGTTTAAGAAGGTTTTTTTTTAAAGCTTCTAATGCATATTTTTTGTCTAGACATGGCTTGTAGCTGGATATGCAGAAAATAAAGTTCAAGTAGAATAATCCATGTGATTTTTTGGAAATCATTTTAAGTTTTCTATTTTTTTTTTTTTTATTTGGATTACTTGGTTTGCAAAATGTTTTTCAATTAAAATAGCCTGGAATGTTTTAGATAATAGGTTTGTTGTAACAGGAAGAGTTTTTAAAGAGGATAACTGAAGTAGTCTTAAAAACATTGTGAAAATAAGAAAACAATAATCTCAGAATTTCAGCCATCTACCTAAATATTTCGATGCCACTCTTATAAATGCATAATTGTGTTTGGCTAACACAGTCATTCTAAACGTATTATCAGAATGGAAAAATCCTACCACATAACACAACCAAAAACGTCAACCACATCCGTACCGACAGCGAGTGGTAAATAGACAGAAAATGTAAAACTACGTGCAAAAGCAAAAAAAAAAAAAAAAAACAAGAAATGTTAAATATTTGAAACATAATTACGACATTATTGATGTAACAAATGTTCATGAAAATTGTTGTAAATGTTGGTGTCTCACCACATAAAATAAACATACGCACGAACACACATTTACTGACATTCACATGCATCTTAAATAACCCAGTAAACAAATTCATGTGATTTCAAATGGAACAGAAGACATTGAAAAGCTTGGTGGAATTTGTAAATAGCCTAGCACTTTATTAAAAATATATTTATTTTATGGTTTTTAATAAAATCTTCCAGATGTTAAAAGATTTACTTTGCAAATACTGAGAACATGTTCCAAAACTTGTATGTAAATGTTCTGCCCTACAACTGTACATTACTTCCAAGCACTGTATTTGAGCAAAGCTTTTGTTAAAAGACAAAACTATAATAGCAAGTTTTGCAACAATACAAAACACAACGTAATTTGAAAAGCTTTTGCTTTGGTGTTTGATGGAAAGTTTTTGTGTTTTGTTGAAAAGCAAAAAATCGAAACAAAGTTACGAAAAGTCATAGCAAATACAGCTAGAAACAAGCAAAAGATATCAAAACCATCCAATCTTGAATAATTGACTAGAAATAATTTCAAATTAATTAAATCTGATTAAAAATTTGGCATAAAATTTAAAATTTCCAAAAAACACCTTAATCTCTATTAAATTATTTTCCAACTTTCACCGATTACCGGGCGATTGTAACGATGTCCTTCCGACCGTTACAACGCGATGTAGTGAAACAGTTCAGAGTCTCTGACAGACTAGCTCACAACCAACTAGCCTGCAGGGGTAACCAGCAAAATTACAAACTATGTTCAAACTTTAGGAAACTTTTCAAAACAATACATTTTGTAAAATCAAAAATTATTTGCCAGTTATTTTTTAAATTCCAAAATGTCCTATAACTTAAAAGCTTTAGAAAAATGTTTCACAAATTGTAATTAAATTTTATTTTTTTACAACTTTTATTTTGTTTCAAATCTTTTTGATGTGAGAAGTTCTCATAAAAGTTGAAGAACGTGGTTACAGCTAAACAAACTTAAGCAAATGTCAAAATCATTCTGAATTTGAAGTTGGGTATAAATTAGAGTTTGCTAAAAACCGTAAAAATGTGAAACCGCGGTTTCGGTTTTAAAATGATTAAAACCGGTCGGTTTCGGTTCGGTTATCGGTTTTAAAATTATCATTTTTTTTTTTTTTTTGTTTTAATACAGATACTTTTAAAACCCTTAAGTGTAAACCTGGGCCTGGCCAGGCATTTTTTGAATTTTTTCCAGTGCTTTTAACAAGTAAACGAGAAAAAAGTGTAAACACTGTGGGCGTCGCAATAGGCCAAATGAAAATTTTGTGCATATTATATCCACCTGGGCCTGGCAATCAAAATGAAACGTATCAAAAAGCATACGTAACACATAAGAATTCTTTCTTTACTGTTTTTTCGAAGAATTATTATATTTCCCGCCAAAATGTTCTTGATATTGCCATAAAACTCCATACATTTACAAGTAGTCCCAGCCAGGCCCAGCTGGCAGTTTAAGTACTTATTTTGAATTTTAAGAGTTTTGAAATACCATTGTTGCAGGCTTTATGTTTAAAGTTTGTGTATATGAAGTACGAGTATTATGAATAATTTGCAATTTCTTTAAGCATAAATATATTGTTAAAGTAAAAGCTAAAACCGAGGTTTTTTTGTGGGTTTTCGGTTTCGGTTTTTAGGCATTTAAAACCGCGGTTTCGATTTCGGTTAAAACCGAAAAGCAATCCCTAGTATAAACTATCGAGCTTGAGTGACAGTCAAAAATTTCGTTAGTTAACAGTCAACCACAAAATAATTTGTTGACAGACGAAAATTAGCGGCAACACTATCAAACAAGAGAAAAATTGAGCAAAACTGTCATTCATATTCGACAGTGTGTACTTTACAGCAGCAGAAGCACAAGAAAAATGCAATCGCATTAAATTTAAAATAGTGTATGAATATAACCCTCTCATTATAAAACACATCCTTCCAGAAAATATTTAAGAATAGAGCAATGTTGGAATAATATAAAGCTGAATCAGAACAAAGATGAAAAAGATCACTAAAACAGAAATAGAACATTCAAAACATGTTTAAATGTGTTGTTTTTTAACATAGACAAAAAAACAACTTACATACAGAGAACGATATGGTGTTTTCTAAGAATACACTATGGAACATTTTTGGGATTATTGTCTGGGGGACAATACTCGAGAACCACTTGTCCGATTTTGCTAAAACAAACTCAAAAAAATTTAGAATTACAATTTCTTTAATCCGTTCATATAACGTTTTTCTTTATAATCAACAGTTTTGCCGGTAAAAATAAATTTGTGGAGAATTATAATTGATAAGTGCAAAAAAATGTTCAAGCCTGGATGTATGCAGCAGATTTTATCACAAACCTGCACTGCAATTTTTGTGACTTTTTTTAAGCGATCGGTGAAAATCGTCGGACTTTTGTTTGTTATTTGAAAGAATACACCCACATTCAGTGATGCCAACAGTAGGGGATTTCCCCTTTTCTAGGGATTTTTTTCGGATCATTTTTATCTTTAATGGGATCTTAATAACTTCTTTTTATGGTGTAATCATAATATGATGGAGCTGAACCTTGTGAAATGCAAAAGCATTCGTTTTTATAGAAATAACTGTATTGCTGTTAATTATGCTTTGGGTGGTCATCAACTGGAGTTGGTTGATTCGTTTCTTGATCTTGGAGTCTTACTGGATCCTAAATTAAACTTTGTTTCTCATATTACATTAACTGTAAATAAAGCTCGAGGCGTTCTTGGCTTTATTAAGCGCTGGGTTAAAAATTCCATACATAACGAAGCAACTTTACGTATCACTCGTTAGACCAATCTTAGAATATTGGTCAATCATTTGGGATCCATTTTACAACATTCACAATTCTCGTATTGAATCGGTCCAAAAACAATTTTTATTATTCTGTTTACGTGATCTTCATTGGAGTTACTCGACAAACTTTCCTTCCTATGCTAGAAGACTGGCATAAATAAAATTACCATCGCTCAAAAGTCGTCGTACAATGTTAAATGTTTCTTTTATGGTTAATCTTATTAATGGTAGTGTTTGTTGTGATTTTCTGTAGAGTCTGCTAAATTTAATATACCTTGTCGCAATACGCGTCATTATAATCTGCTTTTTGTTAAATTTTTTTAGAGAAAATTACGCTATTGCTGATCCTTTTTCGAGGTTATGTAGACAATTTAATTCTATGTCATAATTTGTTGATTTTTCTTATTGTTTTTCTTTATTCGTAAATTTTTATGTACTACATATATTCTGTAAATTTGTAGTATATTTTATAATGCATATTGTTATTCATTAATTTTAAGTCAATATTGTTATTAGTCAGTAAGGATAATATCCATTGATTAAATAAATAAATAAATATGCCCTAAAATAAAAAATTGTGTTCTCTTTTCCCTACGGTTGAAATTTTCCGAAAAAAAATCCCTAGAAAAGGGGAAATCCCCTACTGTTCGCATCACTGAATGTGGGTGTATTCTTTCAAATAACAAACAAAAGTCCGACGATTTTCACCGATCGCTTAAAAAAAGTCACAAAAATTGCAGTGCAGGTTTGTGATAAAATCTGCTGCATACATCCAGGCTTGAACATTTTTTTGCACTTATCAATTATAATTCTCCACAAATTATTTTTACCGGCAAAACTGTTGATTATAAAGAAAAACGTTATATGAACGGATTAAAGAAATTGTAATTCTAAATTTGAGTTTGTTTTAGCAAAATCGGACAAGTGGTTCTCGAGTTATGTTAAACAAAAAAACATCAAGATAAGGAAAAAATTTTAAATGTCATAAAAAAAAACTGACACATACGAACGCCAAACCCTTTGAGGGTTTTACTATACTGACCTAGTACCATCACCCTGACTTGGAATTTCTCACCCCCCAGATTGGCTGTTGTACTGTGATATCGTCATATTACAGTACTGTTCGCTTATAGTCCACTACTATAGTTGCACAACTTTTGTGGACTATAAGCGAATTTGGACTATAACCGATTTTTTTTATATTTTTATATTTTGTACTATATAAATATTATTTTCTTCAATAAATCTACTCTTTTTAAACAAAAAAAAATTTATTTAAAACATAACCAAATATTGATTTATTTTATATAAATAGTTAAAACAATAATATTTTTTATTAATTAATTCAAATGCTTTAAAAGATTTCAATAAAAACAAATGCGTATGAGATTCATTTTAATTCTTTGGATGACGAAATCAAACACAACATAAATATTAATTTCATAGGATCTTTACATGGGGTCTTCACCTGACAATTTTTTGTTATACCAAACGTCAAAGTCTTTATAAAAAAACTCTAATTTTTATTAGCGTTTTATTTGTGAAGTTGGACGTTTTTTTAAAAAAAATTGTCAGACGAAGACACCATGTCATGAAATATAAATTGTGAAATTTGGCATTTATAATAGTTGCCAGAAAGGTAAATTAAAATATATAAAAAAACAGAGTGGACTAAAAGCGAACATTTTTGCATGAAGAATTTATACGCATGCTAAGAAAAAGTGGCTTTTAAACGAAAATGGACTACAAGCGAAATGGACCTTAGAACAAATAATTTGTATGAAATTCGAAAAAAAACTGCATGTGAATACGACAGTTCTGGCTTATATCCGTTATTGGCCTTTAAGCGGAATGGACTATAAGCGAAAAGTACTGTAATTGATAATTATTACCAAAGATTGATGCTTAAAAGAAAGTGTTTCATCTTTAAACTGCCGTTAATGCAATTATTTTAATAAGCTGCTGTTGAATATTTTTACGTTTTTTGCATGTGTTGTTTTGTCCTCGGTGTTTTCAGTTGTCGGTTTTTTTTTTTTTTTGTTGATATTTTTCTTGTTTTAAAAACACAAGCACTCACAAAGCTGTATTAGTTAACTTTTCGAATTGTAAAAATTGTGATTTTTCATTAAATTGTTGGTTTTTAATTGAAGTTTTAATAAGGTTAAATTCATTTAATTTTCATTAAATTATTTTTAGTGAAGGAGAACTTACAACATGAAAAGAATTAAAATTTTTGATAATATAGTTGCATGTGTCCGTGCATAAAACTAAATTGGCAAATTGGTTTTTTTGTTTTATTTTTGGCTTTTCTAAAATCTTTGGAAAAGGTGTCCCGATGAGCTGGCCTTAGCAACCAGTGAAATGCGCATAGAAGCTAGCTTTCCCTCAACAATGAATTTCAGTGCATTTATCAAGTATGAAAAATTGGGATTTAAGCACGTCATACGGAAATCGTATTAATAATAAACTTTGTATTCCCGAAAATAACTTTGGCTGATAATTTTGTTTTTGACTGAACACTGGATTGAACTCTGGTCGAATTTACATGTTTCGAGGATAACCACACTCCCCACCGTTTTCACCACTGCGGCGACAGCCAGTCTATAGTCAAACATCAATCTTTAACCAACAAAATTGGTGAATCAATTTCATTGACATGTTTGATCCTTGCTTCTGTTTTTTCTTAATTTTTGTCTTGAAAACTTAAGGACATTTCAAAGTTTATCTTGAGAGTAAAAAATTCATTAACAAGGTTTAGTTTTATCATGAAACTTCATCCACAGGTTTGAGAAAAACTAAAGATATTATACAAATAAAACTTTTAAGCGAATAAGAATTATAAACATTAGTTTTACTTTTAATGCTTTTAATTCTTATTCGCTTAAAAGTTTTATTTGTATAATCACACTTATCATGAATAATATTTCCGCACGTGTGAACAATTGGTATCGGGGAAAAAATGTGCTGTGAAAATTTCCAAATGTTTACTTTTTTAAACTCCGAAAAAATTACTTGTGAATTTGCTCTTTTTAAAAAAATGCACACGATTGTAAATAGCTCACATGTCAAATATTTTTACAACTTATGAAGCAAATATTTCACAAAGAGTTCTCTGTCGGAAAAGGAAGAAAATGTAAGTTTATATTTAAAATTAAAAAAATTAAACAAATTTAATTTATTTCATTTAGCGGTCTTAAATTAGTTTTAGTATGTGTTACAAATTTTGCAATTTCGCGCAATTTTCAGCCATGTTCACAATATAATTGTTTTCACAACACCAAAACGCAATTGCCAAAAAATATTTTTGCTTTCGTTTTGCCTTCCTCTGCTCTAAACTAAAAATACAAGAATTTCTTGGACATGTTTCATTCGAAATATATTATTCTAAAGAATAATGTATGTATGTACATATATCCTTTTGTGAACGTTAAGAATTAATTTTTAAAACGTTAACATTTATGTTCGCCATGATATCATCTTTCATAGCCAATTCGCATGCACACACATCTCTTCATTTCTACAGTTTACGCATAAATGCATGCTCATGCATGCAACAACACCAGACGAATGAAATTATGCGTTTATTTGGAAAACCAGGCAGCCAAGCAACCAGCCAAAGTGAATTTTAAATGAAATTTTCAAATTAAAATACTATTACATTGTTGGGGATTACTTTACTAGGTCCTTGCTACTCGTACACACATCCAAAAACACATGCAAATTTACATACACCTTCGCAATATTGTAACACATGTAAGGCTCATGATACTTTTATATCGAATAACATTTATTACTTCGAAAATCACACAAAAACAACAAAAAAAAAAAAATCCTGCAGCAGAGAATATATTTGTACTTGGTATTTACGCGTTCCCGGTCAAACAATGTCATTAACCATAACGACGGTTGTACCTCTGTATAGAGTACCATTGTCGTCTGTTAGTCTGTTTTACATAAGGTTTATTTGGCTCTGTATCGAAGTAAAAATCTCCATAGCTGATACGTTGTGAATGAATGCCAAAACGACCACGACGATTGTTCCAGCAAAGGCCACGGGCAAAGTTTCTGTAACTATTACAATGGTATCCCTTAAAGGTGTAGGTGGGATCCATAGATTGTTTAAAAAATACAGCAGCTGTAGAGTGACTGCAGGCAATGGGGTCTGCGAAAAAACAAGATTAATTACTTTACGACAAAAATAAATAAAACAAATAACAAACTTACTGGTACTTTGTATGTCCTGTAGACTCACAAGCAATCGGCAATTACGCTGTGGTGCCTTGCCGCCATTTGGATAAAAATCGGCATGCCCAGACTTAACGTCAGTACCTAAAGTGCCAGCCGATGTGTGTAAAATTTGTACAAACTGTGCATCACTTTTATCCAATCTGTACTGGGTGGATACCACTGAGGGCATGGTAAACAATGGACCTGCAGGATCTAAACCAATAATTTGCTCAACCTCACCATTCAGAGAAGCTCCTGCAAAACCAGCTGCATGTGCTCCTAAACTATAGCCAGCTATAGTTACATTTCTGCGGCTAAATCGCTTAGGGCTTATATGCTCTAAAGACTCTACGATACCTGCCACAGTCAGCCCTACATCAAAAATGGACATTGAGGCAGTTTTATAATCGTTTTGTGACAAATTACCCCAGTCAACCACACAAATGCTGTATTCGGGATCGAAATATTTCCAAGCTAGAAAAAGTTATTAATTACAAGATTTTTACATTATTAACTATTTTTATACTTATACTTACTCCTTAACAGTTCCTGTACCCACTCCTTGCTGCCCTTATCATTCCATCCATGCAGAAACAAAGCTAATTTTCTACTGCTGTTTAGCAGACGAAAACCTCGTAAGTCTCCTAGCTGCAGCCTAAAATGGGCTTCTTCTCCTTTTGTTACATTTGAGCTGCAAGAAATTTATTTATCCTTTAACAAACAGTTATTTCATAAACTCCTTGCGCTCTTTTGCAAATGTTTTGTGGTTTCAAATATCTTAAATAGGAAACAAAATTAAGCTGCGAAAGGTGTAGATCAGGGAAATTTGAAATTATTTCATTTTAAAACAAATATGTTATGTAAAATTTGATTTCAGCAAAAATTATACCACTTAAACCACTTGTTTATCCAAAAAAAAAGCCAAAGAAAAGATTTCCATCGTTAAATATAGGTTTTCAAAAGCTCTTGCCATTATTTATTCACTTTTAAACGCGGTGTCAAAATCGGATTTTCCAATTGCAAAGCGTTGACGCCGCGCTATTTAGCGGTGCTTCATACAAATTGTATGGGCTTGAGAATTTTTGACAGCTAGAAAACGCTTTCCGCTCTTGTTTAGGTAAGGCTGTTAGATTTCGATAAATATTAGATTCAAAGTAATTTAGAACCCGAAGTTTCTGGTTAAAAGTTATTCAAACTAAAATATATCGATACCTTCCAATAAGAATGTATTGAGCGACACTTTTTTCGAAAATTACTTTTTGATGTAGAACTATACTAAAAGTTAAGCTCCACATTTTCGCCTGGGTTTCGCTGCCCTGTCATGGATGTAAAGGAAACTAGAGAGAAAATAAAATTGTATCAACCGTCAAGTTTTTTCACTGGAATAATGTTGCTCCCTGAAATTTGTATTATCCGGCAAAGAAATTATGCTAAGCCACATTTTAAAAATGTAATTGACGTAAGCAACAAAAGGTCCACACAAAAATTTTGTTAGATGTCGCTTAGTTTAACCGAAATTGTCGCTTAGCACACTCATCCAACTAGAACTTGGTCCATTTTTGCCGCTTATAACAATCCAGATTATGATTGTCTTTGAGTTCAAATAATTTTTCTATTCTTCAAAACTGCCAATATCTGTCACGAAACGAAAGGATTTAGAGAGTCTGCTCTAAAGAAAGTTTAACCTGAACGATACATACAAGAATACGAGGTTATTATAAAAAATACATTTGGTGAGAAAGAAGACGAAGGAGATGATTTGTCTGACAATCAAAATGATTATTAATAATCTTAAAATTTCCGTTTTGATCTCTAAGGCCCGTTTTCACAACTTACCGATAGCTAAAGGTAGGAATTTATCGGCCGTGTACAAAGTGTTCCATTGTTACAACTTTATTTTAACCTACAAGGTAGGATGAACCTTAATCTACATTATCGTTCACTTTAGGTTAAAGTTATGTTTTAATAATGGAACACTTTTTATAAGGCCGTTTAAAGTATACTTTAAGCTATCGGTAAGTTGTGAAAACGGGCCTAAGTGTAATTTTTGAATTTTGGTTTTGAAATAAATGTTTTGCTACTTTTTGTATAGATTTTTATTTATTTTACTGTTTAAAAGAAAAAAAAAAAAATTAATTAAACGACATAATTTATTTCAAACCTTTATTTTTTGTGTCCATGTTTTAGGCGCCATTTACCATTGTATCAAGCGCCAATGTCTTGACAACGAAAATGTACTAAGCGACAAAAACTTTTTATCTGATTAAAATTTTGGTTTTGCAATGATGTCAAGTTTTGTATTCTGAAAATCGCTTTCCAAATATGCTCCTTTAAATAAAATACGCAAATAAATAACTAAATAAGATGTTTTTTTTGTTTCCTACACAATTTTAGAAATGTCGTTGAATACATTCTTATGGGAAGGTATCGATATGTTTCCAATATTCTAAAAAGTAAAACATTTGGTAGAATGATTTGTATTAAAACAGAATAAGTGTGCACAAAATTTAATCTAAATACCAACATAATATAATGATTTATGGGCACAAATATCCTTTTCCGAAAAGAAGCTTGTATGGAGATTATGTGAGACCGATGCTCACAATTTACAATGGGCTTGGTCCTAGTGACAGTTAAAAATTATGTATCAAATTTCATTAAATTATCTCTAAAATTGCGACCTGTACTTTGCGCACAATGACATCCAGCTAGTCAGCCGGACGGATGGATTTCGTTAAATCGGTTCAAAAAGGGATTCTGAGTCGTTCGGTTTATTTAAAGTACAAAAGCTTAACACATCTCCACTATTGTGGTGTGGTTATACAAAATTTCCCCAAAATGTCGTAAAGTAAAACTCACATGTAGACATTGGCTCAAAACCTGCGCCGAGGCGGCTAACAGCCGGCTAAGCCAGCCGCCGATAAAAATATTTGTAGCCGCCGCCGCCGGTAAATCTTCAGCTAAAAATCGGCTCCAGCTTAGCCACCGAATACTCTGTAAATAATTTTTATTCTCTTTTTTAAAAAGTGCAACTCTAATAATGTCTGCCTTCCAATACTGCCAGTTCTTGTTTACAAAGCAACAAAATTTCATTAAAATTTTTAAAATAACGTCATATACGAAAATAAGTTAAGAGTAGTGAATGAGAGTACGAAAAATGGCTTAAATTGTTTGTGTTATAATATAAACCAGTTATAGAGAAATTGAAAAATTTAGATGGTACTGACCACCAAGCAAAAGAGTACTTTTTTCAAAATTTTGGTACTTTAAAAAAAAAAATTATTTGAATATAAACTTAAAAATAGAAAACTGAAATACATATTTTTTTGTTCAATTCTCCGCCATTTATGGACCGAGCTGGCTAAATTTCAACAGCAAAATTCTGTTGAGGATATCTGACATTAAAATATGCCAACAATCAGTGTTGCCATAACCTTCTGAGAAGAATACATTTTGTGTAGGCAATGTTGTTAACAGGGCTGTGGAGTCGGAGTTGTAGAGTCGGTGTTGTGGTTTTAGTACTGGAGTCGGAGTCGAAGTACACACAAAGAAGTCGCGACACCAACTTTAAAATTTTTCAGCATGAACAATTTAAAAAATATTCGAATAGTTTCCAAAATAAAAATACTTCGAAATTGGCGATGCAATATTTTAAATATTGCTTCGAAATTTTAACAAAATCCTTTTCTCGCTATATTAAACCATTTAAACGGTACTGGATTAAAAAAAAGAATTTAAAGTAAAAATAAAAGTACCATAGTACTGAATTTTCCGTCACTGATATAAACACATACAAATATGTTAATTTGTATATATTCTATTGGCTAACAGCCGGCTTCGAGCCGCCGCCAAGTATTTTTTGCGTCAGCCACCGCCGCCGCCGATAAATTCCCACGGCGCAGGTCTCTGCTCACAACATATTTTTGGCAGCTTAAAAACCAAACTTTTAGAGCCACTTTTTGGGTTTGAGATTAATATGCTAATCTGGGAATTAAGTTAATCTCGTTTCAATTGAATATAATATTTCAATTTAGTTGTATGTACCATACTAAGCACAAATAAATGGCAACATTTCAACTTTTATCAATGCAATATGGATGTTTTCACAGAGGAAGAATAAAATGCGCGAATTAAATGTTGTTGGCAAGGTAGACATATTTTGTGTTTTAAAAGAATATACATAAGAAGAGATAGTAAAAGTCATAAGATTATGCTGTAACTTCGACTTCTTCATTTGTCATTGGGCAAAAATATACCGTTGCCTTTACTTCTGATTCATTAAATGAAAACAGTCGCAGTCAAGGCAAAAGCAAAATACGAAAAGTTGTACACAACAAAGAACAACGACAGTCGACATGTTCGGAAGCAGCGTTGCCATTTTGGTGCCTTTCGGGTATTTTTTGGTGCTTTTTTGCTCATGCAATACCCGAAATTTTGTTAAACACCCGTTTTTGAAAAGCGGGTATTTATAGTGCTTTTAACAATTTCTCATAGTGCTTTTTAGTGCCTCTTACAATATTTATTTTTTTTATACCATTTTTTAAAACTTCGATTATATTGAGGATGATTAAGATGAGATTTGCTATTTGGGGTACAATTTTGGGAAGGCCTGTAAAGATTTTAAGGTTTCAAATGATAAAAAAAACTGATTAAAGAAAGTTGCAATCGTTTTACCAAAAACTTTATTTACGAGGTTAGAGCTAGGCTTCCTAGCAATTTGGAAATTTTACAAAACGTTTACTTTTTTGCGTTGACAACATATTTTGTTTATTAAAATTTGGGATGTCATTAAGATTTATAAGGAATGGTCGGTCACTGCAAATTTTCGGTAATTGCAACAGGACAGATTTTTTCTAACTACGAAAATCTAGCTCGCACTTTATTACTGTTTTACGACCAATTCAAACCCAGCTGATGATGATCCAAATGATTTGGTTGATATAATTTTTATTGAAGGTAATCTATGTATATATAAATGGGGTAAGGCAAAACAGTTAAGAACACTATCTCCTCCGTATTTCAACCGTTTTGAACAAAATATACACCATTTAAGAGGTAGAAGTGCACAATGTATATATTATTAAAATCTGTTCAATAATTTCAGAGTTATAAGCGTTCAAAATTGTAACTAACAAAAATAATAAATAAAAATTTATTTTCAATTATCAAATAATAAAAAATTAGGGTGATCGATTATTCGACATTTTTCAGAAACCGGTTTTCGAATATTTCGACTATAAAAATCAAACCAGGCAAAACAGTTAAGAACGCTTTCTTCCTTTGGTTGTCAACCAAACCTCTATGGGGAGAAAAAAGGGGAAATATGGGAAACTAAGTATCTTTTTTTTTACTTTTCTGTGCTTCATTTGATAATTGTTAAATTTTCTGTAATATAGAACTTAGAAACATAATATTATAGGTGTATATCCTGAGTGAGTGATAACCTATAAGATAAAAAATGCTGGTATTTTTTGTTTTTCATCTGGAACTTTTTGAATTTTCGTTAACATTCGACCTATAAAGATACAATTATAAATTTAACTGGGTGAATAAGAACATGTTAGGGTTGCTTTTTGGTACTTTTCGTTCTACATCTGGTACTTTGATTAATTTTCGTTAATATTAGACATAGAAACATAAAATTAAACGTGCAACGTCCTGAGTGGATGACAATATATATAATCGAGACTTTTTGATACTTTTTTGTTTTTCAATTGGTATTTTTTATACGGAACTTACAAAATTAAATTAACTCACGTAGAAGATATTATATGAACCGGAGGTTGGTCCCTCGCCAAATCGATCCTCTTTGAAGGAAAAAATAAATGCTCGAAACAAATAAATTCATATATCGTCATCTTAAAGGCCTAATAACCTATCTACAAAAATTGCAAAATTGAGTTTTTTATGGATTTTTATTCCCTTTATCATAACGCATATGTGTGCAAAATTTTGAACACGTAATATTACAAATGACAAAGTTTTTGTACCTAGAGGACCGTTACGCACAAAAAAAGAGAAAAATAAGTCATAAAAAATCACGATAAAAGTTTAATTTTGTTGCATAGTGTAATTTAAACAAACATTAAGTCCTTGTTTTTGCTTAAACCAGTAAAAGAAACTACTACTGTAATTATTTAATGTTTATAATAGTGGTATTCACACCGAACTTGTTAGTTTATTACTCGGTAGTTTGTTAATTTGTTAAAGTTACCAACTGTGAATGGCCCCCTTTTTAAAACTTTGTTAGTCTGGTAACTTTAAAATAAAAAAATCATTTAATAAACATACTTACTCTCAATGTACACGAAAATTGCCAAAACACAAATATTTTTTTAGAAATGTATCCCAAATTACTTTTTTTTTATTTATTTAGAAACTGCAACAGCTTATTGTGAGTTACCAACTAACAACTATTTTATCAGGGGTGCCGTGTCGTTAATTTGTTAAATGTTAATCCGGTAGCGCGTTAAATATACAAAAACAAAATGCGTGTAAAAAAGTAACGATTAACGACTAACAAACTAACAAGCTCGGTGTGAATACCACTAATATTCATGTGTATAAAGAAATTTTTATTTATTCATACTAATTAGTACTGCAGATAGGTTATTTGGTTTCAGATTTTTACAATTCCAAAAAACCTAAGTGTCACAACATAAGCTGTGATTAGAAAAGCAAAATTTTCCCAACCGATATATATTACTGGTTTCATTTTAATAAAAATGTGTAATTTTCGTTTCAATATCGTTAATAGTTCCAATTTTATTACGTTTTTTCCCTTTCCTGTAAACTTTTGAAAACTGCAGATAGGTTATTTCGTCTTTTAGGTGACGATATACTTAGATGAATTATGTTTTCTTCATATTTACAAAAAAAAGTTATGGTCGAATTTTGACCATAAGGCGAACACTAGTAATAATAAATTTAAAAATGTTTATATACAAATGTAAATATATTTATTATTTAATCTTAAAAGAAAATGGTCCCCATCAACGCCATCGCCTTTTTTTAAATTTTGGAGGTATATAATATTCGGCAACGAGTTTTGTGTTAAATTAAATTTAAAAAATGGCTTAGTGCTTTTTTTTGTTCAAAATAGTGCTTTTTAGTGCTTTTTTAAATTTTAAAGTGCTTTTTGCTCTCAAAAAGTTGGCATCACTGTTCGGAAGTGTTTGGTTTGACCGACTGAAACTTTTAAAAAATCCCGTAGTTAACGAAGATGAAATGTTGTGTTTGTGCTTTCAATTTTTTTTTAAATACTACATGTGTAGTACATACATGAATATTTATTTTAATGCTTAATGAAATTAAATAAAACTTTAATAAGATTTCTGTAAGACGTGCTAAGTTCCCATTTTTTCATATTTGATAAATACACTGAGATTTATTGTTGAGGGAAAGCTAGCTTCTATGCGGATTTCACTGGTTGCTTAGGCCAGCTTATCAGGAAACCTTTTCCAAAGATTTTAGAAAATCCAAAAATATTATACAAATAAAACCCTTAAAGTGAATAAGTCCTACTCGTACCAATATCAAAGCTTAAACAAAACACCAACTTTAAATAACATTAACGTTTTCATATACACATGGGCAAATCCTGCGTAACAAACGCTATAATCGCACGCGTTTTCTGATTGATATTGATATGTTTTGGCGTTTCAAAAGAGATATGTAGCTTCAAATTATATATATTATTTAGTGACTTTTATATATACTTTCGAATAATTTCGTAGAAGGTATTTGTTGCGAAATAATTGATCACAAAGTTTTGTGACGCACCCCACAAAAAGTGGAAGTAACTTTTAAAGTTGAAGTAGGTTTTCCTAATTTTTAGCGAATTTTGCACCACACGCTACAGTTTTTCCAGCAGTATTTTTATAAATTTTTTCAAAACAAATTATAGAAATAAACTAATTTTGTGATTATTATTGAATGTATGAATGAGTATCAATCTTTTTTTTAACGAAATTTATATTTTGATGAGTCTGCTATCGGCCGTATAAAAAGTGTTCCATTATTACAACTTTACTTTTACCTACCAGGTAGGATGAACCTTAATTAACTTTATCGCTCACTTTAGGTTAAAGTAAAGTTATAATAATGGAACACTTTTTATAAGGCCGGTTAAAGTCTACTTTTAGATATCGGTAAGTTGTGAAAACGGGCCCAAGTTTAGGTTTAAACCACCACCATTAACCGCTTCAACTTGCAAAAAAAGTTTAAAAAATACAACTCAAAAAGTAAATACGCAGATTTAAGTTAATTTAATCGCTAATTTCTAAACCAAAAAGTGACTTTGAGTGTTTACAGCAAAAAAAATTGGCGTCGATATTAAAAATACGAGGGTAAGTGAAAAAGTCTGTAACTTTTTGAAGTTACTATTTGTTATTATCAAATTTATTTTTGTGGGAATAAAAAATTTTTATTTACAAGATTTTGTTAGTCGTGCTTAATTCCCAATTTTTATTCTTCATAAAGACACTGAAATTTATTTATTTATTAGTTGTTTTTAAAATGTTTTTGGTATTTTTCAAAATGCGGAATTTTCTCAAATTGTTGACGTTTATTGTTAAAAATTGGTACTTTAAATGGAGCATTTTTTTTGAACTTTTTGCATAAATCGAAGAAAATGGCAGCCGGAAGGGGCAAGCCGAGTTTTAGTAGTTTTCCACTGATTTTGCAATATGTGGCCGAGCTATTTCATGATGGAATTTCCCGGTGTTCTTCCTTTCTAGCATTCGAGGAGTATTTTGGACATGCTAAATAGCCATTCATGATCTTAAAGCTTAAGCTCGTGTGGTACACAAATTTCTTGAGTTTGGATAAATCCTGCTTCCTTCAATCATTTTAAAATTACTGCTCTAGTGGCTTCAAGTGATTTTGCACGGGTTTTCATAAGTTTGAAAATAATTATGTTCTAATGCTTTCAGCTCATGACCTTTGCACTTTTATGGCTTGCCTCGTGTTTTTTTTTATCATATGTGTAAAAATCAGCTCTTCTCAAACGCACAAAACAAAACTGTACCCAAAATTCAACATTTTCAAAACATAAAAAAACAAAAACCAAAAAATTTTGTTCATTACAAAATTTGTATAAGGTATACAAAGTTTGACATTCCGTGTGAAACTTTTTTAATATTTCCATTAAAGATTGACATATTCTTGGCCCCTAAGTAATTCTATATCGATTTAGCCATGTCCGTCTGTCTGTCCGTCTGTTGAAAACACGCTCGAAAGAATAATTTTGGTGTCTGATTGGGATTGAAATTCAGCACAATCGGTTCAGTAGGGAAAAAGTTATAGATAGACCCAAATATAGAACAACATTCCAAAAAATTTAGATTACTGTTAAACAAACAAAAAAAAAACTACTATAACTTTGGGGGCAGCATTAACCGATTGTCATTGAGCACAATAAAGTTTCATATGGCTGGAAATCATATTACAACATTTCGTGAAGGTAGATCAATAATAAAAAAACGCTTCATATAAAATTCACACTAAGAAAACACTTTAGTACGCCTTTAACTGCAAGCGTACATGTTAATACGGTCAAATTTGGTATGTCACCGTTTTATAAGACTGGTTATATACTATAGGCCTAATATAAAGCCGATTTTTAAAAATAGGCCTTGGGAATACGCCAAAAACCGCAATGAATGTAAATACGGTGAGTTAAGTTTTTATTTTGAATTGGTTCACAGCTTATAGGCCCCAAATAAATCCCACTTCTGGAATGTTCATACTCCCGGTGGAGGTTATTAAATATTCGGCACAGCTGATATAGCACTTTTACTTTGTTTATTTTTTTTATAAAAGTTTTGCTTTAACTTCTTTTCCTTTTATTATGTTGATCTTTTATTAACTTTTTATTAATAGAATTGTGTGTGTGGGGTTTTTAAACAAAAATTTCTCACAATGTTTTGTCTTCAACTTGAGCATTGTTCAATTAAAAATTAACATAAATTTAACGATTAATTTAATTTGCAAGAAATAAATCTTTAAAATCGCGCACTTTCTAACGCAGCAACACACTGTTGGTTAGTTCTACCTTTCTTTTTAACAAAATTTAAACTCAAGTCTAGTTTCTCATTAACTTACGTTGTACGACATTCAAAAACGATGCCATAATTAATTTGAGCACGATTGAGATTATCCCGTAGCATGGTCTCTTGTAAGTACCGAAATGAACTCATCATCGCGTGCCATTTGGCCGAGCTAAACTTTGAATTAAATATTAGTACGATGAAAATGAAAGCAGCGGCGCTAACAAGTTGTGAATGCAGGAAATGCATTTTTCTCTTTGCTGTTTTTAAGCGAATTTCCGTTTAATTTGTTTGACTGCAAGGCATACACGCGTTCAATCTTAACCGAATCTAACACGGAATTAATTCTCTTTGAGCTTTAAACTTTGGCATTAACCAAATATTTTAACAAACAAAATACGTCTTCTTGTATATCTAAAACAGTGACGGACACATTTGCAAATCCTATGTACGCGTGCATACGAACAAAAATGCTGCTTGTGCGACGTCGACACATGTACACTATAAACTTCTTTGTGTGTCTGCGACAATGTACGTTCGGCTGTTGCTTTGTCGTTATTTCGTCATCACAAGCATAAATGTGATAGTATGTGTGTGCCCTTCACTGATCTAAAAGCTAAATATAATAAATTTTAATAACTAAAAACCCATTCCAACTTTAATATACACACACACACACATATGCAACTGATTGTTGTGCGTTTGGATTTTTTTGAGGTGTTTGTTTAAAATTCAAATTTACTTTCTCGCCGTGATGCCCGGTGGCATGTAAATGCTGCCACCGCTGTTAAGTCTGATGCTTGTTTTGGTGCTGATCGGTGTTGTCTTCGCCTTCTTCTTTATTTTAATATTTATCGTTTTATTGTTATTTAAGTAGCAGTTTTTAAAATATTTTTTACTTTACTCGAATTTAAGGTATTTGTTCAACCGGTGGTCAAAATAAGTATTAATTTGAATTTAAATAATTGTGTTTATTCTTCTATTTTGGACGTTTTTTGTATTGATGATTCTTTAGTATCGATATTTACTAAAATAAGTTTGTTGTTTTTTTTAATCTTTGGCGTGTATTCTATTTTTTGGAAAAGAGATCTTAACTTTGCCACCGTCTTAAAACTACTAGCGGAACCAAAGTTAAAATATTTTTATTGTATTCTTTAAGAAATTTGGAAATAAAAACACACTATCAGAAAAGATTTTGGTTTTATAAATTGGTCGACTTCATTGAGCACTTCTTTCGCTAAGCCTAGATTACACTATCTCACAAGTCTTGCGTATTCCATAATACTTTGTGAGATGAAATCTGAATGAGTTTTGTTGCGACTGTCATCAAATCTAATTTAACATGACAGTTTGTGTTCATACCATCACACAAAGTATAATAAACACTCACACATGAAATAAAATGCAACCCTGATCCAATGAAAAGTATTATTGTTTAGAAATTTTTCAAAAAACGATGAAGTCGTATGGGATGTCAAACTTGTTTCTTAATACTTGTCAATTTCGTGACACATTGCATTCACACTATCACACTTTGTCATATTACTTGAGAATTTGACATGTATTAATACAAAGTATAATAGTGTAATCTAGCCTTTAATGAGTACAAGCCAGTTTTATCGGAATTTCTAAAAATTAAATATATCTTTGCCAATTAGCAATTCAAAAATTTTCAGCTAAATCTCAACGAAAATGCCAAAAATGGCCATACTGCTTACAAATTTCTTATTAAAAATAGTATTCTATAGAACATTATCGGAAGCAAGATGCCCCCTTCAACCTGCTGTCAACCGCGACACTTCGATATAAATGTATTTTAAGTTATTTTTATCGTCCACCTTTCTGGCAACAAACGAACTTCGCGCCAAACGAGCTGATAATTTGTTTAAACTAAGAAAAACAAATCAAGTTTAATAACAGTTCATCTAACTGTTTTTCTTTAAAGGTCTTTTCAAGTGGGAGCGTTCTGCAACAACCGAGACAACTTGTATCAGCACAGGGTAAGTTTTGGACTATAAGGCGACTGAGGCAAAACTTTTTAATCACTATTTTTTAACTAATTTTTAACTGTTATGGCAACATGTTACCAAGCATTGTAATAATGGCGGATTACGGCCTCGATCCAAGTCTTATATATCGGCCATTTTTGCCTAGGCTCGTTAAAAATGAAAAAATTGCAATCGATGCAGGTTTATACTGGACTTCACATGTGATTTCTAGTGCATGATATCTTTTTATGGCGTTCAAGCAGCATTTCGGACATGCATAATCTCTCGGTTTAAATGCGATATGTAAACCTAGTTTGCTTTTAAAGCCAAGTATCTGGTAGTGAACCACGCCTGGGAATGTGCATAATCATCTTGAGTACGTTGAGTACCGATTTTCTTGAATCAAGTAGAGAAAGATTGACTCAAGAACGGATTTTCTGTCGCGAAATACTTAACTTATCGATATCCAATCCCGAATTCGTACTTGAAATAATCCGAAAGTGAGATTGATTTTTGTTAAACAAGGTTTGAGCCAATCTCAAAATGCGGTTGATTTAAGAATTATAATGTTGATTTAAGAATTATAATGTTGATTTAATTCCGAATTCGTACTTGAAATAAATCAAAAGTGAAATTAGAAGCAGAATTTTATTATGATTGATTTACTTACCCATTTTACACCTTATAGAATTTCAATTATACAACACCAGCATCCTTCCCGATATGGTTTTTACTTTATAAAATTAATGTACTGAAAATATAAACTAAATGAGAAGCAAGAGTTCTCAATTTTACTTTTTGAACATGAAGATAATTTGCTTTCGTCTTGTTCTGTTGTTTTTGTTGTTTCTACAGACAACAAGCAAATCGTGTTTTAACTACTTGTGTTAAGTTAAATGAGATTAAAACGCTCACTTTGTAATTTTACTCTCAGAGTAGCACTACCAACGAAAAATTTAATATTTTACTCGCCCAATAAAAAAATTGAGCTTCAAACGCGGGTTTTTAAGGGAGAAAGGTAAGAGTTTCGCTTACCATACCGATTACGGAAGTCATACATTTTATATCACTAGTTCCGACTTTGAAGCAATACAAAATGCGCTTTATTCAACGCATATAAAAACAAGTGAACGTGTAGTTATAAGCTTTACTCACTCAATGTTTTTTTCGTAGTCAGGGAATGGCGTCGCACTTGGAATATTATTTTTTCTTTTATGAAACTTGTTTAGAGTTCCTTCACTTACTTTACTACATCTCTGTATGTCTTATTGCTTAGCGCATAAATGTGCGCTTACATTTTTAAATGTTTCTTTAGTGCTTCGCAAAATTATGAAATTTTTTTTTAGGCGGCTTAAGAATTTTCTACTTATTTTAAAAAATTCCGAGATTGATATTCGAAAATAATTCCATTTAGGATTGTTTTAAGTACGTTTTAGTGTTATTCGTACTCGAATTTTTGAGTACCACTCGTACTTAAAGTAAATATACTGTACTTTACTAAATAATAAATGCATCGTTTGAGGAAAAATATTTTTTTAAGTATTAACTCTGGAACCCTTTAGTTAAAAACCTTTCCATCGAATATGGGTAAATCCAAAATGTTGAACGTGACAGTCGTACGCATCAAAAATGCAATAACATTTTAAACAAAAAATATTTTTACGTTCTCTTAACCACTAAGAAAGCACTGTTATCTATGCTTAAGTTTATGCAGGGCGCGATTCTAGGCCAAAGATAATGGTTAAAGAAGTAGCGGTTCGAACGTGAAAAAAATAGAAGTAGTTTTTGTGGCCATGTATAAAAAGGCATTATTCATCAAAACCTGGCAGATTTTTTTAGTCAAACTACTTTCAGAATTTTACGAAGCACTGTAACAATAAAATGATTCCAAAATCTTCTGACATTTCGAACGAGAAATTTTTTCCAAAATAATTTAACTGAATATTGATTAAAACAAAATAAAAATTTACGGTTAATCTGAATAACATATTTCTCTTTGAACTCTTCCTTCGATTACAGACCATGTAAGAAAATTTTTTGGAATAATTTTTTTTTCAAATATCACCTCTTTTGAGGAAGATAATATTAAAGAAAATATACAATAAAACGTTTCAAATAAGAAATTACATTTGCACAACTTTGCAGTCTGATTGTTCATCTAAGTGGACAAATTTATGGTTAAATTTATAAAATTAGTAAAATCTAAATATTTCTCTATAACAATATCGTAAAATAATTAGCTTTTAATAACTTTTCGGTCACGGTGGACCTCCTGACGGAAATGCCCATATACGGGATGTAGTGCCTATAAAACATAACTAATCAACATGAGCCTATAGGGCACAATCACAACATATCAGCACTGTTACTTCTTTATTATTATTTTCGCTAATGAGGCTGCATATGTATCTGTTTCGGTTACCACGAACAACTAATGTGTTGTTAACGACAAGACAATATATAATGTGGTGTTGGTCATGTCAATGTTGATCGTTATCGATGTTTAAACAGGTGAAAGTGATCTTAGCACTATTAAGAGTCAAGTCCCTCAGTCGATGGTTGTGGGTTGCTAATACTGCCACTACTGGCATGAATGAAATTAACAAAAAAGGTACAAAATAAACTTAAACAGCATCATGAATAAGATAAAAAGATAAAACAACAAAACAAAATTAATTACATCAGAAGCTTTTATATAAAACTGTTCAAGGTGGTTTCAGACGACATGTATTTAGCAGTGTGCTTGTCAAATTTCCCACTGAAAAATGCATATAATGGGTGATTTTTTAAGAGCTATAGGAAAGTTAAAAAAAAAAACACATAAAATTCAGAAAAATGCATGAAATCTTTATTTGAATCGATAGTACGGTCCATATAATTTAATGTTTGAAGATTATTTCATGCAAATGTTGACCGTGACTGCGACTCAAATGGTCCATCCGCTTAGTCCAATTTTGGCATACTCTTTCCAACATTTCGGCCGGTATCTCATGAATAAATGCTTCAATGTTGTCTTCCAATGTGTCAATTGAAGCGGGCATGTGTGTATAGACATGAGCTTTAACATAGCCCCACAAAAAATAGTCTAAAGGCGTTAAATCGCACGATCTAGGCGGCCAATTGACCGGTCCCGAACGTGAAATAAAATGTTCACCGAACTCGCCTCTCAAAAAGTCCATTGTTAAGCGTGCTGTGTGGCATGTGGCATCGTCTAGTTGAAACCACATGTCATGCAAGTCAAGCTCTTCACTCATAAAATTATTACAGTTACTGATTGTGGGTTAATAAATTCGTTTTCCGTACTGTTAAAATTGAATAAAAATATAGTAACTTTACAAATAATTTTATTTTTTAACATTTATGTTTGTTATCCAAAAAAACAAACTACCCTAAGTCTAGACGAGCAATTTGTTTGGCAATTATTGCCGCAGCAACTATCAAATTCTATTGCCAATAATAGATATTAACGTGTGGACTGCATAAATATGTATTTGAACACATGTTCAGCAACAAGTGTTATAATATACTGCTGAGTAGTTATCTTTTAACACAAGCTGTCAAAATCAATTATCGGTTACAAAAAAGTAAAAATTTTTAACTTTAAGCATAAAATTTAAATACAAAATTTACAAATAAAACAATAATTAAAAATAAATTGGATGCCAAAGAAAATGTAAGTATTTATTTACATACAAATTCATGTTTTGTGTTTAGACATACGTTTACTCCACTCTGAAAAAATGTTAGGCATAGAGCATTTCTGTGACGTCATTTTGCCAAAGTTATTGCTTATGTTTACAAATACAAATTGCGCGTATAGACGTAGGGTTATGTAGTTTGATTTTTGTCGGTTAAAATATATTTTTTTAAAGTAAAAACTATTCAATTTTAACGAATATGCTATTCAATAAATAAAAAATTAAAACATTAATGTAAAAATCATTTGTTTTAAATGAAATGTAAATGATCCGTTTTCAAAATGAATTTTAATTTGTTTAAAATGAATTTTCGTTTGAATTTAACTACATAATATTTTGAGTATTGCATTGTGGGCAAAAAAAAGTTGGATATCATCTCACGGTAGCCCTCACAATTCACAGTTACGTTACGATTCCCATCTTCTTTGAAGAAGTACGGTCCAATGATGCCACCAGCCCATAAAACGCACGAAACTGGGTCTTTTTCTGAATGCATTGGTAGATCTTGCAATGCTTCTGGCTAATCTTCACTCCAAAATTGACAATTCTGCTTAAGGCGCCCGTACACGACATGTATTTGTCATCTGCCATGTCAAATTTTCAAGTCACATGTAATTGTTCATGTCTGTCAAAATTGCTGTTTTACATAAGGTTTATAATATTCGGTCACAAACGTACATGTAATTTGCTTCTGACATTGTCTCTGTTTTTTTCGCATTGTTATTGCAGAAACCAAAGTAGTTCTCGATTTCAAAATAGCTTGCTGCCGCCACGAAAATATTTATTTGCGCCGTAAAATAATTTAGCCATCTTAACATTTTTTCTTTTATTTTAAAGATACCAATTTAGAATTTTATAATTAAACGGTTTTTATGTTTATATTTACATAAATTCTATTCAATGGTGAGATGAGTATACATATCTTGGTATTGTAAAATATTAACTTCAGCCGGCTAATGATTCCGTCAATAGTTGACGCCGCTGCCAGTTTCTTCCCGGCATAGATTTCTGATGTCAGATGGTTTGTCAGAAGAAAATAGAGCACGCTCTAATTGAAATTTTGTCAGATGACTTTGCGTCTGACTTTTACAGAAGCAAAGTTAAAAAGGTAACACACGACATGTATGTGTTTTGCAGTGGGAAATTTGACATGTCAGATAACAAAAACATGTCGTCTATATGCTCCTTTATTAACGTACCAATTGAGCCAAAAATGAGCTTCGCCGCTGAACACAAGAAGCACGCGATAAATTTTCTTAACAGAGCACGCATTTTGATAATAAAATTCAATAATTTGCAGGCGTTGTTCGTTTGTAAGACGATTCATGGTTAAGTTAAAGACCAAACTGAAGATGTTTGACAGTGAAACAAAACACGAAACGTGCGTCAGCTGTTTAAACCTGGGGTCTAATCACAGCATTCGATATTATCGTATCGAATAAACTATCGATTTTTTTTGCATGCGATTGACACTGACGTATCCAATGAAAATTAGATAAATGTAATGTCGAGTTACTCGATATCAAATGCTATTATTTCAAACTCAATACATTTCATTTGATATCGAGTTTCATGATACCAAAATAAATAATTTCGATCAATTTTGCTCGATATAGTATGCGGTGATTAGACCCCAGTGTTGCCAAAAAGATAATAGCTAAAAAATCACCGGATAGTTACATATGTCGTGTAAAAGGAAAAAAATTGTTTCTGCAAAAGTCAACACGAATTTGAAGTATTAAAATTTTCAATTAGAGCATGTTCTATTTTGAACTGTCAAACTATCTGTTATCAGCTGTTATGCAAGTCATTTGCTTGTGGCGGCAAATATGCATTTAAATCTATTTATTTACAAACTTTTTTAAAAATTTCCAAAATTTTTAATTAACAATAATACAAATGTGTCCATACAATGGGGATGTCTTCTCAAAAGAATTCAATGTTTTCCTTAAGAAATGCTGTTTTTTAGTCGCTATTTGTAAATTGTGGTTAAATTTTAAGGGCCGATGTTTAATATGAACCGCACCTAAACGTCAAGCTTTTTACTGTATTTCAATTTGAACCGTGGAAAGATACACAATCGAGCAACGCGTTAAAGTAATTCAGGTTTATTATGAAAATGGGCGTTGAAATCAAAATGCATATCGTGCACTTCGTGATTCAGTGATTAGGCACATTTTCACCTCAGTGGATTCGTCAATAAGCAGAATTGCCGCATTTGGGCGAATGATAATCCCAGAGTGATTGTCGAAAACCAATGCACCCACAAAAAGTTACTGTTTGGTGCTGTTTATGGGCTGGCGGCATCATCGGGTCGTATTTTTTTCAAAATTACTGTGAATGCTGTTCGCTCTCGTGAGATGATAACGAACTTTTTATGGCCCGAATTGGAAGAAATGGATGTGGACGATATGTGGTTTCAACAGGACGGTGCCAATTGCCACACAGCTAACGAAACAATGGCTCTTTTGCGCGACAAATTCAATGGCCGTGTAATCTTACGTGGTGGCGATTTCAATTTGCTGCCAAGATTAGCAGATTTAACACCGTTGGACTTCTTTCTTTGGGGTTATTTGAAAGAAATTGTGTAAGTCGATAATCCAGCAACAATTCAAGAGCTAAGGGATGAGATAATAGGGCACATTAAAGGCAAAGAACCTAAATTATGCCTCAGCGTCATCGAAAATTTGGACCATCGGATGAGGGTGTGCCGCCGAGGTCGCGGTGGCCATTTGGCCGATATTTTGTTCCATTCATAAATGAACCATACCAATATGATCATAATAAAAAGAAATGACAATAATTTCCTAAATAATTTGTGTTTTATTCAAAATCAACATCGGCCCTTAAAAGTGATAAAAAAAAATACATATCGCCATTGACTCAGAAAAATCTACTATTTATCTCGTTACGCCAACAAGCAATTGGGCTTGTATTTTAGACCAACGATGTTAAAATTTTCTCTATTAAATGTAGGGTAAGTTGTGCTCTGCAGGGGAAGAAAAAGTAAAGACAAAGTGCAAGCAAAAAATGTAATTTTAAACTACAAAATAAATATTTATTTGCTAAACCTTGTTCAAATTTTATTCCACTAAATTTATTTGCTAAATTTAAGAAACTCCTAACGTCTTGGAATAATTTTTCTATAACCCTTCCTAGCCCCTTCCTTTTTTGTAGAAACTTCTTAATCAGCATTATTTAAATTCTTTTCTAATAATATTTACACTAACGTTTATTGATACTCGGTATCAAGTTAAAGGTTATAGAAATAAAATTGTTAGTCATTGAACGAAATAGATGCTGTATAAATTGACGTATAAATAGAATATAAATTACACGAAAACATACCTTAAAACTTGCATTCAAGCCAATAAACTCGACTTGTATGTATTTTATTTACCTAAGATATTTATTATGGGCCTTCTTCATTTCTATTTAAAAAAAGATACTATCAAAAACAACAACAAAAACAGTTACGACTTTTGTTTTTTTCTTATTCTCTTCTTGAATGTATGACTATTGTAGTTCGACTTAAGTCAGGGGTATAAAGGAATTAAATCGTTACTATTATTACTAATATTTGGTCTGAGAGGGTTTGTTTAATAAATTTGCATAATAATTTTTATACATCATGGTAGGTATATACTTTCACTACACAACACTTAATACCGTTCGTTTTGTTTTTGTAAAAAGTGCTTGTTTTGTAAAAAGTGCTTGTTTTTTTTACCAGCCAAAAGCGACAAAAATTTATGAGCCGAACCGAACACAATGAATTTTGTGGTTTTTAAAATAAAACCGAACGGAATTAAATGTTCTCATCTTTTGGTAAGTTGAATAAAAAACAGTATCATTTTTTTGTTCGAAAGATGACAAACAGGAAAACGTTAACACAAACTACACAAACACTATTAGCGTTTGTCCGTTCTCATGTCGTGATAGCAAACACCATTGTCGAAGAAATGCCGACCGATGCACAGGTGTTTTCACATTTCCTACAGACCCGGTTTGCTGAAATTTACGCACAATTCTCACGATTGTGGACACATTTGGTCGATTATGCTGACCAATAAAACCACGAAGTGCATGAACACTGGGAATGAACGCCCAATTTTTGCAAAAAGCTGCCATGGTTGAATTTGTCAAACACTAAAACAAAGAATGATCAAATTAAGGTGCGACTCACAACTAACATCGTGCATAATGGTTGGACCACCCTTTACAAAAGAAGAAAGGGTATTTTTCACTCTCGGGATTAAAAATTGAGAAAAAAACAAAAAGATAAATAAAATAAAGAACTGATTTATAAAAATCATATCATGAAAGTAGAAAATGTCTTTATTTTATTTTTTTTTAATAACATATCGTCACCTAAAATGCAAAAGGCCGTAACTTCTCAAAAATTCAAATTTGACTTTTTGATTGATTATGACGTACTTAACCGAATAACATCTACACAGAAAATCTTACATGTATACGTCCAAAAATAACGACTTTATTTCCGAAAAACAAAAGGCCGTAACTGCAACGTTAACAATTTCATAAACCAAAAAGCCGTAACTACAGTTTTCCAAAAAAAAAAATCAAAACAAAGTTGCCTTTGATTCTCTTTCAATGTGTGTTATTGCGTTATTATTTTTCAAATAGAAACTGGGAATTATTTCCTTCCGAAGGTAACTTTTATATTATATTCAACCTTTTTCATTTTTCTAATTTATTCTATGAGCTAAATTTCAGTTATGTATTTTATAAAGCTTTTTTGTAATAGTTCTATTCCTACAATTTTTCAGAAATTACTTTATACACTACCAGACTATTATATTGTATTTTCTATTTACATTTTACCTTAGCCTTCCGTTGGAAAGCAATGAGGTATATTGAATGTACAGAAAAATTTACAATTATTATTATTCCTACAATTTTTCAGAAATGACTTTATCGATTGTGTGCAGCTGTATTTCACCAATGGCTTCACGAATATTGTCCTTTAAAGCGTCAATTGTCTCTGGCTTGTCGGCGTAACACTTATCTTTGACGGCACCCCAAAAATAATAGTCCAACGGTGTCAAATCGCAGCTTCGAGGTGACCAAACGACATAAGCGCTGCAGCTGGTAATGCGATTTTCAAAAACAGGGCGCAAAACATCGAGTGTAACTTCGGCTGTGTGGCACGTAAAGCCGTCCTGTTGAAACCAAATGTTGCCAATATCCTCCTCTGCAATTTTTGTGAACAAAAATTCGTTCAACATGGCTCGAAAACAATCGCCATTGACTGTAACGGCCACTCCTTGCTCATTTTCGAAGAAAAATGGCCCAATTATGTCTCTGACCAAAATCCGCACCAAACAGTGACTCGTTTTAGGTGCATCGGCTTTTCAATGTATGCCAAGATCCAAATTAGCTTCATCTGAAAAGATGTTTTTTTTTTTGGCTAAATCGGCATCTTCTGTAAGTCGATCGCAGGCCCACTTAGCGAAGCGAAAACTCATTGGATGGTCAGTTGGCTTCAACTCCCGAGCCAATTGGACTTTGTATGGCGTCATACCAAGGTCTTTATACAAAATTCGTCTCAATGATGTCTCCGAAATGTTGAATTGTTGAGAACGACGGTGAATTAATGTTGATGGCGCTTCACACACACTTTCTGCCACAGCAGCAATATTCTCGGGTGTACGCACTGTTTTTGGCTTTTCACGCTTTGGTTTATCGATGAGGATGCCAGTTTCTTTTACTTTTTTCACAAGATAACGTACATACGGAGCTGACGGTGCTTCTCTTCTTCCAAAATACGTACGCAATTTTCGCACACATTCTGCCAGCGTTGTTCAAGCATATACACAACCATATTCGTTCAGCGGAAGGATAAAACTAATTTTCTGTCAAATCAGACATGTGCTAAGTGTTACCATTCACGAAAAAAGTACTAGTTGAAAAAAAACGTTAGCCGTTAGAACATTTTTTCTATGGCGCTATGGCAGAACGCCCAAGGGCGTAACGCCCAAAACCAAAAATGTCATAACACCCAAAAGTTTTACCGTTTTGCCGTTTGGGCTATATGACATTGAATTTGGGCGATATGTCTTTTCAAATTATAGTCTAGGTCATAACGCCCAAAAGAAAAACTGTCGTAAGGCCCAAAAAGTAAAAAAAAACTAACATTGAGTCCTCGACATTTTGACAACAAATGGGGCATTTTATTATATCCTGACCTCCTGCAATGGCAACTGCCTGCAGTTTAAGCACGCCTTGTACAAGGAGTACCTGCTCTATGGTATATTTAAGAAAATGTCACAAGTTTAAGCACGCCTTGTACAAGGAGTACCTCCTCTATGGTATATTTAAGACGCCCAAATAAATCTGCTTACTTTTCAAAAAAATGTCACAACGCCCAAACTTTGTTATTTGGGCGATATGACATAGCATTTGGGCACTTTGTCATTATTTTTTTTTTGGGTTTTGGGCAATACAACAAGATTTGGGCGTTATGACATTTTTGGTTTTGGGCGTTACGCCCTTGGGCGTTCTGCCATAGCGCCTTTTTCTATAGGTAAAAAGTATGTAACTGTATTTAATAATTTAAAGCTGCTTTTAGAGATGAGCAGTTCTTATCTTTATTAATGAATCAGGTACTTTTTTTAAATATTACTTCGTTCTGTACCATGTACCAAAATTTACGAAAATTTGGCTAAATAAAATAGATTGTATATGTTACGTCGGATCTTCAAAAGTTACGCAAAATGTAACAAATGTAACCACACGGCATCAATGGCTTGGACACTAAACTAGATAGATTGTAAACTTCAGTGTCAATATTGTTATGGTATTAACAGAAGTACCCTTAACGTCATAAAATTTAAAAACAAAATAAAAAAACGTATATTTATTTGCAATAAAATAGCAGAGTAAGGTCTTAACGTTGATACGTATATATAAGACTATAAAGTAATTTTTTCTAGTATCGAAAAACAAATTAAAAAAGTACGAAAATAATCCAAACAGACTGTTTGCAATCATTTTGATTTGTACTTTGCAGGAAGTAAAAAAAAAAAACAATGAAAATGAGAATTATTTTGCTGTCAAGTTTTGCATTGTTTAAAGCACGTACATTATTTTAAAAACATGCAGCTAGAAACAAAGCGATCGAAATTGAAAGGTTTAAAGCATAAACGTTTTGCAAACGTTTGCTGATTGGCTTGTTCTTATAGTGTTAATGGTTATGGTATGTTCTTGGTTGTAAAAGTTTTTTCAACCAGCTGGTATAAAATCTAACTACTAGAAAATGTACTAGACACTAAAGGTCTGCATGACTACATTTAAAAGGCATATGAATACATTCATTTGTTTTTTAAGTAGGTAAAGTTAAGTACAACAAACGATTTAAGTACGCAGTGCTTTACATTTTATGTTAAAAAAACAAATGAATAAACACACAAGGCGAAAGAGAAAAGAAAACAACTGTATTTAAACAGAAAAAAATACTACCACATTCAAATAAAACAGACATAATAAAATGTGTATAAGTTTCGAATATAATATTATTTGAATGTTTTACTCATAACATGAATACATTAATATTATTACTAGCAACTTTTGTTATGGAAATCGAAAACGTAAAACGCAAGAATTTTAAAGTCCTTTTTAATATACTTTTAATCCAATTTTTATAATTTTTGTTGCAAAATTCTGTTTGATAGAGATATATTTGTAATGAGAATAAACATAAGTACTAATTTTACTATGTAGTATTTCTTGCACACAGTCTAACTGTTACCATATACTTGTGTGTGTTTGCATTTGCAAATTGAGTAAATAAATATTCAAAGAAAAAGAGTGAATAGAATGTTTGCCTTTGTTGTGATAAAGTAAAACACAGACTACACTCTCTTTTATATTTTAACTCTTAAACTCTGTAAACCAGTACTTAACTATTTAAATATTTGAATGAATATTGGAATGCTTGTGTGTAATAAACAAATGAATGTATTCTTGCAGCCCTTTACTAGACACATAAGGGACATCACTATGCATACGATATCTGCCCGTTTTTGTTTGTTTGTTTGCTTTGTCTTACTTAAACATTTGCGGAAATGCAGTCGAAGCTGACACTAGTAGAAGAGGCGGCAATAAGTTCAGGCCTAAGGGTCGACATCAAAACGAACCAAATCAATGGGCTTAAACGTCAAGAACAGTAAACGATTCTGTATACAAAACTAACCGATCGAAGATATTGAATCGTTCATTTACTTGGGAAGCTTTATAGAAAATACAAGTGGATCCAAGCAAGGTATACTCAGCATTAATCAAGCTTGGCAGGCATTTGGATTTGTAAGGCCTGTATGGAAGTAAACAACAATATCGAAGAAGACGAAATTGAAACTATTTAACTCTAATATTAAGTCAATATTGATCTACGGCTTTTGAGGCAGACAACAAAAGCCAATCCAATTGGGAATATATAGGCCGGCAATACGTAAAGAAAACAAGAAGATGACATCGCAGATTCTTGAGTGGGCAGCAGGAGAAAAAGTCTTCGCCCATATATGTAATTCACTCACATCTCTTGCTCATCGCCCATAATTCTTAAAGACTTTCTTGTACAGCTAAGTGTTTTTATGTACTCGCAATTCTCAAAAAAAAAAAGACATTCATTTTAACTCGTACAACCAGGTTATCAATACATTATTGTTATTTAATTTTGTTGAATACATTCCTTGACATCTTTACTTTCAATAACATCGTGAAATTGACATTGATGATGATTATAGGGAGTAAATAGAATTGAAAATGTGTAAAAATATTCAAGTAGCAAAAAATGGCAATAGTCAACAAAAAATATTTACAAACACACAACAAATACTTAGAGATAATATCGTTTTTTGTTTTTTCCCTTTTTACCCCATAAGACACACATATTCAAACATACGAATGTTTCTAGTTACACAAAAATATCTGTGTATGAGTAGGTAAGTTTTTGTTTGTTGGGTAAACTTGAACGAACATATAAATTGCAAAATCAATTGAGCGGTAAAATAGTTGAACATTCTCAATGCTGATGATGACAATGACAAAAAATCGACAACAAACAATATAATGATGACGACGATGTTGTAAATGAAGACAACAATTTCTTTATTTTTTTTTTTTTGACTTTTGATAATATAAAACTCGAAAATTGTATCAAAACTTAAACGTTCGATTGCAAGCAAAATAATGGGCGAGTTTTTCCTTAAAAAAATTGTAAGTTTGTAATTGAAGAGTAACAAGAGTAAGTATTTGTTGTAAATTAAAGAGTACACTACAGGTTTGGAAATTAAACATTTTTTAGAGGTTCGCATATCTTACAAAAATAGTATCTTTCAAAAAGGGCTCCAAAGAATGCACACTCTTTTGCTTACAGACTAATCCCATCTCCCTTATGCAAAAGAAGTTAATGTTCATATTAGTTAACCAACACATTATGCCCAGTAAAAGTGAATGGGGTTTTATGTGTTGGTTAACTAATATGAACTTTAACTTTTTTTTGCAAGGGGGCATGATTTTAAAGTTAATAAGTTCTTCAAGAAAACTAAAATATTGTGGAGACTGATTTTAGTGTTATTAAAAGCAAATGTCAATTGATGTTTGTTGCACTTTAGACAAAAACTAATTGCGTGCTTTTTCTCAATACCGAAAAATTAACAATATTTTATAAAGAACAATGGAAAAAAATATATCTACCTATAATATTTGCGATATTTTTAAGAATTTTCATAGTTGAAGCCATAAAATGATCTTGGAAAAAGTAAATGTTTTACTTTGGATCTGTTAATGTCAATTTTATCAAAGTATTGACAAACTGTCCGTTACTTAATGTCGACATAAATTTGTTAAAAAAATAAACTGTCCGTTAACGATTTCGGTTTCCAAATATACTGGCATTATTTTCAGTTAGCAACACTTCCCAAAATACATGTAAAACTTGGGAGTCAGCTGAAAGAATTAATCTCTACGGCAAATAAATAATTGGCTGATAAGGGTTGCTTTGCGAGAGAACAGAAACTAATGAGACATTAATGGCCATTTTCTCAATGTATCGACAAACTACCTGATATTTAATGTCGACATAAATTTATTATACCGATAAACTGTCCGGTTACGATTTTGGTTTTCACAATATACCGACAAAAAACTATGTTTTTAGTTGGCAGCACCTTTAAAAATACATGTAAAAGTTGGGAGTCAGCTGATTGAATTTCTCTGTATTAAGAATAAACGGCAAATAAATAATTGGCAGATAAGGCCGGTTCGCTTTGCGACAGAATAGAAACAAATGAAATATTGAGAAATCCAAATATCTTTAATGTGCAGTTTTTCGTTAGGAAAAAAGATAATCGCCCAATAAGAAAACGGCTATAAGCCAGTAAGACGCTGCCGCTCTCCTTTTCTTTTGTATTAAAATTCTCAATACCGTCAACAAATCTTAATATATATTCACATCTTGCTTAAGTAGAACAATCCTGAAATTTTAGACAAATATTTATGTTACATTCTTTAATATTTTACAGTGGAACGTTAATGCCCAATTTTCAGGATTATATATTAATCTATATAAAGTTAATTTTCATATAAACTTTAATCATAATTAAATACTGATTGATTTTTTGAGTTTTATTTGAAAAGTCTTAATTAATTAAGATAAAAGTATGGTGGGACTACGAAATAAAAAAGATATCATAAAAAGTGTTTTATAAATAAGGTGGTATCAAAAAACAGCTGTCTGTTATTGTTTTGCCTGTTGTTTTTGTTGTATTAGTGTGAAATTAATGCCACCTTGTTAAGCTACTAAAATGAAAAGTTAAGTCGAATTTAGATGTACCAACTTGGTGAATTAATGTACATTTAAGTGCTTAGTGAAGAACTGAATTTTTTATTTAAAACGATTTTAAATATTAATGTGATTTAATATCGAACTTAAAAATTGGCCGTTAGGCAGCCAGAACCTCTTCGCCCAAAAATCAAAGACATAGTTATAAAATTTTGCTAATTGAACAAAAGTATTTCGTTTTATTCGTTTTAAAATAACGTAAATCTTGTTTAAAGTTTGCTTTTTAAAAAAGTACTTTTTAAGTCAAAGGAGCATTTTCAATATTAAATGATACCAAAATAAATTAACATGAAAATGAAGTTTCCATCCCTGGTGTATTAAGCAGTATGTACTTTCAGGTATTTATAGACATAAAAACATGTGAATAGTTTATAAAGAAGGTTGTTTAAAATTATGTAAATGTTTTAAATTAAAGAAAGTTTTCAATATAATTTATTGGACTACAATAAAAATTTAAGACTTGCTATTATTTATGACTCTTTGAAAATGTTTAAAAACGCTGGTACAATTTGAAGGCGGAATTTTTGTATTGTGGGATTTTTGGAAACTTAAGGACGGTAAAAAACATCTTAATAACGATGAATATCTGATAAGTAAGTACAATTATATTTCTTATATATCTCCGCGTCTTAATCTGCAGCTTTTTTTTAAAGAAGCACTTTGTATTTGCAAATATTGTATTTACCTTGGCACTTGTATGTAAAGTTAATTTTTTTATATCCACGTACCTGAAAAAAAAAATAAAATTAGTTTAATAATTAAAAGATTAAAAGTTTTGTTTGGATGAACTTATAAATACACATTTAACATTGCGCATAGAAGCTAGCTTTCCCTCAACAATATATGTCAGTGTATTTATCAAATATGAAAAATTGGGAATAAATTTTTAATAATAAATTTTGTGTTCCCGAAAATAAATTTGATAATAGTTATCTTGGTTGGAAAACAAGTTAATGTCAATCAAATTAAATTAATATGATTCAGACTTGAGGATATAATTTTTGCCGCGATGGATGAAACTACCTTTCTGAAATATATACATATTTAAGCACATGACTGTAAATATCATGATTCTAAACTCTAGAATACTCCACAATTTAATTCGATCACCCATTGAACTAACTGAAAATTTTTTCAAACTCCATGCTGTAAAAGCAAAAAACAAATGCTTCACTTCAGTGGAAGTCAAATGAGAATCAGGTATAAAAAATACTTTTTAAATTAACACGCAGCAATGAGAGTGGAAAGAAAAAATACACATTGTCAGTTTTGGATATGCGTGTTTTGTACATTGTAAATTTCTTTGAAAATATTGTAACAAAAGTTTTTCGTATAAGGCGTACCACTCCACAACCTATGAAACCACAGCTTAAGGTGCATGTAGACGACATGTTTTTTACATCTGACTTGTCAACTTTTCAAGTCACATGTAATTGTGCATGTCTGTCAAAATTGCTGTTTTACAGAAAGTTTGCTTCTGACATTGTCTCTGTTTTTTTTTCGCATAGTTGTTGAAAAACCAAAATAAAAATTCCGCCACGAAAATTTTTATTTACGCCGTAAAATAGTTTAGCCATCTTAACATATTTTTCTTTTAATTCAAAGATACAAATTTAGGATATTATAATGAAACGGTTTTTATTAAAATATCAACATGAATTCTAGTTAATGGTGCGAGGATCATACATATCTCGGTATTGTAAAATATTAACTTCATCCGGCTAATGATTCCGTCAATAGTGAACGCCGCTACCGGTTTCTTCTCGGCATAGATTTCTGATGTCAGATGGTTTTTCAGAAGAAAATAGAGCACGATCTAGTTGATATTTTGTCAGATGACTTTGCATCTGACTTTTACAGAAGCAAAGTTTAAAAGCTAACACACGACATGTATGTATTTTGCAGTGGGAAATTTGACATGTCAGATGACAAAAACATGTCGTGTACGGTCGCCTTTAGCTGCACATAGTAAAAAGTTTCGTAGGTCTGCTTAGCATCAGCTTATGCAGTTGCGAACAATCAGAGGTTTTTGGTGAAGTAAATTAGAGTGGCTCACGATGGCACCGGACTCCTAAAAAGTTCTAAGTGGCTACGAAACCTGAACCGTCACGCCAACGATTTTTCGTCATTTTGACGATTTTTTTGAGAAAATATAGTAAAATGACGACTGACGATTTTTTTACTAAAAGTAATAGTGTTATGACAATTTTTTGGCATCAATAAAACACAAGAAATATTTACAATTATATTGGAAACAGTCCAAAACGTAACAATCAATTTTTCGAAATACAAAAATTATTAGAAATTAAACAAAAATAAAAATTCTTTCCCCATCACAAATCTCTGAAGTCATAACCACTTGTGAAGAATTTTTCTTTTTGCATGTAAAAAGGCGAATTCCTATTTAATTCAGTTAGGTAAGTTAGGAAGTAAGAAGTTAGTTTTTAATAAGAAGTCGTGTAGAAAAATGAGTGAAAAAAAAGCAAATGCATTAGTTTGGAAGTGAAATTGGGCGTAGAAAAACGTTTAAAGTCGGGTGAAAAGGATGTTGGTATAGATAGAACCCTTGGTTAAGCATCTTTAACAGTTAAAACAATTTGCAACAGATATAGCTCTAGAAATTAATCATCTAAAGATAGCCCAAGTTAATAGCAAATAATGATTTTATTTTTTATTTAATGTTTTTGTTAATATGAATAAATGAAATAAATAAATTTTTGTTATGTTTTTATGAAAATATATTTTTTTATGTATATCTTTTCAAATGATAAAAATATTTTTTCTTATTTTTTATAATTGCTCACTTGCTGAAATACATAGAATACAACGTAACCATATCACTTTCTTTATCATAAATAGAAGTTCTAGCTTAAACTTTATATTTTTGACCCAATCAATAAAACTCAATGCAATAAATTGCCTCTGATTTGTAAAATTTAAATATTTGACGATTTGACGAATTTTTTAAAACTTTTGACGATTTTTTAAGAACAAAGCCTAACAACCCTGTAACTAACAGCCGCCAACTGACGGCGTCTGTTCCCCATCTGAGGGGCGGCTATAAGCGGGTTGCTATATAACACACCTACTTCAAAAGTGACTCAACTCAAAAAACTCAATTTTTCATAAATCGAAAAAAACTGTTTTTGACCTTAAAAAAAAAAAATTGTTAAAAACAAATTTTTAGAACATTTAGTAGAAAATCCATACAGATTGTTATCTAAAAAGTTTTTTTTTTAATATTTCTACACTAGATAATGAACAATTTTTTGTTGTGTTATTTTTGATGATGTATTTTTTTCACAACTTACCGTATTATTTTGAGTTTTGTCACTTTATCTAAATTCTTTTCAAGTTTTGACACTTTTGCCAAATTCTTAACTTCTAATTAATATAAACTCCAATAAACATTTATTTTATCAAAGGTGTCACAATTCGAATTAAGACTTTTTAGCACTTAGCAGTAGGGATCTACTACCATTATATTTTTGACACAACTAAAAATAAGTCACTTTTATGAATGGCAAATTTATACCAATTGAAACATAAAGAAAGACATAAACGTTTTTAACAACAGTTGACAACAACAAAATACACTTACATTATTTTATAGATAAACAAGTGTATTGTGTATAGTTTAAGCATATAAGCCTGAAAAATAAAAATATTGAGATGAGTCACTTTTGAACTCGGTGTGCGATATGACAAATGCTTAATGCCACTGCTTGCAGCCCCACTTCTACGAACGAATGCATAACCCCAATCAGCTTCAATTCTAAAAACAACTAATTACCAACACATTAAGGGGCTCTTGCTCCTTAGAATAACGAAAATTCAGTTTATTTAAGGAGTTCAATGGAGTACACAAAAATAGTATTCAAAATTTTTTATTTCTTATTTTGCAATGGTACGTAAAAGTCCCTTTTTAATATGATATCATATAACAAGTTTTCGGCACCTGTTGGTTTTCAAACTTTAATATAAGTAGAATAAGATAAATCTAGTATTTTTCCGCAAATTCTCAAATTCAGAGTGCTAACGAATTCGCGTATGGGTTTACCTTATCGAAAAAACATAGTTCGAAGCGATGTGATATGAGTAATGCCTCGCGAAAGGTATTATATTAAAATAACTAATGAGCAAGGCACATTAAAGACCAGCAAATCAATATCTATGCTGACTATATTGCCATATATCAAGTTAAGATCCTATTCTTCCCTAATCTTCCCAAAATAGCCTATTGGGGGTCTGACACTCTCCACACAGTCAATATCCCTTATTTCCAAGCTCAGTCATGCCAACTCATCGCACATTTTATTGCCAGTGATGTTGCAGTGATCCGGTACCCAGCATAGCCTCACAGCATACTCCCCTAAGATTTTCTTTACATCTACAGTCATCCACAAGCTTGGAATTCACAGAACAGCCCATCATATTTCTAAGGGCCACTTGGCTGTCCAAATCCAAATCCCCTACACCGGTGGTCCTTATCCTCGAGTCATTAGTCAAAAAAGCAAATCTATCATACAATTTGCCCTGACCACAGTAATATTTAACAGAAAAGGTGCTAAAAAGCTTTGTGAAAGAGACATCCATAATTTTTTGTTGTCCATGTCTTGCATACCAAGCAAGAGTCGATAACACTGTACAACGCACAAAAAAATAACAAGGTTTTGAATCTTGTAGAGGGGACTAAAAATAGATTTACGTGTATCGGCGTTTTAAAAGTTTACATCTGCAATTCATTTTACGCCCCATTTAATGTTGCAACAACATTTTGTTGGTATACATTAACCCTCGAGTTCTTCTGGAAATTGGTATTTTTGCAGTTTTTATGAAAAAAGCAAAAATCACCTTTAAAACAGGGATGTAAGTATTTTAAATATTCTGCGAAAATATTTGCCATGAATTTCTACTATAGAAATAAGCAAAAACTTTAAAAGGTTTAAGGGTTAATATAGTTAAAATAGAATACAAAGGGGTAACTTAAGATCATAGCAATTTATCCCCACTCTTGTTAAACTTCTTAAATTGGACTAAGCTCATTTGCGAGTATTACATTTTTAAGCTAAAAATTTATTTTGTCTAAATTTGGTTAAACCAAAAACTATTGTTTGTTGTCTTTTTAAAATGCTTTAAATCAGCAAATTACACAGTTGGTATAAATATTTTTGTTATTTTAAATTAAAATCTTAGCAAATTAAAAGTAAACAAACATTTACATTTCATCGCTAGAAATTCCTCCTTTGGAGTAGTACTCCCCGATCTGTGCTAACATAATAAAAACAAGTATGAAAGTATAGTCGGTCAAGCCCGACCATATGATACCCTACACCACAGTATTAAAAAACACATCATGCTTATATGTCCATAAAAATATGGATTTATCTATGTTTATAAACTTCATTAAAATGGGTTTGAAAGTTTGTGAGAGGCAGAAATTGCCCCCTACCTCCCCTTGTGTTCCTATTTTTGAAAAACTGTATAGCTTATGTGTCCATATAGATATGGATCAGGCGCGGATCCAGCTTGAGCCTTACGGGGGGGAAATTTTGTATGATACAAAAAAGTAAGAAATTTGTTTTAAAAAGTTTATTAAAAACAATATGTGTATTAGGGGTATAACCAATTTTTTGGCATAGTACCATGAGGTCAACCATGTCCTAGTAACCACGAAAATCATAATCTTCTGTAATTTTTCTCAAAAAAGTTCACGCACCAATTGGTTTTTCTAAACCAATACAATATTGAATATTCATAATTTTATACGATGTTTTTTATTCTTTTTTTTTTTTTTTTTTTGTTATTAAAGGTTAAAAATACGTTTTAGTTTGCGGAAAAATCTCTTACTATCTCTAAAGATTAATGAAATTTCATACTTAAGCTATTTTTTGTTTTTAATAAACATATTATTAATTTTTCTTAACTAAAAAGAAAATTAAAAATTTTCAAAACTTCATTGCGGTTGGTGCGTGAACTTTTTTGACCTTAGCGAAAAAATAAATATACGTTCCCTTATAGTTTTTTATGCTCTATCGGACTGTGCTATGCCAATTTTGATATTTTAAAAAATTGTTAAAAAGTTATATCCCTAATGTGTATATTATATATAAAAAAAAACTCAACAAAAAGGATAAATAAAATATAAGATCAGTTCAATATACATTAATATTTTTAAATAAGCCTTGTGAGGCAAATTTAAAGAGTACAGTCTGTCTTCTGTCATTCTTGCTCTGAGCCATGTTTTTATTCGACGAAGGGTAGGAAATGACCTCTCGCTCGTAGCATTACTGACGAGTATTGACACGAAAATTTGAAATAGTTTTCTTAGATTTGGGTAGATATCATCATCACAGTTTACTAAAGCATCTATAACGTTATTTGATAGATCAGGCTCAAGTTTAGATCTTAGTAGGTGTTTATCTCTTTTATTAAATATAATCAGCTCATCCGCTAGTTGTGGTTTTAAAAGTTTTGTATCTGTATATGACTTGATTGCACTTTGAGGTAGAAGTTTAGGTATGTTCAATACATTTGGGATATCTATTGGGAAATTTGTTATGAGATCTTCTAAAATAAATTCAATAAGAGGAATGTAACCTACAACGCGGTAGAAATCTTCAACATTTTGGATGCGATTATTTCGTTCAAATCTTGTCTGTTCGATAGAAACCTCGATTTAAACGCAAATAACTTTAACTTTTTCAAAAATCGCTTTAATTTGTTCTTCGGCTTAATTTCTGTTTTCTTCAAGGCACATTTTGATAAGGCTTGATCCTTTTTGAAGATCTATATCTTGCTTTTGTAAAATGATACTAAGTGGCTGTGCTACAATAGGTATCACACTTAATATGTATATTCCGCAAATAAATTTAAAAGTACTAAGTGAGTTCCTTAATACAAAGGTGGAGATACTACCTTTCCACTCAGATATTTTTTCCAAAGCTTCTACTATATGATGTACACCTGTTGCAAAGACGCATTATGAAGAGAGTTTGGCTCCCAAATACTTTGCTAAAACTGTTTTTCGCTTGGGATGATTATATTAAAAAAATTTTGTCGTTTCTTTAACAAATGATACAACTTTTTATATTAATGGTAATTTATTGGTTTTAGAAATTGAGTTGTTCGATTTATGGGAATAGCAAGGCGTTTGTTTCGCATTTGTAGCTTTTCCAGAAATTTTGAACATCTCAATTTTCTGCTGACATCAGAGGACACCCATCTGTTCCATCTCCTACACAATTTTTTAGGTCTGGACCAAAATTTGTCAAAGCTTTAAGAACTATTGATGATAGTGCCTTCGCATCAATTGACATATCAACGTCATCAATATGAAGCCTCTTCAAATACGTTTACAACAAAGCCAATAAATTCTTTCCTAAAAACTTTTTTCTGTATGTTGAAATATCTTAAAGATAATGAAATCTAGCTTTTCCCCGACAAATCCGTGCTTTCGTCAAAAATTATCGAATAGAATTTTGATTCATATAATAATTCAATCGCACGTATTATCAAGTCATACATTTATGGATATAGCTGGCACCTGCTGGGATTGAATGGAGAATTATTAGTAATTGAATACGGTAAACTAGATGTTTCATTGGAAATATCTAATAAATAACTATTAGAATTAAGATATGGATTTTTATTGATAATCGTTTTAGATTCAATAAAAAAAAAATAAAAAAATACTTATTGATAATTTCGTTAAGAGACTCCATAAAAAAAAAAAACAAAAAAACCTTGGTTGGATTTCCAAAAATTTTGTATATTAAAAAAAATTTTATTATTGGGAATTCTTGTATTATCGAATTAAACAAAACATATTTTTATAATTTACGGGGGGGAAATTTCCTTATTTCCCCCCCCCTGAATCCGCGCCTGATATGGATCTATCTATGTTTTGAATTTAATTAAAATCGGTTTGAGAGGCAGAAATTGGCCCTATCTCCTCTCGTGGTCCTATTTTTTAAAAAATGCATCCCTTTTGTGTCCATAAAGATATGGTTCTATGTATGTTAAATTAATAAAATTTCATTAAAATCGGTTTGATAGTTTCTGAGAGGAAGAAATTTCCCCCTATCTTCCCACGTGGTCCTACGATTTGGCCCATATTCAATAGGCTTGGTCCTTGTGCGAATAAGAACCTATGTCCCAAATTTGATCAAATTATCTCCAAAATTGCGTCCTGTACTTTGCGCACAAGGTTACATGGACAGCCAGCCAGCCTGCCAGCCAGCCGGACGGACATCGTTAGTTCGAATCAGAAAGTGATTCTGAGTCGATCGGTATACTTTAAGGTGGGTCTAAGACCAATATTTAAAGGCGTTACACACATCAGCACAAATGCATAATACCCTCCCCGCTATTGTGGTGTGGGTATAACAACATTAACTATCTTACCAAAATAATCCTTTTGAAAACTGACTTATAATAATATGTACTTAATTCAAATTAACTTATTTCCTTTTTGCAAATTTTATAAAACGTGATAAATACGTCTGACTTTAGAACCCACCACACCAATTATTTGCATACATGCGTGTTTAAAAGTTTAATTTAAGCATAAACTTATGTTTATTATAAACATGTTTTAAATGTTGGTAAACAAATGTTTTAAATGTGTAAAAGGTTTAAAAACTCCTACACAAAAAATATTGCTAAAATCCACAAAAGTACTCAGACACACACACACACACACACTCCCAATCATAAAAGGAACGAATAGTTACAATGAAAAATAAGTTTATTTTTCACCGCTTTATTTTGCATAAAAATGCACGAAACGTGATGATGCCAAAGTTATGTAAGTAAAAAAAAAAAATTAAGGGTTTAAAATTATTGTTGTTAAAAGTGCGATAAATAAACATCTATTTAAAATCCACGTAAACATTTTTTTTCAGCAATTGTCAGAATTCTTGCAAAAGTCTACACAAAATTTCGATTGCGCATAGGATGTCTCATCGAAATAAGCTAAGGGGGTTGACAAGTAACCGAAACTCTTTGTTTGGTGTAATTAGGTCAATTTTCAGATATGTCGAAAAGATTTCAATACGGGTTTTGAAGAAAGTTTCTAGGAAAACTCTTGACAAAATTCTAAGAAATCTGAAACATTGATAGAACAAATTTTGATCGAAAAATACATTTGCTGCAAAAATGTTGTTGATATAAGTGTACGTTTAAATCACTTGACTGAAATTTTTAAGTAAACCTGATTTTATTTTTGATTAATGGTTTAATTGACAAAAATTGTTGGGAATTATTTTCTGTGTATGTGCACATTTGTCGGTTAAAATACAATTCTTTTTTAGAATTTTTTATTTATTATATGCCAACAATTCTGGTCAGTGTTAGAGCGAAACAAAAAAATCCTTGTAATCTTTATCAAAATGTCGTTAATTGAAAAAAATAACAACAGATTTTTTAAGTTTAAAAAAGTCCTTTAAATTCAAACGCAGAAATTGGTATTACTGTACAGATACTAAATATTATAGTTGTGATAATGCAGTATGACTAGAGTTTAAGCTTAGTAAATCGTTTTGGGAAAGAGTGAGAGAGGTAGATTAAAAAAACTTATAAATAACAGAATTTCAGCTGAACTCACAGAGGAAGCCGGCTTTAGACCGAATCATGCATGTGTGTTCTTTATAAACACACTCACGATTATTATTAATCAATCAATAGACATGAAAAAACCTATGTATCTCATAGTTTTAGAAATTCGAAAGGCCTTCGACACTTTTTCTCACAACGTAAAAAGAACATCACTACAGTATAAAGGTGTACCTACAAACATATTTTATTGGCTAAGAGCCGTGTACGACGGCTCTTACTTTACTATTGTATACGATGGTAGGACGAATCAAAAAACTAAAATTTTTACGGGGATAACATAAGGATGTGTCTTGTCCCGTATTCTTTTCAATATGTTAATCTAAATCTAATCTTGACTTGGTTCAAAAGTGACTCAACTCAAAAAACTTATGTGTGGTTTATAGAACACGAGCGCAAAACTCGTCGGTTCAACTTAAATTTAAAACAAAAACAAATTTGGAAATTTTGTTTTTGACGAGTTTTGCGCTCGTGTTTTATAAACCACACATTAATTTTTCAGAAATTGAAAAAACTGTTATTGACCTAAAACAAAATAGTTAAAAACAAATCAAAAATTATGATCTAAAAAGTGTAATTTTTGATGAATTTTTGATGAATTTTTGAGAATTATTTTGAGTTATGTCACTACTCGAATGATTATTAAGACACTTTATACCAATTAAAACATAAAGACAGCCATAACCGTTTTTAATAACAGTTAAGAGCAAAAAAATACACTGATATTTTTTTATGTATAAACAATTATATTGTGCATATTTTAAGCATATAATCCCGAAAAATTAAAATTTTGGGTTCAGTCACTTTTGAACTTGGTATGCGAAATGTCTGTGAGCTCACCAGCAGTCTCAACAGTATTCAGCGTAATTTGAGCCAAGTCAAACAGTACGCGAAAGAAGTAGGTCTTGCAGTCAAACTAAATCCGACGTTTATGCGAATGGGCTTGGTTTATGTACACCACTAATCTAAGGGAACACACCAATGGAAGAAGTGATGGAATTTAATTATCTCGGTTACATATTAACATCAACCGGGGGCTTAGAAATATATATATAAACACCCGTATAAAAATAGCACTACAAGCATTTGAAGACTGGAACAATGATAGCCAATGTCATCACAAACTAAACGTAACACCTTACAACGTATACTTAATTCCAATGTATAATATGCGTGTCTTTATGAGTGCGAAATATGGAACATATCTTCTAGAGGCATTGGTAGAATACAGACATTCGTAATGTCCCAATTTACACTATGGACATTTCAAACTTCGCCTGTTTAGCAAGAAAGGTCTATAGCAGAAATTTTAGATTTAAGTTTAAAAACTGCTTCAAGATTGGAATGTCTTGTTTAAACATTTAGGGACATAAATACAACCTAATGATAAAGATCCTGATAGTTAACGTGAACAAGAGCTATCGTGAACGATAAAGTGACTATTAGGTTTTCTTAATTATTACAGCTGTCTGATATAATAAAAAATTAAATTTTTATAATGCGGCAACATTGCAGATACCGACTACTTTTGGTTGTTTAAAATACATAGTGGCAACGAGTTACTTTAATTTTTTTTTTAAAATAAAAACAGAAGTTTAATAAGTAAAGTGTTGTTTTAGTTTTTTGTGTTAAATTGTGAAAAAATTTGAATAATTTAATTTCACATTAAACTGTCATTGAAGTTACCATATCTTTAGCAGAAAATACGGCAGCTTCAAATACTTAAAGTTCACTTGTAAAGTTACCATCAGGATAAACCTGCAGTTAGCTTATCAGTCACTTTTAAAGCCATTTATCTATCAGTTGGCATCCTAAAAATAACCATTTGTAAGTTGTAATAATAGCCTTAAAAGTAAAAGCCGTAATCGTGGATAAAAACTGAAAAATCTAAACGTTTGTTAAAAGTGTTATCAAGTTAAACAACGAAGGTGCTGAAGTGAATTTTGTCTATTTAATTTTTATATTTTTATTTGTTTATAAAAAATCAAAATGTTTTTAAAAAAGTAAAAAAGTTACAAAATTTAAAACAAATTTTTTCTTTAGACAATTTTTTAACTAGCCGTTAATTTATCTTGCAATTATTTGAAAAAATTTGTAAAAACATCAAACGAACAAATTTTCTTTGATAATATGTATACAACAATGGCATGCCACTACTTGCATGTGTAGAGGCAGGGTAAATGTAACAACATTCCGATAATTAATAAAGGAATTTTAGACTTTTTGGTTGACATTCAAATAAAACTGTTTGCTGGGATTTTGCTATAAAGTGTGTATGTGTGCGTACATATGTATTGGTTTGTGTAAGGGTATTTGTGATTTTAGGTTATTTAGTGATCGCTTTAATACTTGACACAAGCATTTTTTTTACAACTATTTACAAGGGTTTTAATAATAAAATGAACACGTACGTACACGTAACGCATACATGTATGTATATCTATAAGTATATTTACACTATAATACGGGGCGCTTACGTTAAAAACGAGACCAGCCATTTCATTATTAGCAAACACAATGCCTTATAACCACATGGTACATACTTTACATAATTACATGCTACTACATATTTTTTACAATCCCAGTTGACCAGATTGCCGTTGAGGACAAGGCCGTGGATGATGTATGCACGAGTTGTTCACAATCGTTTAGGTTTTCTAGAAGGTAATTTAGAGGAAATCACCGCATTCGAAAGTTGACAACGTCCTGTTTGGCATTCCCTATCAAACTTAATGAGGGACAGCATAAGCGGCATTGTCGTATAAGTTCTCTTCTCTAAAAAGCTATTGACGACAATATAAAAGTCACAGTCTTCTTCTGCCGCAGTTAAATGCTTAGTTTGCTTAAGATTCTCAAATTCTTTTTTTGGTTTTTGATTTAAATACCTTCGCTAAATTTATGAATTTGTGCCAGTTGAACCGAAAAAATGCTAATGGATATAGTCGAGGGCTGGAAAATGGATTACATGCAATTTATACTTAATTTTCCATTTAAGAATCTATATATATAAATGAAAAATGATTGTCTGTTTGTTTGTTGGCTTACAGTTATATCACGTGAGCCCCGAAAATAAAATAGACTACCTACTTTTTCGATAGAAGCAGGGGAAGTGGTACCCTCTATAGGATGCCAATATTAAGTATCGCATATTTTAAGAGCCGCTGCACCAATTTTCTTGATCTTTTTGCAGTAGGATCTTCTGAGCCCAGAAATTGAAAAAGATAGTAGCAGGGGAAGTGGTGGCCCCCAGCGCATATATTAGGAACTGTTATAGCGAGAATGTTCAAACTTTGTGGGAGTCACTCTTAGGTAAGCTACATCTTTAGAAATCATAATAAATAGAGAAGACGTAGGGGTAGCAACACCCCCATGGGATGCATATCTTAAATATCACGTAACTGAAGAACCATTATAGCGAGAGTCTTCAAACGTGGTTAAACCCACTACTATTCATTTTAAAATAAAATTGGGCGGTGTAGACGCAGGAGGAGCAGTACCCCCATAGAACAAAAATATTAAATACCGAATATCTTAAGACAAAAGTCTGCAGGCTTTTTAGGACCCAATCTTATGATAAACTACATCTTTCAAAATAAAAATAAAGTCGGATGGTGCAGGGGGAGCAATTAATAATATATAAATAAAAGCGGAGTTCAATTTTGAATGTCAACAAAGACAGACGTCTAGCGGAGTTCGATTGAATTATTGTATATTCAATGTGCATTTTTTTTCTTTATTTAATTACTACAACGTTACGGTTTACAATATCGTTTTTTTTTTTAAATATACAAGAGATAGAGACTCTTAATTAACAAAACAAAAAAAAAAAAACAAGTAATGAGTGAGCTTAGTGCTCAAAACTCTTATGACTGTAAAAATATTGATAATGTGCCTAAAGAAATAGTAGATCAATCGGAGAATGTGCGTAAAAGAAAAAGCAAAATGAGTAATGAAACATTGCCAAAACAACTTAAAAATAATTATTATTCAATACTCGATAATGATAAAGACTGCGATAAAGAACGTTTAAAAATTTTTGAAAAACATGTGCAAGAGCGCAATAATCCATCAACATCTCATTATGTTTCCAACAACACTACAAATAAAGAAGTTAGTAGTAATAAAGAAAGCTCAAAAAATAATACATCGTACAAAGAAAACAAAAGCTCGTTAACTAAAGTTCCACCTCTAAATATTTTTGATGTGGAACCTAATGAACTTATTAAATTTATCAAAGATGGATTAAAAATATCAGAATTCAAAGTAAAAGAATTTCGTAACAAAAAAACATCACTGTTTATGTCATCAATGGATGATTATGTTAGAGCGAAAGCTTATTTAGAAAAAAGTAAAACCAAGTTTTTTACGTATACACCAAAAATAACAAAAACAAAGACCTATTTACTAAAAGGTCTAAGTTCCGAAATGGACATGAATGATATTTTGGAAGAACTTTGTAAATTCCAAAGCGAGTATTTAAAATTTGAAAAGGTTAGTGCTTTTACAACAAAGAAAGCAACAAAAGAGGGATACAAATTACCAATTTACTTAGTCCAAATAAGTAATGACAGTAAAGTTGATGAATTAAAAAAAATTAAGAGTCTTCTATATCGATGCGTTCACTGGGATCCCCTGAGAAAACCCGAAATTACGCAATGCAGAAACTGCCAAAGTTTCCTTCACAGTGCATCTAATTGTTTTCTTCCACATAGATGTGTCAAATGTAATGAATCGCATGATATTGGTAAATGCCGCGTACAAAATGTTCCTGAAAACGAAAAAGAAAAGCTGTTTTGTGTCCTTTGTAAAAAGTATGGCCACCCGGCATCATACAAGGGATGTGAAAGATATAAAGAACTTCAACGAAAAATTCGTTTTAAAAGACAAAACTTATCACAAATTCGAACAAATAATAAATCCATTCATGTAAATGACAACATGACTTTTGCAGACACTGTTAAGATGAATAATATCCAAAATGTGAATAACAATCCTATTCAAGCAGCATTAGAACAACTAAATCAATCTATGCAAAATTTATCTAATCAGATTATAAACTTGAACAAACAGCTCCAGCTACAAGTATCTAGAATAGATACAATTTTCTCTATCTTAGAATCATAATTATTCAAAATGGCTGAAATAATTTTAAAAAAACTAAACATCTTTGAAATAAATGTTAATTCCATAATTAATTTAAGCAGAAGATTAGATTTAAGTAACTTTATAAATGATTATAACCCAGATTTGTTATTATTAAATGAGACTAAACTTAACTTTAGACATAAAATGAACTTTAAAGGCTATAGTATGATACGTAAAGATAGAAAAGATGCAAAAGCTGGGGGTGGTACAGCAATTTTAATAAAAAATGGGATAAAATTCATTAATCACACCAATAGAACTATTAATTCTTTTAAATGTCTAGAAGCTTGCGTGGTAAAGATTCCAATGCTATCTAACCGAATGTTATTCGTTATATCAGCTTACTATCCCTCTGGTAACAATGATAATATGTTAAAATATGAATTACTACAACTCTTTCAGTCCTTAGATTTGCAGAGTCATAATCACTTCTATATATTAGCAGGGGATCTTAATTGTAAGCACAGTGACTGGGGAAACAATACGCATAATGTAAAGGGAAATAAGTTAAAGGAATGGATGTCAAATAATGAAATCTTATTTAGATGTGTTTTATACGCTTCTGTTTCACCTTCATATCCTCGAAGCCATTCATATTTGGACCTATGTTTGGCAGACTCCCGTTTAGTAATTCACAAAGAGAATAATTCAAACAATTGTCTTAAAACAATTGACTATGATAGTGACCATAATGCACTACAGATAACAATCTTAGGCATAGAAAATGATAGTCCGTTGTCATTTATCAGGGAACATCCAAATTTGAATTACAACTATAAAAGAACTAACTGGAAAAGATTCAAGAGGAATATGTTAAATGAATTTGATAATTTTGAACCTATTGAGAATGATAGGAATCTGTCTAACCCTGAAATCGATTACTACTTACTTAGATTGAATAATTTTATAACTAACTCTATCGAGAAATCAGTCCCAAAATTCAGAGACGTTAACTCTTCTGAGAAATTTACCAATCCAACAATTAGAAAATTACATTCTGAAAAGAGTAAAATTGTAACAATTATTAAGAAACATAATAGACTAGAATGCTTATTATCAAATCCGGAACTAAATTTATTAAAAACTAAATTAAAATTAATCAAAAAACTTATAAACGAAAACTTTTGCTTGTCAGTTAATAATCATTTTCAGGAAAAACTTAGGAACATTGACCAGCGTGACTCATCTAATATGTTTAGTGAGGTAAGGAAACAGTTTAGATCAGTACATGCCTCCAATATAGATTTTATTAGGGTTTCCCAGGGAAACGAAAGGTGGCTTAGGTATTCAGGAATTAACCCTGAAGAACTAGAAAAAGAGAATGTTAGTAATGATTACTTGGTAAAAGACGATGAACAGAAGATGAATGTAATTGGAACCTTTTTAGAATCAGTTCACTCTCACAAGGAGATTGACCCTGATAACAACCTCCATGTTGAAATTAATAGTCGTTTCTCTAGTTTTTTAAAAAATAAAACTGAGTTTGAAAACAATAGATCATCTGTAACAACATTTAATTCATCCAATAAGGCCAATGTAATTAATGATCAGTTTTTTGTAAATAAAGATACACTTTCCTACATCTTCTCTCACTTAAAGAACAAAATATCGTCAGGAATTGATAACATTCCCAATATTATTTTGAAACATATCCCAGAAGTGATTGTGCTAGAATACCTCATACTTTTTAACAATATGCTGAACAACTCTTATTTTCCTAGAGCATGGAAGACAGCTAAAGTGGTAGTGCTGCCAAAGAAAGATAAAGATCCCAGTCACCCAGGAAATTTGAGGGCAATTAGCTTACTTCCGAATATAAGCAAGATATTTGAGGCATGTATTAACAACTATATAGTAGAACTCTGCAAAAAGAATGGTCTAGTTAACGATAGGCAATTTGGATTCAAATATAGACACTCTACGGTCCACGCAATACATTTATTACTTTCCGATATTTACTGGAACTTAAACAGATCGATGTGCACAGGAGCTTGTCTGATTGATTTCGAGAAAGCATTCGATAGTATATGGATCCCTGGATTAATTTATAAATTATTAAAATACAAATTTCCTTTATACCTTGTTATACTTGTACACAATATGATAAGCAATAAATCCTTTATTGTCTGTGATAAAAACCGCTTCAGTACAAAAAAATTTACTATTGTAAATGGTTTACAACAAGGAACGGTTAATTCCCCAATTCTTTTTAATTTATTTATACACGATCTCTTAAACAAAATTGATAACATTATAGGATTTGCAGATGACATCATTATTTATCATTCAGATAATAACATTACAAACATTAATGAAAACCTTCAACAGTGCTTTAATGTCGTAGAAAAATATGCTACTGATTGGCAAATGAAGATTAACACCAATAAATGTGAGGCTATACTTTTTCGACCTCCAGTAGGAAAATGTAATAATAACATTAAAAAGAATTGGAAATCCTTTGGTATTAGATCTAATGACAATGTGAATATACCAACCAGGGATATGGTGAGGTACTTAGGAGTTAATCTCGATAAATTCTTGTATTTTGATAAACACATTAACATACAAATTACTAAGGCCAGAAATGCTCTTTTTAAATATAGGAAACTATTTTTTTCGAAAAACATTAAAACAGAGGTTAAGATAATTATGTATCAATGCCTAATTCGTCCCATTTTAACATATGGCTGCCAAATATGGTTTAATATTTCTCCCTCATACATGGAGAAATATAGAATCTTTGAAAGAAAATGTTTAAGAGCCTGTATGGCAATATATAGGTCTCCAGGTAGCAATTATACTAAATACATTTCGAATAAGAAGTTGTATAATAAGGCAAAAGTAAGCAGAATTGACAATTTTATTTTGTATGTTATAAGGAATCATATGCTAAGATGTATTGAATACAATGAAAATAATTTAATTATGGCACCTTACTACGTTAATAAAGAATACATTATAAAATGTCTAAATTCTGGATATGTACCACCTGAGGCCTTCTTATACCTCGATAGTAATGGTTTTATGCAAAATGAAAATGGCGTCCCTATTTTTTATCACATTTATAGAAGATATAATATTAAATCCATACGTAGTAATCAACTTACCACTGAAAACCTCAGATTTGAGACTAGCATTTTTGCTAAAGATAAAAATATTATTCCTCACTTAAATGTTAACAAATATTGGTGGCTCACCGAATAATTTTTCTTTTTTTTTCTTTTAATACCTGACCCTTTTTAACCTTTTGCAATATAAAAGTAAAGTTTTTTCCCATTTTTTTCTTACATTAATACTTTAATAAAATTTATACGTATAATAATATAAATAAATATATATTATCAAAATAATAGTTACAACATAATTAGTATACTTGAGATCCCGTTTTGGGACAGTGCTATATCTAAGTTATATGTAATACTTTTTGTTTATTATAGTAAAAATATGTTATATGAAAATGCTTAAATAAACGTTATAAAAAAAAAAAAAAAAAAAAAAAAAAAAATATAAATAAAAGCGTATGTAATTTTGTTCCCTATAGACTCCTAAACTACTGAACCGATTTTCCTGAAATTGTTTCAGTAAATTTCTGATTATTCAGTGCCTAACCTGGGCGATCAATATTTTTAATTTTTAGGTGGGCGTGACACCTTCCATACAATGGCAATACAGATTTCTGCATATTTTGAGTACTGCAACGGAGAAATTAGTAAAATTTTGTACAAATAGTTTACATAATAACACACAACATCTTTTAAAAGAAGGTTCAATGGGAAAAGTAGGCATGACACCTCCCATACGAATACACTTGAAATTTCTGTATTCAAATATATCTGTAAAACGGTTACTATGAAATTATTAAAATTTTGTACAAAATGATTAATTACACTACGTGACAAAATTTCATAAAAGTCGTGACCAAATGAATTTGACAGCTAATCATTATGTAAAATTTTCCGCTGAATCCGATTATGAAGTCAGAATTGTCAAAAATAGAACAGGTTTTGAGATATTCCAAAAAACCGTTATTTGTGTTTTTAAAGAAGATGATGTGACTGAAATGCAAATATCTTCGAAAATTTTAAACGGGGTATGTAATTCTTTCCTTCTATTGAAAGGTTATACAATTTCTAAAATAACCATGGATTGCTTGTGAAGATTGGTCAGGAAATGACCGAGTTACAGGGGACAAAAGTTTAAGCTTCATTGAAAATTTTATGATTTTGTTCAATTTTGCTCTATTCAAGTTATTATTTTTAAAACATTAGAGTATTTTAATATGAACATTTTGCGCCCAACAAGACATAGATTGGTACAAAAATTGCAAAGCTACAGAAGATTTAGTAAATTAACCCACATATAAATTCAATACTTTTAAGCAATTTTTAATATTTATTGTTACTAAAAATTTAGCTTTGTATATCAATTTGTTGTGGGTTAGTTCAATTAATGTTCTGTAACTTTGTTAGTTTTGCACCGATCCGGATCCTATTGGGCACAAAATGTTCGTATTGAAATAGGCTAAAATTTTATTTTTTGGATGTTTGCATTTCAGTCACAACATCTTTTTTAACCCTGCTGTTAGGTTAAGCCCATTTGGTCCAATTTTTGTATTGTTTCCTTTGTAATTTTTGAACGTTGATATATACTGACTTAGTTTTTTAGCTCACGTAGTATTTTTATAACATCATGTTTTTCACAAAAATTCAAGGTTCTGACTTAAAACAGGACTGAGAAAAATATAATTTAACGAAGCTTAGGTTAAGGGACCATTTGGTCCATAGTATATTTTCTTTGGTTTTCTTTGATTTTTTCAATTTATTAAAAAAAAAAAATAAGTATTTATTAGCTAAATTTATAAAAATTGTAATTGCATGGGAAGCAAAATGCTTTCGGTTAGTTTTGTAAATAAACTTACTGCAAATGGATCATTTTAAAGAAATAGTAAATACGCACTCAAATAAAATGTTAGGCCATCGATTTGTTTTGCGTTTTGTGCTGTATGACCCAACAATTTGATCACCAATATCTACATACGCCAACTTAAAATCCTACATATGTTAGTTTCCTTTCTGAAGTTTTTTACCAACTCAAAAGTGGAAAAAATTGTCGTTGCCTGTTATTTTAATACAACGTGATGTCCTTGGTTCTTTTCAGGCTATGCATTTCTAGGCTTACCAAAGTATTGTTGTATTTTTTATACGTAGCCTGAATCAGAATCCACCGATAGCCAAAATTTCAAATCATTTTTTTCTGGTGTTGATGGTATAAACTGTCGAAAAGAACATCGCCGCCTGAATACAACAAGTTGCTCATCAATTGTGACATCATGATGGCACTATTTATCATATGATATTTATCTTCCGACACAATGGAGTGGAAATCCAATTATTTGTGTTTCTAAACAGCAAAAAATGTTAAACGGAAGATCCTACAATTCGTAACCTCAGAATTTTCTTTTACATATTTAATAATCGTTCTTGATTAAAAAACAAACAAAAAAGGGGTATCCCATACTTGTTTTTTTCATTAGCTGCTTATATAGACCAAATGGTCCATTAAACTAACATTCGTAAGTTTTTTCTTACCTAACAGCAGGGATAAAAACTCAAATAACGGTTATTTTGGAATATCCCAAAAAATGTTCCACTTTTGACAATTCTGACTTCATATTCAGATTCAGCGGAAAATTTTACATAAAGATTAGGTGTCCAATTCATTTGGTCACAAAAATAGTCACGTTGTGTTATCAATACACACGATCTGTTTAAAAAGTTTTACTAATTTTATTTCGATGGGGGCAGCAAAATCCGAACATATCGACCCCTTTGCGCGAAATTAACGTATGTTACAAAAACCAAATTTTACAGAAGAGCCACTTATCTACTTTTCTCTGCTATCACTTGCAATATCAAAATGAAAATATACATTCACTTTTTGAGCAACGAAGTGGAATTCGCTTGCAATATTTTTTCAGGTGACGTCTCGTTGAATGTAGAACAAGATTGCATCAAAAACTCATTTAAAAAAATTTGCATATGGGCATTTCCACCGAAAGGTCCACCACAACAAAAAAATTATAAGTTCTTGAAAAGACTTTGTTTTATCATATTTTAACAGGAAAACAATCAAATTTAATAAATGTAAAAAAATTTTATATTTATTTATAACCCACTTCAAGATTTATGAATGCAAAGTGGAACAAGTGCAACTTTTCTTATTTGGATATTTCTATTGTACGTTTTGCTATGATAACAGTTCTTTAAGATACACATTATGCATTGACTTTTTCTCTCTAAAACCTTTCGGAAGGTACAAAGAGTCAAAATAGAATGCACAAGAAACTATGCGATTGCAGATAACTGTAATTTTTTTCTTTGTATTATCTCATATTTCGATGTCATGTGCGACATTGAAAAACAACATTTTCTATCAATGCGTCGAAAGTAAAAGTAGAAAACTCATCAAATTACCAGGCCAAACAGAGATTTTTTATAATATTAAAATAAAATAAAAATGTCTGTAAAATAGCAAGATTTGTGATCTTGGTACTTATATAAAGTTGTTCACGTGCGACATCGGAAGTGTGAAAATTAATAATTTGAAAATAATTTTTTATATATGAGTAGGTGAGTTTCAAAACTCGTTCGTTACAAAATTAAAAGTTTGAAATGACAAATGATTCTCACAGTTCTTTAGGTGCTTTATGAGAAGAAATATGCGGATTGTATTAATGCATGTCCTTGGAAAAACATGCAAGAGGACATGCATTGACACAATAATTATACTTCTTCTCAAAAAGCGCCACAAGAACAGTAAGAATAAATTTTCATTTCGTATTTTTAATTTTGTAACGAACGAGTTTTGCAACTCACCTACTCATATGTAAATGATTTATTTATGTTAATATATACATTTCAATCATTTAAATCTAGATAAGCAAAAAAAAGCACTAAATTCAGAAATAAAGCCATATTCTCGCCATTTACAATGATATACGAAACGATGAGATTAGACTTTAAATGACGATGCTATATATGTATAAAAAACAAAAAGGGCTGTAATTTAGGGCGTGGCAAAAACAATGTTTTTAAAGTTTTTCAAACCTAATAAATATACCTTTTATTTTAGGGCGTGACTGATGAAAATATTATTGCTTGTATTGGATTCTACCTGATTTGAAGAAAAAAGAGGCTTAATTTGTAGGCGTGTAATTAAAATGGGCATATTAAAATCTATGCATACGTAGATTTAGAAGGACTTTTTGGCACGTAAAAAATTGGACATTTGGGGAAGGATCCGAGATGGCATAAGTGGCGCCCAGAATTTTAGGTCGGATTAAAAAGTCACTAAAGACAAAAATGAAGCCACTATCAAGCCATGAAAAACGATATGCAATATGATGAGATCGGACTTTAAATGGCAGCGCTAAATATAAAAACCAAAAGGGCTGTATTTTGGGGCGTGGCAAAAAAAATGTTTCCTGTTTTAGAAACTTCATTGACATATCTTTCATTCTAGGGGGTGACTGGCACAACTTTTTTTTGTATGGAGGTCGACCCGGCCGGTCATGTGCGACAGCGATTAAAGCTAAATAAAAAAAAAGTATACATTATTTTTATTTAAAATGACAGCCATATTTAAGAGAGATGAGTGCATAGCATTCTGCAATTTTTTGCATTCAAATATTGCCTCAGTTTTCGCTGAAATCGGCATTCGAATTAATGGCCACAAAACCCACTTCTGTTTTCGTCACGTGCAAATGCCTTGCTTTTTTGCAATTTTCTTGAAAACGAAACAATTTATCAAAATGAACAATAGCACCAAGTATAGGGCTAATTAAAAGCTATAACTTGAATTCTATTGCCAAAATAAATATACGTTTTATTTTGACTTTTTTTTAACTTTAAATGTGTACGATGGTCACGTTCGACATGATGGAAATGCCCATATACGTTAATTTCGCGCAAAAGTGTCGATATAACATGAAAATGAAATTAAAAAAGCGAAATAAAATTGCAATTATGCATACTAAAAAAGCATAAGGAAAAATATTTGTCATCAACGACAAAATAGACGACACTGTCATGCATGGAGCCATTGACCACAAAGAAGACACCATTATACTCTATAAAATCGTTTTATTGAATTGCTACAAGAAGCGACATTGTCTTGCTTTGTGTCATGTCCAATTTTCGGAACACTTTTTTGAAAATATCGTTGAAAGTTTCGTCTGGCTGTCCCTCATATGTATGTCGTGCAGGAATAAACATTGTCGTACATTCGTATTCGTGTATGTCTTGCAGACGTGGCCAACTGGGTACAGTATACATATATACGTGTATTTACACTGCGGGTGGTTGGTAGGTAATTGAAGCACAGCCGCGAATAACGTTTTAAGTTACAAAATAATAATTTTTCAGGAGAGCAAAAAAACGTTTTTTGACAAGCAGCATTATTTGTTTTAAAATTTTTTTTTTTCTATTATTTAAAATAGTGATAATAAAAACTTTAATGCAAAAGGCTTTTAAAACATTATTCCGCACTGCAAAACCATTTCGGTTTCATCATTATGTTAGTAACTTGCAATGTTCTTCCACTGGCTGACACTTTGTACGCCATTTTGAAGGCGTTAAGGTGCATAGTTTTGGTTGATTTGATGTTTAAACTGTGTAAGAGAGTAAAGTCAACGTTTATCTGCAAAAAAAACAGTTTTTGCAAAATGTGGCGTTTACAACGTTTTTCGCGGCTGTGCTTCAATTATAAAATAATCTTCACATGTAATGTTTGAACGAAAGAATAAAATTAAACATTGCGTGATTTTAAACAAAAATATTTTGAATATTGTTTTTTTAGCTTTCATTATTTTGGTTTTAGAATATGTCTAAAGTTGGTAAACGTTATTATAATAAGGGTCCTCATGATATCGTTTATAAGTCTCGTAAACTGTGCAAACTGTGCATTCTTACACCCTCGTAAATGAACTGTCAAAAATTGTATGAGAATTCATTTACACAAACTGTTTAAATTTGCCCAACAATTTTGACTCGTAAACTTGCGCTGTTCAATTGTGCATTTATACAGACAAATTTTTTTAATGCTTACCGCCGTTTTCAATGAAAACTTCAAGTGTAAATAAATCACAAACAATAAATTCTTGTAATAACATAAGCATATTAGTCTTTTGGCTTTCTTTATGCATGTTTAAAAACAAATTTCATTTATAATTTACAAATTTCAAGTTTTTTATTATATTTTTAATTATTTTATTTTTTAATATATTTTTTATTGACGTTTCTGATTGAAATGACATTAATTGTTTAAAAATACACAAAAATTAAAAAGGATCTTCATGAAACGAGTCTCGCAAGTTTACCCATTTGCACAAATGGTAATTTTAAGCAATATCATGAAGACCCTTAATGTTAATTGACGTCATATATATTTGTATGTATAAAATATTTTTCCATAAAATGCCTTTAATTAAAGAGGATTTGTTAAAAATAAATCACTATTATAAAAAACCACATTGAAAAAAAAACTTAACCACAATACTAAGGGCTTAAATATGTAGGGTATATTCTCATAAATACATAAATTAGAAAAAAAAACTATTGAAAGGAAAATATCAAACTACATTAACAGCTAGTCGTACTTAAGGAAGGGCACATAGAAAAAGTCTTATGTTGGTTTTTTGTGGTACCTATTCAAAATAAAAGCCCCAGTTTAGTTTAAGAATTTTCATATTATGTGATTAATTATCCAAATTTAATTCAAAGCTTCGTTAAATAATAACTTTTAAGGGTTAAGTTATTATGCATGTTGTTGTTACTTTACAACATTCGATTAAACTCACCTCAAAATGGTATTTATTCGCTCCTACACATTGTTGTGAAGTAAATCCGGCGAACAATTTAAATCACTGACTAAATATTTTGTTCACTGAAGTGGGTGGCTAGTTCTGCATAAAAAGCAACACCGAGGTTTACTGGGCTGTTAAGTCGACTTGAGGTTTTTGTACCGGAGTCGGAGTCGAAGTATCCACAAAAACCCGTAACTCCGACTCCAACATTTTTCGGCACAAAAAATATATAAAAAATTCTAATATTTAAAATTCCGATTGAAAATTATAACAGAAAAATTTTCTTGCTATATTTAACCATTTAAAAGGCACTGCATTAATAGAAAAAGTTGAAGTCAAATAAGGACCAGTTTAATATAAATTTAGCATCAATGTAAGGGTAGGAGTCGGAGTCAGACTTAAAAAATTTCAACGGTTGAAGTCGAAGTTATAACTATTTTTTGACGATTCCACAGCCCTGGACGTTTAGGTAAGGTAGAAATGGCAGTCAGTACTCATCTGACACTAATTGACCCGATGTGATATCATGTAGTTTCACTTAACAGAACTCTCACCGAACTTATAAAAAAGTTTGAAATGCACTGTAGTTCAACACCAGAGATATCAAACAAACCTTAAAGGTCGCGAATTTAATTTAGCGCAGTCGTATTCTGGCCAGGTCAGGACAGCGACATTTGAGGGGTCCTCGTCCTGCTCAGAGTGCATCTTTCCCTACCAGATCCAAGAATCGTTGATAAAGGATATGATCCAGAGTAAAGGTTGGAGTGGTGCAAATAAACTTCGTAACGCACAGCACCAGCCTTAATCTTCCTAAGAGTCGCCACCACACAAGTATGGCATATAGAACGATTTGACAACCTATGGTCGCCTAGATCCAGTGGAATATCTTAGAGTAACTCTCCACTTTTTGCCAATGGCGTTTTCGCAGGAGTACATCGAGACAGATACGTTCTTGACTCTCTCCATAACTATCTGTTTAAAGCACAACTTGTCGTCCAAAATGATACTAAGATACTTTGTTTGCACTCTTTACCCATACTACCTGGGTTTTGTTCAGGGTATCGGTTCGGAAGTCCGTATCCCACTCTTTCGAGTGAATAGGATCAGTTCAGTATTCCCAGGATTGACAGCAAGTCCACTAGCTCTAGCCCTCGTACCGCCTCGTAGAACATCGCGTTTCGTTTGGAGAATTTTTTTTCAGCATAAGCAATGCATCTGCACCGATTGTTACTGCTTTACTTTATTTATTGATTTTTATATTTATATTTGTATATACATATTTACTTATTAACAGTAATAATAAAAGCCTAATGCCTGTTTTCATACAAATTTTTTAAATTTAATAAAGGTTTAAAGAACAAATTTTTCTATGAAAATTGTCCTTAATAAACGTGTGTTAAATTTAATAATCGTTTGTGAATACAGGGGTTATTCATTAATTTTAAAAAAGCCTGCTTAGTTAAAATTCCTTAAAAATATTGACAACAACTTCTTTCAGAAGATATTCTTCAATAAACCATACACCTAGGAGGATGTTATCGCCGCTGTCTATATTTTGAAATTTTATTTATAAACGAAGCTTTTTATTAAAAAAATACGCAACTTTCCTAAAAAAAAAGTTTAGTTGTTATTTCCAAAATCATATTCAAAAAATTGAGTTAAGACCATTTAAATCTCTTCATTTTTTACTAGGCCAATTTGTATAATGCCCAATTTTCAGGATAGTATTTAAATCTATATTAAGTTAATTTTCGTATGAACGTTAATCGTATTTAAATACAGATCGATTTTCGAGTTTTATTTGAAAAGTATAATTTAATTAATGGCGATTTCTTTTCTGAGAAAAATATGTTACAGTATATACATGGAACATTTTCTAATGTTACCTATAATCACTGGAAGTGTTACATGTTGTGCAATTTCAATAGAACACAATTAGCTGCTTTTATTTACAACTATTACACTTTCATCATTAATGTAGTTAATGAGCGATTTTTATTTCTGCACGCTATTACGGGTTGGAAACAAATATTAACATCACTAATGGCTTATAAAAATTAAAAAGATTATAATATAAAAAGACTTTTTTTGATTTTAACCTTTAACTGTGGAGGTGGTGGTAAATTTTACCCTCTCTTTATATTTTTTTAAAATACTGTCTTCCGTTGCGCTCAATCAATTTAATTCTCTTAGTATCTTCTCATATCGTGATCGTTGTTATTCACTTGTGTTTTGGTTGAGCTCGACTTTGCACGTGCGGAGCTACGCACATGCTGGTGTAAAAATTACCGCTCGTCATCATTTACGTAATTTTTTCTTCGAAAATATTATATCACCACGTCAGCGTTAGCGTAAGTATTTAGTAGAAAAAAATTTACCCCACCTCAAAATTCACGTAATTTTTTCATTGAATTATTTGTACCACTTGTCCGTTTTCTTGTTGGTACCAAAATTATTTATTTCAAAAACGTTATTTAATATAATACAATCTTAACTAAGTGTCTCATTAAAATACGTACATTTTATTAAATCTCGTGCATTGCTTAGGCACTATGTTCCACAGGGAATTAAAGGATTACATATATATATTGCTTAGGAAGCTGTTTGTACCAAATTTGAATACTGTTGCTGTTACCATTCTGCAGTTATACAGAAATCTATAGGGGGTTTGTATTGAAGGTCTACTTTTTGAGAGATGTTTTCCTCCAATTCCGACCATTTTTGACAGATGATGGGTATTGTTAACCATTCTATTTGAACCCAATTTGGAAAATTTTAGATGCCACTTATCTAATCCCACCTCCTTTTTGACTGATGTTGCATATTGGTAACCAAGCTATTTGTTCCTAATTTTGGAAACTAAAGCTGTTACCGCTTGGGCAATTTTATAACTTTCTCTTACCGTTCTTTAGATATAAATGTATCTGTTTTATGCCACGCCCACTTTTCCAATCCCGGCTATTTTTGTAGAGATGTTGGGTATTGATAACTCAGCTGTGTGTACCAAATTTATAAAATTTTCTCTTACTGTTCATTTGATATAAAAAAATATATTTTCTGCCACGCCCAATTCTCTAATCCCACCAACATTTTATCGGAAGTTGTGGTATTGCTTACCAAGATGCTTGTTTCGAAACTTTGACTCTTGGCATTCTTCGGATACACAAAAATCTATAAGGTAGTTGTTTGGGAGGTGCCACGCCCACTTCTCCAGTCCCGCCCAGGTATGTCCCAAAATCTCACCTCCACAGTTAAAGGTAAATATGTAAAGATTTTTATATTTTGTTTTAAAACAAGTTTTTAACAAAATTATGAGCGGTATGAATTATGACAAACAAAATAAAACATTGGTTGTACAAACAAAGTAGTAAGTACCAATGTTGTAGAACAGGGCAGTATGCACACCTTAAGTTAAAGTAAGGGTAAAATATGCAACATGTTTTGCATGTTTTTCATCAACATATTCACAAAAGAACTTGTAAATTTTTCCCACAGTGGTATTTTTTGTACAAACGAACACAAAAATGTAAAACATGTGGCATTAATGCAAGCAACATTTTTCTCAGAAAAGAAATCGCCATAAGATAAAAGTATGGTAGCACTGATATATACAAAAAAAATATTATAAAAAGTGTTTTTATATACAAGGTGGTCTCAAAAAACCGCTGTCTGTTATTGCTTTGCGTGTTGTTGTTGTATTAGTGTGAAATTTATGCCACCTTGCTAAGCTATTACAATGAAAACTTAAGTTGAATTTTAAATGTACCAGCTTGGTGAATTAAGTTACATTTAAGTGCTTAGTGAAGCATAGAATTTTGTATTTAAAACGATTTTAAATATAAATGTGATATACAGTATTTTTCGTTTAGCTGCACATTCAATTTTGCACGAAAATTCGTGCAGGTACGCAAAATATTCTGTTACGCAGTATTCACTTAGCAGCATAAATAATGCTGCTAAGAGAATTCACATACCTGAATAAATGTGCCCTTATGTAAAATTTTGTTCTTATTACAAAAATAGACAAGAATAGAATAGAATGATTACAGTTTTAAATGAAAGTAATACCTACTTATGTGTATATAAAACAATTCATTTAAAAACAATTTAAAGTGCTAAATCATTGACACCCTCCAACGACAGTTCTAATATTTCAGGAGTGTGTCCTATATGATATCTAGATATTGTTAATTAAAAAATTTAATTTAATTTAAAAAAAATAACGGCATCAGCATATAAATTATGAGCCAATCATCCCAAAATTTTGTAGTGTGATTTCTGGGGATAAAAAACTTAAATTAGAATAAATTTCAATACAGCAGTTTTCGAGCTTACAGTGAATTTCAGAAAGCTACTTAGTATGGGATCTAAGGTAAATTATGGACCATATATCACAAAATTGCAGTACATTTTGCAGGCCATATTAAGCAAAGTTAAAACAAATTTTACCGCAATATCTATATCTGCTACAGTTTTAGGCGCATTTAATTAATTTCCCAGAGTAGGCTTTATATGCGGCCTATTGTAAATTTTGGACCGATCTTCCCGAAATTTAACAGCAAAATTTCCAGACATATTAAACGAATTTGTGCAAGATCTTTTATTATTCCATGCATTATTCCACCATTTATGTTAGTTTTTGTAACAAAATTATCATATTTTTAGGATGGTGGTTTCACGTTTTGATTCACAACTCTGATCCTACTAACCCGATTTTTCTGGATTTCAATCCCAAACTGATTACACAGAAAAAAAATATCAGTAGTTTTTTTATCAATTAAAAAAAATGGTTTAAAACGTATTTAAATTTAATTAATATGATGATTGAATGAATTTATTTTTATGTTGAAAGAAAATTAAAAATATAATTTTGTTTGAAAATAAATTTTTAATTAAAATATAATTTAAATAACAAATAATCTTAATTGATTGAAAATCTTTACTTTAAGTGAGCGAAAAAGTAAATTAAGGTTCACCCTACCTGGTAGGTTAAAGTAAAGTTGTAAAAACTGAGCACTTTTTATACGGCTATTTAAATCCTACGTTTAGCTATCAGAAAGTTGTGAAAATGGGCCTTAGAATAACTCAAGGAGCCAGAATATATGTACTTTATAGGGCCTTAAATGTTTAATAAAAAAGTTTCACACGGAATAACAAACTTAGTTTACCTTCATTCACCACAAGTGGTTCTGCTTTTAGCAGAACATGTATGTTTTGAATGTTTATATGTGCACACACAATCACAGCTGCTAGATCAAATTAATTTTTAATTCAGCGATTTGTGTTACCATATCAGCAAACTTAATTTGTTTTGTTTCTTTTTCATAAAATAGCGATTGATTAAATAAGGTTTTTTTGTTTTTTTTATGAGGCACTTAAAAATTTATTTTATGAGGCGCTTAAAAATAATATTTTGTATTAAAAATAAAAATTGTTGACCAAAAATCCAATGCTGTTATCGAAAATATGCACTTAAGCAAAATGCACGTACAAGATTTGTTTTCTAACAATATTAAGCCTTCATACACAATTATTTGTATTTCGTGCATATAGGCAAAAAATGCAGTTAAGTGAAATGCAGCTAAACGCAAAATACTGTAATAAATATCAAACCTAAAAATTGGCCGTAAGTCAGGTAAATTTTCATTGCTATATATCAACCCATGTGGAGGCTGTCGTGCCAAAAGCCTTAATACGGAGGTCATTTTTGGGCGCTAAATAAGCTACTGAATCGAGTAAGCAGATTTTAACACCAGAAAAATAAAAATGTTGCTATTTTAGCTTATTTCGTGTGGCCGCTATCATGCCAAAAATCTTTTTTCTTAGGAAATTTATTGGACTTCGGTAATAAATGCATAAAACATTTCCACAATTTCATAATTGAAACTTAATTTATGAATTACTAAACGAAATTAAAGAAAGAATCTCAGCCAATTGGAGGGGAATGTAAGAAAAGATAAACTCTCTGCTTAATGTTGGTGTTTTGTTTAAGCTTTGATATCGTTACAAACAAGACTTTGAGTCTTTAAAATTCTTATTCGCTTTAGGGTTTTATTTGCATAGTATTTTTGGCTTTTCTAAAATCTGTGGAAAATGTTTCCTGAAGATCTGGCCTAAGCAACCAGTGAAATGCGCATAGAAGCTAGCTTTCCCTCAACGATAAATTTCAGTCTGATTATCAAATATAAAAAATTGTGAATTTAGCACGTCATACAAAAATCTTGATAAATTAATCAATCTATATTTATATAAAAGAGTTGCGTGAGTGACTGACTCATTCATCATCGTACAGGCTAAAGGCCTGAAGCTAAAGACTTGAAATTTGGACCGGAGGTGGAAATCTCCCCAAATCGATCCACTAAAACGGGATTTTTCAAAATTCGAATGTTTAGGGGGTAAAAAGGGTAAAATCGGAAACCTTTTATCTTCAAACTAAAAGAGATACAAAAAAACTGTAATACATATCGTTGTTCTTTGGAAAGGTGTGTGGTACTTTTTTTGAAATTTGGCTCTTTTAGGGTGAAAACGGGTAAAACTACATTTTGGTACATTTTTGTCAGCCCATTTATCTTTTGATCAAATAAACCTAGAAATAAAGTGGTATACCACATTGAAACTAAGCAAAAAAAAAAAAAATACGAATACATGTTTATGGGGTGAAAATCGTAACTATTTTGGTAGTTTTTTTACAAAACATTTTGATTCATGCATTGACATATTCGTACTCAATTATGGGCACCCACTAAGATACTTTGATACTTTAATGGAGGGAAAAAATAGTACCAAAATGGGAAATACGGGAAATTTAATATCTTTCTTCAGCTTTTTGGTTCTACAACTGGTATTTTTTAATTATAGTTAATATTTGACCTTCAAACATAAAATTCAACATGCAATGTCCTGAGTGGAAACGAATCTATGACGGAACTTTTTGGTACTTTTTTGTTCTTTTTCTGGAACTTTTTGAATCTTCGTGAAACATTAAATTCAAGATGCAATGTCCTGAGTGGATAAGAATCTAAAGGAGGAAAGTTGTTGGTACTTTTTTGTGTATTAACTGGTACTTTTTGAATTTCCGTTAGTATTGGACCCAGAAACATAAAATAAACCTGGAAAAATAAACTTTGGCATACAAGTATGTCCACGAAGAAAAAGGAGACGCTAACGAAGTAGCGGGTTTAATGCTAGTATTAGATAAAATAGTCATATATTGTAGAAATTTTAAATGAAAAAAAAACAAAATTTTATACCCAAAGAAAAGCAATATATTTAACATTTGAACAAATATTTCTCTTATATAAAAACTAAATCTCTCAAATTAATGAAAATTACAATTGTTTGCCATTTGATGGTATTTTATGAATTATAATAATTAAATTATGAAAATTTTAACATTAGAAAGCCACAATTATGTTCGTATGTTCTAAAACACACACATGCATACTCGAAGAAAATATGCGTACACACACACACACACTTAAAGACATTAAGGTATAAGTTTATTTAATTAACGAAAACAACAATTTGTGTTAAGTACTCGACACACAAGTACAAACTCAATTACATTCACACAGACACTAGTAGAAATGAACAATTAAATAAAATTTCTTAATGAAACAAAAGTTTATTAAAACACATCTACCGACATATGAACATATGTCAAGTAATCATACTACAAATTATATACATACAGTGCCTCACAAAAGTTTGTTAATTGTATAAGACTTCATAAAACAAATAAAATGTTTTATAGGAATTGTGTGGATTTTATTAAACTTATTACTCCAGAATGTTTGAATAAAGATAACACACAAAAACTATGGGTCTTCAACACTTGACCTTTAACAAAATCGATCGACTCAGAATCAATTTCTGAAAATGTCTGTAGAAAGCAACAACAAAATTACGAAATATTTATGAATTTGTTTTTGTTTTCAATGCAATTCTTTGACGTTGCGTTGTGTGTTACATGATTAGGGCCTAAATCTCACACCCAAAATTTAGAATTTCCAAGTCCCGACTAGCTAACTAAATCTTTCCCGTAGTCGGCCGGGCGCAAGGATTTTTTTCCTCTATGGTATGATAAACATCGGCTACGCTAACTAAAACTTTTCCGCATAGCCGATCGGTAGGGTGAAAGACCGAATCTAGAAGCTTTAGCTTGCTAAGCCGGTGTTTGTTATACCATAGAGGAGAAAATCCTGGCGCCCAGGCGAAGGTCGGTGGACAGAGATACTTTAGTTAGCCAATGGGTATTTCCAATAATTTAGAAAAACCAACCAAAAAAATTGAGTGATACTTCCTATGCCAAGTCAGCCAAATTTATATGGAAAATTTTTGGGAGATTTTGCGTGGGGGCTGCTACACAATTCTTCATAGTCCCAATACAATTATTTCCCAAAGAGTCATTGTGCCCATTAACCATCTTATTATTTTCAATAAATTAGCCCCAAAAATATTTTATTGCAATTTTAATCTTCTTACCAAATTATATTTGGATCGGTCCATATTTAACGATTATTTTCCACAAACAAAGCTGTAGGAAATATCGCCCAAAGAAAAATGGCCCAAAAAAAATTAAAAATCGCCCAAAAGAACATGAAAAATGACCCAAAAAGTTATATATGAAATTTTGCCCAACAAAAACGAAAAAGGGCCCAAAAAAAATGAAAAATTACCCAAAAAGCAAAAAAAAATTAAAAATTATCCAATTTGCAAAAAAGTGGTTATTATTCATATAAATTTAGTTTCATACAAGTGTAAGTTTTATGTAAAAAATTGCATTCTATCTTCAACAGCTGCTCGGCAGTAAGGACAGTAATACCGGCTGCGCAAACTTCGCTAAGCTTCCCTGCATAGCCGGCCTTCGGCCGGGCGCAAGGATTTTCTCCTCTATGGTATAACAAACACCGGTTTCGCTAAGTAAAGCTTCTAAAATCTGCCTTGTTTTCGAACGAAGGCCATATACGCAGAGAAGCTTTAGTTAGCGAAGCCGGTGTTTGTTATACCATAGAGGGGAAATCCTTGCACCCGGCCGAAGGCCGGCTATACAGAGAAGCTTTAGTTAGCGAAGCCGGTGTTTGTTATACCATAGAGGAGAAAATCCTTGCGCCCGGCCGAAGGCCGTCTATACAGAGAAGCTTTAGTTAGCGAAGCCGGTGTTTGTTATACCATAGAGGAGAAAATCCATGCGCCCGGCCGAAGGCCGGCTTTGCAGAGAAGCTTTAGTTAGCGCAGCCGGTATATATTATATCCTTGAGGAGAAAATCCTTGCGCCCAAAAGTGTTTTCGTTATATATTTAATATAAACACCCAGAGAAAAAACAACAAACTTATTTTTAAATAAATTACAATTATATTAAATAAAGATGGCCCGAAAAAATGGGCTATTTTTTGAATATTAACCTCGAAACAAATTAAGTTTTGGCGGGTTTGATTTGACTGATCATGGGTCCCAAATGGGGTACACTTCTGAAAAAGTCTCCGTCGGGCTATCTCTAAAATACCGCAATAAATTTAAAAAATAATGCGGAAATTAAGAGCAATTCAGTTTAAGTAAAATGCTTGAACATAACGTATTAAAAAGTCCAAAAAATCTTTAAAAATAATTAGTGTTGTGGTTATTTTGTTGACCTCTTTATAATTTTTAATCCAAATTTTGATATTTTAATTAGGCTAAAGTTTATCAAATTTAATTTTTATTAAATTATTTTTATGAAGAAAGATATTTTACAACATGAAACTAATTAAAATTTATTGATAAGTTTTCATTCTTATCTGAGCTGGGAACCGAACCCAGGCTTTCACGGACATGTTTCGATTGCAACCACACAATCTCTTCAGAGGAGTTTGCCGTTTAACACTCACCGCCATTGACGACGGCTGGTAGTCAATAGTCAAATATCAATATTTAAACCAAATTGTTTAACCTTTGGTAGATCAAAATTTGCTTTGAATCATTATCTATTTAATTAATTTACATATTCTTCTTTACTTCTGTTTTTTCGTACATTTTTCTGTTTTTCATGTTTTTGTCTTGTTGCGTTGCGTCTTGTCTGGTTGACCTTTTTCAGCACAACTTGAAGGACAAATTATAAGATAGAGCTCGTGCCTTAGCTTTAAACAAAAATTAGTATTGCGGTTATTTTGTTGAACTGTTTATGGTTTTTAATCCAAACTTATGTGAGACACTGTATGCATGTAAATGAAACTAAATATTTTGTCTTAATTTAACAAAATTGTAAGAAAAATATTACAAAAGCTTTCATACCTACGCACACACCCACACACACGCATTCGTACATTTTCTTGTATTTATTAAAAACATATGTGTATGAGTATTATTAACAATATAATAGCAAAAAAAGTTATTAACATCTTTTCTGCAGTATGAATTTTGGTTTTGTAACAACAAAAGAGAGAGGAAAAGTTTTTGTTTTTCTTTCTTCTGTTCACACACACACACACACACACACAGCCAAACATATGTTTAAAAATATACAACCAATTAAATTTAATTTTGCCTACTTTTAGGGTATGAATGTAAAGTGAGTTAATGTTATTAAGAAAATAAAACTTTGTTTCTTATTTTAAAATACTCATACAGCTTGTACGCCAAAGTTTATGTGGTAATAAATGCTCAGATTATTATTGAAATAAAATGATTTAATTGTTTAACATGAAAACCACCGCCACCACCAAAAGTTTTTACTCTTATTAAAGGCATAATGATATTTTAATAATATGAACATAAGACAAGTTAACAAAGAATTTTAAGAACAAGATGTGCGTAGGATGTAAACTAAGCAAAACTTAGGCATCAGAGACCTGCAATTCTGTGGATAGTTAAAGAAAATGCTCTAAATAGAGCACGTTAGGTCGAAGTAAAAAAGGCACTATTTAAAAGGGTTTATATTTGAATTGTTTATTTTAGAAACCCGTTAACTGTCTTTAAAAAAGGCGCACTTGACGAGTTTTTGAAATAAACTATTCATTTAAAACACAAGTCAGAAAGTATAGTCGGTCAAGCCCGACCATATGATACCCAGCACCACAGTATTTAAAAACACATCATGCTTATGTGCCCATTTAATATGGATTTATCTATGCTTATAAACTCGGTTTGAAAGTTTGTAAGAGGCAGAAATTGCCTCCTACCTCCCCTTGTGGTCCTATTTTTGACTGTATAGCAGAGAACTGCAAAATCTCAATTTTTCTTGATTTATTCATACGCTCAAATTTACATTCACTCTTTGCCTGCAAAACAAAGTTCAACGTTGGTAATTTTTACATCGTTTCGTACACATTTGATTTTTGAATGGATTCGTTTTTTATTGAAAGTGCTTTGTTTGCATTTTTGTTGCGCACGCAATATAACACACTTGTGTCAATTCAAAAGGCACACATTCTTATATTTTTGCATTCAAGTAGTCATTGTCCACTCGATGAGACGCTTTGTTAACATTAACAACAATAAACCACGCGATGAGACGCTTCGTTAAAATTAACAACAATAACAAGAATACATTGTACATTAGACTGGTCGCATCTTGTATGGGATTTTTTTTTATAAATTTAATTGTTTGCGCTACTTAAAATATGAGGTTTGGTGTAAGAAATCATGATCTAATTTTTCAAGTCAATCCGACGGTGCCTAACCGTGCCGGGTCGGGCCCAAAGTTCCCCATCTTAAAAAAAAACATCTTTTCTATCCGATCTTTATAGTTCTACTAGTTGAAAAGCCGAAAATAAAAAATATGGCTTCGTTACGATCTTCCGCAGAGAAAGTACTTCAAGTGTGCCAAATTTCAGCTTCCTATGTCATCAGATGGCTTCAGAAAGTTGCGGAAAGAATAGGACACACATGCAAACATCCTGACATACTAAGAAATTATATATTGTATAGATAGATTAAAAGTTTTTGCCGTTTAATATTTTAGTATGATACGAACGAAAGATTTTTAGCCGTTTTTTAGGTTTTCGAGATATACCGTTATTTCGAAAATTAAGGATGTTGCACAACATATATTCGCGTAACTCAAAAACGCTTTAACTTATTGAAAAACTAAAAAAACCGAAATTCCGCAATAAAATTTACTTTAAGAAAGTTTAAACTTTTTTCTTTATGTTGTCTTTGGTTTTCGAGATAAACCGTTATTTCGAAAATTAAGGAGGTTGCACAACATATATTCGCGTAACTCAAAAACGCTTTAACTTATTGAAAAACTAAAAAAACCGAAATTCCCCAATAAAATTTACTTTAGGAAAGGTAAAACGTTTTTCTTATATGCGCAGTCGTTTTAGAAACATAATTTTTTTTTCTGGAAAAAAACAAATTTTTTTTATTAAAATTTCGGAATTTTTGTTTTTAAAAATTCATAAAAAATTGAAAAATGCAGCTATGCTTCTTATTTTCTACAGTCATATCAAAAACAACATTGAAAACAAAACAAGCTATAAATTATTAAAATCTGTTAACAACTTTTGATTTTATGTATTCACAAATACGAAAAATTTATATGGCGGTTTAATAAAATTCTTAAATTAATTAAAATTTTTCGTCTTTTGTGAATACATAAAATCAAAAGTTGTTAACAGATTTAGGTTAAAAATCTTTCGTTCGTATCATACTAAAATATTAAACAGCAAATACTTTAATCTATCTATAAAATATATAATTTCTTAGTATGTCAGGATGTTTGCATGTATGTCCTATTTCCGCAACTTTCTGAAGCCATCTGATGACATAGGAATCTGAAATTTGGCACACTTAGGGCCATTATTACAACTTGAAGTTAGCTAAAGTTAAGATTAAATTGACAGATAATAATGTGTTATCTGTCAAAAAGCGTCTGTAAACTGCCGGATAACAGCTAACGCCAAGTTATAATAATGGCCCTTAAAGTACTTTCTCTGCGGAAGATCGTAACGAAGCCATTTTTTTGATTTTCGGCTTTTCAACTAGAATAACTATAATGATCTGATAGAAAAGATGTTTTTTTTATTATATGGGGAACTTTGGGCCCCACCCGGCACGGCTAGGCACCGTCGGATTGACCTGAACAATTAGATCATGATTTCTTATACCAAACCTCATATTTTAAGCAGCGCAAACAATTAAATTAAAAAAAAAAAAAAATTACGACCAGTCTATAGAACAACTGTACTTTTTAAGATGATAAAATGCGTTTAGTTTCATTCCAAGTTTTTTTTTCTTGTACTACATAGCAACTGCTGAATGAATACATGAATAATGTTGCGGTTGCGCAAGTTTCATTGTATGACCGCAAGCGAGTGTATTTGTTGCTGTTCATTTAATGCGATTTTTTTGCTTCTTTATAGCTTATGTGTCCATATAGATATGGACCTATCTATATTTTAAATTTCATTAAAATCGGTTTGATAGTTTCTGAGAGGAAGAAATTTCCCTTTATCTTCCCTAATTGTCCTACGATTCGGCCCATTTTCAACAGTCTTGGTCCTTGTACCAATAAGAACCTATGTCCCAAATTTTATCAAATTATCTCCAAAATTGCGACCTGTACTTGGCGCAGAAAGTTACATGGACAGCATGGACGGATATCGTTAGTTCGACTCAGATAGTAATTCTGAGTCGATCGGTATACTTTAGGGTGGGTCTAGGAACAATATTTTAAGGTGTTGCACACATCAGCACAAATGCATAATACCCTCTCACTATTGTGGTGTGGGTATAATTTATTAAAAAAATCGTAATGCTACTTATATTCCACCTTATAAGCATGTAATAAGAAAGTTTATGTTAGCTTCGTCCTTAGGTCAAAAGAAATTTTGGCCATATAGGTGTTCTTTCACATCCATGTAACTTATTACCAATTGGGGTTAGCAAAATTTGTTTGGTTTTTTTAAAAAATTTTTTAACATATTTTTTTTATATTTAAAACTTTTTTTTTTTTTTTTTTTGCCAAGTTGTAAATTTAAAAAAAAAATTTTAAAAAATTCAAAAAAAAACAAAAAAAATTTTTTTTTAAAGATTGATCAAATAGCTATCTAAGCTGCTTGGGACAAATTTTGCTAACCCCAATTGGTAATAAGTTACATGGATGTGAAAGAACACCTATATGGCCAAAATTTCAAACTTTGACCCCCCCAAACTCAGAAACTTTTTGACCGATCTTGTTAAAAATTTGTGTCTAAACTACTATTCAATAGGACTAACGTTGGTGCAAATTTCATCCAAATCGAAAGACATCGATTTCAAAATTAGTTCACTTGACATTAAATCCCTCTTTTATATATATAAAACGTATATAAAATGTTTGGAATTTTGTTGTTATTTTCTAAATTATTTTCTTAAATATTAATTTTAGCAAAAAACTTTCTTCGAGGCTAATGTTGTTGACTAGAAGAGCTAAAATATTGCCATATATCATGTTCTTGTAAAATGTTGTTTTTAAGAGATAGTCATATGCAAACAAATTACATTTGAATAAATGGCTTGATGGCAAACTTTGAGGGGCGGACGCCCCCCCTAAAACACAACTTATCGCTACGAAATTTTTTTGTATTTTTTTTTACATAAAACTGAACCGATTTGGGGGGGGGGGAGAATATAAGAAATCAAAAAAAAAGAAAATAACGGCCACCCTAATATACTCTCTTACCTTCGGTGAAGGGTATAAAAAGCAATACTAAACCACTGTGCTTAATTTCTACAAAGGAAAGCATAATTAAGGGATTATTGTCATAATATCCGAATATTTTACAATAGTATTAACAGGCTTGCAAAATTTGTAAAAATTAATAAAGCGAATAATCGGATTTCTCATAACCAGGGAAACCAGAAATATGCGCGTAAAAACGCGTTTTATGCGCATTAAATATGCAGTAAAAACTGGAAAATATCCCCTGAAAAATCTTAAAAATATGCCATAAAAATTAAAAAATTTGCATTGACTTCGTCCATATTTTATCAAATTATCTACAAAAATAGAACTTTTATGTATCAAAATATGCCTTAAAAAGGCAAAATACGCGCTATTAACTTAAAAAAAAATGCTGCAAAAATGCTCTTTTAACTAAATTTTGCAAAAAAATGCTGCAAACAGTAAAATATGCAAAAAAAAATGCACTAACAAATCGATGCCAAAATTCATAAAAAGCTCTGAAACGGATAAATTTATTGTTTCTGTCCTCATTAGTCGCGCAAGGAAAAACATGCAATTGCATATTTATGGTTTCCCTGTTCATAACTTATCTTAAGGTATCTCAGAGAAAGAACAAGATATTACAAAGGCTAAGCATTTTTGTTAAATGTTATTGGTAGGACTTTCAGACGGCGTATCAGGTTGTATAAATAGTGATGAATTCTCGCAGTTATTACGTCTCGAAAATGGAGAAAGTAGTGTTTTTTAAAGAAATTCTGGGTATGGGTAAAAAATTTGTTGGTCTGTGTTATAAATGTGTTGCAAACAAAAAAGTCCTCAAATAATAAGACTTTTTATGCTGTGTTTATGACTCTACACACAGAAAACAAATTGGTTGGGAAACGGTTGCAGTAATAAAATATTGATCAAGTAGCATGATTTATTATTGCAACTATTAAAAATGAATAGTTTTAACTGATTTTTAATTCTCTTGATTATAAAAATGATGTTCCAACTGAAATATGATTCCTTCAATTCTTTTATTAGTTATGATAACTAATTTAATTAAGTTCTAAAAATGAGTACAAATGGTTAGAATCACAACCGAATTTAATATAGGGCAATACTGAATATTGGTCATTGCAATCAATAATTTGCTTTCGTCAATAAATTTTGTAATATAAATGATTATTCATTTATTGCAGCTAATTATTGATTATTGGAATAGATTCAATTCGAGTACAACAAATGAAAATATAATTATTCGGAATTCACAACCAAAAAATAGTTAAAAGCCCCAATTGCATACTAAATTTTCTGTCAAAACATTTGATAGATAAAATGAAATTTTGATATTATATTTAAAAAATATATTTGCGGTCAAAAATGTGAAAAACTTAATAAATATGGGTAAGTAATTTACGTATTCTTATAGGTATGACCATATACACGTGAATACATATGTATGTATGAATGTATGTATTATTTTTTATACCCTGCAAATTATATTGGGCTTCTTGATCCATTTTGATCCTGGACTGGTCCAATGTAGTGCAAGTATGGACCATGTCATTATTAAAAAGATTTTGCAGTGAAACGACATGTCTTTGTTTTTTAACGACATGTTTTCGTTTTGGAACGAATTCAAAGCTAATCCTCTGGAGTATACCATGGAGTAGTTTTAAGACTTCCCCTTTGTAATGCAAGCTGGGTTATATGGTACTGCCCTAGGACATCGTACTGTAAAATAACCAATTTGTTCCATTCATTGAGATTACCTTTGGACAAGTCCTTGCCCCTTATGGGCTACATTTGACCGGTTAAAAAAAATATATTGATAACGACAATCAAATCTCTTGTTATGAACACCAATTATGTGTTAATTCAGTTGCACCTATCATTTATTCGGGTATAAGCACAATTTTGTTTCTAATAATCATACTTACAACTAACAATTTCTGTTGTTATGACTGATTGTGTACTAAAATTCAAATGTTGCTATCAAAAATATTATGCTAAGCAACGAAATTTTCAGTAATTGGAACCGAATTGTGTGATAGTACATGCAACCGACGAAATTCGATTGGCGCCAAATTCGGTTGTGATCACGAATCTGTTTTCTCTGTGTACTAGCAGCATGCTACCATGTTTACCATGCCGTTCTAATTGTTTTGTCAATCAATAGAGCAACGCGTTAAGAGTGTTGAAGCCTTTTACGAAAATGAGCGTTAAAATCAACTTTTAACGCGAGCAACTTAACGGCCGTATTATCTAACGCCGTGTCGATGTTAATTGGCCGTCACGATCATGTGATTTGACACCATTTGACTTCTTTCTTTGGCGACATTTAAAGTATACGTCAATAAGCCAAGAACAATTCAAGAGCTAATGGATGAGATAATTCGGCATATTAACAACATTGAACCCCAATTATATCTCAGAGTCAATGAAAATATGGAGCATCGGGTAGAGGTTTGCCACTGAAGCCGTGGCGAGCATTTGGCCAATAATTTGGTTTTACATATAATTGTCATAGATCCTTCTACATATAATAATAAAAAAGAATTAAGATAATTTCTGAAATTAACATCGTGAATTTTGGTTGGACCAAAAATAATTTCTTGTTTTTTCTAGGGACTAACTTGTGTTCAAGACTTATCAAACATTCTACTTTCGCAACACTTAATTATCACTTTTGTGGCTTACGAAATACTTGAAAGCAAAAAAAAAAAAAAATATCTTTGAAGAAATAATTGACTTTATAAAATCAAGATTTGAAACTAATTACTTCGTTAATAAGTTTCAAGTGCTCTTAACAATTAAAATGTTACAATTTTGTAAAATATTTTTTATTGAATTCTCTAAAACTATAAATTACAAATATTTCTTTAATCTTATTAACAATATATATCGCATTTGAACATAACTCAAAAATTTTATTTTTTCACTTTTTGGAAAAAATCGACTCGTAATATTCATATCTACCCGCTGTAAAAATCTCATTCTATTTTGTATTCTTTTTGGTTATGAAATAGTGGGCTTTAAAGTACTTTTTCATATGTCTTTAATAGAGTATTCATTAATCGATGCTTAGTATTAATTGATTAACAGCACGAATAATTATTCGAGGTAAAAATTTAATCGAATATTAATCAAACAATTTAATATTATTCGGTTAATCGAATAATATCCTTCTGGTAGAAGGTTGTTTTTATTCCTCTCAAACAAATCATGTTCTTCATCTAAATCGTTGTGGTAAAAGTCTGTAATAAGCATTCTTAAATATAAATTATTCCCAAACTCTTTCGTTTCAGTCTGTGTACTATATTTTTTGAAAAAAAGTAAGAAAGTATAGTCGGTCAAGCCCGACCATATGATACCCTACACCACAGTATTTTAAAACACATCATGCTTATGTATCCATGTAAATATGGATTTATCTATGTTTATAAACTTCATGAAAATCGGCTTCAAAGTTTGTGAAAGGCAGAAATTGCCCCCTGCCTCCCCTTGTGGTCCTATTTTTTGAAAACTGTAAAGCTAATGTGTCCCTATAGATAGGGATCTATCTATGTTTTAAATTTCATTAAAATCGGTTTGAGAGGCAGAAACTCCTCCTATCTCCCCTCGTGGTCCGTTTTTTTTTTTTTTTAATTTATACATTTTGTGTCCATATAGATATGGTTCTATCTATGTTTTAAATTTCATTAAAATCGGTTTGATAGTTTCTGAAAGGAAGAAATTTCCCCCTATCTTCCCTCGTGGTCCTACGATTTGGCCCATTTTCAATAGGCTTGGTCCTTGTGCCAATAAGAACCTATGACCCAAATTTTATCAAATTATCTCCATAATTGCCAGCCAGCCTGCCAGCCAGCCGGACGGACATCGTTAGTTCGACTCAGAAAGTGATTCTAAGTAGATCGGTATACTTTAAGGTGGGTCTAGGACCACTATTTTAAGGCGTTACACACATCAGCACAAATGCATAATACCCTTTCCACTATTGTGGTGTGGGTATAAAAATTGTTACTCGAAGAAAATTTTCCTGAGTTAGGAAACAATGAAGGGGAATTTAAAACGTACCGGTTTTTTCTTAAAAAAAAGAAACAAACTATTACTGTGAAAAAGCAAATTTTCGATTAATCGACATAAATTTTTTGTATTATTCGTTAGTCGAAAATAACCAATTTAAAAATATTTAAGCAGTTAATCGCCCGACAGTAATCGATTAAACGAACAACGGTTAAAATAAAAAATTTTTTTGGTAATAATGAAAATGTTTAAGTCTTGAGTCAATATCCTCTTAGAGCCACTTTTTGGGTTAGAGATTAGCGATTAAATTAACTTTAATCTCCATATTTACTTTTTTTTGCTAGTTTAAGCGGCCAACGGTGGTGGTTTAAACCTTAACTTAAACTGTCAACATACACATGTTTAACATAAAGAACTTTTGCAAAAATACAAACAAAAAATACATTTTAAAACATTTTGCTTAGCACTTTTATATAATTTTTCCATTCTATATTTTTCTTTAATATATTTTTTTCTTTAAAAACCAAAAATTTCTACCTTGTAAACAATATTTAATTCGCGCATTTCCTTCTTCTTCTTCTTTGAAAATATCCATATTGCTTGATAAAAAGTTAACATTTGCAAAAAAATGTTGCCATTTATTTGTGATCAGTATGGTAGCGGTACAAGGTTTAAGCCCCCACCCAAAAATATCAAATTCAATTGATACTAGATTAACTTAATTCTCAGTTTAGCTAATTATAGAATTAAATTCACCTTAATCTTAAACCCAAAAAGTTGCTCTTAATGATCAAGTGCGATATATTGAAATATTGTAATTCACAAAATATGCACTTTTTCTATAGAAAACAACAATAATTTAATTTCTTTAAAACTTTAAATGATTAAAATGAAGCTCAGCAAAATTTCAATAATAATGTCTCTACCAGCATTTTGCCTCCATTAATGTATTTCCAAATAACATTATAAATACCTTAAGAACGACAAAAAGACAGAACTACTAAAATGAAGATACAAATTTTATTAAAAAGAAGAAAGAAGAAAATAATAAACAAAATTATGGAAAAACTATTTAGGAGTAGTACAGCTTGGGGACCAACTAGAACTTGCTCGTATCATGGCTATCGTAAGTATCGTTCAACTAACTATTTTTAGTGTTTTTACTACAATTGTTTTTTTTAGTTTTTTGTTTCCTTCTTTCTCAAAACATTAAAAGAAAACACATACAAAACACACAGATACAAACTTGATGTTTGTTTGCACAAATGTGTTAGTTAACATTAATGTATATTGCTCACAAAAAAGCTCCATAAGAATAAGAGGTGTCGCTTACTGTTTTTTTTTTTTGCTTCTTTTTTTCGAAAATGGTGTTATTGCAATACAGTGGCTGGCAGCCACACATTCAATCTGGGGCGAAAACATTAAAGAGACCCAAAAAGGTGTGACAGTATGTGTATGCGATTGTGTGTGTGTTTATTGTTTGTGTATTAAAGTTAATTGTAACTGACTGCACTTTTATGCTGACTGCTGTTTACCAGCACGTCCGTATACCTCTTTTATGTAGGTATGTACATGATATTAGAATTTACATTTTACCCAACAAAAATGTGCACAATGGGTTGATACCGACAACAAAAGTAAACATATATGACCATAAGATTTATTTTCGAGAGGATATTTACGAGTCGTAGTAATGACATGGAACTGGTTTTCAATTCCATTTCATTTTTTATAAAACCATACCAGAAAATTATAGTAACATTTTTGAAGGACAGATAAAAGCAAAAAAAAAAAACAAATATTCAATTTAAGTTACGCGCGATACTATTGAACTAAAAAACTAGCTCACTACCCAACAAACATGAAGGTTTGATTTTAAATTGAAAATGATTTGAAATCAAACGTTTTCTCAAATGACAAACGTTTGATAATGATTTGAAAATCATAGCGTTCTCAACAGAAAGGGGAAATTATTTTCAAATTGAAAAATGCCTTTATTTTCAATTTGCTTTCAAACGTAATTCTCAAATGTTTTTCAAATGTGGATTATTATACAATGTGGAATATAAATAAAAATATTTTTTTTTTTTTTTGTAATTTAAATTTATTATTTATTTAAATAAACTGTGAGAGAAGCATTCGTCACCATAGCTAAAATATGAAATAATGTTCTTTCCGTCCCCTAATTCTTGGAAAAACAAACTACTTGGCTCCCTTTAATTTTGAGGATTGAAGCACCGCAATCGTACAACAAACTTTCTTCACTTTCCCGTTTTATTTTCCTTTTTTCGTATTTTTAATCATTGTAACTACTCACAAATAATTTTTATTTTTCACAAGAAATAAGCTGTTCACTTTATATTAAAATTTATTTTTAATAGTAAAACACATGTAACCACAAAGTAAAAAATGTAACTTAAATCGACATTTTTAATGATTACATTTATTTTTCGCTTTAGTATTGCCAAGTTTATTTTTGATTTGATTTAACATTTGACAAACATTTGACATCAAATTAATAAAACACTTGATATCAAATGTTTATTTTCAAATCATTATCAATTTGAATTTAAATGGTAAATCAAACAATTGAAAAACGTTTGAGAATTGTGTTTGATGTCAAATGATAAAGTCATTTCATATCAAAGGTTTGACTTCGTGTTTGTTGGGTAATGGTGTTTTCTTTTCTACAAAAAAATACCACATTTTAAAAGGTGCATGTATAAAATGTCTTGCCGAACATGTAATACTGCAATTTTTTATTTGACGAGAACAAAACAAAATATTGGATCGCCCTGTTTTTAACAGCTGACAAAAAGTTTGTTCTTCAATATATTAAAAAAAAATTGTTTTTTCAAATACAGTTTTATAATACCGAATCCATTTAAATTTTATATCACTGACAACCTACCATAAACAATGTAATGCTTTCTTTTGTTTTTACTATAAAATAATAGAAAAAATAACTATTAAAACTTAAAATTTTTACTGTCGTGATTAAAGGCGATTTTTTCCCAACTTCGTCTGGTAACCCTATTTATAAACAAAAGCCATCTTTTTGCAGGGCATTATCAATACTCTTGATTTATACGGGGCGTAAAGTGCAATGCCTTATGACATTTAAGGGTGAATTTTTTTAGAATAAAACACGCTGCCCTTTTAGAGAGCAAAGCATTTTTAAGAAGCGCCTTGGGCGCCCTTCTGCCCTCTGTTTATTTGGGATCTCAGAGTTAATGAACGTTGACGTTCATTTTGTCAAAACAGAAAAATGTTAAAGTGAAAGAAGTTTGTAAAATCTTATTTAATTCGGGAACGCGTAATAAGATTTAGGAAGATTAAGTATATTCTCAATTCACTCTTAATACAAGTTATATACGCGTAAATAACTTAGTCATAGTTCTTGCAATTAGCTTAAAACTGGAGGTCCACATCACGCGTTTTCGCCTCCACGCATTGCATGATTTGTATACCTTACTTGCGTTTTATGTTTCAAGTTACATGCAACGCTTTTTATGCGGCATCACCACAAGTAGAAATAACATTTTATTTGTCAAAATCAGCTGATTTGTTCGAACGCTGATTGTGACGCTTACAAAAGTAGAAAATAAAACTACTTTTCGCATCCAAGGCCTCATTGCATTCTACGCCTCAATGCATTCTACGCTTTTGTGCATGTAACTTGTTACATATAAATACACAGATTCGACATTTTTGACATTTTGAAAAGGACATCGATTGCTCAAGACTTATGGGTCGATAAAGGATAGCAACACAACTGAATTGGAGTTGCCAGCAGCAAAATTAGGCAACGCCGCTCATGTTTTAATATACAAAATTTTTTTTATTTTATATTTTAACATGGCGGCGTTGCCTGATTTCGCTGCCGGCAACTCAACTTCAGTTCATTCGTCATCCATACTTAAAACACTTACGAACATTAAAATATAATGTATGTCTTCAGAGCAACTATAATTGTTCTGTTTTATAACGAAGGGCAGAACAATATATATTGTTCGTTACATTCTTGAAAAGAGTTACGAACGGTTTTAATCGTACGCTTAAAAATGTTCTTTTTATTTTCGAAAACTGGTGGAAAATGCAAAATACGTTTTCGACGAAATTTTTGGTGACTTGAGGGTTTTTTAAAAAATTTACGCCGTTACGTCCTTCGGTCTTACCACTTACGACCCAAATGTGTTTCTTTAATAACATAAAATTTCAATTACAAAAAAAGATTATTAAAATTTTTGTTACAAAGTGGATTTTTTAAAGCATATAAAAACATTTTATTCAACAGACTCAACAAAAAAAATTAATTCTTTTTCCTTTTACTTCCTGCAAACATTCATTTTATTAAAGTATTTTGAAATATTCCACCAAAGTATGGATTGGCGTTTTCTTTTCTGACATAAATGTTGCCTTTATTGTGCCTTTTGCACTTGTTTGTTTTATTTTCCAATGAAACAAATGAAATATTGTAGACATACTGTATTCTTTTTTAATAATGTCGAACAACAAAGCAAAAATATGTAACATGTTTTACCCCCAATTTGATCAAAGGGTTAGAAATGCAGCATTATTACAACAGCTGCTGTTAAAAAGAAAATACAATTCATCGTATTTTATGATATTTATTTAACATAAAAGAAAATTATATAAAATGTAATGATTGTTCTTCTTTTGTCATCGTTAAAAATGTTACGCATTATGAGGATGCGAGTAAACGTTAATTAGTGGCACAAAGTATCCTGGCAACATTTTGTGTTGATGCAAGTTTTTCAACATTTATCTTTGTAAGATACTATAAATTAAACAATATTGACTTGCCTATTACAGTTGTTAATTGCTGGATACTTTTAATTAAAATAATCATTTCTTATACATTTATAACAAAATATCATACTTGTGAAAGATTTGCAAATTTTTTTTTAAGACAATTAAAAATTAACAGAGTTGTACCGAAAAACGAAAACGTAAAACGCATGAATTTTAAAAGTAGTTTTTTAATAAGATTTCTATAATAAAAGAATTTTGTGACAAATATCATGCCCTAATAGCAAAAATGATGTAACCAACAAAAATAAAATTTTACATTTTTGCTTCAAGTCTAGGGTTTCGTTTAAAATTGCTGTTGCTCTTATTTCGTAACGCTACTTCCTAGAGATATGAGATTTTTAGAGATGATGCAAATGATCAAAAATTATTGATTTTCATCAAAAAACAAAAATCTAAAATGTTGTTGGTTACATCATTTTTGCTATTAGGGCTCGATATTCCACAAATATTTCTCTATTAAACAAAATAAATAATAAATAAAAAGTATATTACGTTTTCGATCTCCAGCAAACGCCTGTAAATGTTTTAAAAACTGTTAGCCGTTTTGTTTTCCTAAAACAGTATTCCAACAAGTTTTTTTTTTAAATGTCACTTGTTAATATTTTACCCTTCTACAAATTTCCCCCACCCATAGTGCAACCCATAAATATTTCTATACGAAAAGTTTGATAACATAAACCCATGGAAGTGCATGTGTGTGTGTGCGTGCTTTAAAACTCGTACGTTTAAAGTTTGTACGACAGTTTACGGTTCATAGGGGAGCACTTGATCAGTGTTGTTTGGTTGTCGCTTTTCCTTACCGATTTTTGTCCTCATCCAATTCTCCAGTAGTACAAGAGTAGAAACATTCATGATATTCGTGCAACACATTCACATTTCCATAAATGTAGATTGAATAGTTTGTAGCAGAAGAAGTGTATGGATTATGGTTTTTGTTTATTCTGAAATGGTTTGTTTTTGTTTGCTCTCCATTTTGCAAATATAAAGGTAACTACAGTTTTAGTTACACTATCGCTTCATGTATCTTAAAAGTAGTTTTTTTTTTGGTTCTTGAAAATTTACATACTAACTCTTGCTGTTGCTTCACTTAATTCTTTCTTGGCTAATGTTAACGATTAAACAGTTATTTTTTAACTTTTTTTAATCCAATATTTCAGTTTTTGTTCATGCTCGTTGTATGTCTGAGTGATTGTTGCAACAGTTTTGTTAAATAACTTTCTGTATTAAAGAGGGAACTCTAATTCGTCATAATTGCTTCTTGTATTATCGTAGAGCTGGTTAATAGTTGTATTTGCTGCTGTTAAATATTGTTAACAGATTAAATTTGCATAGATAAATTTTTGCATTGAATACATAAAATACTGAGCTCTTGTACACATACTCAAAGGGATTAGATACATAATTTTACATGTACATAAGAACTATTATTTGAAATTGTGTTATATTTGGTTACAATTAGCATTTGCGGTAAAAAGCTTTGGAAGCTCTTATTATTTGTTGTTGCTTCTTTGCATTAGCTCTGCCCAGCGGGACAAAGAAGGAGTAGGGCTGCCTTCTAGAATGCCTCTGTTTCTCCTTCTTTTGGCTATACAAGGCTCGCTCCATTCAATACTCATATCTTTTTTACACACGTTGGCATTGCGGAGAAGGCCTTCCGCTCTCGCTTCTTTAGCAGATACATAAGAATGATAACGGGATAAAAAAAAAACAATAAAAAAATGTTACTCCTTCTCTACTCCCTTCTCATAGAAGCGAGTGTGGAAGGTGTATCTTATCTTTTATACCAAAGGCCCCTAAAAAGTCCTGTTTTATAATTTTTTTGGTTCAATTACAATTCATATCTAACAGCTAAAGAATGCCTCATAGAAGGCCTCGGCTCTTTGGTGTAAAAGATAAGATACACCTTCCACGCTCGCTTCTATGAGAAGGGAGTAGAGAAGAAGTATCATTTTTTGTATTGTTTTTTTTTGCACAAGAAAAAGCAAAATAATTATTTTTTTGATCCCGTTGCCATTCTTATATACCTTCTAGAGGCCTTCTAGAAGGCATCCGAACTCCTTCTTTTTCCCGCTTGGTAGTTGCAGCATATTAGCGATATTACCAACACATATGTACGTAAATTTGATGAATCAGTTTTATATGTGGCCACACCGTACCTCTGAAAAAATTTTCCCGTTCACCCTCTAAGATAAAATAAAAAAAAGACGTTTTTGCCGAACGTAGGGCTCGCCTTTTAACATTTTCCGTTATATCTTAGGCATTTACAGTCCGATCTTTAAGTGTGGTATATCAATATTTATGTCTCCAGAAGACAAATGCTTTGTCCTGGACCTCAAGGGTCTCGTTCTAGTATTTAACCACCAGATCTCTGTTCGCACCACCCTATACTGTACCAACCTAATGTCAGAAAATTATGGCTCGCAAGAAGCTATTAAACTTTATTTCTATAATTCCTGCAGAAAAGTCGGCAGTCAGAGGCGGTGCAAGCCATAAATGATTAAAATCTGTCTACAGCTTTTGGTTTTATTAACAAAAGATGAAAAATTTTAATTAAACTTATGGGTCGATTACGGATGATAACACAGTTGAAGTTGCATTTCCAGCAGCGAAATTAGGCAATTTCGCTCATGCTAAAATATACATATGCGGCGTTGCCTGATTTCGCTGCTGACAACTCAACTTCAGTTCTGTTGCCATCCGAAATCGACCCATTAATAATTTCCTCAAACGGCATATTTTAATGGGATCTCCCCTAATAGGTGGAGATAAAGGGTAAGTATGTTTTGAGAAACTGTTAAGACCAAAGAATAAGGTCGGTCTTACATTTTATCCCCTTAAGGGCGACACCTAAACAATTATGGGACCTCTTCATAAATATATTTCTAGCCTGTATTGAAAATTGTGTATTTGGAGCCCACTTAAGAAAGGGAGATAGCAAGTAGGTTTATTAGAATCAAATGATGAATTTGAAAAATAAAGTTTCGGAGCATCCTACGTGATGCAGGGGCCAAGTTTAAGGTCATAGTTATGTAAATCGCAACGCAACGCCAAAGAATTACATTGAAAGCAAAAACAAAGTCATAAATATTTTGTTATTTTGTTGTTGCTTTCTACAGAAATTCATGAACCATTTTAACATTTTCAACGCCACAAATTATGAGGCGTTTGAAAATTAAAAACGCAATAAGAATTTCTGTAGAAAGCAACAACAAAACATTTATGACTTTGTTTTTGCTTTCAATATAAAGCTTCCGTTGCATTTTACACAATTAGATTCTAAGAATTTTATTAAGCCGGCATATTTATGGCTGAAATTCTTAAATTTGTAACCTGAACCCATTTTCTGTATCTTAAGTAAGAACTTCTCGCATCGAAAAGATGTGAAACAAAATATCCCATCGTTTCTCGAAAAGTGAGAAAAAAGCTGAAAAAGGTCAACAAGAAAAAGAAAGACAAAAAAATGAAAACAAAGAAATGTATTTTGGACTTCAAAAATAATTCTTGACAAAAGTACGATTAAAAACAAGTAAGAAAAAACATGTAAAATAAATTAAAATAGATAATCATTCGAAGCAAATTTCGATCTACCAAAGGTTAAATACAATTTGGTTTAATAATTGATGTTTGACTACTGACGTCAGCAGTCGTCGATGGCTGTGAGTGTTAAACGGCAAACCCTTCTGAAGAGATTGAGTGGTTGAAATCGAAACATGTTAGGGTAACCTGTCCGTAAAAACGCCTTGGTTCGAGCCCAGATTAAGTCAATAATGAAAACTTATCAATAAATTTTAATTAATTTCATGTTGTAAAATTCCTTTCTTCATAAAAATAATTTAATGAAAATTAAATTTGAAGAACTTTAGCCTAATTAAAATATAAAAATTTGGATTAAAAACCATAAGTAGAGATTACGTCGTTACGTTATAAATGTCATAACTTTGCACTCGAAGCCGATGTGACATTGAGGACGTTGAGAACGCAAGTCGATATATCGTTGACGGCGACCAAAACTTACTAAAATTGAAAATTTTTCAATGACGGCGGTAAAAATGCAAACGTCGGCTATACCAAATATTATAAAGTGCGACTTTAATGTCTTTCTTTAAAAGCGAGCTTTGAAAACATTCGTTTATTTTATAAAAAATGTTTAAGGTAAATAATTAAGCAGTAAAAAATGTGTCATGAACAGATTATTATTATTATTATTCTTTGAATTTTTAATATGTTTTAAGTGTTAAAATTTTTTCTCGCCCCATTTTTTTCGTGAGCTTATTTGACAGTTCAAATCGGGAACTTTCTGACAGAAATTACAGGCACACTTTTTCTGTAAATTGGCGAGTAATTTCCTTATGTGACTGCTAATACTCGCCAAAAATGTTACAGACGCAGTTAAGTCAGAAGAACAGCTGTTTGTTTGCTTAAATATATGGAATTTTTGTTTCATTTCTCACATTTTCATCAAAAAGTTTCTCGACGCGAGAGTTACAGCCAAATCCCGATAATTCGTACCCCGATAAATCGTAATTCCGGATTTTCGTAAAAAACTGTCGGTCCCTTGAAAAAATCTCGTTAATTCATAAAATTTCCGTACATTTTGGTCCCCTCGCTAATTCGTAATTTTTTTTTTTTTCAAATAAAATCTTCTTTACCTCTTATAAATCGTCATTGTTTGCTAACTATCACTTTTAATTCGTAATAAAAACAACAGAAACATGGACAGAATGATTTTTTGCTTACCGCTTTTTTTGTGGGGTTTTGCTTGTGTGTTTATTTTCTTAAGATCAGTTTGTTGCATGAATAATTTTTATATATGTATTTTGTTTTTAACAATCTTATTTTATGTTATTTTTATCATTTTACTAAATAAATCGAAAACCGCCGTTAATTCGTATTAAATTTATTTTAACCCCGGTAAAACGAAACCGCTATAATTCGTAAGAAATGGATGATCCCTTGCGATTCCGAATTATTGGGATTCTACTGTAAAATAAAACCAAAAAATTTTTTACTGACAAAAACCAGAGGCTCATTTGCACAAAGGGAGCAATAAGGAAAAGTGTTAAAACTAGATTGGAAATGTCAGAATAGCCAAATAAAAATGAGCACTTGCAGGCTTTAAGCAGAAATTAACTATAAATAGATCCTAGATTTACTCTAACGAATTGTTCTGTAAGTGTAAATTGTTATTCCACATACTAAGTCTGAGTTCACACGGCTCATGTCTTATTGACAAGATTCTTGCGTTCAAATGATTCATGTCATGTTAACGACATGTTTTTTATTCTGTTTTATTTGATGCACAGCAAAAAATAAAAATGGATTTCAATTAAAAAATTTGTGATATTAATTAAAAAATTAATTAAATTTGCACCAGTAAACAAATTAATAGTATTAATTAAACGTTTAATTTACTTGATTGAACGTTTAATTCACTTGATTACATTTTTAATTAATACTGATTTTATTTTTGATTAATGCTTTAATTGGTGAAAAATTTTGTAGAATTTTTTCTGTGAAAACAAAAACAAAATTAAACAATGAATAACTGAACAACCTAAACAAAAGCGGCAATCGTTTTTTTAAACATGAAAGTTTTAATTTTTAATATTCTTAATTAGGCTTAAGAAGAAAAAAAAAGAAAAAACAGAAGTAAGTCTAGGTTCACACTTTGAAAGTTTTCTTTCAGAAAGTCTGAGTTTATGGGTGAGAGAGGAGAGATGAAAAGCATGTTCTCTTCCCCTCTCACCAATAAACTCAGACTTTCTGAAAGAAAACTTTCATAGTGTGATCCCAGACTAAGGAAAAAACATGTAAAATCAATTAAAATGGATAATCATTCAGAAACGCAAATTTCGATCTACCAAATGTTAGAATACAATTTGGTTTAAGGATTGATGTTTGACTATTGACGTTAGCAGTCGTCGATGGCTGCGAGTGTAAGACGGCAAATCCATCTGAGGAGATTGAGTGGTTGCAATCGAAACATGTCATGGTAACCTGCCGGCCGGGGTTCGAGCCCCAGCCACGTCAAGAATGAAATATTATCAATAACAATTTTAATTAATTTTCATGTTGTAAAATTCCTTTCTTCATAAAAATAATTTAATGAAAAATTAAATTTCATGAACTTAAGCCTAATTAAGAATATTAAAAATTTGGATTAAAAACCATAAATAGTTCAACAAAAATAACCACAATACTAATTATGAAAATTTTATTTAAATACAATTTCAATAAAACAAACCGACATAGCGATCTGTCAAATTAGACTTATCAGCCGGGTGGTTTCTAATTCGCATTCTAATGGTTTGTTTCGTATAAATTGTATGCAAATGAGAAGTTTTGACATACAAAAAACGCTTCCACTCTTATTTAGGTAGCTCAGTAAGAAAGCTAAACGTAAAGACAGTACATGCATTTGTGTAATCGTTTCTTTTCCCCTCGTCCCTATCGCCCATAAAGTAGCAATATTGTCTGTAAAAAGGCTACACTCAAAACATTATGTTGTTAAATTCAAACGAAAATTCATTTTAAACAACTTAAAAATCATAAAAAAAAACGGATCATTTAGATTTTATTTTAAACAAATGAATTTTACATTCATTTTTAAATTTTTTATTTTTTGAACAGCATGTTCCTTAAAATTGAATGATTTTTGAATAACAAACATAAATGTTAAAAAAATAAAATTATTTGGAAAATAACTATATTTTTACTCAATTTTAACAGAACAGAAAACGAATTGTATAACCCACAATAAGTTCTGTAATAATTTTATAAGTGTAGCTCCCAAAAACATAATGTAAATTTTGCCTATTTAAAATTAACAGTCATGTTATCAAAATGCATCTATTAAACGTAACACGATACGAAATTAAACCATGCGATACATTCTCACCATAGTCAAAGTGTCAAAATAATTTTGTATTGATTGTATTGCCAAATAAAGTTGTATTGGTGGGCTTCACTTACATTTCCAATTAAGCAACTAACTCAATATTAAAATCTGGGTATAAAAGCGAAATTTGCCAAAGCGTGGTCTTTTATTTTAACTTCAATACCAGTAAAGCAACATTTAAATCAAAATCAAGTTTCGGGTTATTACAAGTTTAAAAATTCCATAAGTATTATAATTTTTAAATCTTTCTTTTAAAACCTAAAATTCTATCGATTCGTCAAAATATCATTTGTTTAAAAATTTTAAGCGTTTGCAGCTTTTCTCTAAATTTATATTGGTGCCAATCCAAGAAAGGGTAATATAAAATATTTTAAAATATTCATTTGCAAATCTAACAAATGTAATTTTAATAGATTTGGCACCAAGCTCGGGGAAAGAAAACCCTTGAAAGGATTAGTGACAACACCATAAATACTTGGGAATCTTGAGGAAAAAAAAAAATTTCACTTTAAATTCACAATTAAACGGCATTGCTATTAAACCAGTACCAGACTGGGTAAAATCGGGACACCGCTTCAACAAATTGTACATGCCAATCATTATTACTTGCGAGTTTTTATTAATTTCTATAAAAGGAAAAAAAAACAGAAATCCGAGCAAAACTCCAGCCCAACACATTATCTTCTTTAATTGTCACCCCGAGATCTGTCTACAACAACCTTAATTTGCAAATTAAGTATTTACTTATTGACCACTTTGTTATAATATTTTGTATCATACGATATTATTTTTTTTTTTCTCCTTTGAGTGATACATGCTAATATTCTTGTCACACGTGTAGGTTTTTTTTTAATATTGCAAACAACGAAATAAGTACACAGCAACTGTCAAAATATAAAAAAAACGAGAGATCAATCATAATCACACATCTTTGTAATAATCAACAATTGTCTCCCTCCAGCTATTGGACATTGCATTGCTGAATGATCATTCAACGGTGGAACTTCCAAGTAAAGAGTAAGTCAAAAAAAAAAAAAAAACAAAAATACATAAATTTTTTTTCTATAATGATTCTTTAGTATCTTTAAAACACTATGCCAATTACACCGACATAGGTCGATATTATTTAATAAAATAAATTACTTGCTAAATTTAAATTTAAAAAAAAGGTGACAAACATATGAATAGTGTAGTGAGTATTGCTAAAGGAATCATGTATAAATATTTGTAATATTAAAAGATTGTGATAATTGATGCCAAGTTTTAAAATTTCAAAAAAAAAAAAAGGAAAACATTTAGTAAGAAGAAGTATGTCAGAAAGAAAAAGAAAAAAAGGAATAAAAACAAAACCGTATTAAATTGCCTGTAAATGTTGCTATGTATGCGGAAAAAAAAGTAATTTACAAAAGGTATTTAAAACTCCGTGATTATTTCTTTTAAATATTTTTCTGTTTTCCAAAAAGTTATAAATTATTACAACAAGTGGCTAACTAAAACAATCCCGTTAAACCTATTTAAAAGTTGCATTGCAAGCTAAAGCAAGATTTACCTTATTTTCTCATTTATAAATTTCTTTCTTTCGCTACTTTTATCAATGATCATCTACAAAGTTCAATGACCTAGATTTTGAGATTTATATACATTGTATTTACATTATTCGTCATACAGGGTGTTAAGATTATTTGATATACGTTTATATATTATAAGTATTATAAAATTCCACTTTACAACTAACAGAATGATATTTTGAATTGAATTTTTTTTTTGTTTTTTTTTTGTTAAATGCATGTAAAAATATTTTCTCATATGAAATATACTGTTGAGAATTTTTTTTTTTTTTTATACAATTTTTGAAATATATATGTAATTAGCTATGGATTACTAAAATTATTGATGTGATTTCTTTTGAAAGGATTAGGTAAGGTAAAGGCAATTTTGTACGGGATTACCGAAAGTGAAAATAAATAGGAATATGTTTATTCAGGTATTCAATGGTTGGGCTGGGCAAACTGTGTTCCCAAACATCTAGGAACAACTTAATTGATTATCTCATTGTAATACAACCGTTCTATACTTTTTGTTTCTTTTTTTTTCCCCCACTTTTTAGCTGTGAAACCCCATTTTTTCCCCTTTTCATTTATATTTTCTTATCTGCATGCAATTAAAATAAAGCTCAATGTAGTTTTTTTATTATCTGCGTTAAGTCCACGTACCCGCCCGATAGCCAACGAGCCAGAGCCGGAAATTTCTGCATGCTAGGACTTAATAGTAACTCAATAAGGTTTACCTTACAAGTTATACGCTACATGTCAATAAGACATGAGCCGTATGAACACAGACTAACTAAAAAGCTATTTATCCGAATCGCAGTTTTTATTGAGACTTGTTTAGTCGTTAATGCAGATTTTGTCGTATAATGTTTAAAAATTAATTTATTAATTTTTAAACCAGATTTGAGTTTTTTTTTAGCATATTTTATGCATATATTTTCCAAGTATACATACATGAAATTCCACGTTCTATAAAACTTATATTTATTTAAATGTTTCTCATATAAAATAAATATTAATATAACTTAAACAATATTGTAACCTTTGAACAGTAACTGCCATTTTGATTCAGACATCAAAAACAAATTCTTAAAATAGCGTGTCATTTTTCTAATTTAATTAAAACAGCAAAATATTTCAATAAAAAAGATAACTAAGAATATTAAAACCTCTAAATGTTAAAATTAAAATATCAAAAAAAAAAGAATTATTTCAGATAATTACATCACTGACATCATCATTAAAGGCTACATCATCATCATCATTTCCATCTTGACACCCAACACTGACAAGAATCTTTCCCAAAATATTAATTAACTAATGAGTGAGAATGAAAAATTCACGGTTCAACTTAAAGGTGACACAACCATTAAGATGGTCAGCGGAAAAAAATGATAAAATCACTTTTGACAGACAAAATACCTTCCTGAGCTCTTATCGGAAAACATTAATCTTTAAAATGTATACAAAATTGAAGGGGACCAAAACACAAGCAAAACAAATTAAAACAAAATGTAGGCGAAGTCCAGGCACAAGACAACAAAATGAAACAAAAAATGGAAAAACTGATAACAATTGACAAACGTAGCAAATGGACTGACTTTTACTGTACAAATAAAATAAAGGATATTTACGTGCAGATATATGTGTGTGTGTGTGTGCGACTGTGTATGGCAGCACGTATGGGTGGACTTCTTCAATAACAAATATTAAACTCTTAAGAGAGATGATTGGAGGAAGGAGCATAAAATAAATTGAAAACAGAACAAAAAAAAAATAATTTATTTACTCCAACACAAACACACACTTATACTTATAGAGACAGTAAGACCAAAGTAGCATTAAATAAAAACAAAAATCATTAAGGACGAAATGAAAATATAGACCAACACACCCTTTAACTTATCAAAACGGCCACAATCTGCACGTTTGAATGTAAGAAAGTATTTATGAATGTCCTTCAAGAAAGCAAAAATGTATTAAACTACAAAAGCAAAGCAAAAAAAAAAAGAAGGTGTTCCTTTTGCACAATAATATTCATTGAATAAACCATGTTTCCTTTTCTCAACAAAAAGAATCACTTTTCATTTTTTGTTGTTGCTTGTGTTACTCCTTGCGAAATTGCGTAAATCATAAAGGAGACATAAAAGTGTAGGGCGTTAACAAAATTATGATCGGCATGCAACATAAACTCAGCCATGGAATACTTTTGCAGAAATATCATAAATTCTATAAATGTTATTTTGTGCTTAAGATGTTTTTTACTAGAGTGTTCAAGGAAAAAACCGACGTTTTCAAAAAACCGGTTTATAAATAACGGGTTTAAGCACAAAAACCCGTGCATTTTTTATTAAATTATTTGAATGGCTGCAAATTTTAATACACTTCTACATTCCAAGTCAAAAAAATATCAAGTAGACAACTGTAACACAGATTTGAACCCTTTTGGAAATTGGATTGAGGCAAACGTTAATTTAAATGTGTCCATTAAATCACCACGAGAATTGGATAACGTGGTTGAAAGTTTCAAAAACTTTATCCATGAAGCTGGACTAGTAGCAACACTAATAGAACAAAATTTAAATAGTCAAGATAAAATTGTTATTACCCCAGAAGTTACACGCAGAGGAAAGATATGGTTGGGCATGTTTACGGCAACAACACTATGTTTAATGTAACAATATATTGTTGTCGTACACAAATAATTGTTATTTTAATTTAATATCAACAATATTATAGTTACTGTAAACATATCAATGTTTATCGCAATTATGAATTTGAGTATTGTTGACCGAAAAATAATTATTTTTCTAACAACTTTATTATGATAACTTTCTAAACATATTATATTTCTCACAACTATATCATGATATTTAATAGCCATAACATGATAACTTTCTATACATTTATCATATTATGTTAAAGATGCAATCAAACTATTTTTACTCTAATCATATTATGCTAGCGCCATTTGTAAAATAATTTTGAAGCAGTTGTGTCGTTTTTTTATTTGTGAGCGTTTAAACAATTAAAAGATAAAATTCCATAAAAAAATAAGTTTAAAGAAATTAAAAAATTAAAATATTAGCGGAGTTCATTCAAGTATAAGTGATGTAATAGTGCAAATGCAAAATATCATAGTTTTTTTGTAAAATCCAACAACAAAACACACAGAGATTTCGTTATATTTTATAAAAGTGCTACGATATTTCATCAGCATCTTAAAATCGAAAAAATGGACACACGCGGTTGCCCATGAAAACCACAGATTTTTTATTTGCTCTTTTGCAAGCCTTATATTGAACTCCGCTATTTGATTAACAGTAAGAAAAATTGTAAAAAGCCACAAAATAAAAAATCGATGCAAAAATATTTTAATTTATTTTGTATTTTTATGACAGCTATGAAAGGTGCTGTATCATAATATGATTGCTTCTAAATTTATTATGATTAACATGATGATAATATGATTACTTCTTAGCTTATAATGAGTAACATGACAATAATATGATTAATTTCTTAGCTTATTATGATTAACATGACAATAATTTAATTACTTCTTAACTTAGTATGATTAACAGAATAATAATATGATTAAGGGAAAAATATTATGATGTAATAGTACGAGTATATTTAGTCATAATATGATTCAATAATAATCTTAATATGGTGACTACAATCATAATTCTTATCATAATATGTTGCTCTTAGAATATGTTTATCACAACCATGTTTTTTCTTTGCTTGATAGAGAAATGATACGAAATAAAAGACGCTTAAGAAAAATCTGGCAAATCAGTAGAAATCATAATGACAAACGACGATTTAACAAAGCTGTCAAGGACCTGAAAAATAAACTCAAAGAAATAAAAAATGAGCAACTTTGCTATTTTCATAGAAATCTTGGTGTTGCTAAGAACGACGAATTAAGTTTAGGGAAAACTACCAAATATTTAAAACGTCCAACTAAAAAAAATTCTCCCATAAAGGACGAAAATTAAGTATGGTGCAAAACTGATAAGTGCAAAGCAGAAGCATTTGCTTTACATCTACAAAATACTTTTCAGCCACATGCTTTAAGCATTACCAGTCATATTGAAGAAATATCAAAATAGATATAGATATTCCATTGGCCTATCAAGCATATACATATCTCCTAATGAAGTCCAAGAAGAAGTTAATAAGTTGAATTGTAAAAAAACTCCTGGATACGACAGCATAAATGGATTTGTAACTAAGTCTCTACCAAAAAAAGGAGTTACGTTTCTAGCGCTGATTTTGAATTCTATTTTGCGACTAAGCTATTTTCCCTCACATTGGAAGCTCGCAGAAATTAGGTATCTAAACCAAACAAGCCAGATAATGTTGTGACTTCTTATAGACCTATTAGTTTATTGGTCACATTCTCCAAAATATTTGAGAGAATGTTCAGGTATGATATTCATCATACCTGAATATCAATTTGGTTTCAGGCACAATCATGGAACTCCTGAGCAATGCCATCGTATTGTAGCATTTATAAAAGATACATTGGAAAAGAAAAAATATTGCTCTGGAGTATTCTTAGATGTTCAACAAGCATTTGGCAAAGTTTGGCACACGGGCTTACTTTTTAAACTTAAAAAACTACTTCCAACTCCATTCTACTTGCTACTAAAGTCCTATTTGAGCGAACGACAATTTTATGTAAAAGTAAATAATGAAATATCGCAAATTTATACCATCAGAGCAGGCGTTCCCGAGGGAAGCGTTCTAGGGCCAACACTTTATACCCTGTTCACATCAGATATGCCTACTTCAGATAATATTTTAGTTGCAACTTATGCTGACGACGCAGCATTACTAGCCTCGAGCACATGTCCAATTGAAGCTATTAATCTTGTGCAAAAAGAGCTGAATAAAATTGAAATCTGGTTAAATAAGTGGCGTTTGCCCAAGAATGTCATTCAAACAACAGTGAAATCCCTCAAAAAGACAGTGTAAAATATCTGGGACTATATATTGACAAAAGGCTAATCTGCAGCCGTATTCTGTAACTCGCTAAAGCTAAATCTCTATCGCTAAAAATCTTTAAAGTTGATTTAGCGATTTTTGGCTACGAATGCAATTCTGTAACGTGCATTGCTAAATTTTGCAATGCCATAAAAATATAATTTGCCGCAATTTAAGCTTTTAACGTCACCGCTAAAGTTTTCAAGTTTTGTATTCTCTAAGAAATTTTAGCGATCGAGATTAAGCTTTAGCTAAGCGAATTACAGAATACAGCTGCTGGAGTACACATATTAAAACTAAAAAGGAACACCTGAAACATAAAACTAGACGTCTCTATTGGCTGTTAGGCCCTGCGTCCCAATTAAATCTAGAAACAAAAATACAAATGTATAAAACTATTCTTAAGCCAGTATGGACGTATAGCATATAACTTTGGGGGACAGCTAGTACATCAAATATTGAAATATTACAACGGTACCAAAATAAAACATTAAGGTCGATTGTCAATGCGCCTTGGTTTGTTTGAAACAACACTATACATAATGATTTATTTATTCCAAAGGTTAAAGATGAAATCAATAGATTCAGCTCAAGTTATCTTGAAAGATCAAGTAACCACTGCAATCCGCTGGCCATCTCTCTGCTCGATAGTACGGAAGAAGTTCAAAGACTAAAACGGCACCACATTCTCGACTTACCATTTCGTTTATAAATTAAATGCTTTCAAAATGTGTTTTAATTATTTATTATTTTTGTTTATTTAATACTTCAAATACTCATATCGCTAATACTGCAAATACATAGACCATATATTTTTATTTTTTATTTCTTTCTTCTTAAGTACTCATTCCTAATTCATTTGTAAATAATAGTATAAAACAGTGATAACCACTCCATAGACTCGCGAGCCAGTCAATAATCCTATTTTTCACACAGACACGGTCGGCAATTCACATGTATATTACAACTTTGTTCGTTTCAAAACATCAGACTATCATCAGTCTCTGCGACCGCACACAAGCACATAATATCTTTGTGTGCGTGCATTCGGGGCTTTCTTAGTTCGAGGCTTGGTTATCACTGGTATAAAAACATAAAATTAGATTCTTAATTAACAAATAATGAAATTCTTTATGGTATCCAATTTGCTTATTATCCTTAAATGGAAAGATTGTAAATAAAAATGTATTATAAAAAAAAAAATTAAAAATAAATATTAATAAGTAATTACATAACACAAACTATATAGGCAATTTTCAAAGTGTTCTATTGTGTCATAATGGTTCTATTTGCTATAATTTAATGAACGTTACATTCATAAAATCCTATCAAATATAACATAAATGATACAATAAACTACTTTGTGAATTGCCTATAGAAATACAGAATTGTTGTGTGTATAATTTTCAAAATCATTTACAACACATGTCGTAGTTTAAACAATTGGTTTGTGCCCTGAATAACTTATATAACATTTAAGAGGATAAACATTTGCCTGTACGTAAATATCTTTTGAAACGCGTTGGTGTTTTTCCTTAACAATAAATCACTGGAGTTATTTTTTTTGTAACTTAGTGTTCAAACAGAACTGCATCGAGATCACCTTTTTCACTCAGTTTGTCACAAAAGTTTGTTGTAAAATTTATTTTAATGATGAACCAGAATTGGCGCTGGAAGATGTTATCCGTACAGTTTGACATAACATTTTGCTAGAGAATGCGGTCGTGAAATAAAGTGAATTTTATTTTGCAAACGTTTTTTATAGTGCTCTCAAATATAGACAGTTATTCTCTTAACAATGATACCATACTTTCATTCAATTTCATACATTTTGCAAACAAAGAAAAATATGAACAAAAAAATTAAGAAATTAGAGAGAATTTGAAGTTACTGCCGACGTTTTAATTTTGGGCATTAGGATTTTTGCCTGAAGTTGAAGACTCAATCAGTGGCGCCAGAAGATTTTGATAAGAAATCGGCAGCCTATCCACGAAAACATGACCGACATTGTCTTTTAAGGTGTCTTATATCGACACCTATACACGACAATATGAACGACTTTGTCTTGTATGCTCTCCTTATGGTGTTTTCTTTTCTAAAAAATAATGATGCATTATAGTTGTGTAATATATTTATTAGGTTACACGAACCCTTACAAAGTGATACATTTTTCTAAATTACAATGGAACAAAATAATAGCTACGTTTTACACTCAACACTAATGTGTATTTAGCGTGTTAAATATTGAATGCAAAGTTTGCACTAAAAGCGATATTCACCACGCTTGTAGCAATTTTCAACATTAAATTTTCTTACAATTCCAATAAGCGTTAACAGCACTGATTTTCAATAATTAATGTCAGCTGTTGTTAAACATTTTGCGACAAAAAAAAAAAAATATAAAAAAGTAAAACAAACGAAAAACAAAAAGTTTTTATATCCATCCCAATATAACTAAAAATCACAATTTAAGGCAAATTGTCCGCAAACACAAGAAAAAAAAATACTTGCTTGCATAAAAAAGTACTTTACGCAGATGCAATAAAGGGTATTATCTCACACTCAGTTATAAATGCGGGTAAGAAATGGAACAAATTTGCCATTTATTGTTGCAACATGTTAAGAAAGGAAAACGACAACTTCTCACATTTTTGCATATATTTTAAGAATGGAACACAAACCCGCACGAATGGAACATTATTGTCAGAAAAGAAAACACCATTAGTCAAAGTGTATCTGCGACAACATGACCAACAACTTAATTAATTTTCGTTACAATATTGTTGATTTTAAAAGTGCGCAGCTGAAAGGCATCGAATTTAACGTGCGACAGGTTGTTTGTGCGGTTCAGAAGTGGAGATTTTTACACGAACAATAAATACCGGCCAGGTCAGCCAAGAAAGTTTTTCAGAAAAATGTAAAAGGAAAAAAAATGATAAAACCGGTTAGCCGAGCAAAAACCGACCCCTTGTTTTCTTAAAAAATGTATCCTATTAGAAGCTGCTTGCGTTGTTTGAAGCGAAAAGCCTGTTAATCGCTTTCTAGATTCGGTTTTTGAATACTCTTAAATTTGAGAACACAAACTAGAGTGGGGTGGTGGCTTTAGTTAAGGGTCATAATCTTGTTGCCTGGATAACAAGAAAACAGAAAAAGGGATAAACACATATTAAATGTTATTTGTAATTTTGTTTTCTTTATCTTTTTATTTTTACTACATACATATTCCTTTAATTGTTAGACACGCCTGATTGCAAGTTGTTTTTATTATTTAAAGAATTATAGAAAAGAAAAGGATTTAAAGGGAGCCATGTTTTCCACTTTGGTTTTGGTTGTTAGTTGATTCAATGAAACTGGACACAAGGGCTGTCTCTCTTTTTTTGATAATCTTGTAAAAACAGGTTTCTCACTTCCCATTGTAGATCTGACTCTGAAATCTTGTAGCATGAAAATAAAATCTTTAACGGACAGTTTAGCAGTCAGCCACACCTACAGTTCTATCTTAAAAGTCATGCAAATTTGCTTTAGCCGTATTATTGTCACCGAAAACCATGTTATATTTAAGTTACTCCTCCATCAAAAGCCAAAACATATGTTTAAATCGATCAAATTTTACAACCCTATAATGGTTGCCTCCACTAGTAAAGCAAATGCATTATTTTTTGCACAAGATATTTTAACTAGCCTCAACTTTTACGCGATATACTTAACTGGTCCTGCCAATGTTCTTTTGGGATATTTGAATCCTTCTTTCATTCATATATATCCCCTATGTGAAAAATCCAGGAGCCTAAAAATCAAAATTTAAAATAAAATCATGGCAATTACACCCGAAATTTCGCGGCAAATTTATAGAACATGTTAAATGCAAAAAAAGATATTAAAAATAATCGCATAAATAAACAAAAAGGTATATAAATATCAACAATTAAAACTTTAAAGCTCATTCAGCATCACCCGTGGTCATTTTTTTCTGTAGACCGCGTGCTGACGAGTGGTTATTCCTTAGTTTACAAGCTGGGACCAAAATTTGTATACTTAGTTTCATTGATTTTTTGCAGTTGGTGCGACTTTGTGATATTTATTTTTGATAAACCAAATGTTTTTTTTTTTTTGTGACCACCGTTGGCCACGTTGTCCCAGAATGTCAAAATACATATTGGGCCCAAGTGACCACCAGTGGGCATACTCTAATTTTATATTTTTATGTTTTTATCTTTTTGATTTTTTATATATTTTTTTTTCAATTATTTGCTTTACTTTGTCTTGAAAACTAGACATCTTACACGCAGAGAAAAAACATGTTTGAATATGGTCAACTCCAACAAAACTATTTTTAAAGAAAATTTTAAACATATTATGATTAATATAACCATATTATTGTAAGCTACAACCATATTATGGTTGAATCAGTCACAATCGTATTATGGTTGCCTGTAAACATGTTATGGTTAAATATGACAATAATTTGTTTTAAAATTAACAATAGTATTTTTCTCTTTTCCAAAAGCAACATGCTATGGTTAAAAATCAACCATGTTTTAGTTATTTTTGGCCATAACATGTTCGGAGACAACCATAATACGTTTGTGGCTTCTTAAAGGAGGACTAATTCAACCAAAATATGGTTGTCGGTGACAATAATATTGTTAAATGAATCATAATATGTATAAAATTTTCTTTAAAAATAGTGTTGTTGGAGGTAAAGTAGGGGCAACTCCCTAATATGAGCCAATAGAGTAGACAATTCAATTAAGAAAGTTACAGCCCAACCGAATAACGCTAACACGTGCCTCACTGAGCATAATTTAAGGAAAAACAGCGATTTTTCACTAAAATTCGTATTTCCTTGTCTTTATAACCGAAACCGTTTATTCTAGGAACCTGAGTATTGTTTTATAGGAAATTTTACTCTTATTAATTTTGATATTGATAGTTTTGTTCCTTATACCAATAGTTAAAGTGATATTTAGCATTAGTTAAGGACAAGAAATACGGATTTTAGTGAAAAATCCCTGTTTTTCCTTAATTTATTCTCAGTGAGGCACATGTTACCGTTATCCAATTGGGCTGAAACTTTGTCAATCGCATTTTCTATGCTATTGGCACATATGAGGGAGTTGCGCTGATGGAAAATCCAACATTGATTTCTTGTAACCACCCTAGTGACCATATGGGCAAATCCCAGAAACAGTCCACCAACCAAAAATTTTTCAAATTAATTTTTTTTAACGGAATATATTAAATAATATGTATTTCAATGATCATTAATGCAATAATTTTTACCAAATCCTACCCCACTGCTGATTTCTTAATAAAATACGTGAATTTAGCATTATTTTAGGTGATTTTTGTTCTTAAAATAGCACTTTCAGCAAACTTATCAAAATATAAATTTCGTTAAAAAAAAGTTGACATTCATTAGTTAAGAAATTAGTTTAAGAAATGCAATTCGTAAAAATATAATTTGTTTTGTTAAAATAAATAAAATATAATAATAAAATACTACTGGAAAAACTGTAGCGTGCGTTACGTAGCGTGCGTCACAAAGGGTTCACGGCTTTTGTCAAAAAATCACAACATTTTTTGGCTGCGAATAAGTGCGTTTAGAATTCTCTTATAGCCATCTTTCTTTTAGGAATCAGATTTTGGATACCTTATGATGCAAAATTCGCTAAAAATTAGGAAAACGCACTTCAACCTTTGAAGTTACTTCCACTTTTTGTAGCGTGCGTCACAAAACTTTGTGATCAATTATTTCGCAACAAATACTGGCTTATAAATTATGATATATGCCATTCGATAGTACATATTAATGTCACTAAATACTATATATAAGTTGAAGCTATATTTTTTGAAAGACCAAAAAATGTTTATATTTCAAACAGGAAACGCGTGCGAATGTAGCGTTCGTCACGCAGGATTTGCCCATGTATAAACGGGGCGCTGCTTTGATACCATGGTAGATAAGGCCATGATGGCTTTATCTCTCATTCAATAGGGAGATAAAGTCTTTTTTGTTTTTTTTTTATTTGAATGGGAGATAAAGGTATCATTATATCCTTAGCTCACATTAGCAATATTAGAAAATGGCTTTATCTCTCATTTCAGTTCCGGAGACACTAAAGTTAAGTATTGAATCATGGCCTTATCTACCATGGTTTTAAAGCACCCCACCACTTAAACATGTTTTTTCTCTGGGTGTAGAGCTTGAAAAATCGAGTGTAGACGAAGTTACAGGATTTTCAGATGATTCAACTGTTGATAATGACTTTGAGCCAGATTCTGAAAGTTCTGATTCAGAATTTGTTGACGGGGACTTAGACGATAGTAATGAAGACATAGCAATGGACTTGGGTGAAGATCCTGACGGAAATGTTCCTCTTGCACACTAGATAAATAGTTGAATATGGAGGCCTGTTGGTGGAGATCGATTGACATTTGTTGAGTCTCCGATGTCTACAGGCGTGAATCGTAATGTTGCTGCCACTTTAACTGAAAAAACACCCGCAGATTTCTTCAACTATCTTATATCCGAAGACATGATAAATCTGCCTGTTACAGAAACTCCTCCAATACGTCGCAGACAAAAAGGCTAGCAAAATGGGTTGATACCGGTCCTTCAGAAATTCCGTGGAAGGATACACTTCCGGTTATACAAACCCAATAAGCGGCATAGATAAGGCATAAAAGTATTTAAACTTTGTGTAGCAGGAGATTACACCTGATCATTCAAAGTCTTTGCAAGCAAAGTGAAACAACAGTTTCAGAGACATTTGTAACTGAGTTACCATCTCGTTGGAACTCTAAAGACCCATCTCGTTGGAACTCTAAGAGCCAATCGAAAACAAAATCCTCTAGAAGTAATAAAAGCAACATTAAAAAAGGGCGGAACAGTTTCCCGACAGAATAAAAATAAAACAGCAGTACTAGAGTGGAAAGCCAAACGCGATGTACTAATGCTTACTACAAAACATGACGATTCGATTACAACTTTTTTGAACAACGGAAGAAATTACATCAAACCAGTGTTAGTGGAGTGTTAGACTACAACAAGGGTAAAACATTTATCGACTTATCAGATCAGATCAGATGGCAGCGTATGCTCCCTACTGTCGCTGCACAGTAGGATAATATAAGCTTTTACTGTTCCATTTAATAACTATTACCACAATTATTAAAGCCTTTCATCTATTTAATACATTGAATGGAAAATGATCAATATAACGCGATTCAAGGAATTAATTGCTTCAGGCCTTTTAAATTCAGAGATCCCCAAAGACACATGCTTAAAGAATTAGAGGATCAAAAGAGAGTGACCAGAAAAGATGTTTTATATGCTATAAAACAATGTCAAAGCAGTGAGCAATGAGCAGTATGCAGAACCAATGTGTTAAGTGTGTTTTCAAAACCACAGATAAATCATAATCCAGATTTATTTTTTTTTTCTGAATAGTTTTGGGATAGTTATTTTTTGTATATATTTTTTTGTAATGCTCTACAAGCGAAATAAAATATATCTTACTTTTTAAATGCTTAAATTAAGTGTTATTTATTCTTATTTGACCTTTATTTTTATAATAACTTTTTAATTATTTAAGCTTGAGGTCTTTTTTATAAAATATTATATTTATTATTTTCAATATTTCGCTAACCTTTAAATTAACAAAGTTTAAACTTTGTTAATTTCCTGAAGATGCTAACCAAAGGTTAGCGAAATATTGAAAATAATAAATATAATATTTTATAAAAAAGACCTCAAGCTTAAATAATTAAAAAGTTATTGCTTAAATTAAGTTTTCTTACTATAATTTAACTCATTTTTTTAGGCATTGGCAGACCAAATTACAAAGTCCAAGTCAAAAAGGTTTAAATCTGTTTTACTGGTGATGACAATGTCGGGAAATGCCACACAACTTGTGACTACCGGTGGTCACGACGTCCACGGGGGGTCACACTGTCCCAAAACGTCAAAATAGAAATGTACTCCGGTGGAGTACAGTGCGTTATTTTTTTTTTTATCAAATTTGCTTGTAAAATTTATAAGAAGTTTGAGATAATTTTGATGCTTTGTTTGTGTAAAATTAAATTTGGGTTCTGGCAACACTGCATTTATGTAATTTTTGTTGCATTTCTCACATTTAAATCGAAAAGTTTCTCGACGCGGGACTTAAAAACAATGAGCTGTAGTGTATGCACAGTCTTATAAGACCGTTTGTGATACTACAGCAATCCAAGCCAAACCAAATAAAACCGATCTGCCAAACTTGCAAAATTAGAAAAGATTAATTTTCTTTAAAAGAAAAAAATCATATATAAAACCAACGTTTATTTGAACATTACGGTGATGTCGAACCTGATCAGACTATTTGTACTTCAAATATATTTTTTCTGAAAACTTCTTCCATTGACGAGTGTAGGGTAACCGATAATTCCTTGACACTGAATTTTATTTGTTATTTTCACAATTAGAAATAGATATTAAAGCTTCACTCTGATCTGCTGTTGTAGGCGTTTACCGAAAAAATTGATAAAAAAAACAAACTCTTTGTGCGTGATTCTCTTTTGGTGTTTATTAAAAAAAAAAACCTTAATGAATATATCTTCACATTTTCTTTATTTTGTAAAATTTTAGCAAAAGTATTATAGAATAATAAGACAAATCCTTTTGCTTGTCCTTGACGAGCAAACCCAAAGAATATCTTTTTTTTCATTATTAAAAACATGTTCGGTCAACATTTACCTAATACACCTTTAATATCCGTTTTAAGTAAAAACATTTTGAAACATTTGAAAATACAAACATATACTAAATTTTAGAGATTCGAATGAAAAGGAAATAATAATAATGCCTAAGTGTGGAGGTGCTTTAGAAACGAACATTTAAACGCTAATGACCGTTTTCCCAATGTATCGACAAACTGTCTGTAACTTAATCTCGACACATGTTAATTTATTAGAGTGATAAACTGTCCGTTAATGATTTTCGTTTTATCAATATATGTATTAACAAGAAAATTGGTTTAAGTTGTCAATACCTCTTAAAAAAGATGTAAAAGTTTGGAATCAGCTGATTGACGGTTGTTTTGCGAGAGAATAGAAGCAAATGGGACATTGGTTAAACCAAATTTCTCTAATCTGCAGTTTTTCGTTAGGGAAACAGATAATCGCATAATGAGAAAAAAGTCATAAGTGGATTATTAACACGTCAGTTTGTTGAAAAATAAAGAAATGGGCTAGGATTTTTTTCATATTTCGAAATATGTATATATATTTCCTTCAACTCCGGGTGGAGCATACACTGAACCAAATATCATCGGTAGTATTAACCTAAAAATTAAGTAAACCCTCAACTAAAAAAAATTGTTAAAAAAACTCAAATTTTCTTGAAATCAACACAATTGTTTTCGTTAAATAATTTTGTAACTAAAATCTGTGTATATGAATAAAATTTTGTTAAAAAAATATGTAAAATTCTGCATTATTCCAAAAAATTTAGTTAAAATAGTATTAAACCAGTAGTAACATAATATTTTGGGATCAACACATAAAAATATTTGAAGTAGCATCCTTAAAAGAAGTTAATTTGAATACTTAATCCGTTTTCTTAACTTAATTTTGTTAATTTAATTCCTCAAGGGTGTTGCTTTGAATACAAATTCGCTAAAGTAAGAAGCATTTTTTTTAGTAAGATTGGGAAATAAATATTAGTTTATATCATGGTAAAATAAGTACAAGTAGTACATGGTTTATAATACATTATAATATAAAGAATTTTATAAAAAAAATTTTAACCCTTAAATGCGCATTGTATCTTTAAAGATACAACCAATAAAACTGCTGCTATTTGCACAATTATTAAAAAAACTAAAAAAATTTTGCTGATTACCACTAACAACACTTTTTATCAAAAATGGATCGTTTCTGAAAAATACAGATTCAAAATTTCAAAATTCGTATATTTATAAATGAAGCTAAGTTTTACCCAATTTTATTTGCATTATTTTGTTCACGAATTTACTCCAGAAAAATATATGTTGATTGAAATAGTGTTCTTAAGCCATACAGAAATTTTCAATGCGGTCTGATTTATACTTTCGTCAAAAAATCGTATATAGTGGTTGTATTGCGCATTCCACACAAATTAGGAATGTTGGCTGTTATTGTTTTATGTAGACTGTTTGTATTGTGTGTTCTTCTTGTTAAGTCATTTGACATAAGTTCTTTTCGCTCGCTACTTAAATTTTTTTATTCTAATTATAATTACAAATATCGTCACCTTAAATGCAAAAGGCCCTATCTAACATTTTGAAAATTTTACAGGATAAGTATTGCCTTAAGCTATTTATAATTTATTTGTCTCCTATTTTTCTTGTAAAACCTACCAGTTGCTTTGACAATTGAAGTACAGCCGCGAATAACGTTGTAAACGCCACAGTTTGCAAAAACTGTTTTTTTGCATATAACCGTTGGCCTTACTCTCTTACACAGTTTAAACATCAAATCAACCCAAACTATGCATCTTAACGCCTTCAAAATGGCATACAAAGTGTCAGCCAGTGGAAGAACATTGCAAGTTATTAACAAAATGATGAAACCGAAATGGTTTTGCAGTGCGAAATAATGTTTTAAAAGCCTTTTGCATTCAAGTTTTTATTAACATTATTTTGATTAATAGAAAAAAAAAATTTTTTTTACACAAATAATGCTGCCTGTCAAAAAACTTTTTTTTGTTTCCTGAAAAGTTATTATTTTGTAACTTAAAACGTTATTCGCGGCTGTGCTTCAATTGACAATGTTGCACATTATGGAAACTCTTAGTTAGGCCTTTTAGTGTTTACCATATAATCTTTTGTAATTAGGGCCTTTTGTTTTTTGCTAATACAATTGCAAATTTTGGTCGAAAGATACTAAAATGTTTTGTAGACATTTGTGTTGATGCAAAACATCAGAATCAATGAAAAAGTCGATCTTTAATTTATGGTTAGTTAGGGCCTTTTGCGTTTTAGGTAACGATATGAATATGAATGCGTTCAGACGTATTGGTAGATCCAAAAGGACAAATGATAAAATATGTAAAATTTCTTGAAACAGCGCAGAATTTCCTTATGACTGCACTGATAAAAATAGTGATGATGAAATTTAAATTCCAAATATAGTTTCCACTAAAAATTAAAATGTTGTCCTGATTGATAATGACTTTGTTCCGGAGAAAGGATCGGAAAATATCGTTAGAGTCAGTTTATGACTCGTTTATTGCATTTATGAACGATGATAATCTGTTCTCAAGCCCAATACATTTTCCTGTAGCTGCACGCTAAGTACCTGCTAAGGCTAGTACCCTTCTGTATCCTGGCCACGTACAATTTTGTACCTCAAATACTCTAGTACCAAATTTGAGAACGGATACCTTCATCCTATCCCGCGTTTCCAGAAATAGTTTATTATCAAATCCTACTGCATCCAGTTCCTCAACTGCGAGCTTACAAGTGTTGGCAGCTAATCAGTGCTCAATGCACTCACAGGACTTACCATCAAGTCCAACGTCATTTGATTTACTTTCCTCAAAATTTCAAAATGTTTTCCTCGATCCAAAAGCTTCTGCAATTGATAAAAATATCTAAAAAAAAAACAGGGTTATATGCAATTCGTCAGTCAGGAAGTAGAGTTAAAGGGCGATAGCTCTCTGCCTGATGATATCAAATCATTAGTTACTCCGTATCAGCCTTGTCGTTACCAATTACCTGAGAGATTGGAAATTTATATAATTGAGGAAACTTTGCGATTTGCTATGAAAGATGTTTCTTCAATGTTTTAGAATTGCGAAAGATAATTGGTATGTATTTTACACAATATGAGATATTTCAACCTACATAGCTTAAGAGACTATTGGTCAAATAATAATGATAGGTCAGTGGTAGATGTATTTAGAACTAGCGGATACCCGGCGTCTGCTACTACGTTCCCCCTTCTTGTAATCCCATTTTGTAAAACATTCATAGCTTATGTGCCTATCTAAATAGGGATCTATTTCATTTAAATTTCGGCCCCTATTACGGTTAACAACTCAACTCAGTTGAGTTGTAATTTCTTAATTTTTGTATTATGGTTTACAACTTTGCTAAATTGCGGTGAACAAAAACATAACAAAAATTACAACTGATCGCAACCAGTTGTATTTATTACAACTGAGTTGAGTTGTAAACCGTAATAGGGACCTTCATTCGAATCTGTTAGATAGTTTTGGAGAGGCAGATATTTCCCCCTACCTCTCTCGTGGTCCTATTTCTTACAAAATGTATACCTAATGTATACATGTAAGTAGGGATCTATCTATGCTTTAATTTTGATTAAATTCTGTTGCATAGTTTCGGAGAGGCAGAAATTGCCCTCTAACTCCCCTCGTGGTCCTAGTTTTGTTAATTTAAATTTAACTAAATAAATTTGAATTATATTTAATACATTAGCACTAAGGATAAATGTAAAATTTAACAAATTTAATAAAAATTAATTGAATTGAAAAAAAAAAAAAATCACAGTAATTTTTAATTTTATTCATATTAAAAATAAACTGCACTTAAAAAATCCTTTCATTGTTTATGCGTTTCTCTTTGTGTGTGGAGTGCTCAGTGTATCTCATAAGATACAACCAGTTTTTCCTTAATAAAACTACAATAAAACAAAAAATTGAAAAAATAAAAACGCAGTTTTAATGCAATGCAAACTATATATGATTAATAAACATGAGAGCTACTGTAAAATGTGGAATCTGGAATCTTAGAAAAGAGAACTATTTTTTTTATTTATTAACTGATCTAGCGCAACAAGATAAAATCTTATAAATTACAGCGCTAGTGATATTATCAATATAATTTCAAAAAATAAAATTTTGAAATATCAAAGTACATAGATAAAAACATTTATAAACAATACAAAAAAGTAAAAAGTAAAGATTATTACAAGAATTAAGGTATAAGGTATTAACCAAGTATTTCTAATAGCTCCTTTTTTAACGTGTTTGCGTTGCTTAAGAGTTGACAGTGGGTTGGAAGGGCGTTCCAAAGACGGATTTGAAAAACAAAAAACTGTCGTTCCGACATAAAGCTGACAAATCTGTGCTGAATTAATTTGTTTCCACGATTTGATCTGGCAAATTGCAGTTTATTATAAAGATAGCTTGGTTCTTTGGATGTAATGATTTTATGCAAAAATAAAAGGCATCTAAATTGCAAAAGATTTTTAAAATTCATTCCATAAATTTGATTTGAAAACATTGCTATACTTTCACGGCTATTTTTGTTAAATACATATCTTGCAATATTATTGTAGGTAACATTTAATTTTTGAAAGACGACACTGTAACAATTTGCAAAAATTTCACATCCGTATAGCAGAACTGGAATCAAATTCGTTTTGGCTAACAGCATTCTTATTTTAAAAGGTGTTGAACTTTTTACAGCCCATAAATTTCTTAGCATTCCGTACACTTTTCCAACGACCGAGTTTATATGATTTGACCAAGTTAGTTGACTGTTAAAGGTAACGGGGGTTAAATACTTATTCATTTTCCATGGCCCAATTATAAATTCTATTAAAATCATCATTTATATTGCAAACACACGATTGCACATCGGCTAAACTAGCACTACTATAAAGCTGAACATCATCAGCATACATATGTACCTCGCTACTTTTCAGAACGTCTAGTAGATCATTAATTTCTCTGGTAATAAGAAGATTTTGCTATTTGTATATTTTTAACAAAATTTTTTCTTGCAAATTTGAAAATATTTTGAAATACAGGGGTTTTAATTTAAACCTTTTCCATCTGTAGTAAGCATCATTACGTATTTTTATTAAATGTTTGATGTCGTTGTTGAACCAGGGATGCTTATCAGCTTTTATAGGTTTAGTCTTCAAAGGAACACACAGGTCGAAAACGTTATTTATGTTATCTTGAATAAAATTTAATTTATCATCGACACTAACTAAAGAGTATATAATGTTCCATTCAACGTTGTCAATGTGTTGATTTAAAATGGCATAATCAATGTTGTGGAATTCACGATAAGTTATATGTTTATCTTCTCTGGTCACGCAGAAATCATAGGCAACGAAAAGCATATCATGTCTTGAAAACACTGATGCTGAAAGTTGGTCATATAAAAGTACATTAGATTTAACATTTACAAATAGTAAGTCAATTAAACTGTTGGAGGTGCTGTGATAGTGTATTGGAGTTGAAATATTTACAGGTAGTAGACCAATTAACTGCATTTTCTCAGTCAATGTGTTTTCAACAAGAATATTAGGATTGAAATCACCTAGAATGACAATATCATTGTATTGGATAGTAAAATCTTCTATAATATCAATTAATGAAATAAACTCAAGGTCCGATTTTGGCCTGTAAACGCATCCCACGAGAATATTTCTTTTATCTCTACTTGTAATTTCAAGAAAAAGATATTCAATCTTGCTATTTTCTTTTGTTTGTGATTTCACCATACAATTAATACCATTTCTGACAAATATTGCAACTCCACCACCAAACTTGTCGGCAAAAAACTGCATAAACGTAAAGTGGAAAGACTTTCTGGCCAAAAGAGATAAAGGTCTAAATACAAAATGGAACTTGTTTAAATCAATATGCCGTGCTATACGTATGGTGCACAAATATGGGGTGCTTCGTTATTTGAAAGCGTAGATAAGCTACAACGATATTTTGCTAAAAAAGTTTTGAAATCGCCACCATTTACACCAACATATGCTTTGATGTAAGAAACAGGTATGGAAAATAATTACACTCGTCCTACACCTCCGACATATTATAAAAACGTTATATGAATATGATAATAATCGACTACCAAACCAGCTTACAAAACATATAATACAGAAAGGAACTTATTGGTATGAGCATATTGGCTCGTTGTCTATAGACGTTAACGCAACTGGAATATCACAATGTGAAACAAGAGAAATTTGGGAACTTCTGCGAATCAATATTATTACTGGCTTAAAAATCAAGGAGATGGAGTTGTACTTAAATAAGGCAGTTAGGCTCTGGGGGAACATAGGGGATACTGGGTATCGCTTCCGGGAATGCGTCAGGCAAGGGAATTCATCTCTCCCGGGAAAGTAATGAGGACGAATGGTCTCGGCAGACGGGATCTGCGACTGCTGGTGGCCTATCTGACTGGTCACCACACGATCAAATACCACCTTTATCGGATGGGCCTGGCTGAGGATCAGGAATGCAGACTGTGTCTAGAAGGAGACGAGACGGCGGAGCATGTACTGTGTGACTGCACGGCGCTGGCATGGGCCAAAAGGAGGCACTTGGGGCATAGTATAATGTGTGCGTCCTGAATCGGTGATATATCGGCAAAGGCCCTGGTTGGGTTCCTTTGGGAAGCAGAGGGTCTTTTGGCCAACTAAGGGGAGTGGGTACAATAGACCTAACCTGGTCGCGGTACCTGTCACTGTGGGGGGAACCTCCCCGCTTTATCGTTGGAAAAAAATGCAGCTAGTGCAATTCGTTTTTATTCAAAACTGAAGTACATAGAGCCGAAATCCTACTTGGAAATAACATACACGACAGAATTAAGTTATAAATGGTCATTTCCTGGGGTCACGAACGTACGTTCGTATGCTTTTGATGCACAAATAATATAGAGAACAAAACTTTTCCTAGCATTTTTTTTCGATTCGATAGCATTTGGGTAGCTCTACGTTTAGTGCAAAAGATGGAATTCATCGAGTTTAAGTTTTCATAATAAGAGTTATAAACGTGTGGTCACGTACGTACGCAAAATAGAAGTCAACTTTGGCTGACAGTAGTGAAATGTAAAAATCTGCGCAATGGAACGCAATATTCGAAAGTGATTAATTTATTTTAAAAGTGTATTAATTAAAGGGCTGCATGAACAACTTCTTTCATAAACATACTGAAATGCTTATTCACTGAAAGTCGTGTTCGAATAAAATTGAGATTACCGAACAAACTGTTGTTTTATTCATGCTGCTATGAACACATTTCGTTTCATATCGCAAACACACAGAGGTTCAGGGTTGTCAGATGTGGCGATTTCTCGCCAAACGTGGCGATTTTCAAACATGCTTGGCGACCTAATTTTTGATTTGGCGACATGGCGATTTTTTGGCGATTTATAAAATTTTTAAAATCGCCAACTGGCTATTTTTGATGACCTATGAATTTGTTTTGAAATTCGTTAAATTAAATACTTAGAAATAATATTATTTTAATTCTCGTATTTTTATGAACGAAATTTCAGGCAATCATATATATGATAGGTATTTGAAGATATGTTCAAATGGCTGATGAAGTTAATGAAAATCTTTTAGAAAAGAGTTTTTTATATATAAAATTGCTCTTGAAAAAATCAATAAATAGAATTCCTTAAAACACGAATATGTGTTAAGTCTATAAACATTTTCACATTATACTTATATGTATGTGGCAATTTATTATCACAGATAAAATATTTTGTTGTTTGTTATTGATATTTTAAAGATTTTTATGAATCCTATCATACCTTTGGACGTTTATGAAACACAATGGAAAAAATAAGCGTTGTTTAATTGGAAAGATATAGAAATAAGTTTAGGAAAACATTTTAAAGCTACAAGGATACGGCAGGTACGTAACATTTTAAGGACTTTACTTTGGCTGTCCTTAATATGCGGTTATTACAACTAGTAATGCCTGTGTTGAAACTATGAACGCCACTAAAACTCGCCTTTGAAATAGAATGCAATACGAACTTCTTGACGCGTTATTAGGAGTTATACAGGCATGTTCTGAAAATCACAAGATTACAAATCACTTGTGATTTTATGAAAAAAGCTTTTTGTCCAGAACACCTTTTTTTTGATTTCAAATCACTTTCACAAAAACTGATTTTCAGAACATGCCTGATAAGTTGTATGAATGGGAATAGTAAATGTTGCACTTATTTTGTACTTTTGTTGAATAAATGTAATACCCTCACAATGTATTCCAAATGAAGCGTTTTAGATATATAATAAAACTGCAACTATTGTATATAGTGCATTTTTAATATTTGTTAAGTACTAGCCGCAAAAAATATTTTTTTGTTGCTTTAAGTAGACTACTATAAATTATTTTATAGTAAACATCGAACCTTTTTTGTGTTCACTAACTATTTTTATTTCGCTCTAAATAAAAATTAAGCAAAATATATGTTATGGCGACTTTTTTTGAATTTTTGGCGTATTTAAGCGATACGGAACTAATTTTGTTTTTAGGATTTATAAAAAAATATTTTTAATAATTTAAAAAATATGTATTTTATTGTCAAAAACTTGTAAACAAAGGTTTTGGCGATTTTGGCGATTTTTGATATTGAATTTGGCGAAAAAGGTCAAAATCGATCTGACAACCCTGCAGAGGTTGTTCAATGAAACGGGGTTTGTTTCATAGTTTTCATTCTCTCTCATTTATTTTTATTAATACTCAATAGCAATGTTGCCACTTCAGTAAATTCATGTAATTATTTGCATGCGTTGTCCATGTGTAATTTAAATTTTAACACATATGTAGATATACCTATATACATATATGTATAGTATACATATTTATAGTATACATATAGTATGTATAGTATACATATTTATAGTATACATATAGTATGTATAGTACAGTATTTATCGGATATAAGAAACTTAAAAAATCCACGAAAAAAGTTTCTTATAAGCGTTTCTTTCTTATATACAATTATTTTATATAAGAAACTTATTTCTTATATAAGTAGCTATAGCCATAAGACTTTCATATTTTGGTTTTCTGTCTCTTTTTTGTTAAAATTTCTAACTTTTATATAATTATTTTCTATGTCTTTTGAGTTTTTCACTATTTTAGATGTTTTTGCAATTTCGCTTCTTTTTATACCGTTTTGTATTTCTTTAAAAATTTTAACTTTTGTTTTTATTGGCAAAAAACACAAAGCTTCTCATGAGTACCAGCTCGCTCATCTAAAACTAAAAGTAAAAAAAACTATGTTCTTGTTGTAAAACTGTCAGAAAACAGCGTTGTCCATGCAAACTACATAAAGTCTGTGCTACCGTTGGAAGGTTCTTATATAAATTCTTTTTCTATACATTTGGTGGTTTTGGTGTTTAAGAAAAATGTTCTTTAATTAGTTTTTTTCTTATAAGCGTTTTTCTTATATGAAACCTTTTTTGTTAGAAAAATCACTAAAAAGACATGGTGTTTTTGAAAATGTTTCTTAAAAGCGTTTTGTTCTTATATGAGATGTTCTTATATCCGATAAATACTGTATACATATTTGGAATATAAACAATAAATAAAATGCAAAATATGTTTTTTTTTGTTTTTCATTTGCATTTTTGAATAATACAAATCTTTGAAACATGGCAAGATTTTATTGTCTTGTGATGTACTGTACACGGCCCTGAAATGAAACGAACTCATAAAAAACACACACATTTTTAGGTGAAAGATGAAAAACAAAAGGAGGAATGAGTTTATGAGAAATTTAATTGTTAGTTTTGTAAGTGCCTTAGGAGTCTGACCACGTGGTTGTTTTTTTTTTTTTCGAAATATATTAAAAACTTGAAAATGAATGTAAGTAAATATAATTAATAACGGTTCACGTTTGTCGCGATAGTATGTAGAAATTTACTTTGCGAAAAACGTTGCGTCATTGGGTGGAATACAGCGTCAGACGAACAAATTATGTATTTACATCATAATATGAAAACGATGGATGTTGATCGTGCTGGATGATGTATATGACACTTTTTTGCCTAGATTTTATCACTTTTATTTAAACCATGAATTATCTCATTTTTTAGTTCTGATTATAATAATATCTGTAGATTGTTAAGCATTTATTAGCTATCTACTTTTTTCTGTTTAAGAAAAAAATATTGCAGACATTTTTTAATGTTGGTGAATGTTTATAAAAGTAAAATTAAACATATTTAATTTTATTGAAAATTTACATTGAAAACAAAAATAAATTTGAGTTTTTATTTCAATATTAATGGGTCTCTTAAACTTGTTGCATTTACCCCTCATTGTTATTTCTATTTATTTTTACTTTCTTATGTTTTTATTTTTCTACAATTGGCAACACTGACATTTAAATCATACTGTTTTTCCATGAACTTATTCGAGATTTGTTCAATGGTTGTTCTGTTTCATGGTTGTTAATGTTCATATTCTCTTGTAAAAGCAAATAAACTAATTTCTTCTTATTCGTCTCTTAAATATCGAGTGTTCATTGATTTCATTTCATAGTGTTTCATCTTACTGAATACGAATGAAGCGAACACAAAATTATAATGAAGGTTTCATGAACATCATTATTAAGTTTCATGCAGATGTTTAGTATTAATGTAGGTCTCCATCCAGTATTTACAAAATAAAATATCTCTCTTGGTTTTTGTTTAATTGGCTTATTTACCGGTCGCGAACGTACGGATCGCGAACGTACGATTTTTCCATATGTTTTTTTATTATTATCACCAGGCATTTTCCCATAAATGTCTTAAAATTTCCTTAACAAAAAACTAAATACTCCTTTTGCAATTGATTGTAATGGAGAGATTATGAAGAAAGAGTGTTAATATAACATATTTCTTGCATGCAAAATAAGTATATAAAAATGTCTTTAGAAGTAGAGAAATACAGAAAAATATAACATTTCCCAGTTTCCAGCCGAATTTCATTAAGTAACAGCTGATATATGCTAATAAACCATTCTTTTATAAGAACAAAGACTTTTTTATAATAATAAACAATACAAGACGATCATGATCAACATTTTATATTTTCATCCTGGTAGATCATTCTGGGAAAATGCCCATATTCAAAGCTAGATGTGATTTAAATGAGTTGAATGGTACAAGGTTTCGGCAAAATAGACCCCGTATATGCTCCTTATGCAATCTTAACGAAACCGAAAACATTCTGCATTTTATAGCCAAATGCCCTATATTAGGATAAATAAGATTCCAAAATTAAAAAAAAAAAACTGTCTTAACAGAAAATGAGTTGATTAATATTCTAAATGGTAAAGACAATTTTAAGATAATTTTAAGTAACTTCAAATTGGTTTTTTTATAACCACATCTAGTTGATTAACTGACTATTTTACTTGTCGACAACTTACTATTTTAGGCGGCATGAAATAACCCCCCAAAATATAACCCCCCAAAAAAATAATGAAATAGTCCCCCAAAACGTGGGGCCTTATTTCATATTCAATAAAGCCCCATTTTTGAAAATGAAATTAGCCCCCAACGAAATGAAATAACGCCCCAAACATAAATGAAATAATTCCCTAATTTTTAGGGGCTTATTTCATATGAAATAAAACCCCAATTTCTGAAATGAAATAAAGGCCCAATATATGAAATACAATTAATTATACAGTTTTGCTTTAAAGAATCACGCGATATATATCATGGTGTGATACACCAAACACAAGCTTCGCCAACTAAGGCTTTTCTGCATAGCCGGCCTTCGGCCGGGCGCAATGACTTTTTCCTTTATTGTATAACAAACACCAACTTCGCTAGCTAAAGCTTCTCTGCATAGCGCCAGAATTTTCTCCTCTATAGTATAAAAATACCAACTCGACCCGGCTACGCAGAGATGCTTTAGTTAGCGAAGCCGGTGTTTGGTATACCATAGGGAAGAAAACCATTGCGCCCAGCCGAAGGCCGGCTATGCAGGGCAGCTTTATTTAGCGAAACAGGTGTTCTGTATACTGTTTAGAAAATCCTTGCGCCCAAAAATGTTTTCATTATAAATTTGAAAATGAAATAATCCCCCAAAAAATATATTGGGGCTTTGTTTCATAATGATTTTTTGGGGGATAATTTCAAATGAAATAATACCCCAATTAAAAAAATGAAATAACACCCCAAACAAAATGAAATAACCCCCCAAAAATCGTTTTTTCTGTTCTCCGTACAAACTTTTGGGGGGTTATTTCATTATTTTTTTGGGGGGTTATTTCATGCCGCCACTATTTTAACATATGAATGTCATAGGGAGTAGTCAATTGTTTTTTTCTGCATGACTTTTAAATTGACGACTAATAACTTATTTTTTAACCAATTTGTAGTTAATTAATAGTATAGTCGATTTGTAATAAATTATTAAAATTTTAAATAATTTTTGTCAAAAATATATGTACATATGTATATGTATGTAAAATAAACATACATATCGATGCCTTACTTTCTCAACCTCGTATCTAAAAAATATTAAAGAATTGATTACATCTACATATGTAAATTGTATTGATATAATAAGTTTTTGCATTGTTAGAACACAAAAATAGCAGTCGTTTGATATGAAAAAGTCAAAACCTTATTTTTAAGATACGAGGTTGAGAAAGTAAGGCATCGATATGTATGTTTATCAATACATATATATTTGTATATAGAAATAATTATTTAAGAAAATTTGCATCATTTGTATAAGTGCTGAAATAAATACGCTACATAATTGTTTGTACATAAACAGATTTGTATTGCTTTCATTTTTTATATTTTTTATTATGTATTTTAATATGTTTGTATATTTTTTTTTTCATTTGACTTCATGGCATGCTTGTTTAACTTATTTTGCTTTTATTTGTGTTTTACGTGAGCCTCTATGCAATATGATTGGTTGATATCTGCATGAGATTTAAACCAATTTATAGTCATTTGAAAAAGAGTTAATTTATAGTTAGTTTTTTATTGCCACTGACTATTTTATTTACTACAGCGTACATTTAATTATTAATTTTTATGTAACATAAAACAATATGTGTAATCTCTATATATAAATCGGCAAAGGCAAAACAGTTAAGAACACTTTCCTTCTCTGTTTGTCAACCGATTTGAATAAAATATGTATACATAATTTGAAAGATATTTACTTACAGAAGTGCACAATATATATTTTATTAAAATCTGTTCAATACTTTTAGAGCTATAAGCGTTCTAATTTGCTACTCACACATATGCAGAACACATAAATAACAAAATAGTTTTCTCCAATTATCAAATAATAAAAAATAGGGTGGTCGATAATTCGACATTTTCGAATATTTCGACAATATATAAAAATCGACACAGGCAAACCAGTTAGATATACATGCTATATTTTCTTTATATGGGCATTTCCGCCAAAAGGTCCACCGTGACCAAAAATTTAAAAGTTATTAAAAGCTGATTATTTTACGATATTGTTATAGAGAAACATTTAGATTTTACTAGTTTTATAAATTTACTCATAAATTTGTTCACTTAGATGAACAATCAGACTGCAAAGTTGGGCAAACGTAATTTCTTATTTTTGAGAATGTTTTATTGTATGTTTTCTTTAATATTTATCTTTCTTAAAAAAGGTGATATTTGATAAAAATTATTCCAAAAAAATTTTCTTACATGGTCTGTAATCTAAGGAAGAGTTCAAAGAGAAATATGTTATTCGGATTAATGGTAAATTTTTATTTTATTTTGATCATTATTCAGTTAAATTATTACGGAAAAAATTTCACGTTTGAAATGTCACGTATCGACCCAGATTTTGGCTAAAAAAAAAAGAAAATACAGAAGATTTTGGAATCAAACCAAAACATTTTAATATTACATTGCTACGTAAAATTCTGAAAGTAGTTTGACTAAAAAATTGTGCCAGGTTTCGCTGAATTACGCCTTTTTATACATGGCCACAAAAACTACTTCTGTTTTTTTCACGTTCGAACCGCTACTTCTTTTGCCATTATCTTTGACCTAGAATCGCGCCATAAACTTTAGCATAGATAACAGTGCTTTCTTAGTGCTTTAATTTTAGGGTTAAGAAAACGTAAAAATATTTTTTGCTTAAAATGTTATTGCATTTTTGATGCGTACGCCTGTCACGTTCAACACTTTGGAATTACCCATATTTAAAAAAAATTATGGCCGAATTTCGACCATTAGGCAAACACTCGTATATATAATTACCTTTTCCGACAGACGACGTCATGTCATAGTCGTATGTTAAATTTTGATTACTTAAAATGAATTCAAAATAAAGAACAATTAACTAACTAACTAGTTAGTTATAACTGAACTGACATAGGGCGTTAACGAATTCTCTCGATCTAATTCTATCTCTGGTAAGTAGTTTAATCTCATTCCATGTAAGACGAGCAGCCTAATGTTCTTTTCTGATGGACCGGATCCAGGAATTTTGTGGTCGACCAGGCTGACGTTGACCTTGCGGATTACAATCTATGGTATTTCTTGCAATATCAGTTGATGGACGTCGTATGTCAGTTTCAATAGGGCAGCAACAGGGATGATAAATGAGAAATTTTGTGGTCGACCAGGCTGACGTTGACCTTGCGGATTACAGTCTATGGTAGTTCTTGCAATATCAGTTGATGGACGTCGTATGTCAGTTTTAATGGGGCAGCAACAGGGATGATAAATAATAAAACCAGTATCGCACTTAATAACTATTAAAACCATACTTTTTCGAACAATTAAATTTAACCGTTTTTTATCCTTTTTTTCAAAAAGAAAAAGTCCTTTGTTTCGGTTGGACTTGAAACCGTTGGCACATATAGTCTATATCGTTCCTTTTTCATAAAATTGTAGCATGTTAATTTTCTTTCCACATTCTCCGATGAGTCTGGAATGGAAAATATTCCTTTGGTTATTCTACTAAGCGCTGGAAACATTAACTGATCAAATTCAGTTCTCATTGTGGTCACTTTGGACCAAAAAACAGAAATTAATTAATTTTTTGAATCCCAAGAAAAACTTTGATAACTATTTAATATGCATGTGGCAGTATAAATAAAACTGAACTGGCAAAAAAAAATAAAGTAAAGGAATTTGTTTTTATTTTTGTCTTTCTTTACCCATTGACAACTGTTTTTAGAGTGGACAAAAAATCCACCAATTGTAGTCGGGACTGTAAGAAAAGATAAACTCACTATTTATTGTTGTTATTTTTGTTTAAGCTTTGATATTCTTACAAGTAAAACTGGAGTTTATAATTTTTATTCGCTTAACAGTTTTATTTTTATAATATCTTGTGTTTTTCTAAAATCTTTGGATGAAGTTATCTGACGATCTGGCCTTATCATGCGCATAGGAATAGCATATCCCATCAACAATAAATTTTCAGTTTATCAATCGATTTTATAATTCTAACATGTGCCGCATTGAGCTTTAATATAGTTATTTACATATGCGTAGGTGAGATGCAAAACTTGTTTGTGACACTTATTCGAATTTTGGGATAATGCACATATAGCACCCGATTATATGGACCAAATAAGTGGAACTATTTTAACTCTTAATTCTTTTAGTTCTAAGATATCTGATCTTTTTTAGGGGCCCAAAACCCATTTACTATTTTTTATAATTTAGTACTTTAGATTAAAAGCTATAAATATTTTCTGTACAATAAAATTATCATATTTTCTTTGCATTGTGTTTAAAAATTAACGTTCTGAAGAAATTAACTTCTAGAAAATCTCTACCGTTATTCTCCAGCTAGGGAGCAAACGGTCTCAATTAATAACTTCCAACGGACTCTGTTATGGGCTGTTCTTAATGCCTCGTTCCATGAAAACTCTGCAATTGTCAGCTCACAAATGGTTGCGATTCGCCAAGTGGTTTTTGGACGTCAACGACGCACAGTAGCGCCCGTAGAACAAACGAGGTTGCAAAAATCAAAATTTTCATGAGCGCCGACGAAGTTTTGAATAAACTCATGTTATAGGAAACTTTTCAACGATTTCAAATCTGCCACTCTTAATAATATCACATTTTTAGTTTAGAAGATATAGCCGTTCAAAGTTGACCGACTTTCGGTTTTCAAAAAAACACACAATTTTTAGTAAATTTGTTGCGATTTCAGGTGTAATATCACGAAAAATAGGTAACGAATCGCCTTATTTTTTGTTTGTATTGATTGATGCATTTATTAAATGTGTAATGATAAAAAAAAAATGAACTGTTTGCTTTGTGTTTCTCCTGGTAAATCACTATTTAAAAACTATCCGTTTTTTCACTATTTTTCAACTTTGACGGAAAATAACAAAAATCTATATTTTTCTATATTTGCCATATTTGCAAAATCTGTTCTTTGATTATTTCTTTACATAATTCAAAAATTTTATCTGCCCGTACGTGCCCGTTTGGCTTCTAGAGGTAAAAAAGGTTAAAAAGACATGGTTGCAGAAATTGTATGACAGTAGTTTGATCTAAAATCTAAAAAAACTACTCATTGAAATTAGCAGGTACGTACCTCACTTAAACAATACTTTGGCGTACAAATGGTCAAGAACAATATTGACTACAGGTAGGCACAAATCTTATTTGGACACGTGCATAATATCAAAATTGCATTATTCAGCCTAATTCCATTTGTATGCAGGGAACAGGTAAATTTTTCGGCATGGTAGCATAAGCCTATATATTGCAAATGGTCAAGAACAATATTGACTACAGGTAGGCACAAATCTTATTTGGACACGTGCATAATATAAAAATGCATTATTCAGCCTAAATCCATATGTATGTAGGGAACAGGTACATTTTTCGGCATGGTAGCATAAGCCTATATATTGCAAAATAAGCATAATGCCTGGATTAGTCTACGACTGAAAGTTGGCGCAACAATTACTGAAACCATTAAACAATTTAAGTACTGAAAACATGGCGTTGAACAATTTTAAATTATTTGAACTGTTTAGAAAGTCAACCACACCAAATTTTTTCACGGAAGCTGCTTTAGAAGAACTTGATAGCTTATACGGAAATATTTAGAGAAGCGAAATTATAAAAAATAATTTTTATCTGATATATGCAAATATTAAGGCAAAATGGGTGAAATCTAATCGAACCATTCAGAACTTCAACTCCAAATACGAGGACTGGCTTAATGAAGATACCATCCTGGATATATTGGCAGTAGATAAACCCACCACATCAACCAGAGGAGCAAAAGGAAGGCCAAAAAAAAGTATTGAGGAGTGTTCAATTTTCACAAGAAAGAGGAAACTTGCCGATGCCACCAATGACTTGACCACGAAGCAATTATCGGAAGCGCTGTCTATTAAATTTACAAAGGATAGTGAAAGAGTTAGGTCGCACATAACCAAATCTGTTGCTGATGCAAGCCCACTGCGACTAATAAGGATTAAGGAAAGCATTCCCACGCCCACAAACGCACACATTAAAAAGTATGGTTCCGAAGAAGCCTTGGCCTTGTTTATGGACTTAGAACTTTCCAAAGAGAAATATGAGAAACTACGGGCATCTTTAACGCTACACGGCGCTGACGTTTTACCCGGATACAAGCATATTACGCAAGCCAAAATAAATTCACGACCACTGCATACGGAATTTACGGAAGTCTCTGCGAAAGCCAATCTGCAGGATCTCATGGGCCATACAGCAAAACGGTTGTTGGAGAGTCTTCCTGAAAATGAGGTGAAAATTCTTCCTGAGAAGTTGACATTGATCAGCAAATGGGGCTGCGATGGATCATCCGGACAAAGCGTTTATAAGCAAAGGATATCTTCCGATGACGCTACAATATCGGACGGAAATATGTTTATGGCATCTGTTGTTCCTTTGCGGCTTAAATCGGATGTTTCCCTTCACTGGAAAAATCCACGTCCGTCATCAGTGCATTATTGCCGACCAATAATGTTTCAGTTTGCAAGGGAATCGGCAGAACTCATAAGGACCACGGTGAAGGACATTGAAGAACAAATAAGCAAGATTAAGCCTACAAAGCTGCAAATTGGAGAAGGAAAATATATTGAATGCAATTACGAGTTCCATCTGACCATGGTTGACGGAAAAGTCGTAAACGAACTGACAGGAACAACCTCAACAATGTCATGCCCGATTTGCAAAAAGAGTCAGAAGAACTTTGGTAATTTAAACGATTCTACAAATGAGGAGAATTACGAATATGGAATGTCACCATTGCACGCAAGGATAAGGTGTATGGAATTCTTGCTAAAACTGGCGTATACCCTACCACAAGAGGAGGAAAACTTCGATGAAAATACATCAATAAAGGATAAGGAAAAGATCAGAAAGAAGCAAATACAGGATGCTTTTTTTAAACAAGTTGGACTAAAAGTAGACTGTCCCAAGCACGGATACGGTAACTCAAACGATGGAAACACTTCTAGGAGATTTTTTGAAAATGATGAGGCAGTAACTAGAATCACTGGAATTGACAATCAAATCGTGAAAAGATTGGGAACGATCTTGGATGTTTTAAACTGCAAAGAAAATGTCAATTCTACAAAATATGGAGAATATGCGTCGAAAACTGCATCTCTTTTAGCAGAAATGTATCCACAGAAGAAGTTGACCCCGACCGTCCATAAAATATTGGCGCATGGCAAAGATATAATTGAGTACCAGTCTTTGCCAATTGGAGAGCTTTCTGAAGAAGCACAGGAGTCTCTTAACAAATTTTATAAAAAATATAGATTGCAGAACACATTCAAAGCATCAAGGGTAAGGCAAAATGAGGACCTCTTCAACATGTTGGCAGCATCTTCCGATCCACTTATATCTTCCCTGCGGCATGTGAAGTCACGAATAGAGTTAGAAAATAATTATAGTTTAGAAATGGTTAGTCTTTTAGATATACCTTCTCTTACGAACTGTGATGAATATTTTACAGAAAATTGAAAAAATAAATTTAAAAAAAAATAATTTTTTTTTTTAATTTGTTGGGTAATAATTTAAAACATAAAAACCTAAAGAAAAAAAATAAAAACAATCTAAAAATGTAAAAATAATTTTTTTTAGTTACCATAAAATTGATTTTTCTACTAATTTTAACTTTGATAACCCATAATTAGGCCCCTACAGAGCGTAGCACCCTTTCCAAACGCTCATTTCATAGGCTGAACAGTTATCTATCATATGCTGTTTAAACTGTTCAATTATCTTATTCGGTTCAAAAGATATGATTTTTGCAACGAAAAAACTCAAATGGCGCCACTGTGCGACGCCGAGAACCTTGGGGATTGTACTGCAGCGCTGCCTTTGCTACCTCGTTATCGGATCTCAGTGTATGCCCAATCCATCCAAATTTCCTTTTCATGATGTCGCACTGGATTGGCTGTTGGCTCGTGGTTCGAAGCAGCTCAGCGTTAGTTATTGGCTCATAGAATAAATTCGAAAAATAAAAAATGTTGAATATAATATAAAGTAACCTTCGGAAGGAAATAATTCCCAGTTTATATTTGTTAAAATAGTTGAGTTACATACATTCAATTTATAAAGTATCACTATCCAGTGTGACACAAAGAATGCTGACGAGGGCCGTAGCGGGCCAGAAAATGCATTACATTCTGCTGGTGTCTAATAATTGTAAATTTTTCTGTACATACAATATACCTCCATTGCTTTCCAAAGGAAAGCTAAGATAAAATGTAACAAGAAAATACAATATAATAGTCTGGTAGTGTATAAAGTCATTTCTGAATAATTGAAGGAATAGGACTATTACAAAAAAGCTTTATAAAATACATAACTGAAATTTAGCTCATAGAATAAATTCGAAAAATAAAAAATGTTGAATATAATATAAAGTAACCTTCGGAAGGAAATAATTCCCAGTTTCTAACATTACTTTAACCTACCAGGTAGGATGAACCTTAATGTACTTTATCGCTCACTTTAGGTTAAAGTTAAGTTTTAATAATGGAACACTTTTTAAAAGGCCGGATAAAGTCTACTTTAAGCCATCGGTAAGTTGTGAAAACGGACCTAATAAGTACTCCTTGCAGCATTTTTTCCTCTTGCCAACCTGCATTGGAAAGAGTATAAAGGGCAAGAGCGGATATATCTGAATCGTATTTTAATGGCATTTTTATCATTTTTTAATTGCTTTGATCGCTTGCACAATTTGCTCAATAGTTGATGGCCTCGTTGTTATGGTGGTCTAATGCGTTTGGCATGTGGCAGTTATATTTTCGTTATCTAAAGATTGTTGTGTAGATGTCACTAAAAGAGGCTCAGCATTCAGAATGATAAAAAATGGGTATGCCAGTATTTAAGTTGGTCCTCGTCATTTGTTTTTTTTTTTTTTTTTTATATATATATTTAATCCCCGCGAAGCTTGACGCTTGTCTGCAGGAAAGAAAACCAGAGGCTCTGGCGGGAATCGAACCCGCAGCCCTGGGGCTGATTGAGTAGCTCACTACTAGCTAGCCTACCGGGGCACCCAAATTAATATTGCCGGCACTGTCTCTGATGGGTCGGGATGTATTAGAGAATTTTTTGATCAGTTTCCTGGTTAGCGGTTACAGGATCCGAGGATTATTGGTGCGTAAAGTATTTTCAGAATGTGTTGAAAGGTTTTCTGTCGTTGCGTCACGCATGTTTGACTTGTTTCTGTATGTTTTTATACTGCAGATCAGAGATCAGCAATGAGTAGTGAAAAAGTGAGTAGAGCTAAACCATGACTCATAAATACTTGTACTTATATGCACTCATACTTATTCCAATGTTATTCAAACTCATATTCACTCAAAAGTTTCATTTTATTCATCGTACTCATACTAAGAAACATTTGTAGTGTTTAATTTAGAATCTACTCAACTCAATGTGCATAGGCGAAGCAAAATGCGAGGCTGCCAGATTTGTCCCCGAAATAGCAAAGTGACGATTTGGCAATTACAGTTTACTAAGTTACATGTATGAAGTGGACGATTTTTTGGTAAATTTATGTGGCAGCGCTGATTATTAAGTTGTGTGTTTTATCTGTTGTGTTAAAACGGTAAATGGATGAGCCAAATGATTTGAATCATTGTGAGTATTGTAAGTATTTTCTTGAAATTATAAATCAAGCTGAGGTCATTTATGAGTATGCGTATAATTTCGACGTCGCACTCATAAATATTAATCTTGTGAGTATGAATGAATCAGAGTAGTTTAGTTTAAATGATTTCTACGCACTTATACTTAAGCTGGAGGTCCACACCACGCGTTACTCGCTTTTTCGCAGCATACGCAGCTGTCAAAAAAGTTGAATCTGTGTAGTTATACATAGTAAGTTACATGCACAAAAGCGTAAATGCCTTGAGGCGAAAAGTAGGTTTACTTTCTACTTTTGTAAGCGTCACAAGCAGCGTTCGAACAAATCAGCTGATTATGACAAATTAAGTTTTATTTTTACTTGCACTGCTGCTGCATGAAAAGTAGAACGCAACTAAGGTTAGAAAAGCATGCGCTGCTTGGAGGCGATAACGCGTGGTATGGACCTCCAGCTTTACAATTGCATGAGTCAGTATGAGTAGCGAAAAAACGATTCATTGCTGATCTCTGCTGCAGATCAAGTGTTTTTGCATGCTCCGTGTGAATTTTTGCTGCTCTGCGCCTTTCTCGGATTTCGGATTTTCTTCTACGTTGCGGTTTGAGCACAGCGTTACAGGTGTTTAACTCATTTCATTTATGTTGACCTCATGGATTGATTGATGTAACTGTAAATTTGTTTATTAAGCATGATACGAACTCAGCTTTTGTTGTTGGTGATTTTAATTTGTCTACGTTATATCGTGTTCTGCAAGAGAGATTGTTCTTGGGTCTTGTCATTATCCGCAATTCGAAATGCACTTTTAGTGTTAAAATGGATCTACGAGTTTTTTTAATCTTAGGATTGAAAAAAAACGGATTGAGATTGCTCATAATGCATTTCCCGAAGATTTTCGTATATTAATGGCACCATTTCCCTTAATAATTTTAAAAGATGAAGCTCTAATCGGAAATTTTGTTCACGTACCATATCCTTAGGCTTCTGCAAACACTTCTGCTGGAACAAATGTTATTAAAATAATACGACGAAACATACAAAAGATAAAACTAGAAATTGTCTATTCCAGTCTTAAAATCAAGTCTAAAAATGAAACGTGGGAAAAAGTTCTTTGCTTTTTTTCTTTAAATGTTAATAAAAATTAAAATGTTTAAAACTATTTACTTAAGTTCTTATTAAAGCTCGTAAAAGTGTTAATAAATTTTCATGTATCATGAAAGTAAATGAAACTGCCAGTAGAAAACCACGTACGAAACTTAACAAATAGTCTAACACAACAGTTACACTAAATAAATGTTTTATGCGCCAAAAAAAGTCACTAAAAACAGCAACAACAATCTCTGAATAACAGACTTACTGACTAACTATAACTTAAAATACAATAAAGAAATGAAAGCAACAACAACAAAAAAAACTCGAAAATGATGAAAAGAAGGAATATGTGGAAGGAGCAAGAAAAAGATTCGAAACGAAGCAGAAGGAAATATCGGTAAAAATTTCACTGACAGACGACTACAATATACAATTTCCTTGATTTGACTTTTGTAGCAGACATCTAAACATGACTTATGACCGTTACGTGATGCAACATAAAAATGCCATTATAGGTAGTTGTTGTTTTTTTTTTTTTTTTTGTTATTATAGCCAAATACACACAACAAAAACAGCATATTATAAAAAAATACACGGACGAACCGAGACACATTGATACAAGTACAAACAACTGTAGTGTTGTACGTGTTGTGCTCTTTCTGCCGAATACAAGCAGTGTACAATTGTTGTTTTGTTTAGGGTTCGAGTGGAACCAGTATTGTTAGAAGTCAAACATGACGTATGAGTATCTCACGTTATGGTTTTTGTGTTAATGGCACTGACATACAGTGGCAGAAGCTCATACCTAAAGACTTTCGTTTATGCTCAAATGAACTAAAGGAATTAAAATCTTACACGGAAAAAAATTCCTAGATTAAATTGATTTTTTAATCAAATTTTTTTCCACTAAACTATTTTCATGAGTGGCATGAATAAATACATGTTTTTTTGTGGTTAATTGAACTGTTCATGGTTCATCATCATAGTTCTTTGCATGTTTCACCTTACCGCCAAAGCGACGGCAGTTAGTCTATAGTCAAACAGCAATCTTTTAACCATTGGTATTTTTGGTGGATCGAAATGCAATTTTTTGCCTTTTTAAAGGGGTAATTCCATGTCAAATCGACCAAGAGTGGGACACGACCCCTTTCGATTTTAATGATATTTGTTGAGAAGGTTCCTTTTATCTTATGAACGAAAAAAAATTTTCAAATTTTTTTTTTTCGAAAGCTATGTCATATTCCAAATGTCATAATTTCGCCGAATTAGCCGAATGTGTTGTGTTTATTTCTTCACTATCTCGAAAACTACTTTACATACGAAGATGAATGTCATTTTAAAGAGAATACTTGGGGCTACAAACAAATGAAAAATGTTATATCTGCACAATATAACATTTTTAAAACGGACTATGTCAAAAACCTATTTTTTTATTTGGCTGATTTTTTTTTTATAACACCTCGAAGGAGGTGTCTTTTTTCTTTTTTAAGATATGTTTTTTTCTCTTTCGCAACCTTTAAAAAAATTCTTAAAATAGAATTTTAATATTGTAATTTTGAGCAATAAGTGGCGTTTTAACCTAATTGGGGCATGCTGAATCCAGTGGTGCTAACCGTTTTTTTAGGTTAGGTCTTGTGTATGTTTTTGTAGTTGACCTTTTTCTGATATACAGTCGAACTCCCATAACTCGAACTTCTCTAACTCGAATTTTCTCTTACTCGAACCAATTTAATTGGCAGTAGCTCTAAAACAATAAACTACATACAATTCTCCTTCCGTAACTCGAACTTCCATAACTCGAAATTCTCCATAACTCGAACCAAATACTCAAATTTGTATTCTAAGTTTTTTGCTTGTTTTGTTTATTTTGTTTATTTATTTCGCTTTCTTTTGCTTGTTTAGCAGGTTTGTATATTTTACTTTGCTCTTTTTTTCGGGGAAATCCCTTTTTGTACATAACGTGTGTCTTTTGGATTGCCTAAATATGTTAAAATTATTTGTATGTGTTTATTTCATGGCAAGTAAACGTGTTTTATAATGTTTGTCGATGGAGGGAAATATAAGTTTATAAAAGAAGTCGAGGGTGGATTCAAGAAAAAGGAAGCAGACAATAAATATGGTGTCCCAGTTAGTACGGTCTCATAGATTTTTAAAAATAAAGAATTAATTATCATCTCGTTTGAGTCAGTATCTCATCTCTTTAGTAAAATGATTAAGACCCAAATAAACAAAATTATCGACATAGCAGTCCTCAATTGGTTTACAGCAGCTAGAAGTCAAACCATGCCGATATTTTACTTCATTATAACTTGTTTATTACAAATACATACCTAGATGCTTAGGTATGAAGCTTTCAAATAGTGCCTGTTTTAAACAAAAAATACAAAATGTACACAAGTTTGCAATTTATTCTCTTTTCAACAAGAAAATTCTGTAACTCGAAGTCTCCATAAGTCGAAGTTTTTTTTGGGATAATGGTGATTCGAGTTATGGAAGTTCGACTGTATATAAATTATTTGTTGTTTTTGTTTGGCTGCAGGTCCACGTAAATAAGTAAAATAAAAAATAAAAATTCTTGATAGGTATTTTTGTTTTTTATATTTTTATTATTTTCCCAATATTTCGGTTAGCATCGCTAACCATCTTCAGGGCTCTGGATAAATAAATACAATAATAATTATTATTAATACTTAACAAAAAACAAAACATAATATTACAAAGATAATTACATGTAAACAATTAACAAATATAATAACACAAAAACTTCACAATAACACTTGTGCCACTACTTATTAGATTTTCGTAACTAAATCTAGTTTATCGATCGTCTGTTTTTGTTTATTAATTGTCTGTATATGTGTGCACAATTTTCTGTGTCTTGTCGGTAATTGAGACGAAGCTGTGGATTAACATCAATAATATGCAGCATCTCTTGTTTTCAAGATGTTTCGTCATTTCGAAAATGTAGGAGTTTATTGAAATTACTAAAAAAAAAACCGAAATTCCGCAATAAATAATAAAGTGGGGTTGGTCATACATTGGACTCATGTAGGAGAATCCTACGCGCTGCAGGAGCTAAATTTAATAATTTTATTAAACCGCAATATTTGTATGGTACAACACGTAGAATGCTCCTAGATTTTTCGTTCATATATGTTCCCTTTATAAGATAAAAGGAACCTTCTCACCAAATTTCATTAAAATCAAAACTGCCCGTATCCCACTCTTGGTTGATTTGACATGGAATTACCCATAGATGTTTGTGCTGGATTTTTAAGTTCACAAAAATAATAGTCAAAGTAGAGCCACCGTTGAGCATACCGATTGACTTTAAATCATTTTCTGAATCGATTGAAAGTTGTTTGTATAAGCCTCTTAGATTTTATTAGAATTTGCAAAATATGAAAATTTTCTAAACACTTTAGAAAGCATTAACAAATTCCATGAATTAAAATGAAGGAAAAGTTTTCATTATATTTGTTTTCGTGTATTAATTATTGTTTTTGATGTATTAAAAGAATGTTCTCTTAACTTAACCTAAATTCTTGTTAATTTCGGTTTCAATGCATTTCCTAAATTTTCCATTTCCTTTTTATTACCTATTCACAATTGGAGGGCTCAGAGCTGAAGCGAACCAAGTCAAAAATGAAAAATTCGATAATATTTTGAGTTTGAGTAAGTGAATTTCCATTAATTTCTGGAGCCATTGACATGGGTTTATTACCGTTACCTTTGGAACGAAATACTTTTTAATTTAGTCCGTTACAAAACTCGATGGAGTTAATCTTTGCGAAGAATTTCACACCTGTTTTAAAATACGTATATTATTTTATGACTTGGTTCGGTTCAGCTTTGAACCCTCCCATTATTATTCTGGTAGAAGCAGACTCAATTTTTTAAACAAAACTTTAGTTACATTTTTGCACTAAAAATTAAATGAATTTATATGAAACACCTTGGAAAAAAATGTTTCTGATTTAAAACCAAATATGTTGTTGCTTATATTGTGAATAAGGCACTGGGTCTCCACGTAGCAATTTTTACTACTAAGCACAAACAAAACCGTCGGCAGAACAATGGCAGAACAATTGCTGATTATATTGCTGGAAAACACGTGAAATTGCTTTGCCATAAACAAACGTACAGAGAAATGTAATGTCGGATAAATGACAACTGATTTTACAGCAGATTGCTAAGCAATAATTGCTTAAGCAATCAGAAGAGCAATCATTGCGCAATGGATTGCCACTCATGGCAATATGCAACCTATACGTCGCAAATTTAATTGAGCAATCAAATTTGACGTTTGCCGCAATAAATATTGCTACGTGGTGACCCGGGGTTAAGCTTGTTGTTAGCAGTTGTCACAATTTTTTAGGAGCAATGAAAAACTTCACAAACAGAAAACTATTCTGATTACAAAAACAGTTTTTTCAGGGTAATATAATTAGATAATACTTAATTAATGATACTTACGATAAGAATAAATAAGGCTATAAACATACTACTACGATACGTAAAAAATCCCTATTCTCCCCTACGCACAGTGGTTCAAGAGGCCAATCTAGCTGGAAAAAGTTATAACTTCTCTTCGGAAGCAGCTAGAAGTATGAAATTTTGAAATTATGTATTTCTTTTTGAAAGCATTCTTTGTACCAAAAGTGGGCGTTGAAGGTAAAATGGGCGTGTTAATTTTTTTGACATTTTTAAGAATATGAAAATGTAATGAATTAGTATATTAATGTATTCATTTAGAGGTGCAGAAGACCCATTTTTGGCAATTTTTTGAAGAGGCGACTGTGCGCATAATCGAACGAGGGTTTCGGGCACCGCTTTTTAAGATTGAAGATAAATATGAAAATTTTTAAAATAACAAATTCTTTGTAATAATTACGAAATTTTCAGTAAAAAGTTTTATTGAAATTTAACATATAACAAAGGAGACCCCACCACCAATATGCTCCCTTTGGGTACTCCACTAGGTTCGAACAGATATATTACACTAACATACAAAACAACATAAGATTATTAATTTATAAAATAATAATCTTTTATTTAAATTAGTCTACATCTTCCTGTATGAAAGGATCTAAAAGTAACGAAATCTCTTCATCCCCTAACAGTTCTTTATTTCGTGGGGTAAGAAATGGCTTTGTTGAAAAAGACGAAATTAATGGATCTGATGACAGAAGCAAATATTTGAAAAGATCTTCCATTGTTTTCTCTCGCGACATTTTTCTAGTGTGATGATCGCGAATAAATCTGAAATCTTTGTTTCGAGACTCAGGTGCTTCCTCCGACATCACTCCTATCGGAAGTGCCGCATTTTGAATTATGTCTGCGCCGTGAATCAAAATTCTGTGGACACTCGATGGCATATAGTACCATTCATACAATTCCACGTATAGTTCCGCAGTATCCATCGCATACTTTCGGAACTCTTCCACATTAATTGCATAACCAGATGACATAGTTCTCAAAATTATTCCTAGTCTTTTTATAAAACTTTCATTTACTCCTGTTATTTGAGAAGCTAAGGAAGGTTGTTGAAAAAATTTTCTGGCGGTATTACCGTCATTTGTGCTTCCTTCTCCCGGCTTAGGAATATCAATAAGCAAATTCATTTCTGATTTCAAAGCGTTAATTATTTCATCTTTTCTTTTCTTCTGTGAAGCTTTATCGAACTCACTACGAGCTTGCCATTTTTTAATTTCAATTTTGTAAGATATATGCAATACACATTCCAGGCACCTTATCCACGCATGCAATGTCGATAACCCATATTCGTAAAGGTTGTTCCTTACATTCAAGGCTTTAATTTCGTTTAATTTATTCATAATGGTTGGCGTTGCTCCACAAATACCACATCTTTGAGTAGAGGAATCGCTAAGAATTGAGAAAACCTTGCCATCAATCATTGTCAAATAAAAAACATGTTTAACCATAACTGTATTATCTTCAATGTTAGCAGCTGTTGACACTATTGCATCAATTTGATTTTGTATGTAAATAGTTTCACCTTGAATCAAAGATTTTGTTTCCTTTTCAAAAATAAGTTTAATCGGCCTGCAAAAACGTGTAGATGATGGACGTGGGTTTTCCCATATGATATCGTTACCGTACTTTAGCTGCAAAGGTACCAAGCAAATTGCAAACAAATATTCATTTGTTTTACGGGAATCATTTGAACTAAAGTTTTGCTTATAGGTTGAGTGCCCACTACTACCATCACACCCCCATTTATAAATCAAAGTCAATTCCGTATAATTGAATTCCTGTATGACCTCTCTTTGTAACTTTAAAATTCTACATGCAGTGTGATCAACTAAGTCCTGCAGAGGCACTTCTGCTATTACATCGGATAGCTGTATCCATTACTTGGGTAGCACTTTTGTTTAGCTTCCAAAATTCTATGATTCTTAGCACCAGTACGCATCGCATTATAACTTGCTTTTGTATATTTTCCATCGATAAACAGACGTAATGCTTCTTCGTCTGTATATGGTTCTGGTTCCTTAGAGTGTGCATTAACAATTTTTTTAATTTTAGTTGCTTTCGTGGGAGATTCATTTATGTTCTTTAGAATCGCGGCAGCATCTCTCTTGCCAGATTTATATAGACTAACGCCAGCAGCGAAAGCTAGTTTCTCAGGTGAACATCCACTAACTAAAGCAGACACTTCCAAACGCTTCCCTTTTTCAGATTTACCTAAAAAATCTGATCGAGGTCTGCCAAAATTTGACGTTGACGCTTGGATTCCTAAATCATCTGGAATTTTAAATAAGTTTTCAGACAAAATAGTCCATCTAACCAAATTTTGTTAGAGTCTTCAAAATATTTCTTAGATCCTTTGGCTTTAATCCATCTTTCGTTAATTGAATACGTTAATCTCCGTACTGCTAACTTAACTTTATTGCAATAATCCTCTGTTTTAATTTTCTGTAACCCACTCTGAGCAAAATAATAGGTAATGACAGCATTTGCCCTTTCTTTGCTTTTCATTTTGGCAATCCACACATTATATAGTTCTCTCCGTGTTATGGATATTTTATCTATGCATATATGTATATAAAAAGTTTACCGGTAAATAATTGAAGCTATTTTTTTTTCATCTAAAGTGGACATTACATGGAAAAACAGGGTACAATTCATTTCACGGGAATCCACGGGAATCATATTTAAAAGTTACTCTAAAAACCATAAAATGCTAAATATTTACTACACAAAAACATATTTCCTTTTACCTATTATTTTACACACAGAACATTTAAATTCGACATTTATTTATAATATAGCTAGAACATACCTGACATAATGCAGTATAAAAAAAAGAAAGTCAAAATGTGCTTTTGTTTGATGTTACGATCAGTTCAAATATGATGCTGTGAATCGACTGGCCTCTTATAACAACAGAGACAATGCAATTGATCATTTTCCAAACATCATAACAAAGCAAATAAGAAAAAAATAAAAAAACCTGATATACAGTTATGAACAGTGGATAGTTATCTAACAATTACCAAACAAATTATGTGAACTTTGAAACATAAAAAAATTGCCTTTTTTCCAGCTAGATTGGCCTCTTGAACCACTGTGCTACGCCTAAAAAAAAATTGTCTCTACAAAAATCCCTGCGACTAAATTATAAAATATCATTAAAATAAAACCATATTGATATGTACAACATTTTATCTTTCAGTTTTAGCTACACTTTTCTTTAACCATTGTGTTAATACCCATCTTTATCCACATTGTTTAGCACCCGGGGTACCCTGGAACCCATATACTACAATGTATTAATAATCCATATTTTTATGAAATAAAATTAAATTTTTAAACTTTTTAAAAGCGTATTAAATAATATTTATGTTAACATATGATTTTTAATCTTTGTATTGCATAATGGCTAAAATTTTAAATTTTTATACAGGATAGTATTTTTTGGTATAACATTTGAACATTTTTGGTCATACATGATCTGTAAAAGAGACTTTCCCATATTATAATACTAACGCTTTGTAAACTAAACTAATGTAATTGTATGATACAGAATTTAGTTTATTGAATTTTTTGAGCAGTTCAAACGTGTTTTTGTTATCCCATAAAGAGTATTGTATTGGTTACCAGGGTACCCGGGTGTGCTTATTGCGATGGTTATAGTTTAAGCAAATTTTTTTGAGTATTAAAGAAGCAAAAAAAAAAAATCTAGAAACTGAATTCGCTTTCTTTTAAGTTAAATAACGACGATCCAGAAGCTTGTTTAAAAATTTGAATTCTTAATAAAATTTGTTCATGTTAATATACGTAAGTGGGTACCATGGTACCCGGGTATTAACACGAGGGTTAAGAATCATTGATTGCAGTCTTTAACATTTCTGTCCATTCATCATCATGGCATACATTTCCTATTAAAAAAACGAAAACTTCACAACTCATTCTCAGTTCTATAGCTCTTCGCTTACCAATTCAGTATTTAATAGATACAATACATACTTAGTTCAATTTTCTTTCATGAAGAACAAAAATTTCATTCATTTCCAAATCAGAAAAAATTAACACGTTCTGCTTCTTTTTATTATTTTTATAAACTCCATCAATGTCTATTAACCAAAATCGCATTTTTGTTTTATTTGTTCTATTGAGAAGATTTTATTTTCATTAAAAAAGTTTTATGGCTGTATTTCAGTTGTTAGTTCCACGTAAAAGTAATGGCATTTAAAAGTACTACGGCCGCACAAGGGGGAAAAATTGATCAACAATAAATGAAAAAAAAACAACAAATAACTTTATAACATTGATAGGTGCAAATTACAAAACAAAGGCTTTCGTTGTTGGTTTAACTTTTTGTTTTTCATTTATGTTTCTTTTTTTTTTTGTGTGTGAAATTACCTTGCCAATGAATGAGTATTTGGAAAAAGAAAAGTTTTTATTCGAGATTTTTTTTATTATTATTACCTATTTTGTTTTCGTTTGAAAGTTTGTAATTTTTTGTTTTTGTAGAAAGCGAGTGATGCAGCCAATTCATTTCTAGTCGGCAACAATTCGTTTTATATCAGAGGTGAGAAAAAAAATAAAGCTAAACTAAAAGTTCTAAAGCCCCGGAAATTTATTTTTGAATTTAGCTGTTGATAAAAGAAGAAAAAAAAAGCACTTAATAACTTAAAGTGATATTGCGTGCAATGAAATTCAATAGCAATTCATTCTTGCCTGTAGCAAGAAAAGAAATTTTTGTTAAATAGTTTTTTTTTTTTTTTTTTTTGTTACTTAATGAAAATAATCTCTGAATTGTTATTAATGTTTAAGAAAAAACAAACACAACATGTGCGATTAATGCGGGATTAATTCTTCCCTGTATCAACACCTTCAGTTAAAATATTAATTGCATATTTTAAGGCAGTAAAAAAAACTTTTGTTATAAAATTTATTTATGTGCTGTTTCCAGGTGACAGGCAATCGATTGTGTAGAAAATTTTGTATGAAAATTACTCAGTTTTTTGAGAACTTTTCACAATCAATTGCTTGTCACCTGGAAACAGCACCTTAAACTGTTGCAAAAAACGTGTAGGTATAATCAAATAAGCGTAAATAAATTGTTTAAATAAACAGTTATTGCTACTCTTATGTTTAATTTTTGTTAATTTATTTAATTTTTGTTAAGTTAAAAGAATTACAATAATTTAAGCTTTTTATTTATTTGTTTAAGCTTTTTATTTATTTGTTTGTATTGAATAAAAAGCAAATTACACTCACTCATACGTGCTGTTTATTTATAAACTTACTGCCCAGCGGGAAAACTCAGAAGATCTTCTTTCTTCAGGCCTTTTTAAAGGCCTGGGGCCTTATCACCGCATTCTATCTATAAACTATCTATAAACTATCGAATTTTTTGCATACGAAAGACACTGACGTATCGAATGAAAACTAGTTAAATGGAATGACGAGTTACTAGATATCGAATGCTATTATTTCAAATTCAATACATTTCATTCTATAACGAGTTTCATGATACCAAAATTAAAAATTTCGATCAATTTTGCTCGATATCGTATGCGGTGAATAGACCGCTGCTTAAAAATTTGTTTGATTTAACAACTGTTCTTATCTAACTGCTAAAGAATGCCTCATAGAAGGCCTCAGTTCTCTGGCATAAAAGATAAAATACACTTTCCACTAGTGCTGGTATACTATTGACATTTTCTACTATCGATATTTATCGATATTTCCGATTTCACTATCGATATATCGATATTACTATCGACTGAATGTTAATTGGGAAAACTGTTACTAGTTTTTTATCAGGCTACAGTTCGTTGTTTTTTTCACTTTATTGAACGTAAGAGACATATGTATGTACGCACGTTATTTTAGATGACAGTTTTTAAAAATTGTGATGCTGATAAGCACCTTTCTGAAGGAACCAAAGTTACAGGGACTATTAGATATTTTATTGCAACTTTAGATAATGTTCTAAATTGGATTTGATTCTCAACCCAAAAGGTACTCAATCTAGCAGACTTTTCCTCTAACGGTCGTTCATTGTTTTATCCTATGCATAAAACATATACAAATTTCGACATAAAAATCACAGCTAAGCAATCCATCCCACCTGCCATTCTTGTTGTTTGTATTCATTGCTGTAAAAACTTTTAGCAAACAACTGTGTGTGTATAGCTGCTGTAACATGTCTTCATAGCTGTATTTTAAATAATAATAATATCGATATTGATATTTTTCGTATCGATATTTTCGACAGTTTAAGACTATCGATAGTACTATCGATAGTTTCCCAGCACTACCTTCCACACTCGCTTCTATGAGAAGGCAGTAACATTTTTTGTATTGTTTGCACAAGCAAATGAAAATAGTTTTTTTTTTTTGATCCCGTGTACCTGCAAAAGAAGCGAGAGCGCTAGGCCTGCTCCGCAATGACAAAGTGTGTAAAAAAATATGAGTATGGAGTGGAGCGAGCAGGCCTTGTAGATCCAAAAGAAGGGGTACAGAGGCCTTCTAGAAAGCATCTGTACTCGTTTTTCCCCCTGGGTGATCGTAGAATAGAAACACACATAGAAACGCTGCAGGAAATGACACTAGTAAATCTGTAATGATTAACTAACTATTAACACAGTCACCACGGGTCTGATTCTGGCAGTCGTGCTCGAGTACTTTCTCGATTCGAAAGCAATTTAGTATCTAATTAATTTTAATCGGAATTATTTTTTCAGTCTTGTTAAGCATTAATTTGATTTTCGCAATACTAAATAAATAATTTCCATTCGTTCAGTATCGACTGAAAGAATTAGAAATAAAATTGCTTTCGAATCGAGATAGTGTTTGATCACGATAACGTAACCGACATCATTTTCAATTTACGTTTTTTTTAATTAATTACTTTATTGGCATCACTCGCATCATCTCCTAAAATGTCGTATGTACCGTTACGATTTTATATCAAGAAAAATTTTATTGTAAGCTACAAATTTCATACAAAATTTATATGAAATAAAATTAAAAAAAACTCTCTCCTATACATTTTGATTTTTAGTGCTTACGTTATTTTTGCGGTTAGGGCTCGATATGTCGTATAAAACATTTCTGATAAATTTCTATTTCTTTTTCTTGGTAAAAAATTTTTTGCTGGTGTATACATGTTAATTAATTTAACGAATATTAAATCATTGCTGTATAGTTTCAATTCGATGTTTTCAAACATTAATGCACCCATATCGCAGACCCTCAACAAGGCCAAAATATCCTATGGCTTATCAAACGTTAAAGAAAGGAGTTTGATGATATAAGACAATTATGTATTTCATTATGATGCCTTGGTCATCTGGGTTCCCCAATATGAGGTAAATTCCTAAAAACTGGAATCCGCACAGAAGTAATTCCTTTTACTCTGTCCCCCAAAAAAATTACCATAACTTCTTCTACCAGTACTGTTGTAGTTTTAAATTACATGCTTAAAAATAATCATTAATTTTTGTTTACAGACCTCATTACAAATGCATTCATTATCACTGTGTTCATTACAGAATAATTACTAAAAGAAACTCGTATCACAAGCAGCCATTTTATTATCATTCTCACACTTTGCAATTTCCTCCGTTTGACGTAATTGTTTTATGCCAGTGTTTGTGTGTGTTGCCGTATCATGTGGGCAGACACACACACACATACCGATAATATATGTATATTTAGATTACACTTAATTTATTTTCAATTGATTATACATACTTAAAATAAAAATGCAATTAAATTCAATAGTTTGATTTTTATATTTGTCTGCGTAATTGTACAACATTCCGATTATTCTGTTTTTGCTCTTCTGTGTTTGGTTGGATTTTGTATGGGCAGCAATTAATTTTACCAATTCAAATGTGTTTTATTTTGTATTGTAGTGCTTGTGTATGTGTGTGGTAAATTTGTAGATTTATACATACATATTTACACATGTATGTGAAAGTTTTTTTTTCTATCTTTTAGGATAAAAATATTTAAAATGAAATAAAACCTGATAATAAGGATTGCAGTATTGTTATGTAAATGTGGGTGAATACAATTTTTTTTTTTAAATATATCCAGCAGTTTCTTGAATGTGGTATGTTCTTCTCTAAGGCAGGCGCTAGCTTTAGCGAAAAGTAGTGCGAAAGGTAGGCAATAGTTTCACAATTTGTTATTCCCATTACGTATGAATTAAGTTGTTGTTGTAATAGCATAAACAATATACAATTGGGGTATTCAGAAGGTGTGCTATCATGTTATATTGACATAATGTTCTAACATTGTACAATGGTTTAAAAATATTGTTGTTGCTTTGTAAGCAAAAAGTGCCTTAAATTAATAGAACTTTGCTTGTTTATTGTGCTGTCGTAAGTAATAAGAAGAGACCCGCGCTGAGCCGTGTCGCATTAGTTTTTATAGCCGTCGCCGTTGATGGTATAGATTTATCCGGCTAACATCCGTATTTAATCTGCGGCTAGCAATTTTTGCAGCAAATTACTTGCGGCGTCAAATTAGATCGGCTTGGGACTATGCTGTTTGGTAAACAAACAAAATAAAATTTATTTCTGATTTGCGTCTGAAAAATGGAAAATAGATCTAATTTAATTTATTTAGTCATGGATGAGAATTAAGAAATATTTTAATTTTGGTAAATATTTATTTTCTATGTTTGTTTTAAATTAGCTGATTTAAACTCAAAATTGCACACTGAGTTATGAGGGGTTGTTCACAACAGTCTTTTTTTCAAGTTATTATTTTAAGACTGTATGACACCTTGTGAATTCCCCAAATACTTAATTAGGAAGGCTCTGCCAGTTCAAGTCCAAGGAATTAAGCTACATCCAAAGTCTAGGTCCATAGATCTCTTGGACATAGCCAAGTAGGACTCCAGCTTGATCTTAGTTGTGCTACCAACTCTTCTTCTCTAATAATGCATTCAAAGCTATCATATACGAGCTGCGATCAAATAGCTCCTGCATATACCTCTATTTGATCTCCTCGTATATACGTACGTTCTGTCTGGCATGCCTCGGGGAAGCATCCATCCTTCAAGGAACTATTGCGTCAACATTTTTATTTATTTATTTATTTAATCAATGGATATTATCCTTACTGGCTAATAACAATATTGACTTAAAATTAATGAATAACAATAAGCATTTTAAAATATACTACACTTTACAGAATATATATACATACAAATTTACGAATTAAGAAAAACCATAATTTTATGCTTTATGGAATTTAAACCTAAAGAAAAATCAACAAATTGTGACAGAGAATTAAATTGTCTACATAACCTTGAAAAAGGATCAGCAAAAGCATAATTTTCTCTATAAAATTTAACAAAGAGCAGATTGTAATGACGCGTATTGCGACTAAGTATATTAAATTTAACAGACTCTAACAAAAACTCACAACAAACATTACCATTAATAACATTTAACATTGTACGACGACTTTTGAGCGATGGTAATTTTATTAATGCCAGTCTACTAGCATATGAAGGAAAGTTTGTCGAGTAACTCCAATGTAGACCACGTAAACAGAATAATAAAAATTGTTTTTGGACGGATTCAATACGAGAATTGTGAATGTTGTAAAATGGGTCCCAAATGATTGACGCATATTCTAAGATTGGTCTAACGAGTGATACGTAAAGTTGCTTCGTTATGTATGGATCGGTGAATTCTTTAGCCCAGCGCTTAATAAAGCCAAGAACACCTCGAGCTTTATTCACAGTTAATGTTATATGAGAAACAAAGTTTAATTTAGGATCCAGTAAGACTCCAAGATCAAGAAACGAATCAACCAACTCCAGTTGATGGCCACCCAAAGCATAATTAACGGCAATACAGTTATTTCTATAAAAACGCATACATTTGCATTTCACAAGATTCAGCTCCATCATATTATGATTACACCATAAAAAGAAGTTATTAAGATCCGTTTGAAGATAAAAATGATCAGCGAAGCAATTAAAAGAATGGAAAATTTTTACATCGTCAGCATACATCAATATATTGGCGAACTTGATAACGTTGGGCAGATCATTAATAAACAGCGAAAATAAAAGTGGGCCAAGATGACTGCCTTGGGGAACACCGGACGAAACATAAATGTACTTGGATATACAATTATTGAATTGTACTTTTTGCTTTCTTCCAATTAAATAAGAACTTAACCAGCATAAACTTCTACGGGATAAACCTAATAAATCCAATTTAGTAAGAAGAAGGTGATGGTTAACTTTATCAAACGCTTTACTGAAGTCAGTATAAACAGCATCAGTTTGTTTCTTTTGTGTAAATGCACAATTAATTAAAGTTGTTAAATGAAGTACATTCGTTGTAGTTGAACAGCCTTTTCTAAAACCATGCTGGCAAGCTGCCAGTAAGGACGAGGTGTGATGACTGAGGAAATCCGTAACAAGTTTTTCAAAAAGTTTTGGAATCTCACTCAATTTGGCAATTCCTCTATAGTTTGTTATATCCGATTTATTGCCAGATTTAAATAAAGGTTTTATATACGAATCTTTCCATAATACGGGAAAATAACCACATATAATCGACGCATTAAACATAAAAGTTAATGGCGTAACTAATGATTCAGCACATTGATTTAAAATACACGTTGGAACAAGATCAGGACCATGACTTAAAGACATCTTTAGCCTTTTTAAGTTAACCAAAATATCATTACTATTAAAAGTAGGGAAAGAGATTGCATGGTTTGATGAGAGCATATAGGGATAACCATTACTATCATCGTATACAGCATCAGAATAAGTCGTGGCAAAAAAAATCGGCAAACATATCACATATGACCTGAGAATCTCCAGATTCTTGGCAACGAAATTTCATAACGGATGGATATCCATTAGATTTTCTTTTAGAGTGGACGAATGCAAAGAACGATTTTGGGTCTCGAACGAAATTGTTTTTCAACTTATTTATATATTGATTATATAAAGCATTATTCAGCAGATTATATTCTGAACGACTGACAGAGTATTTTCCGTAATCAATAAATGATCCAGACTTTTTGAATTTTTTATAATTTTTATTCTTTAGATTTTTTAGCCTAGTAAGCTGTTTAGAGTTCCATGGCGGTCCAACTGGAGTATAAACAAATTGTTTAGGTATGCAAATAACAAAAAAGGCGTAAATTTTTTCATAAAATATAGAAACCATCACATCAATGTCCGAGCTGTTGTTTAATTGAGAAGGTAGGACGTTGCTCCAGCACGTATTACTTATTAATTGGTTCAATAAGTTGTAGTCAGTCCTTTTAAAACAAAAAACTTTATCGACCTTAAATGGCTACATGACGTTGTGTTCCTTGACCAGTAGCACCTTTGTCTCTCCTTGAAGATGATGTTCACAGGCCTGTGACAGTATTTAAAGCTGCGTTTGAATATGTCCTCAATGGGTATCACTTAACGAAGGTAACCATACTGGAGTAGCATAGTTAACCACTAACCAACCAATCGGCTAGTTCTTTGAGAGCCTTGTTCCTATTTTGAAATTTTTCCATGATAGCAGTTGAGTTTTGTATGCAGGGCTGTGGAGTCGTCAAAAAGTAGTTCTAACTCCGACTCCAACCGCTGAAATTTTTTAAGTCCGACTCTGACTCCTACTCCAACATTGATGCTAACTGTATATGAGACTGGTTCTTATATGACTTTAAACTCTTTTTTAAATGCAGTACCACTTCAATGGTTAGATATACAGTCGAACTTCCTTATAGTGAACTTCTATACAATGAAGTTCTCCTTATTATGAACTTAAATCAAGAACACAACCTTTTCGTTCCACTTTCAATGTATTTTGATCTCCGTATAATGAATTTCCATAAAGTGAATTTTTCTTTACAATGAACAAAATTTTGGAACCAAAAATACATTTTACGTGTGTTTTTGTCTCCATATAGTGAACTATTTTTTGCAGCTTTATTTTACACTTGTTAGCAACACTATTTATTAAGAAAATAAGAAATGTACTGTAAATGAAAACAAAAAAGTTAATGATTTGACTTTTAACATCAGTTGACCGAGTTCGTAAAATTAATTTCCATACAGTGAATTTTTTTTTTACAATGAACAAAATTTTGCCACCAAAAGTACATTTTACGTGTGTTTTTGTCTCCATATAGTGAACTATTTTTGCAGCTTTATTTTACACTTGTTCACATATATTATTGTTAGCAAATATTGATCAAACGTCACCTACATTAGAACACGTTTCCTCTTCACTTGATGTACTACGAAATTTTTTGGAGATGGAGAGCAACGTTTCGACAAATGTATTTAAATGTCTTAATGTAATTGAAGCTTTTATTGATAAAGAAAAATGGAAAAATGTAGTTGAAACAAAAATACCTGATTATTTTAAATAAATAAAAAACAAACAAAAATTTCTTTATAATGAAGTTTCTATATAGTGAAATAATTGCCTGTCCCCGTGGAGATTCATTATAGGGAAGTTCGACTGTAGCAAGAAAATTATTTTGTATGAATTTAAAATCGATATTTTTAATTTGCATCGCCAGTTTCGAAGAATTTTTATTTTGGAAAATATTAGAAAATTTATTTAAATATATTTTATTCCGAAAAATTTTGGAGCTGGAGTTGCGGGTTTTTTTTTTTTTTAAATTCGACTCCGGTGTAGAAACCTCAACACCAACTCATTAACTGCGACTGCGAAGCCACAGCCCGGATTGTAAGGATGGAAAGTGAGAGCCGCAGTTTTTTTAAGGTTCACTGTTGGAATTTGCACGCCGTTAAACATACATCAAGACACTACTGGGCACATCCACATTTGCATGATTATGTATGTGAGTGACGTGCATCATGTGGTTTTAAAAGTCATTAATATTTTATTATATCTATTTTTTTTATTCGCCAAATTACTAATTTTAAATACTTAGTGATTTATTTACATTTGTTTTATTTTTTTTTTTTTTTTTTTTGTAAATTTTATTTCAATAAAAATCTGCTAATTTGTTTGATATAAATCAATTGTAATTTAAATAATAATTAATGTTGATTAGATGATTTTGGTATGAGTAGGAGTTTATTTCCAATCTATTTAGGCAAATGTGCATTAAATAGTTGAAATTTTGTTGAAGGCCATATGCCAAAAAAAAGTTGTTATTGCTACAAAGGGACTACATAAATTAGATTAAGCTCTCATCCCTTGGGTTTAGAAGAAAATCGTTATTATAAAATAAAATGACCTTAATAACTGAAATACATAAAATGAAGTGTAAAAAAATAAAATAAAAATTTTAAAATATTTAATTGAATATTAAATGTTCCTATTAGGATTAACACCATAGAAAACTCGCGAGACAGTCAGAGAAAGGGGAGTAAAACCCCCGTGATGCCGTTAAACGGTCCTGGATTGATAGAGCGGATTAAAAGGTGTCTAGGGCATAATGACCTGAATTGGATGCAAGGGCAACCAAGGCACTATTAGGCTTGAATGGAAGTGGTCTTGGAACTCTTATGGAGTTTTACGGGTCATTGTTCTGTTAGGGCTTTTTACTAGTTAATGGGACAGTAATATACCGGACTTCTGCAGATTATGCGAGGATGCTAAGGAGATAGGGACGATTGAGCACAAACTGTGCCACTGTCCTTGGATGCAGGGTCCAGGCAGAAATGGCTAGAAAAAAAGGTTTTACGACGAACTGCACGCAAAGAAAAAGCATGGTTGTGGTAAACATATTCTAAGAGCAACATATTATGATAAGATTCATGATTGTTGTCACCATATTAAGATTATTATTGAATCATATTATGACTTAACCCAATAAAAAAATTTATCATTTTGCGAAGCACTAAAGGTACATTTAAAAAAATAAGCGCACAATTATGCGCTACGCAATAAGACATACAGAAATGCAGTAAAGTAAGTGAAAGAACTCTCAACAACTTTTATAAAAAAAAAATAACATTTCAAGTGCTACGGCATTCCCTTACTACGAAGCAGGTTTGTAAGGGAGAATACTAAAAGATAACTGTATCAAAACATTCAGTGTGTAAAGCTGATCGTTACATCCAACAATTTTTATGTGCGCTGAATAATGCGCTTTATGTGTCAAAAATGTATTGCTTCAAAGTGGGAACTCGCCATATAAAATTCATGTCTTCCGTAAGCGCAATGGTAAGCGAAACTTTTATGTTTCTCCCTTACAAACCTCCCAATAAAAAATTTTATCATTTTGCGAAGCACTAAAGGTACATTTAAAAAAACAAGCGCACAATTATGCGCTACGCAATAAGACATACAGAAATGCAGTAAAGTAAGTGAAAGAACTCTCAACAACTTTTATAAAAAAAAAAATTCAAGTGCTACGGCATTCCCTTACTACGAAGCAGGTTTGTAAGGGAGAACACTAAAAAATAACTGTATCAAAACATTCAGTGTGTAAGGCTGATCGTTACGTACAACAATTTTTATATGCGCTGAATAATGCGCTTTATGTGTCAAAAATGTATTGCTTCAAAGTGGGAACTCGCCATATAAAATTCATGTCTTCCGTAAGCGCAATGGTAAGCGAAACGGTGATGTTTCTCCCTTACAAACCTGCTTCGTTGGAAGCTCCATTTTTTATTGGGCTGCTTCGTAATATGACATCATAATATTTTTCCCTTAATCATATTATTATTCTGTTAATCATACTAAGTTAAGAAGTAATCAAATTATTGTCATGATAATCATAATAAACTAAGAAATTAATCATATTATTATCATGTTAATCATAATAAGCTAAGAAGTAATCATATTATCATCATGTTAATCATAATAAATTGAAAAGCAATCATATTATGATACAGCCCCTTTCATAGCTGTCATAAAAATACAAAATAAATTAATATTTGTTTGCATCGATTTTTTATGTTGTGGCTTTTTATAATTCTTCTTTATGTTTGTAAATTAAATAGCGGAGTTCAATATAAGGCTAGGAAAAAAGCAAATGCAAAATCTGTGGTTTTCATGGGCAACCGTGTACGTCCATTTTTCCGATTTTGAGATGTTGATGGCATATTGCCTAATTTTAAGCGCTCTTTACATTTTTTTGAAAAAAGATGGATCAATTCTGATTTTTTAACGTAATGAAAAAGTTTAAAGAGTGCAATACCTAGCCCATAGTTTGATCTAGAATGGTTTTTCGGCTTTCATGAAAATTTTTTTTAAGACATACGCCGTTGCCCATTAAAACCACAGAAATATCGTAACACTTTTATAAAACATGACGAAATCTCTTGGTTTTTTGTTGTTGGATTTTACAAAAAACTACGATATTTTGCATTTGCACTATTACATCACTAATACTGAATAAACTCCGCTAATATTTTAATTTTTTTAATTTCTTTAAACTCATTTTTTTTATGGGAATTTATCTTTAAATTCTTTAACCGCTCACATATAAAATAAACGACACAACTAATTCAAAATTATTTTACATAATATTATTAGAGTAAAAATAGTTTGATTGCATCTTTAACATAATATGAAAAATGTATAGAAAGTTATCATGTTATGGCTATTAAATATCATGATATGGTTGTGAGTAATATAATATGCTCAGAATGTTATCATAAATAAGTTGTTAGAAAAATAATTATTTTTCGGTCAACAATACTCAAATTTATAATTGCGATAAACATTAATATGTTTACAGTAACTATAATATTGTTGATATTTAATAAAAATAACAATTATTTAGGTACGACAACAATATATTGTTACATTAAATATAGTGTTGTTGCCGTAACCATGCCCAACCATATTTTTGCTTTATGTGTGGAGAGTATCGCTAGATGATACAGGTGATCTACTGAGTTGTGTCACAAAATAGGACGGTTATATCTGATGAGGGGATTGAGCGGGGAGCTTTGTTCTATCTGCTGTCGACTGTCAATTTATTTCTTCTTTAGTTGAGCGATAATCGCGGAAGCCAAAATGGTGGACTGGGATAATATTTCCCTGCGGGAAATTGGTGTCAATTGTTCTTAAAGCACTTTTCCCGTGACCAGTGAGCACAATATTATAATGAAAATAATGAGTTTTGATTGGTGAAAACATGAATAATTGTCAGAGGGGCAATTCCACGCAAAAGTCTACCATAAATGGAAAAAATTAATATCTGATTTTGGTAGTAAAAATACTTAAATATGGTGGCAACATTGTGTTACTTTTAAGTTTTTATAGTTTCAACAAGTTTTTGAAATTTTTTTATTATTATTTTTTTTTAAATTAGATTTAACAAAAAAAAAAAAAATTTCAAGTTTTTGAAAAATGTATATTTCTTATTTCTAAAAAGGGTTTGTTTTGAATTATTTTAGTTTCAAAGTGGGTTTCTAACTTATCATTAGTGATTTTGCTTACGCAATTTTAATTGCTAAGTACAAGCAATAACGTCGGCAGAACAATGGAGCAATAATTGCTGATTATATTGCTGGAGAACACTTGAAATTGCTTTGCCATAAATTTGCAATTTTCAGCGCGAGTAGTTATATAAAATTTTGTGGCTGTATTATTTATAACAAATGTTTTATGTTGTGTTTTAAAGTGATTGTTAAATTTTCTTTTTTAAATTAATAAAATAATTAATTGTAGTTGTCTTAGCTGTGTTTTGTATTACTTTTTTGTTCATTTGCGTATGAAAAAAAAAAACATAAAACATGTATTGTTCTATTGAAAAAATAAAAATATACGAAAAAAAACAAGTTCGTCCTTTGCTTATGTTGATATTGACGTTTATTTAAAAACATAATATATGAAACCTTTTTCTGTATTTTGTTGAAGTATTTTTTTACTTGGCGGCTGTTTCGTGATTGCTTTTTTAATGAATAAACACACTAATAAATAAACAGAAATGTCAGATAAATAACAACTGATTTGACAGCAGAGTGCTAAGCAGCAATTGCTCAAACAATCAGAAGAGCAATCATTGAGCAATGGATTGCCACTCATGGCAATTTGCGGTCTATACGTCGCAAATTTTATGGAGAAATCAAATTTGACGTTTGCCGCAATAAATATTGCTACGTGGAGACCCGGGGTTATGTGGTGTTTATATTCAAAAATAGCATTTAACGAGTTCAGTAATTACAATTTTATATCTTTCAAATAATTTTAGAGTTCCTATTTTATGCGCTGTTATTTCAATCCTAACGATTCATGCAAAAATACTGACTTTGTTATTACACAGTGTGAGTGTAGTGTCTGTCGGTCGGTCACGTTTTGGGCTGTAGTGTTCGGCGCAATTTATTTTTTTAGCAAATATTTTTTTAAATAACTTAGCGCTTTTTTCAGCATTCTCGAACTTTTGTTAAAAACAGAAATTAGCGTTATTACGAAAGTGCAGAGGAATTTATTGAAGTTTAAAACACTGTCGAAAACGACTTCCTTTTGGAAGTAGTGTCAGTCAGGTTTATATTTTAATTAAAAAAATAGATATTTCAAAATATCATTAATTGCCACTTTTTCGGGGGGTGCTTTTTAACCATGGGAGGTAAGACCATGATGGCTTTATCTCCCATTTAAAAGAGGGATAAAGCCTTTTATTTTTTTTTTCATTCGAATGGGAAGCAAAGCCATCATGGCATTAGTACACATTAGTAATATTAGGAAATGGCTTTATCTTTATCTCTCATTTCAGTTTTGAACAACTTTTCCATTTGACATTGATGAATAGTTTTCTTATTTTTATAATTAAGAGGTAATGATTTACCCTTTTACTAAAGTTAAGTAGATATTGAAATCTGGCTTCGCATACTAAAGTTTTTCTGCGTGGCGGCCTGCGGCGGTTTTTTCCTCCAGTAGGACGCGGCAGGTGGCTTCGCTGAATAAAGTTTTCCTGCGTACGTCACAAGAATAAAAAAATGTTTTTCAATGATAACTAAGTATTTTCCCTTTTACAGAATGTTTACACCATGCGTAACAATATTCTGGAAAAATATGGGTTTGTCTCTCATTTGGGGGAAAAAAATAAGGCTATATCTTTCACTTCGCAAAATTTTACATATGACCTTACCTCTCAATGATTGGGCAATAAGACCATTACGACTTTATCTCATATTCAATTGAGCAATAAAGCCATTATGGCCTTAACACCCGCCCTTTTATCTGTATCAGATAATTGTTGAAACTGCTGCATAGCCATGTTTAAATTGATATTAAAAAAAATATTACTAATCATAATATAAGACAAAACAAAACGCAAATTGTGTTAAATGTAGGGTCAGTCACATATTGAATTGCCCAGAGGAAAGATAATTAAAACAAAACTAGTCACGTGGTTGGATTTTATGCGCGTAGTGGCTGATTTTATCTAGTTCTATTACTTTATATGAAGCAGATCTTTCTAATTAACAAAGTTGACTCGGGACAATGTCTACTAAAGGCATTGCTAAAACCGAAATTGAATGTGTCAATTGAATGTCTCAAATTTCAGTGACCTATTCCAAAGTGTCAAAAAGGTGCCAATTAACCCCTTCAAGGACATCGTCATGTTAAAGTGACAAGTTCCCTTTATATAAAGTGTTTGAACTAGAACCGGTCTCTACCACTTTAGAACCGTCATGTGACAAGTTTATTGTTAGTTCCTTTTCCCCTAGGGGAGTTAGTAAAGACAAGAATTTTAACTAAAAGGTAAAAAAAGATTAGTCACGTGAGAAGTTTGGTGCTTAATTTTCCCACCTAAGGGAATTAGTTAAGAAACGAATTTTAGTCTAAAAGTTTCAAAAAAAGATGTTACAGTTAAATCTTTGCCCAAGTTATTTTTTCTTTTTTTTATCTTATCATCACTTAAATATTCTGAGTTGGTCGGTACTCTAATAGAGGATTTGGAACGGGTTTGAAGTGTTGTTTTTAAGAAATGTTATAACAAGAATCGTATAATCTGAAAAATCTCTAAAATAAAGAAAAACCGCAATATTTTGTTTTGCAATTTTTAATTTATTTTTTTTTTTTTCTTTTCTTTTATTTACATTTTAAGATTAAGATTAAAACATCGCGCACAATACCAAACAAAACGTACTTAAATCATGTCATCTACCTGGGTCATTAAATAAAAACTCAATATGTAAAGCACCCGCCAAGGAAACACAAATTCACTTAAAGGCCTAACCCAAAAAAAGGTCTTAACACAAAAGTAAATATTGATAATAATAACAAAAAAAAAAACAATGATAAGACTATGATCACATTTTAAAACGCAATGTTTAAAAAAACCCAAGATCTTTTTTTTTATTAAAGTTTTAAAACTAAATAAATAAATAAACAAGCAGTGTGTGTTAGAGAATTCCAAAATTAGTGCCGCATGTGAATGTTATACACAATTTATTTGAAGTAACCCAACAAACACGAAGTCAAACCTTTGACTTTATCATTTGGCATCAAACACAATTCTCAAACGTTTTTCAATTGTTTGATTTAACATTTAAATTCAAATTGATAATGATTTGAAAATAAACATTTGATATCAAATGTTTTATCAATTTGATGTCAAATGTTAAATTCAAATCAAAAATAAACTTGGCAATACTAAAGCGAAAAATATATGTAATCATTAAAAATGGCGATCAAAGTTACATTTTTTACTTTGTTGTTACATGTGTTTTACTATTAAAAATAAATTTTAATATAAAGTGAACAGCTTATTTCTTGTGAAAAATAAAAATTATTTGTGAGTAGTTACAATGATTAAAAATACGAAAAAAGCAAAATAAAATGGGAAAGTGAAGAAAGTTTGTTGAACGATCGCGGTGCTACAATCCTCAAAATAAAAGGGAGCCAAGTAGTTTGTCTTTCCAAGAATTAGAGGACGGAAAGAACATTATTTCATCTTTTAGCTATGGTGCCGAATGTTTATCTCACAGTTTTTTTAAATAAATAATAAATTTAAATTTAAAAAATTAAAATATTTTTATTTATATTCCACATTGTTTTATAATCCACATTTGAAAAACATTTGAGAATAACGTTTGAAAGTAAGTTGAAAATAAAGGCATTTTTCAATTTGAAAATAATTTCCCCTTTTTGTTGAGAACGCTATGATTTTCAAATCATTATCAAGTTTGTAGTTTGAGAAAACTTTTGATTTCAAATAATTTTCAATTTGAAATCAAACCTCCGTGTTTGTTGGGAATTGACAATAAAGCTTAATTGATTTTGTGGCTGCTACAGAAATTAGTTTTGAATATTAAAGGAAATTTTATTTTTGTTCCCACCACCAAAAAGATGACAGGCTATATTGATGTTATCAGTCCGTTTCTAACACATCGCTTTATTCACCCCAGACCATATAATTTATTTTTCTATTTATTTTCTTAAGTCTATGGAAAAATCCTTACAGACTATTGCAAATTGAAAAATTTAGTAAATATAAAAATACAGGCTTTAGCAATTACATATACTCAAACGATTAGTTTAACGAATTTAAATATGATATTATATCACTCTTTATGATTTTAATGTTTTTGTTCAAAGTCAATATATTTATATAACTTATTGAAATCATCACAGACTCTACGAAATGGATCAAACTGAGCAAAATTTGTAGTACAATATTTAATACTCAGAATGCTATAATGTCTTGATAGACGAACAGGTACGTTAAGGTTAATTATTCCCAGAAGGTGTTGAGAACTGACGCTTCCGTTTATTAGCTTAAGTAGAAAAACTGCATATAACATTTTCCGACGACTTCTTAAAGTTGGTAACCTAATAAGTGCCAGACTGTTAACATAGGATGGTAACCTTATGTGAGGGTCCCAACCCAATCCGCGAAGACAGAATAATAAAAACTGGATTTGAACTGTCTCGATTTTGTTAGAGTGAACTGAGTACTGTGGATCCCATATCACCGATCCATATTCAAGAATCGGTCGAACCAAAGTAGTAAACTTTTGGCTTGGTAACATAGGGATCTGAAAACTCTTTAGACCACCTTTTTATAAATCCAAGGACACCAGTAGCTTTGTTAGTAGTTAGCGTGATGTGATTCTTGAAATCCAGTTTTCTGTCGAAATGTTCTCCTAAATCATTGATGCAATCAACAAATTCAAGTAAAGAAGCATTCATAGTATATAGGCCATTATTTGGTAACGTTCTTGAGAATATCATATATTTACATTTTTTACATTTAGTTCCATTAAGTAATCATTAAATTAATTAATCGAGAATGTATTTGGTTAGCCTTGCGAAGAAGAAATATACCTGAAAAAATAATTACTTTGATTAAAGAGAGCTATATCCATGCCAGGTGCTTTGTCCTTCATAAGGGAAATCTTTCTGACCCGTTTATGGTAAAAAGTGGAGTGCGCCAGGGTTGCATATTGTCACCTCTTTTATTTCTTGTGGTTATGGAAGATGTTCTCAATGGTATTGAAAATAAAAGACAAGGAATTCAATGGCAAATCAATAATCGTTACCTTAACTATCTGGCGTATGCAGACGATATTTGTTTACTCTCACACAAAATTATTGATCTTAGATAAACAGCTAAAAAGCTTCAGGAAAAGCTGCAATACACAGGGCTAAAAATAAATGCAGTCAAAACAAAAACGCTAAGTATCGGGGCAACAACAGTTCCCATGACCATCAACAACCAGACATTTGACACAAGTGACCAATTCTGCTATCTAGGATGTGAGATTACTGCAAATAGAGGAACCGTACTCGATGTAGTCGCTAGAATAAACAAGGCTAGGTCATCTTTTGGCTTACTAGCCCCAATCTGGCAAAGTAATAAAATCAGCCAAACCACAAAGCTGAGAATTTTCGAGGCGAATGTTAAATCGGTTCTCCTATATGGGTGTACAACCTGGAAGGTCACAAGTGACATTACCAGACGACTTCAAATGTTTATTAACCGCTGCCTAAGAAGAATACTACGCATCTTTTGGCCTAGGACAATATCAAATGCCGAGTTTCTATCAAAGACAAACCAAATACAAGTAGCAACCGAGATACGTAAACGAAAGTGGCAGTGGATAGGACACACCCTCCGTCGAAATGACACTAATGTATCTAAACAAGCTCTTAGATGGAACCCATTTCAACAAGATGGCAGAGAAAGCGGCAGGCCACGCACAACATGGAGACGTTCAACGGAATCCGAAATGAACCAACTGGGTATATCTTGGAATGAACTTAGGTATATCGCTCAAAACTGGGTCAGATGGAGAACAGCTGTTATTGGCGCCCTATGCTCCAGTGGGAGTTAGAGGAATATATATATAATAATTAGTATTGTGGTTATTTTGTTGAACTATTTATGGTTTTTAATCCAAATTTTTAATATTTTTAATTAGGCTAAAGTTCATCAAATTTAATTTTCATTAAATTATTTTTATGAAGAAAGGAATTTTACAACATGAAAATTAATTAAAATTTACTGATAATTTTTCATTCTTGACTTAATCTGGGCTCGAACCCAGGCGTTTTTACGGACAGGTTACCCTGACATGTTTCGATTGCAACCACTCAATCTCCTCAGAGGGCTTGCCGTTTAACACTCGCAGCCATCGACGACTGCTGACGTCATTAGTCAAACATCAATCCTTAAACCAAATTGTATTTAACCTTTGGTAGATCGAAATTTGCTTTGAATGATTATCTATTTTAATTTATTTTACATGTTCTTCCTTTACTTCTGTTTTTTCGTACTTTTGTCAAGAATTCTTCTTGAAGTTCAAAGTACATATTTTGTTTTGTTTTTTCATTTTTTTGTCTTTCTTTTTCTTGCTGACCTTTTCAGCACAACTTAAAGGACAAATGCAAACATAGAGCTCGTGCCTTAGCTTTAACAATAATATATATATAGTATATATGTTATATAGTATATATGTTAATATATTCTGGATACTTGTGAAATTCTTAGACCTTTTATCCTGTCTGATAAAGACACAGTAGAGGCTACAGTAAAATATTAAGGAAGATGAAATAATGTACAAACATTTTTTTAACAAGAGGAATTGATTACAATGGCTGTGTGTTCATTAAGGGTGTTCTTATTTGTATGGCCAAATTTAAATTGTTTTGATTCCAGTTCGCCGGGCAGATTTTTGTTCCTTTATATTAAAGAAGTAAAATTTGGACCGAATCCGATAACGTTTTATGGACCCGGAAACGACTTCAAATACATATTTAGAAAGTGAATATGGGTAAAACATACATTTTTATACATATTTCACTTTTTAATCGCGTCTATTCATTATTTTCTGCAATAAATACTGAAAGAAAAAATCCATTTTAATTTTCTTCTTCTTTACATTATTCAATATTATCTAGGGTAGAGTGGGGCATAGGGTGAAGTGGGACACTCCAATTTTTGACCATGTTTTCTTTACATTTTTAGGAAAAAAAAAACACCATTTTTAGGTGTTACTTATTTATTATGATATCAAGTATTGATCCGAGTGAAGGTCTTTTAGGAAAAAAAAACACCATTTTTAGGTGTTACTTATTTATTATGATATCAAGTATTGATCCGAGTGAAGGTCTTAACAGTGAAATTAAAGTATTTGTGATTCAAGTGTTAAGTGTTCTTAAGTTATATGACATCTTAATTGTTAATGTAAGATGTCAAAAATATTGCGGAAGCAGTTTATGAAAAATAAGTTAAATGGAATATTGTAGACCAAGTAAACGGCTTATCAATTTTATTATATTATATTTCAGCTGATACGGCCTACATTCTTTATGTAATTAAAAATGCATTTATCCATATTTTCCCAACGTTTCGTGAATGCTATGATCACTTTATTAAGGAATTCGTAATAAGAGAAATTAATTTTTTATGATTATAACATTGAATAATAATTTGTTGTAGACAAACATAGAAAACCTTAAACATGAAAAGTGATTTGATACAACGTTTTAAAATACTGGTATCAGCGCAGGCGCCTCTGTGCTCTGAGGGAAAGAATAGTGCGTAGTATAATATTACATATTAACATCTTTAATACAAAGGAACGAGAAACTGCCCGGCGGTTTACAAAAATCTGACATTTGAAAATAAGAACACCCTTAGTGTTCATCTGTCCGTGAGTTTGTTGAAATACAAATTTCCAAAGATCCCAGATATTAGAGTTGTCAACCGATTAAGAATAATTCGATTAATCGATCAAACAAAAAAACTCTTGTTCGAATAATTTTAAAATGGCGATTTTAGAATAACGATTAAATCGATTAAATTATGTCGATTAATCGAACAATTTTTTTTAATAAATAATAAATTAATAAAAGACTAATAAGAAATAAAAGCTTGGAATTTGATTTATTCGATTTTATACAAAATGTAGAAAAAGTAAAAAATATTGTTGCTATAGCCCTCATTGTAATTTATCTCAATGTTTAGTAGGCAAAAACCGTGTTAAGTATTCATTGTATTTCAAAAATGTATCTTATGTTCGTATTAAACAAATCTTTGATAAACAATTGTAACAGCTGTTTTCTTTTTAAATCAAACGTTAAACAATTTTGATGAAATGTTGATTAAGTTAATCAGAGCCGTCCACATTACATTTGAGATGATTTAGATGACAGATGATAATGAAAAAAAAATGCAACAAACAAATTAAAATGTCCTTAAATTATTAAAAATGGATAAAAATACTTTAATAAAGTGATCAGAACATCATTTTAAAACATATTAATTATGGAATTGTGAAAATTTACGAATTATTTAAAGTCAAATAAAAACATTAAGAAGAAATCATGGTCGGTTGTACACGTGGGGGGTACTATATTATACTGGGGACCGATTCTATATTATACTCAGTTTGAGGTATGTTCAGAGGATTCGATGTGGTTAATGAAGTGATTAAGTTGTATTCATGTCAATTTGAACTTCAATTTATGGTTAATCATCTCGATTTTGATGTGATTAGAGCTTAATCACACTCGAGCTGCTTAAACGCGTTTTAAGAGTGAACATAGCATAAGTGTCACAATATTACAATAGAAAATTATGTAGTAGAAGATAATTCAACGACATCAAAATATGCCGAACTTCTCCCAATGGAAAAATACATACAGAGAGACAGCGGTTGTTTTATAGAAGAAGTTGTACGCAGAAGTTTGGCTGAAGATGGAAGGTCTGCAAACGGCTTTCGAAAATCCAAAGTTGTATCGAATTATTTAAGAATTAAAGATTTTACGATTCCTTTAAGTAATACAACGATATGGAGCTTAGATGAAAAGTTGTACGCATCAAAAAAAGAAGAAGTCATAGTGGATATGAGAAAAAATAAAGAAGAAAATGGAAGATTTTCCATAGTTGTAAATTAACGGACGGATGTATCTTATTTAAAATATGTAATTTTTTTTATTCGTTATTCTCATCGATTACTCGAATGATTTTTCAGATTTAATCGTTAGATCGAACGAACAAAAACATTATTTGAATTATTCGAACAAAGCTGAAAGGCGAATAATTGACAACTCTACCATGGACATATTGAATGAGCCAAACTATAAGGGTTTTTGATAATACGATCAGACCCAGCGAAAACAAATTTCTCAATATGGTCACCTCCAGCAAAACTATTTATATAAGGAAAAGGTTTAGGATAATAAAAAAATATGTTTAACACATCTAATGGCATAGTTGTTATCCAACAATAGTACGTTGCTCTTGCAAAGGAGGAAAACACTATTGTTAATTTTAAATCAACGAATTATTAATGGCAAATAAAAATAAAATATAAAAACCGATATCATAATCTATTAAGTAGATTATTTGGTATCAAATTAGGTCAAAAACCGATATCATTTTACTTTAAATTAATCGTTAGATCGAACGAACATTTTATCAATCTCGCTGCTTAACACTAAGTCATGTTTGAATAATTTCTTATTTTTTATTTTTCACTTGAAATCATTTCAATAATTTATATTTTACCAATAAGAAATACGAGCGATTGATGACCTATAACACACATTGATAAGAAAATAATTTTACTTTTATTTGTACTATTTTAATAACAACATTTGTTTGGAAAAGAAAAAAAAAAATAAAACAAAATCTTATTGTAGAAAAAAATCCAATGTCTACAAAATCAAAAGAGACAAATAAAAACAAGAAATATATTCTAATCTCTCTTAAAATACAGCCATAGTTTTGGAAACTATTTCTCTTAGTTACAATAGGAGCAGAAAGATGCAGGCGAAATCCGGTACCAGGAAAACGAATATTAAAAACGTTTCTGTTTCGTGCAAACGTTTTTTGGACAAAAAAATATTTAAAATTTTTATTTATAATTAGTATTGTGGTTATTTTGTTGAACTATTTATGGTTTTCAATCCAAATTTTTAATATTTTTAAGAAAAAAAAAAACAGAAGTAAGGAAAAAACATGTAAAGTCAATTAAAATGGATAATCATTCAGGAAAGCAAATTTCGATCTACCAAATGTTAGAATACTATTTGGTTTAAGGTTTGATGTTTGACTATTGACGTCAGATTGAGTGGTTGCAATCGAAACATGTCATGGTAACCTGCCGGCCGGGGTGCGAGCCCCAGCCACGTCAAGAATGAAAGATTATCAATAACAATTTTAATTAATTTTCATGTTGTAAAATTCCTTTCTTCAAAAAAATAATTTAATGAAAAATTTAATTTCATGAACTTAAGCCTAATTAAAAATATTCTTTATTCTTAAAGCTTATCTGGGTGAAGGAGAATCTCGCGGGTTATTGCCATTATTTCTTAAGGGTAATCAGGCCGTTTTTGTTTGTCTGCCTTTATGCGCGGTAGAAGCATTGCTTAATAGTTTGGCGTCGTATAGCTGTACCGATTTATAATTTTTCAGGATGCAACATTAACAATCGTTGTTAATATAACTATGTATTTGCAACATGTTGGATAACCAGCTAAACTCATTGTAATAATTATAAGGCGTTGATTTTGATAGCTTTGCCTTCCAACATAAAAGTGTAGGTCGTCGATAGCATGAGGAGGAGGGTTATTAGGAAAAATACCGTAGCTCGTAATGGCTCAATAAATATTTCGTGGCCAAATAATTCAGTGGCTTTGCTGTTGAAGCGATCACTTAAAATTAAAACAACACTAAAAAAATATTGTTGATTGAAACTTGAGATACAAAACCTTATTTGACAATATGAAATTCAAATATAATTACCTATGCACATATGAAGAAAACATATCGGGTGATTTTTTAGCTATTATCATTTTGGCAACACTGGTTTAAACAGCTGACGCACGTTTCGTGTTTTGTTTCACTGTCAAACATCTTCAGTTTGGTCTATAATTTAACCATGAATTGTCTTACAAACGAACAACGCTTGCAAATTATTGAATTTTATTATCAAAATGCGTGCTCTGTTAAGAAAGTTCATCGTGCGCTTCTTGTGTTCAGCGACGAAGCTCATTTTTGGCTCAATAGGTACGTTAATAAGCAGAATTGTCGATTTTGGAGCGAAGATCAGCCAGAAGCATTGCAAGAGCTACCAATGCATCCAGAAAAAGTCACAGTTTGGTGCGGTTTATGGGCTGGTGGCATCATTGGACCGTACTTCTTCAAAGGTGATGCGAATCGTAACGTAACTGTGAATGGTGAGCGCTACCGTGAGATAATATCCAATTTTTTATTTCACCAAAATGCCAGAGCTTGACTTGCATGACATGTGGTTTCAACAAGACGGTTCCACATGCCACACAGCACGCTTAACAATGGACTTATTGAGAGGCGAGTTCGGTGAACATTTTATTTCACGTTCGTGACCGGTCAATTGGCCGCCTAGATCGTGCGATTTAACGCCTTTAGTCTATTTGGGGGCTATTGAAGCATTTATTTATGAGATACCGGCCGAAATGTTGGAAAGAGTATGCCAAAATTGGACTAAGCGGATGGACCATTTGAGGCGCAGTCGCGGTCAACATTTGCATGAAATAATCTTCAAACATTCAAACATATATGGACCGTACTATCGATTCCAATAAAGATTTCATGAATTTTTCTGAATTTTATGTGTATTTTTTTTTTAACTTTCCTATAGCTCTTAAAAAATCACCCGATACATATGTATAAGTATATGGGTAATTCCATAGTGTTGACCGTGACAGTCGTATGCATCAAAAATGCAATAACATTTTAAACAACAAATATTTTTTTGTTCTTTTTTCCCTTAAATTATAGCACTAAGAAAGCACTGTTATATATGCTAAAGTTTATGGAGGGTGCGATTCTAGGTCAAAAATAATGGCAAACAAAAAGTAGCGGTTCGAAAGTGAAAAAATAGAAGTAGTTTCTGTGGCCATGTATAGAAAGACGTAATTCAGCGAAACCTGGCACAATTTTTTTAGTCAAACTTCTTTCAGAATTTAACGTAGCAATGAAAGATTAAAATTCAGTCAAGTATGAAAAATTATCACTAAATTTTAATTAATTTCATGTTGTAAAATTCCTTTCTTCATAAAAATAATTTAATGAAAATTAAATTTGATGAAATTTAGCCTAGTTCAAAATATTAAAAAATTTGGATTAAAAACCATAAATAGTTCAACAAAATAACCACAATACTTATTATTAAAATGTTTTTGATTCGATTCCCAAAATCTTCTGTATTTTATTTTAAGCCAAAATCTGTGTCGATACGTGATATTTCGAACGTGAAATTTTTTCCATAATAATTTAACTGAATAATGATTAAAACAAAATAAAAATTTACCGTTAATCCGAATAACATATGCATTTCTGTTCGAACTATTCCTTAGATAACAGACCATGTAAGAAAATTGTTTGGAATAATTTTTATCAAATATCACCTCTTTTAAGGAAGATAATATTAAAGAAAACATACAATAAAACATTCTCACAAATAAGAAATAACGTTTGTACAACTGTGCAGTCTGCTTGTTCGTCTTAGTGAACGAATTAATGGGGGAATTTGTAAAATCTAAATATTTCTCTATAACAAAATCATAAAAGAATATGCTTTAAATAACTTTTATATTTTCGGTCACGGTGGACCTTTGGAAAGAAATGCCCATACACAAATTTACTTGTTTCGAGCATATGTTTGACCTGTTTAAGAACAAAAAAATACCATGAAGTTGCTCTTATAGATTGTCGTCAGAACATTGCATGTATAATTTTATATTTCTAGGTCCAATATAAACGAAAATTAAAAAAAAGTACCAGTTGTAGAATGAAAAGTACCAAAAAGCTCCCCCTTAACAGATTCTTACTCACTTAGGACCATGCATGTTTAATTTAAGGTTTCGAGGTCTAATATTAAGGAAAATTCAAAAAGTACCCGCATTTTCCCCTTTATAGGTTCTGATGCACTCAGAACCCTGCACCTAAAATTGTATGTTTCCAAGTTCAATATTATAGAAAATTAAAAATTACCTAATGCAGCAAGAAAAGTAAAAGAAAGAAATTTAGTTTTCCGTATTTCCCCTTCTTGATACTTTTTCTCACCCAATTCAAGTATCAAAAATGTTTTGTAAACTTTCGGGACAGTTATTTGTACTGAAGTTAAAAAAAAATATGGGAGGATTCCCAAAAAATCTAGTACCATGATATACACAGTTAATAATATTTAGCCTAAACTTGATCTAAATACAAACGTCTTTGATTGGTTTGTGAACATTATGGCTCTTATCTAGGAGAGCATTTCTAAATTTATCGATTTTTCAATCTTTTATTCATTTTATTATCGCCAAAATGTAGACTCTTCCGAGTGCACGAGGTTAACATGGACACATAACAAACAAGCTATCCGCGGACAGAAAGAATCATTGCTTTCTGTGTCAATCGACGTATTAAAAAGTTGGTCTATGACCAGTATGTATACCAGTATGTTTAAGAAAAAATAATTCTTCCCAGACCCCCAAACTGTATTTGGTAAAAACAATTAAGAGACATTTTCGTTGAAAGGAAACTAAAGAAAAAACATTTTTTTTAATAAATATTGCAAATTGTACTGAAGTCAATGGGGCAAAAAATTAAAAAAAGGAATTAAAACATAAAAACTTCCCCTAAATAATAATTTGTACACTGTAGTACACTGTCCAACAAAAAATTGAGCCAAATGAATATTATATGGCGAGTTCCCACTTTGAAGCAATAAATTTTTTACACATAAAGCGCATTATTTAGCGCATTTAAAAATTGTTGGATGTAATTGTTGTAGCTTTACACACTGAATGTTTTAATACAGTTATATTTAAGTATTCTCCCTTACAAACCTGCTTCGTAGTAAGGGAATGCCGTAGCACTTGAAATGCATTTTTTTTATAAAAGTTGTTGAGAGTTCTTTCACTTACTTTACTACATTTCTGTATTTATTTTGCAGTCCCCTCTGGAAATCGCTTACGACCCCAAAATTTTAAAACCATTGGTAAAGGCTTTAAAAACAGCGTAAGCTTATTTATACAGCCAATACGTTTCTGAAAATAAATTGTCGGCAGGATTTCAGAAAGAGAAAAGATTAAATTATTTTAGTTTACAAAAATTTACAAGTGTAAAAACCCAAATGTTCTAATTACTTCTAATAATCGCGTTGCGTGTGGCTGCAATTGTGTGTTTCAGAGCGGTCAATTTAAAAGTCCAGCTCTCTTTTAGGAATTATGACATCAATAATCCAAGTTCAACATGCAAACAAGTAAAAAAAATTGTACATATTTAAGAGAACATAAAGTTGAGTAATAAAAACATAAGCCAAAAGCAACAATAACATGAATACAAACGTTGTCTTTCAATAATATTATTACTCACTTTTGTTTTTGTTATTAATTAACTACTCGTTAAAGTTGTTGTAGTTTTAAAGCCGCATTATGATTTCAATCGCTGTTTTTTTTTTTTAATTTTTTAAATCTATAAAAACACGGGCTTATGTCATGGTTGGCAACCGAAACGAATTTCAATATCGCTATTAAACTATTTGAGTGAATCCATGTCAAACCGTTAAGTCGTTTGGCATCATCACCTCCGATTTGAATGAAATTCAACACAAATGTTGAATGTTATTGGACTTTAACAAAACATAAATTTTCAGACCCCAGATTCTTTCGGCTTCCGAAATATGACGTCATAAAAGATGAGAAAAATTTGAAAAAACCTCAAAAGTCTCCTTACAAAAGGGGATAGAACTCTTGAACTACGCAAGATAATTTAGTTTTATTGGTATCGTTTTAAAGGTGAAAGTGCACCCTTTATAATGATATGCATATTGTGTTTTTCTAAGAAAAGGTCAAAGCTCAATTATTGGGGTCTTGAGTTCAAAGCTCCATATCTAGAAAAGTATATTTTTTAAAATTCTTAAAAAAATATATGTTAAGTATTATACCCTCTTCAACATTTGCAGAAAATTTAAAGGTGGATACTCGATTGGTGTTAGAGTTATATACCAGAACGTGATTCTAAGTTTGTTTTGTGTTCAAAAATCCCTTGTTGTTGTTGTATTTTAATTATTTTTTTCAGTATATCTGGAGAACGGCAAGAGCCAAAGTTTCCAAATTTTGTACACAAATTTAAGTTATCAATACACACCATCCCACGAAATGTGGTCGGGATTGGAGAAGTGGGCGTGGTACCTCCCGTACAAGAAATATCAAAAATTGTATAAAAACCTGAATCTTTGGACTGTCATATGATCTATGGTTACGCCGTATATATCAAAAGATCGGAAATCTTTAGTAGGAAATATTCTCTGAAAAACTCGGAAAAATCGGTTCAGATACAAAAAATTTTTGATATTTTTTGTACGGGAGGTACCACGCCCACTTCTCCAGTCCCGCCCACATTTTGTGGGATGGTGTGTATTGATAACTAAAATTTGTGTACAAAATTTGGAAACTTTGGCTCTTGCCGTTCTCCAGATATACTGAAAAAAATAATTAAAATACAACAACAACAAGGGATTTTTGAACACAAAACATACTTAGAATCACGTTCTGGTATATAACTCTAACACCAATCGAGTCTCCACCTTTAAATTTTCTGCAAATGTTGAAGAGGGTATAATACTTAACATATATTTTTTTAAGAATTTTAAAAAATATACTTTTCTAGATATGGAGCTTTGAACTCAAGACCCCAATAATTGAGCTTTGACCTTTTCTTAGAAAAACACAATATGCATATCATTTTAAATAGTGCACTTTCACCTTTAAAATGATACCAAAAAAACTAAATTATCTTGCGTAGTTCAAGAGTTCTATCCCCTTTTGTAAGGAGACTTTTGTGTTTTTTTTAACATTTTTCACATTTTTATGACGTCATATTTCGGATGCCAAAAGAATGTGGGGTCTGAAATTTATGTTTTGTTTAAGTCCAATTACATATAACATTTGTGTTGAATTTCATTCAAATCGGAGGTGCTGATGCCGAAAATGCCATTTTTTCGTGATAGTTTGACGTGTTTTAACTCATTTGTTATTTTGATTTCGACATTTAAATTATATGGGTATGGTTATACCGGTACAGAAAGTTTAAAAACGGTCGATTTAACAATATAAATAACCAAACTAAACAAGAGTGTTAAAAAGAGGAGTGCTAAATTCGGCTTTGCCGAATCTTTATTAAATTTTCACCGTACGAAACGCAGGGTGTTAGACCTTATCAAAAAGTAAATTCTGTTAAGTACATTTTTACGTTTTACACATTTCTCTATTCAAGCTGCAAATCATGTAAATACTATTTGTAATGTGTTTAAAAAGAAAAAAAAAAAAAACGGGATTTTATGACAAAAATTTGAGGCAATCGTTGTTTTATGCTCATATCTAAGACATTTATTGAACGATCTGGCAAAATTTTAATAGCAAAATTTAAAGAACTATATGTGGCCGAAATATATAACAACGAAGTTTCCATTATTTCTAGGGTCTTGGGAAGATTTATTTCAACACACATGCGGATATTGTTACTAAGAGCCTGAATATAAATATATTCTTTATAAGGTGTTTAAAGGGATTCCAATCGAGATTGATTTTAGAAAAATCCCGGGAATCGGGATTTTGAAATCCCGAAATTCCGGGATTTCTGGATCCCGGGATTTCGGATTTTTTTTTAAATAAACAACACTTTTTATTTATTTATGAATTTTATAAAGGTATTATATATATAACATATATTTTTAAAAAAGAAAAATAAGAATTATAAAAATAAAAAATATAAACTGAAATTCAATTATTAATAATTTTTTTTGTATAGAGTATAAAAATTCAATAAAAACGAACATTTTTGTACACAAAAGTTGATATATTAAAAATCCCGGGATTAACAAAAATTAAACCCGGGATTCGGGATTCGGGATTTCCCGTCTGGCATCCCTAGTCTTTAATCAATATTGGAGAAATTAGAAACCATCATTGGTGAAGGGTACACTGAACTGAAAAGGGTTCACAATATTAACGATCAACGTTTATTTAAATAATTTTCGTAAGCTCAATGAGTTATTCGTTAATATAATGAAAAAAAAAAAAATATCAAGGTATTTAAATTTACGTACCCTTAATTGACTTAATGAACATACATTTATTAGATATTTCGTTAACATAGTTTTATAATAAATGATGTACAATTCATTGAATTAATGAATGTACTCGAGATTAATAAAGCTTTCATTTAGCAAAGTTCATTGAAATTTACATTTTCTAAAATGTACGTTAAAAAAAAATTTTTTTTCGCTGAGCTAAAGAAAGATTTATTTAGTCTTATTGACATAGGAGCTTGTAAAATTTATGAACTATTTGTTGTCCCGCGGAACTCGTACGTTGAAATTAATAAAGTGTTCGTTGGGCTAACAAGAGATTTAACAAGTGTTTTTAAAAAATTTAAAAGAATGATGTTAGATTTATAGAATTATTTATATTTTATGTAGCTTATTATAAAATTTGATTTGCAAATTTTAAATAAACTAACCATATATAATAAATTTGCAAAATTTTTGTAAAAATATAAACATTTTACAGTGTAGCCTAGTTGAACGCAACCCTCGATATGCGCAACCCCCGCATAACGCAACACCCAATTTCGTAACATTGGTGACTCAATTAACGCTACTTTGCAAGAGCAAAACAAGCAAGGCTTTTTTAGTTTTTTTTTTAGTTTGGTTTTTGATAAATAAATTCAAAACTAAAACGTGTGTATGTAAAATCTTATGCTTTAGTGCAATAGTCTTTTTGATTTACCGTTTTTCTAAGAATGACAAATATTTTGTGCGTATTATGTTTTTTTGTTTTTGCAATCAATTTATTTTAGAAACTTCTTTGTTTATGAGTGGTGCTTTCATCAAAATAACAAAAATGCCTTTTGTTTGTCTACAATGGGTAGAGGAGAATAGCTGTTCTTTGGAGGATACAATCGTATTGCAAAAGATTCTTTAAATTGCAGTTCAAAAAAATATGACAATCACCAAAACTCAGTCGAAAATTTCAGACTTTTTTCCCTTAAAACACGAATCTTTAACTCGATATAAACCATCAGTACATATTAACATACATTTGAATGTGTATTTTATTAAATTTTTATTAGATGTATATTTTGTGTTTCTGTTTTTATTCTTTATTTAAATCAAAGAAATACGATTATTAAAAGCTAACCCCAATTTTTTTTTTATAAAATTCTTGATTGGTTTAAAAAAAAAGCTTTTAAATAGAAAAATATGACTAGATATTTGTGACTTGGTTTGCGCAATAACTCAGTTATCGCAACAGCCCAAAATTTCTATTGGTTGCGTTCACCGAGGTCACACTGTATATATAAGTCTTTTAGAGTTTTTAGGGGGTTACAGTACAGAATTGTTAGGGTGCAGGAAGGTTGTATGAAGTTGCGTGGGGAACTGTGTTCGTTGAGTCAATTCATTTGAAGAACAAAATTATTCGTTGAATTAACGAAAAGGTTCACTGAATTAATGAATAAGTTCATTGAATTTAAGAATTCTTTTATTAAATAATTTATTTATATAAAATAACATTAACGAATTTTGTTCGTTAAATTGGTAAACTTTTTCTTTATATTAACGAACAGTTAACTTAATAGAATAAAACCTTTTAAGAAACGAACAAATTCATTTGAAGAAAATTAATAAATTTTTTGTTTGCTCAACGTAAATTTAGGTTGTCTCCACGTATCTTTTTGGATTAGTGTATAAAAAAACAAAGGAGTGGTCTTAACGACTTAGATGACATTTTTTTACGTGGTGGAAATTATCAAAAGGTTTAACTTAAAAATATTGTAAAAATTGTATTATTTTTGCGAAATTTATATTTTTTTTTATAAATTATAAATATTGCAGAGCAGAAACAAATTGGAAATATGTATGTTTGTTGCCAACCAAAACGGTATTTAAGCGGCATCGGTATTACTAACAGTATCGGTTGCCAGCCTTGGTCTGAGGTTTATTTTATGCAAAAAATAAAATTAAGTGATTTTTTTATTTCATGTTTTACTTATTCTTTTGTATTTTTACACTTCACAACGACTTTACTTAAGACGCTGATGCGATCATAAGCGTTAGTTATTGTTTAAGTCTCGGTGCGTATAGATCGCAACTTGTGAGTTATTTGTTAGCATTAAAATTGTGTGTTGTTCAGTAATTTAAATTTAAGTTTTTATTAAAATCGAAATGAAATTTTTGATTTTGTTGTGCGCCCTAGTGGGGGCTGTAATAATTCGCGAGACCTCAGCTGTAAGTAACACACACTTGGTGTGCTACTACGATGGCAGTTCATATGTCCGAGAAGGTAAAAATTATACATAATATAAAAAAATTCCATAACAAACAAAAAGAAAAAAATCTAAATCTAATAAGTGAAATTGTAAATAATAAACTTTTTATTGCAAAACAAGGTTTTTTGGCGATTCAATAGCGCTAGAAATACATTTGGCATTCATGTCTACAACAAGTGAAGGATTTTTTGAATTCTTATTCGTATTCATATTTGTATTTGTTTTTTGTTATTTTTTATTAATTGATTTGAATTTGTGTTTAAAACAAAGTACCAAATATTTATTTTATTTAAGGTGACGTGTTTTTTGAATTTATTCTAGAACTACTGGTTATTTAATTTAATTTCAATTTAATTTTAAAAATTTTATAAATAAAGTGACTGCCTCTCTTCGTTCCACGAAGATGTTAAAAAGGTTATCATTTGTGTTCTTGTATTTGCTTTTAAATGAACAATTTTATTACTCTTAAGCTCGATTCACCCATGCGTTCCGAACAATATTTTTGACCGGACAAAAATTTTTTTAAAGAGAGTGTTCTGCAGAACGATTCACCCATCTCGGAAAATTTGTCCGGACAAACAAAGCTACCATATGGTTTACAGATGTAAACGATTATACAAAGTGGCAGCACAGTTAGCAAACTATTAGTTTTTTTTATAAAAGTGTGTTAAGAAAATGGAAGAAAGAAGAAAATTAATTTTATTATTTTTAATTGAATTGCATAAAGCCCATTTACTAGCAAAACAAATTTATCAAAAAAGGTTGAAAGTGAAAAGAATAGCAGTAAGAAAAATATTACAGAAAAGAAGAACAAACGGTATTTTTCACACACTTGTTCCTGAGATGCGCCTTCATGACGTGGAATCGTTTATTAATTTTCATCGTATGGACCCCACTACGTTCAATGAAATCCTTGCAATTTTAGGGCCTGATTTGCGTGGCGTACCTATTCGTAAACAAGAGCATATTACGCCGGCAGAAAAGTTGTCCTTAACATTAAGGTATGTATGTTCATATATAATACATAAATGACATATTAAAAAGGAACAAAACTTAATTTTCGCAGATATTTGGCTAGCGGCGATTCAATGAAGTCAATAGGATATTATGGCTTTCGTATTGGTGCATCGACTACATCACAAATAATAAAAGAAACGACAGAGAAAATATGGCAAAAAATGCAATTTGTGTTTCAGAAGCCATCAAGAAATATGTGGGAAAATATTGCCTGCAATTTTTACACGCGTTGGGGTTTTCCCAACTGTTTAGGGGCAATTGATGGAAAACACGTAGTAATACAAGTATGGATACCAATAAATAAATATAAACAAATAAACAATAAAAATGTATGTATATGTAAATATATTTATCTTTCTTAGGCACTACCGAATCACAATTCACTGACGTTTAATTATAAACATACGCACAGTTTAGTTTTAATGGCTGTAGCTGATGCGGATTACAAATTTGTGTTGGTTGACATTGGAGCTTTAGGCCACAATAGTGATGGCGGTATTTTTCGAAATTGCAAGTTTGGAAAAGCAATAATTGATAATTCTGAAGAAATGCAATTTCCAGGCCCAAGAAATTTACCTAACACCAATATATTAGCGGACTACGTATTTCTTGGCGATGAAGCTTTTCCGCTAAGAACAAATTTGTTACGTCCTTATCCCGGACGCAGTTGTGGTAATCTGCCCCCTGAACAGGAAACTTTTAATAAAAACCTATCCAGGTCTAGACGAGTTGTAGAGAATGCGTTTGGAATATTGGCAAATCGTTTTCGAATTTATCGCAAACCAATAATTGCTAGCAAGGAAACAGTGATAAACATTATAAAATCTACGGTTTGCTTACATAATTTTTTGCGCGAAAGGGCACCATCAAAGTATGTACAGCCTGACCTTATTGACAGAGAAGGTGCAGATGGGGCCGTCGTTCCTGGACTATGGCGAGAGGAAAATCACGATGGCCTGAGATCTTTAGGTCGGATGGGTTCAAATAGAGCTTCTAGGGACGCCGTAGAAGTAAGACAATTGTATACACAATACTTTACCAATTGCAGTGATAACTAAATTTTGATTTTTAAGTAATAAAATGCAGTATTTTTACAAAACAATAAATAATATTTTTATTTTTCATATCACAATATTTGTGATTGTTAATAAAAAAAAAAACCATTTCATATGTATATTACTATTTGTACGATATTATCACATAAAAAACATTTTTATTACATTCAACATTTAAATATAAATTCCGAATATAACAAAAAGAATAAAGGCTCAGTTAGTCTTTACTTTCTGTTCTGTTACGAATTAGCTGATTTGTTTTTGTTATTAAAAAACCTGTGAAATTGATTAGTTTTTCTGTTCTGTTGCGGTTCAGTTTTTTAAAATCAAAAAAATGTTAAGTTATTGTAAGTGACAGCAAAATAAATAATAAAAAAAATACATATTTATGTTGAAATAAACTATTTTTGATTTAAAGAATTCATAAAATTTAATTTCTTCAACTTTATTTGCATTAAAGTGATTAAAACGAAACAATGGACGGTGCAGAACTAATAAATTTGTCATAAATGGCTGATAAGTTGCTACCGAAAAAGTAACTATTACAATTTCGAAACAGAACGGCACGGTACAGAACAGAAACAGAAAGTAAAGACTAATTCTGCCTTCACTTATAATAAGAATAATTCACAGATTCAAAATATTTTTATTTTTCAAATGTGTTCATTGAATCAAATTTCAATTTTTAAAGCTTACTTGCAATAGTCATATTCCCTCAATATTTGACATACTTTTTTCTTACGCCAACTTTTGGTTAGCATTTAAGCTGCAGCTACCTATGTACATATACTTAGGAATGATTCTATACACTACCAGACAATCTTGGCTGTGTACCAAATCATTCCTAAGTATATAAACATATATTTCTATAGCTTAAATGCTAACCAAAAGTTTCCAAAGAAAAAAGTATGTCAAATATTAAGAGAATAGGACTATTGGAAGAAAACTTTATAAATTGAAATTTGAATAAATGAACACATCACAAAAATAATAATGGTAATTAAAATAATATATAAAAAAAAAAATACTTCACATTCTAATTTAAAAAAACATTATTTTGCTACAATTGTTCTTCAACTATTAGCGCCATTAGTTTTAATTTCAATTGACTTTTGCGGTTATCCGGAACTTTTGAAAATTCTTCTTCCATGGCTAGAAAGAATGGATCTCGTTTTTCTGTTGTGGCCTCAAACACTTTTTCCGCCAAATTGTTAAGAGTCTTTAAAGACTCTTTATATTCACTTTCAGGATCATCTACTCTTACACGTTTTCTTTTTTCCTTTTCTCGTTGTGTAGCAGAACTCGAACTCGGTAACGTAGACTGAGTACTGTCCCCTCCCCAATCATTGCATTCATTTGATAGGTTAATGACATCAGGGTCACTGGCCATTTCTTCAAAAAGGCTTTGAAAACTTGCCGTATTTGAGTCGGTATAATTCGTTATGGTACAACTTAAAAAATAGTTCTTTATGAATACAAAGTAGATAATGTGCTACATTATGCTTAAAAGATCTTACTCTTTATCTTCGCAGAAATTTTCGAAAAAATCCATTTCTGTCATAAGGATCTTAGAGAAGCCTCTTACTGCCACCCGTTCACTTCCACTTTTCCCATTATTTTTAGTTAAAGCTGCTTTGTAGCGTCTTCGCAAACTTTTCCATAATATTTGGCATTCACTTCCTACAATAATTGGTAAACATTATGTTACACATTATTATATTATATTAAAATTTACCATTTAAAATTTACTTACGACCAATTCCAAGAGAATTTTCTATTTCCGTCCATATATTTTGTTTAAGGTGAGTATTCTTATATGAACGATTGCCCATATCATAAATACATTCTCTTCCTGGTTTTTTTATTTCTTCTATAAGTTTCAGGGCAATATTTTCTTTAACATCCATCTTTTGTTTAACTTTTTTTTTAACTATTCAGCACAAAACAAAAACAAAAATGTAATATGTGGCAGCTCAATTCAACTTTATTTTGTACAAATTGAAAAAAAGTGGCATCTCAGTTCATTTTGTTCGGAACAAGAATTAAAATTAAACCAATTCAAGAAAAAATGTTCCGAACAAATTTATTGCTCTCTCTCTCAAAAGTAAAACGTCAAACTCAATATAAAAAAAATTTTGTCCGGACAAAAATTTTGTTCGGAACGCATGGGTGAATCGAGCTTTACGCTTCATTTTGTGGGGTTTTTTTTAATAGATTCTGTTTCAAATTCCAAGAAATTTTTTTTCGTAATGTTTGTTTTTTTTTTATTTTTGTTAATGTGCAAAATATGTTAATTTAATTAACAGCTTGTATTGAGAGCAACCAATTAAAGTAAATAATGTTATTTAATATCAATTTCAATATATGAAAGAAAATACACAAATTATTTTTAAACCAAAGCCGGCTGAGAGATCTATTAAACCTGATTATGATTTGCTGATTGCGGTCAGTTAAGAGATTTCCTATATGGAACCAAATTTTCTATACCAATAAGAGATTAAACAAATTATTAAAATTTCTAAAGTTTATTAAATAATTATAGGCTGTAAACTGCCCCCAAAATGTTTGCAATATAGAAATAGATTTAATTAAAGTTTCTCTTAACAGTCGCAGTTATTGCGGATTCTGCAAGTCATAGCTTTTTCCACATTTTAAAGCCTTTTGAATCATTTATATATCGGCCATGGTACGACCCATGTTATAATGTCAGTCATTCAAAATTGCTTGTTGTTTTTGTGAATGCTTTAAAACAATCAATTCATTTAAATTTCCGGCTAATCGACGGCCAATTGATTAAATCATTTCGAGAAATTAAGTTTTTGCAAAATGTCTTTTCTAGCAGTTCGATAATGTGGCATGCTGTTAAAAACATATTTTTTGTCAACTTTAAAAAAAGAAAAATCCTTCTAGCTTCAAAAAAAAAAACAATCATTAATCATTTATTTTTTCTTCAGCCTTTCAATTTAAATGGCATTTTCATAAACCTGACTAGTTAACATTTATAAAACAATAAAAAAATGTCATTAATGCAATCGGGGCAAAAATGTATACCAAGTTCAATACGGATGGGTCATGTATTTTGCAGTCCGACTGATTCAAATTTAGAACATTTGGAGAAATTCAATATCTGCAGCTACTGAGAACAACATAGAGAAGAGCAGTGCGGTCTTAAAACCAGTAGCAATAATAAAAGTGGCGGATAACTTTGATCCATCCCCCAACACACCGTGTTAACTTTATTTCTAACAATCCCAACATTCATTAATTGGCCATAATTTTAAAAAGTTTTAGCTTCTTAATAAAGTTTGCTTAGGCTTGTACATCAGAAACTTTAACAAGTTTACATATTAAATATCAGAAAAAAGGTAACAATCAAGCCTGTACTGAAAATCACTTTAACTCAAACACATTTTCCTACTCAAATCACACGTGTGGTATATTTTAGTGTGCCGTTTTTGTGTGTTTTGGTTTGATCTTCAATTGCCGAAAGCACACCGAGAAACACAAAAACGGTATGACTTTCAGAACACCACAATATCACACGTGTGATTTCAAAAGCACGTGACTTTTAGAACAGGCCCGAATGTTAATTTTAAGGTTCTGCCCTCGAAATTCTAAATTTTGAATACACCCAGTAAAAAATGTGCTCCAAAAGGAACAGGTTTTGTGTATGACTTCATACCTCAAATCGCTTCCAACCTGCTGATGGGATGCCTGATTTTTTTATGGGGTGTTCCCGGTTTGGAGGACTATTTTCTACTGACAATAAGCGCTTCTTTTAACATGCAAACAAAGCACTCCTAAAGTGCTTTTCAAGGGTCTAACTATATTAACATATTCATTACTGTTTTACTTTTGCTTGCTTAAATGCCTTTTTCTCAATCCTTTTCGTATATTTTTACTTTTTTCGGTTTACAACCTTCTTCGTTGTCAGCACTAAAATAGCACCTTTTTGTATATATTTTTACTGCTGGAAAAAAGCTCTTTTATTTAAGCGCTCGATTATGCGCTTTTTCTCTTAAGTGCTTCAAAAAACCCAAATTATTTTTACTGGGCAAGCTTAAGCCTCACGTTTAACGAAGTTTTGATAGACATTGTTACAGATTTGATAATGCTATGGTAAATTAAATTTTTTTACATTTTATATAGTAGCGTAACAGGAGCCTCATAATCTTATTATTTTTGCATAATGCTTTATATTATGACAAACTGTTTTAGTAACCATAATTAAGAAACATAACGGTAAATTTCTCAACAATCACAATATGATCGTGGATAAAAGTAATATAATTAAAGTAAGATCCCTGCGGGAAATTAGTGTCAATTGGTCCCACAGACTGGTCCTGGGAGTTGTGAAAGTAGAACAGGTACAAAAAGAAAGAACTCATGACCAGTGAAAGGAGAACTAATCATGTAACTGGTTTACGAAGAACAAAAAGGTAAAAAAAGTAATGAATTACAGTACAGTCTTCACCGGTGGTGTGATACATTTTTTTTTGGGGCTTTCTAAAATTTGGCTCTTGAATTTAATTCTAGGACTTGTTTTATTGAAATAATACTACATCGTATTGAAATAATACTACATTTTAGTAACTGTCACTAAACATGTCCGTTGAGAACAGATTTGTGACTGGTCAAATGGTGTCAATTGACCCCCTCCAATGACAACCCCATGTAAAAGTGATAGGTCTTATTCATAGAAAGTGTTCAAACTAGAACCGGTCCCTACCACCAAAGACCTATCACGGGACTACTTTGGTGTCAGTTCGCTTCCCTCTAGGGATACTATATAAAAGGCTGATTTAATTATTGCACAGTTTCTTAAATCACATTTTAAACATTTGCGGTTCATTCTTGAGATTTGGTCAAATAAGGCGAAAAGAATTAGCAAAAGTTGTGGTGGCTTTTCAACAAATTTTTGGATATTAAATTAGCGGCTTATTGGATCCAAACATAACCGTATTCGTGGACTTTATCTTCAGGCAGTTACTTAATATTAAAGATCTGCCCTAATAGCTTTAAAAAACCAAACACACAACAAAAATCAAATGTGAGTAAAAATCGTCTGTGTACAACTACACTGACAAATGCTATGCGTTATTGTTCGACGCACAATTTAAGTACCGTTATAAGGGTACAAACATTCAAAGATACACACTTTAGACAGTACTTCTTTTAAATTCTTTAATTCAGTTTTGCCTATACTCGTACCATTTGGAAACTACCTCGTGCAGGCTGCGAGAATTTGTGATGTTGACTTGTCTATCGTATCCCAACAAACACGGAAGTTTGATTTCAAATTCAAAATTTTTTAAATTAAAACCTTTTCTCCAACGACAAACGCCTGATAACAATGCTATGATAATTTAAAAATCATAGCATTTTCAGCACCAACTTGCTCTCAAATATTTCTAATATAATAGGGATCATAAATAAAAAATACATATTTTTTTTATTTGACTTAATTATTTATTTAAATAAACTGTGAGCTAAACATTCGTCACCATAGCTAAAAGATAAAATATAGTTTTTCCCCTCCTTTAATTCTTGGAAAGACGAAATACTTGGTTTCTTATAGTTTTGAGTCATGGCTTAGCACCGCGGCCGTACAACAAACTTATATTTTGCTCACCTTCCCGCTTCATTTTTAATCACTTTCCTACACTTTGTATTTCATTGTTTTCTCATAAATAATTAATATTTTTTAACAAGAAAAATAGGGTTTTTAAGGCGAATTCACTTCACGTAATATGAAATTTTTCTTTAGTTGTGCAACACGCTTAGCTTTAATCGGCTTTTTTTATTGTTAACATTTATTTTTCGCTTCAGTGCTGCCAAGTTTATTTTTGATATCAAATTGATAAAACATTTTGTGCCAAATGTTTTAATTTAAGTCATTATCAATTTGAATTCAAATGTTAAAATCAAACAATTGAAAAAGGTTTGAAAATTGTGTTAAATGTCAAACGATGAGGTCATTTCATATTAAAGGTTTGACTTTGTGTTAGTTGTGTTGTCGATGCGGCGTACGCATACAAAGAATTATTTTTGCAAAGAGTTGTGTTTGCAATATTATCAATGAAATAAGCATGCAAAATATTTCGTACATATGTATATGTTAATATACCAAACTCAAATTAAAAAAGATGGTTAATTTTTTAGAGTGTTTTTTATATCCGCACTTTCACTATAGTGAAGCATTTGTTTTTGCTTCTACTAGTTCACCCTTTAACATCAATCGTCAACACTTCTCCTCAATCTTTGACTGTAACAACACCACTACAGTATGATGTTCTCAATTAATGACTTCCAACGGACTCTGTTGTGGGCTGGTCTTAATGCCTTGTTCCATCAAAACCCTGCAATTGTCAGCTCACTTATGGTTGAGATGCGCCAAGTGGTTTTTGGACGTCCACGACGCCGAGAACCTTGGGGGTTGTACTGCAGCGCTGCCTAAAATGAAATTATGTCATCCGAACATGTCTTCAGTGCGATGACGCCGTAACATCAGAGAAAGGACACATTAGTATCAATTTAATGTCAGTTTGTCATTAAGTCAGAGTCATTGCAATTGACTTAAGTCAAAGTGAGAGAATATTATAATTTACGTACCCGATACATATGTTTCTTTCACGTTTGTTGAATTACGACCTTTGTGTACAGCAGAACTCTCAATAATAAGATACCTGCGCCATGCCCCATATGGTTTTCGTAATCATTCTACTTTAAAACTTTGATGTATTTAACCAAATAATTTAAAAAAATAGAATATAGGAACTTTTCTTCTCATGAAAATAATGTTAATAATATACAAAATATGGCATCGAATTGATGTCACTATAGTCACAAAATAGATGATACGTAAAAAATTTCAAAATTGTACGAAGACGCTTGACATTGGATTGACGTTACTCTTTGCATCATTGATGCCATTTGTAGTTACATTGATGTCACAATTCTGATGTAAGGGCACCATCAATATGAAGATGCATTTTTCTATCAGTGTACTTAATAATGACAGGTTGACAAAAACTTTGACAAATCTAAAAAGGCTTTTGAATCTCATAATTAGGTAAGAATACAAAATATAAATCATTTTGTTAGAGTGCTTCAGTTCATATTTTGAAAGGTTGGATAAATTTATTAACCCTTAATTACCAGTACTTAGAATATTGCTACTCAGTGCTATCATGTGACCCCAGATAAATCTGATTGTTGTTGATAAGTAGTAAATGAATAAAACCTTTTTATGTTTAATATTGTTGGCTTAGAATACGTATTTCAATTCAGGAAACAACATGAATTAATAAGTAATTAAACAAAATGTCAACCAAAATAAAATAATTTCAGAAATAATTAGTATTGTGGTAATTTTGTTGAACTATTTATGGTTTTTAATCCAAATTTTCAATATTTTTAATCAGGCTTAAGTTCATCAAATTTAATTTTCATTAAATTATTTTTATGAAGAATGGAATTTTACAACAAAAAAAACATCAATTGAAAATTGATAATCATTAAAAAAAGCTAATTTCGACTGATTGATGTTTGACTATTGACGTCAGCAGTCGTCGATTGCTGCGAGTGGAAGACGGTAAATCCCACAGGGTAACCAGCCGCCTGGGTTCGAATCTCAGGATAGTCAAGAATGAATGATTATCAATAACAATTTTAATTAATTTTCATGTTGTAAAATTCCTTTCTTCATAAAAATAATTCAATGAAAAATTAAATTTTATGAACTTAAGCCTGATTAAAAATATTAAAATTTGGATTAAAAAACCATAAGAAGTTCGGCAAAATAACCACAATACTAATTATTGTTAAGGCTAGGGCACGAGCTCTATGTGTACATTTGTCCTTCAAGTTGTGCTGAAAAAGGTCAACAAGAAAAAGAAAGACAAAATGAAAAAAAAAATGTTCTTTGGACTTCAAGAAAAATTCTTGACAAAAGGTACGAGAAAACGGAAGTAAGGAAGAACATGTAAAATCAATTAAAATCGATAATCTTTCAAAAAACCAAATTTCGATCTACCAAAGGTTAAAATACAATTTGGTTTAAGGATTGATATTTGACTATTGACGTCAGCAGTCGTCGATTGCTGCGAGTGGAAGACGGTAAATCCCACAGGGTAACCAGCCGCCTGGGTTCGAATCCCAGGATAGTCAAGAATGAATGATTATCAATAACAATTTTAATTAATTTTCATGGTAAAATAATTTAATGAAAATTAAATTTGATGAACTTAAGCCTGACTAAAAATATTGAAAATTTTGATTAAAAACCATAAGTAGTTCAACAAAATTACCACAATACTAATTATTTCTGAAATTATTTTATTTATTTAAAACAAAAATATTGAAAATTTGGATTAAAAATTTCAGAAATTTGTATACATATTACAAATATGATGGATTAAAGTGGAATATTTTAATATTTTCTAAAAGCTTTTAGGAGACATTAAACAGTTTACAGAATAAAACGTTTGAAACAAATCTAGTTTACCGACGCAGCTCCAAATAAAATAAAAAGTACCTAAAGTGATAGAAAATTTAAAAATAAGAAGAAAATATTAATTGAAAAAAGTGGTGCAAACGCTTAGTTTTCGAGTTATGGATTTCTGAAATTTTCATATAAATATGCGATTTTCCACTACATTTCTGAACTTATATGGCCAATATTGTTATTATTTTAAAGCTCTTGAATAGATCTTTCTAAATATACAGAACTTATATCGAAATGTTTAACTCACATTACAGGTAAATACTTGTGTAGGTTATTCTAGTAAAAGTGTAAAAAAATTTTTAAATTTATTAAATAACAAACTCCAGCTTCGCTAACTAAATCTTCTCTGGGTAGACGGCTTTTGGCCGTTCGCAAAATGTTTCTCCTCTTTGATATACCAAGCACTGGCTTCGCTAACTTTAACTTTTCTCCATAATAAATATGCTTTCTAACAACTGTAGTATTTTCCCAACTCATCCCCGATTCATTGTGGGTTAAGAATTTTTAAATAAATTTTGTATATTCAGAAAGATCTATTCGAGACCAATATTGGCCGTTCAGAAATGTAGTGGAAAATCGCATATTTATATGAAAATTTTAGAGGTCCATTACTCGAAAACTATGCGTTTACACCACTTTTTCCACTTAATATTTTCTTCTTATTTTTAAATTTTCTACCACTCTAGGTACTTTTTATTTTATTTGGAGCTGCGTCGGTAAACGAGATTCAAGCCAAAAGATTTAACATCGTTTACACTTTGTATTAGTTTATCCGTTACGTAATTAGTAATTGCTCTCATGGAGTTATGGCATAAAAGAGCAGAGCTATAGCATTCTTGACCCGTGTGTTGAACGTTACTGAAATGTTAACTTTGCTGCGAACAAGGAAGCTATCGAGGTTGTGGTGAAATTCGGATCTCGATACATTTCTTAGCAATTAATTTTAATAAAGACCTCATGCAAATATTTTAGGGCCTTCAATTGGGCATAGTAAAACAATTAGGGCTAAAAAATCAGAGCAAGTTAAACTCTCTGTTAATATGTTTTTAAAATGTGTTTAAGCCAACAAATCGATAAATCCCTAAACATACATATAAACCATCTTTAAACACATAAAATTTGGCGTTTAAACCACCAGTACAGATCATTTGATAAGATTTATCGTAGTGCTGCCACATGTTATTTTTTTAAAAACATTTAATACATGGGATACCTGATTTTTAGTTGTTGAGTTTAAACTACATATAAATTCAAGTTTAGTTCAACTAAGCCATCGCACAGACAGGTATTTGGCTCTGAAAGTCGCTCAAAAATATTTGGTTTTTCATTTAAAATTTTATATTTGAATGTTATTGGATTTAAAGGTAGTTTAGGGTATTTCAGTGTAGAAAATGGTAAAAACATAATTATCAATCTTATATATTCGTAATTTTCTATGCAAATGTCGTTTTCTTCAAGTAAATTCAAGACTTCAATCAAAAGGGGTTTCTTCTTTTTCGATTTGGTTTTCCTCATTCCTGTCAGAAGAGGGTCTGACGTCAAAAGCAACCTGTTAAGCACATCTTTGTTGCATTCTATTCTTGAAAATTTTCTAGAATTCCAGCCTGTATGTGCGGACATGTTTATTACGGGCTTCTGCCACTTCTTCGGGGAGTTGACCGATTGGCAGAATTGCCTACCTTTTTACGGCTGCTCCATGGCGCAACACATTGTGCGATGTCGGTGACATAGGGTGAAATCGATAAAGGGAACTTTTCGGTGTTAATTTTAATACCAAAGCACATGATATCTAGTATTATTTTTAACCGGTATATTAAATTTTTGGAAATCCCAGATATCTCTGCTTATCTTTCGTATTCTTCAAAATAGCGGCGACTAGTGTTCTCATTGCCTTAGGTATGCCCGTCAATAAGCCCATTTGGTCTCGAAATTTTGTAATAAAAAAATTAAATTTCATTGAAATTCTTGATACACCTAGTTTTCAAAGCCCAGTTACTAAAAAAATCGCTTAACATGTAGGGGTGGGTTGGGGTGGGTTGGGGTGGCTATTTGTTCCTTTTTAAGTTTCTAGAGGGTCTATTCTACAAAATATTTACTATCAAATTTTAAGCTCAGAATTGAACCGAAAAAGTTTTAAACCTCTGTGATTTAAAAAGATGTGTGTGTGTTTTTTTTTTGCATTTGTAGAGCTTAACCATTAAGGGCAAAACAACTAGATAATAATTAGAATCAATGTCAAATTTAAGTTTTAGATAAAGCACATACCTGATTGTACACAATCCATAATAGAAACTAACACAAAATCTACTTCATCGCCATAAAATGAATATTTGAAGACAGTATAGTTTTGAGCGTATCGAACAAATCGCATGAACACGTTTTGCGAACGGTAACTTCAGACTGACTTTATGCAGCTGGTGAAAGGTTGCAGCGCGCCATGTTGGTTCTTTCTTTTGGAGGGGTTACCTGACTTTTAAAAAATAACAGTAAAACTTTCAGGCCCAAATACCTGCCAGTGCAGCGTTTAAACCAATAGTGATTTATTAACCATTAATCGGAATTTAGAATCTTAAAATTTTTATTTTATTCATTGTTACTATTTGCATTATTTATTTATAATACTTTTATTGTATAAATTTTAAACTTGATAAAAAAAATCTCAAGGCAATCATCTTCGATTTTATGTCAAAACTAAAAATTAAAAAAAGTTATTTATTGAATTACAAAATTTCCTGGAAATAAATTACGACAGTAATAATTTACGTCCGTGTTTTGTTGACTCAATTATTGGCTGTTGAAACAAATTTATTGAATTAAAATGAGTTCAAACTAAATTATCTCTGTAAATATCGCACACTAAATCATAAACACAACTCAAAATTTATCAAAATCATTTTTTTCGTCAGCCAGTACACAAATGAAATCTATAGCGACGTCGAAAATTTCGTTTGCGTCACGCTCTTCTTCCAGTTTTCTTCTTTCAGCTTGCAGCCATGTTTTTGAAGCCAGCTTTCTACCTCTACAAAACATTTTTTAATTTTGAGTTGTACCTGTTTATGGCTTAGTGTGCGATATATTAATTTTAAGTTTAATAATAGAATTAATACGTCTAGAGCAGTGGTGGGCATAATATATGTATACTTTAAGCTTCCTCAAAATCAGCGTTGCTTCAGTCTCATGTTTTTAAGACGCTTTCCGAACAATTTAAATTTCAAGTTTTATTTTTATATGACTTTTAACAAAAAAATTAAGCTTTCCATATATTTTATTTTTATTCAAACAAATAAAACTCTGATATAACCCTGCGGGAAATTTGTGTCAAATCACTGCAAATAATATTGGACTACCTGATCCATTTTGTTCAAATGGACTACTCCCTGGACTAGTCCAATAAAATGCAAGCATGGACTATGTCATTGTTAAAAAATGTTTGTAGTGAGGCGACATGCCTTCGTTTTTAAACGACATGTTTTCGTTTTTAAACGACTTCAAAAATAATCCTCTTGAGTATACCATGGAGTAGTTTAAAAACTACTCCTTTGTAGTCCAAAGCAGAATTATATGGTCCTGCCCTAGGAAATTGTAATGTTAAATAATCCATGTTTTTTCCATACGTTTGGGTTAGTTTTTGACTAGTCCTAGTCCCTTAGGGGCTACATTTTTAGTCCTACTATTTGCAGGGTTGTTCCAATAGACTGCTCCTGGGATTTGTGAAAATAGAACAAGTACAAAAAGAAAGAACTCATGACCAGTGAAAGGCGAACCAATCATTTAACTGGTACAGAAGAGCAAAAAGGTAGAGAAAGTTATGCATTACTGTGCAGTCTTCACCAGTGGTGTGACACATTTTTTGGGACTTTCTCAAAATTGGTTCTTAAATGTAGTTCTAGGACTTGTTTTACTGAAATAATAGTACATTGTATTGAAATAATACGAATTGTTGCAACTTACACTAAACACGTTCATTGGGAATAGATGTTTGACTGGTCAAATGGAGTCTGTTGACCCCCTCCATTTAAAACCCCTTGTAAAAGTGATTGGTCTTACTCATATAAAGTGTAAGAACTAGAACCGGTCTCTACCATCAAAGACCTATCACGGGACTTCTTTGGTGTCAGTTCACTTCCCTCTAGGGAATTTGTCGCTAAAATTTTACCCGTAAAGTGTCGTACTATCGAGCATGTGTGATAGTTTCGCTCAAATTTTTGGTTGCTAGAAAGTGTGGCCACTAATTTTCGTTAGTCAACATTCAGCCACAAATTATTTTGGAGTTGGCTATTAACTGACAAATTATTTTGACTGTCACTCAAGTTCGATAGTGTGTACACCGCTTTTTGCATACTTATTGAAATAAATGTCTGACTGAAGTAATTGAATACCTTGAGCACTCAGACATGCCATAGACTTAAAAACTATTAAGAAGTCGCCTATTTTTTTAATCCAAACTATTTAAAAGCTACAAAGCATGACATAATTGTATTGTTGACAATTTATTCTTCTAGAACTTCCCTCTACTTAAATCAGCAAAAGTAGTTTATTACTTTTTTCTTATACACATTTCTCATAAACTTAGAGACTGTAATCTGAATCAATCGTTAAAACGATTTTCAAACTATTTGTTCATGTGTGTGAAACTGTTTGCTAAAATTTCCATTTCTACGAATTTTACCTTAATTTATTTTTTGTTTATCTCAGCTTTAAATAGAATTGTTTTTATTTCTATTTAACGATCGCAATTGTTGTTGATCTTATGATCATTTTTGTAATTATTATCTATTTTACATTCTAAATGAGTTTTGTTGTGTATGATTTTTTTTTACTTAAATGTATTTCAACGTGGTACGAATTTTTTAATTTGTTCCAGTAAATTGTTATTATGATTGATATGAGACCTGAAGTATTGAAACAATTAAATTATGACTAATATTTTGTGTTCGCACTGAATATTGATTATATTTGCTTTGGTGATTTTTAAAACTAGCTATTTATTGTATTTTTTACCAAGTTTAATTGTTAATTAATTGTTATTGACTTTCAATCAAATACTTTTTGAATAATTTAGATTTATTATTTCTGTGGCTTGGGGCTAAAAGCGCCAATGTCAATATTTTTCTCAAAGTTATTTACGGGAATACAAAATTTATTATTAAGATTTTTGTATGACTTGCTAAATTCCCAATTTTTCATATTTGCTAAATACACTGAAATTTATTGTTGAGGGAAAGCTAGCTTCTATGGGCCAGATCATCAGGAAACCTTTTCCAAAGATTTTAGAAAAGCTAAAAATATTATACAAATAAAACCCTAAAGCGAATAAGAATTTTAAACACTCAAAGTCTAACTTGTAACAATATCAAAGCTTAAACAAAACACCAACAATAAACAGTAAAATTATATTTTCTTACATCCCCCTACAATTGGTTGGGTTCTTTCCGACTCGAATTGTAGTTGTAAGTGGGTAAAAAGAAAAAACAAAATTAAAAACAAATTGTTTCATTCTATTGTCTTCGCAAGAAAACCACAAAAAACAAGTTAGAGTGCTATATTCGGCTGTGCCGAATCTTTGATACCCTCCACCGACACTTCGAATGTTTTAGGACTAATATCTGTATGATGTCTATTTATTATTATAATCTTTGTAAAAACAGACATCTGCATTAAAATTTGTTGCGGTTTAGACCTATATAAAATAATTGATCGACAATCAGAATCAATTTTAAAAAGTTTGAGTAGAATATCAGTTTAAGATGAACTTAAATGATTTTCAAAAGAACAAATTATATAAAAGCCATGGTAAGCTATGAACCAATCATCCCAAATTCTGCAGAACGATTTCTGGTATTAAAAAACATAAATTTCAATACATCGGTGCAATTAGTATAAGCGTTTGCAGTTAATTATAGAAGGCTGCTTAAATGGAATCTAAGGAAAATTATGGAGCGTATATTACAAAATTGCATAACATTTTTTCTGGCCATATGAAGCTAAACTGGAAGAAAGTTTACCGCGTATTTAATTATTTTACCAGAGTGGGCTTTATATGAGGCCTATGGTAAGCTATGCACCGATCTTCACCAAACTTCGCAGTGTCATTTCTAGTTCTATAAAACTGTGATGTATCAAATTTTGTTATGATAGCGTTATTTTTAACGTTTTTAGGCGTACTAAGCTGTTTTCCGGGAGTAAGGTTTATATGGGGCCTATGGTAAATGATGGACCGTTCTTCACAAAATTTTAAAGTCTTATTTCTCGTTCAATAAAACTGTGATGTACCAAATTTTGTTATGACAGCATTATTTTTTACGGATTTAGGCGTACTAAACTGTTTTCTGGAAGTAGGTTTTATATGGGGCCTATGGTAAATTATGGACCGATCTTCACGAAACTTCATAGTTTCATTTCTAGTCCTATTTAACTGTGACGTGCCAAAATTTGTTATGATAGCATTGTTAGTTAGGGTTTTAGGCTTACTATACTGTTTTCCGGGAGTAGGGCTTATATGGGGCGTAGGGTAAATCATAGACGGATCTTCAAGATATTTTACAGCGTAATTTCCAGTTAAATAAAACGAACTGTTGCGAAATCCTATATCATTCTGTGCATTTTTCCACCATTTATGTTAGTTTTTGTAACAAAATTATCAATTTTTTTAGGTGGTGGTTCCACATTTTGATTTATAGCTCAGATCCTATTGAACCGATTTTGCTGGATTTCAATCCCAAACTGCTTAGGATAACTACAAGCAATTTGTTTATTTCTTTTGAGTTTTTCGAAAGTGAGCGTGTTTTCAACAGACGGACAGATGGACAGACAGACGGACATGGCTAAATCGACTTAAAATTACTCAAGGACACAGAATATATATACTTTATAGGGTCTGAGATGAATAATAAAAAAGTTTCACACGGAATGACAAACTTAATATACCCTCTTCACAACTAATTGTGGTGGAGGGTATAAAAACCAATTTGGCAATTATCAAAGTTATTTACGGGAATACAAAATTTATTATTATTATTATTTTTCTTTTTTGAGTTAATCGTTGCATTAGGTGTTTTCTTTTAACATCTTTTTTTTTTTTGATGAAACAGCCAATGTTTTTAGCCCAGAACAGCTTCATAAGAGTTTTTCATTTCAGTAAGAACTCTTCTATAAAAACAATTTAATTTAAATTTTCTAAAAAGTAAATATTTTAACATTGGCCCTTTTATCACCATGGCACCGATTTACATTAAGAGTTGTCGTCTAATTTTAATTAACATAAAATCATAATTTTCAAATATTAATAAAAAATATAAAATTGAAACTAAAAGATTTACTGACATGTTTAAACTGATAATTGTTCTTTTAATTTTGAACCATCAATTACTATTTAATTTCTGTGTGCAGATAAATATGAAAAGTTAAACTCATTTTTAAAAAATATCGCATGTATTAAAAAATGTATTTAAAGGAAAATTTTAAGTTTAACTTTTCTTATTTATGTTCTTTTAATAAATGCATAGAATTTGTTTTTAAAATAAAACATAACAAATTATTTGGAATGACCGAAATTTCTGGCATATGGCATATGCCATCCGTACTTAAATCAGGCCAAAGCAGTATCAATAGTACGATAAGTACGGATTCAAGTACAGATTATTTAAGTACCACGTATTTGCAACAATTCGACAACGGATTTGAATTAAGTAAAAGTAAGATCAAAAGTTAATGTCCAACCGTGCCTGATCCAAGAAGTTAATTTTATCCCAAATTCGTACTTGAAAAAATTCAAAAGTGAGACTTTGAGACTTTGAGAGTTTCCCCAGAGAATCCGACATAGAGAATATTGTTATTCACTTAACCGTTACACACGTTTGTATTACTAATGTTATATTCCGCCCTGTGCTTACAAAAGAACTCTCATTTATAAGACACCAGCAGCATGAACGATATGATTTTCATAATCATTCTACTTTAAAAATTTGATGTATTTTACTAGATAACTTTAATAAATAGAATTTGGGAATTTTTGCTTTTTTTACCGCTTTTAACATTCCACTAATGTTGTTATTTCGACAGAAAACAAGTTAATAATTTTTAAGCTACTTTTGTAGTGTTGTTGTTGTTTCAACAACAAACTTTTACAAAAAGTTCAAGGTTTTCGAAAGTTATACTATTTAGGAATGTTTTAAGTACTTTTTAGTGTTATTCGTACTTAAATTGTTAAGTACACTTGTACTTAAAGCCAGTGTAAAAACTTAAATTTAGTACGAAGATTTTCTTTCTTTTCGGTCTTATTTTGTCAATATTCTTTCGTAGAATTTTGGCTCCTATAAAATGATATAATGGTTTATCAGCAAAGAGCAGAGATTTTACTTGCCCCCACAAAAAGTAGTCCATGTCCGGCCGAATTATACACCCACCCCTTGTTAAAGAGCGGAAACTATCTAACTTCTTATTCAGGTTTGAAGCGAACAGCGTCTGTTAAAAAGCAAGAGCATCTAGGAATAGTTCGTCCTATAGGCCAAACTTTCCCACAAGTAATGAAAATTCAGACCTCGTGTACTCTATTGCAGGTTTTCCTTTGCCGGGACTTTTGGTACAAGCTACAAATGCCACTTTTTTTTGAGTTCCCTAAGCTAATCCCGTGAAGCTCTACGCTTATCTGCAGGAAAGAAACCAGAGTCTCTGGCGGGAATCGAACCCGCAACCCCGTCGCTGATAGACTAGCTCGCTACCAGCTAGCCTACCGGGGCAACCGAAGACACCTTAACCAATAGTCAGCTGGAATCGAAGTCCATGGGGCTACAGGCTATTGTGGTACCAGAAAGGATCTCTATTCAGCCACGATCTCAAGAGAACTGGCAATCTCAAACTCTGTCGAATTTCTGGTATTGACTGCACCTGATTTCTCCAGATGATGTCACAACAAAGGTTGGAATCGATCGAGTGATCATTGTGAAATCGGTGATTACCCTCCAATTGTGAATTTTAACCCAAAATGTCTTTTTAGCTTTGCCAAATTTTAAATGCTACAAGTATGTTACTAGTACTAGTTCTCAAGAATTTGAACTCTCCGTTGCCGAGCTATTTTTAATTTGTGTTTTGGAGAAAAATAGCATTCGACTTATACGTTGGCATTCATAACCTACTTCCACTATAAAGTCTTACAAGAAAATTAGAGCTGATAAAGGAAGGTGTTTTTCATTGAAATCATATTTTTTTATTTAATTCACTTATGAGTATCCATTTTGCGTTTACATAGTTTGAATTAAAAAAAAAAAAGTTTAAAGGAATAAGATCAACACAGAGAGTGAAGAGAAGTTTCTATAAAAACTAAAAGCTCGGACAAATTCCAGTAAAAAACGGAGCTTTCAGGTAAGCAGTTTTGTAAGGGAGAGAATCGCTTTCAAGAGGCAGGATTTTTATATGGTGAGTTCTCACTTGAAACCAGTACTTTTTTCCTCTCTGCTAAAAAAACTGGTTGATAACTGATTTTGTTATAGAATAATGTAATTTCTATGTTTGGTAATATTTCGGGACTGATCTTAAACATATTTTAAAATCATTGTAATACAACCTGCTTCCATGTAAGGAAAAAAACAGAAGCAGTATGCACATTGTTCGTGAATTTCTTCTTTAAAATAATGATTTTATATATTCACTTACAACCTGCTTACTTATAAGGGATAATACGAAGAAAAATGCACTTCAATTGTATTCGCTTCTATGCTGATTCTTAGTAGTATGTGATAGCCAGCGCTCATGTACTTTTTTACTGGGATATAACAAAGGGAATTGTTATACACAATGGCTAAGCCAAGAAACGTGCCTGAAGTAGGGCACTTATAATCTTGCTTCTATGTTTACACAGGCAAGTTGGTTTAACCCATATCGTCCCAATGTTCGATTTTTCGAACAGTAAATTTTACGCGTTTTTGTAATTTTTTTACTCTTTTTAGGTAAGACAAAGAACTAATTTTTGTAAACAATTATATATTGTAAGTGGTTAGCTACAAATATAAAAATAAAAGTTCTTACCCACTTCACTCCTCCCTTGTATAACAAGGGGGAAGAAAAACCCTTAATTTTAGCATGATTTTAAAAACTGAAAACTTTGTATAAAATATAAAAAAATTAAAAAAGTGAAAATGTAGTTCCATTAAAAAACGATTGAACTTTCAAAAACAGCAAAACAATTTCCGCGTTTTTCAATTGTGTTTTTGTTATTTGACTTGAAAAAGCAGTGTTCGATTTTTCGAACACTGGGCACTATTGAGCACTTTTGTTTTTTCTCTGAAATGCTAACTGAATCATCGCATATTACCATAATATAAATTTTTCTCGCATTTGAATAAACGGAAATATATTTATTTTGTTTTTGCTGATCAATAAAAAGTTAATGCACAATCAGCGCTCTGTGAAAAATGTTTTTCGTGAGATTCGAGGAACTTACGGTGCGCATAATCGGCCTACTGAAACCACTATTGCAAACATCATTCGCAGTATTGAGTCTAAGTTTACATTGGTGGATGATATTCGACCGGTTAGACCACATCCAGTACGTAGTGAAGTCAATATAACAGCTGTAGCTGCGAGTGTAATTTTTCAAAATGGAGGAAAATCAGAGCACTCAGGGGATGACCCCTACTATTACATTGCAGCGGGTTGGAACTAGGAAAATATGTTATGGGAAGGAGAAAAGAGGTAGTAGTACCTGTGAACAGTCCACTTGAATTTATTCATGTTGACAGTGAGAGGGAAGATTTCAGCAGGAAGGTTATTCCACATTCGAGCAGTCCTGCCAAGAAATGAATTTTCCCTGTAACGCGTTGTACAATTTACCGGTCAATCGACCACAAAAGTATGGGCTTTTGAGGAAAAACGTGTATTACGAACAAACGTACGGGTTTCGGTCTCGGCCAAGTGTATCATTCATGTTGTGACTCATACCACCAACATCGGACACGCTTGGTCTATAATCAAATGGTTACGAATGGCACGGGTTGCTGTCATTAGAAAAAGAGTAGATAGGGTTGGAAGTTTGACATAGGAGGTCAAATTTTGAACTCGTTTGACGAAACTCCATCTATAACAACTCGTATAGTGCGATCTCTGAGAAAACTCAATATTAATCGAGAGAAATTATCACCGACACCAAATGCAACAAGTTTTGACAAGAGTGCAACATGTCAGACTCTGTCAGACTTGGAAATATCTTTAGCAATTCCCTTACTTTCGCCAAAATGATAACAGGGACAGTAGGTATCCAGTAGAGCAATCTGAAAATCAAACGAATGATCTTGGTGAGATCTTGTTTCAACAGGACGGCACTTTCAGCCATACATTTTAATTTAATTTCATGATTTGCTTTGGTAAATTAGCCACCTAGATCGTGCGATATCACACCTTAGACTACTTTCTCTGTGAATATGTAATGTCTGGGGTCTTCCGGAATAAGTCAGCTACGATTGACGTTTTGGAAGCTAACATTACTCGTGTTATTCGCGAAATACTAGCCGCTATGCTCGAATGAATCGCCCAAAATTGGACGATCCGAATGGACCACCTCAGACAAAGTCATGGCCAACATTTCCATGATATCATTTACATACAGTTAATGCCATAAATTTTTATTTTAACTGATAATAAATATATCAAGTTCACGATGAATCACCCGATATATCTATAAACCAGTTTTTTTTTATTATCAATGCTCAGCCCGGTCCTGTGCGAGTCGGATAATCGAGATTCAACTGCATATTTTTAATTTAACTAAATTCCTTGTTCTAGTTTTCTTTGATTTAATAAAATTAATTAGTTTCAGTTTATAAAAAACTAAGGTTTTCTATATTTACAATCTATAGGATCAATAAAACAAACATGATAAATAGTGCCCAACGTTCGATTAATCGAACACCATTTTTCTCAAAAACAAAAAATCTAAAAAAAATTTGGACTTCAGATTCGTGTTTTCTAGTCCCATATTATCTATCAGCCACCACGTTTTATAAAGTTACTCGAAAAAAAAAATTGCTGGGACGAAATGGGTTAAGAAAGTTTAGTTTTCTTTTCTCAAATCACAGAATTATTAATGCATTCCTTTCCTCCCTCTACTATTAAAACATAACCCTTCGTCGGCTTAGAGTGTAAACCTGCTAACTCCCTTTTATCAAATTTTACAGGAGAGACAAAAAACTTTTTATTTTTCCTATTTGCTGCTTGAGAGGAGAACCAAAAATATTGTTGATTTGACACACTTCAGGACTCAAATTGAAGTAAAACTACATGGCATATCTTTCTCCACCATAGTTTGTACATTAAAATCTCAATTTACTTAAAAAGTGGATTTAGCATGTTTACACTCTAAGCCGACGCCTTGTTTTGTGTTAACAGGGTCCTATCAAAATGAAATGTAATATTGGTCTTATACGAAGTCCTTAAAAGCTCAAATTTAACATCTGACGTTTCAGACTAGTCAGACACGGTGAAGGTGAAACAACATGAAGTTTCTTAACTTTTTTGAATTTTTTGTCAACATCAGTCAGGCGATACGTCAATTGTGATAAGCCCATTAAGACTATAAATTAACAAATATGAATCATTTTTAATGGGTATAAGTTAAAAAATAAAAAAGTTTATTTATCTCCATTCAAAAATTCACACTTTTACAAATTTTAATTTTAGATAATGAACGTCTCAAAAGTGATTGTGAAATTTCTTATTTTTAAATTAAACTGTTAAATTGCTTATAACTTAAAATAATTAAATGACGTCAGCCAAAATTATTTATTTGATTTTATCGTTGTACTTTTCGTTTACAAACTTTTTTAAAACTTTAATTTTTACTTTTCAGGTCTTGCTAAACTAACGTTAAATGACTTGGAACCCGCCCTTCAATTCTGTTCCCACTTGGTTTATGGTTATGCCAGCATTAACCCCACCTCGAACAAATTAGTAGCCAAGAATGAGAAATTGGACTTGGACGTAGGCACTGGTTTGTACCGTACCGTCACTGGATTGAAAAAGAAATATCCCAACTTAAAGGTTTTGTTAAGTGTTGGTGGTGATAAGGATGAAGTTGATAAGGATGACAACAAATATTTGACTTTGCTGGAGTCCAGCAATGCTCGTATTCCCTTCATCAACAGTGCTCACTCTTTGGTCAAGACTTATGGTTTTGATGGTCTTGATATTGCCTGGCAATTCCCCAAGAATAAGCCGAAGAAGATTCACAACAAGGTTGGTAGTTTCTGGAAGGGTTTCAAGAAAATCTTTTCTGGTGATTTTGTTGTTGATGAGAAGGCAGAAGAACACAAAGAGCAATTCACTGCCTTGATCAGAGAATTAAAGAATGCCTTGCGTCCCGATGGTTATTTGTTGGGCATCTCTGTGTTGCCCAATGTTAATTCTTCATGTAAGTTGGAAAATATTTTTTAAGACATTTGTAATAAATAGAACTTTTCTTTGACTTTTTTTAGTGTTCTTTGATATTCCCGCTATTGTCAATAACTTGGATTTTGTTAACCTAATGGCTTATGATTTCCAAACTCCTGATCGTAACCCCGAGCAGGCCGATTACCCCGCCCCCATCTATGAATTAAATGATCGTAACCCTGAATCTAATATCAACTATCAAGTAACCTACTGGTTGAACAATCATTGCCCCGCCACCAAGATAAATGTAGGTATTGCTGCTTACGGTCGAGCCTGGGTTATGACCAAGGATTCCGGCCTTACAGGTCTACCCCCAGTATCCGATACCAATAAGGCTGCCCCTGCTGGTATCCAAACCCAAATTGAAGGTCTTTTAAGCTGGCCTGAGGTCTGTGCTAAATTACCCAACTCTGCCAATCAACACTTAAAAAGTGCTGATGCCCCTCTCCGCAAGGTTAATGATCCAGTCAAACGCTTCGGCAACTATGCTTATCGTTCGGCCGATGACAATAACGAACACGGCATATGGGTAGGTTATGAAGATCCCGACTCTGCTGCCAACAAGGTCGACTATGTTAAGAAAAAAGGCTTGGGTGGTGTTGCCTTGGTCGATTTGTCCTTCGATGATTTCCGTGGTGCTTGCACTGGTGATAAGTATCCCATATTGCGTGCCATCAAATACAAATTGCAATAAGTTGTCAACCATGTCTTGTTTTACAAACAGTGAAGTTGTGTTTTTTTTAAATGTATTTTTCAATAAATTGACAAAAAAAAAAGTTATTTTATTAAAAGTGAATTCTGCTTTGAAATCTTAAAGTACTTTAATAAAAATGTCTACATTATTAACTCTATAGAATAGACGTTAAGGTTTGCCATCAAATGACTTCATGTTCATTTGTTACGAGTGAGAAAGAATCGAAAGAAAGGAAGAATGATTAAATCATGAAATAAATAGTTACCAAACCACCACATAGACATGCAGAAAGAATTCCTTTTGCACATTTTCTACATACACAGACATACACACAACATCCGTTGCAGTGTCACATTGAGGTCAGTTAGCAATTGTTTTATGGGTGACAAGACTTTGGTATGAAACAACTGCCGACTGATGATTCTACTCCCCCCCCCCCCCCCCCCCCACACACAAACACAGCAAAACCCAGTAGTTTTGAAAACAACGAAATCAATTCAATTGTCTGAGAGTTTGGCATGGGTCAAATTTATTTTAAGTTTAACATTTATTTAACTGTTTTACTGTACTGCTGAAAACAATGGGTTTCACTTTAGAATTTTTCAATAGGAATGCTAAAGTATTAAAGTCCTTAAATATCGATACCTTCCCGTAAGAATGTATTAAGCGACATTTCTAAAATTGTGAAGGAAACAAAAAAAAAAACGTTATATTAAGTTATTTATTTTTCGGATTTTATTGAAAGAAACATATTTGGAAAGCGATTTTCAGAATACAAAACTTATTTAAAAATGTGGCTTAGCATAGTTTCTTTGGCGGATAATACAAATTACAGGGTGCCACATTATTCCAGTGAGAAAACTTGACGGTCGATACAATTTTATTTTCACCCTAGTTTCCTTTGCATCCATGATAGGGCAGCGAAACCCAGGTCAAAATGTGGCGCTTTATTTCTAGTATAGTTCCACATCATTTTCGAAAAAAGTGTCGCTTAATATATTCTTACGGGAAAGTATCGATATGATTCCAAACGCTCTTCCGACCTAAAGGGCTTTTTTCTACCCTGTGTGTTTGTGGTGTGGTTTTATAGATGACTCTCTACTTTTGAATTTTATTTTCATTGCCTAGATTATACACGATTCTTTGATTTTAAAAGTTTTTTTTGTTGATGCATTTTTTTTCTTCTTTGTTCAATTCACAATTTGTTTTCTTCCTGTTTGGTATGATTTCAAAATTACTAAAGCAACCACATGTTGGCATGCATGCATACATGTGACTTCCAGTCTATTACTAAACGAACATGAGACAAAATGAAAAACAAAATCCCGAACACACATACATATACAAACACAAAATAAGCCTTTTTGTCATTATCTGCCTTGGCCACCCAGTAAAATGAATTGTAATGAAGTTGGTAGGTCATGGAAAAATGGGAAATACTTTGTAGCATTTTTTTTTAACGAATCGAAGGCATAACCAAATAACATGAATTCTAAATTTGCACTCCCTACTCGATCTCTTTCCCTTAAACGGAATGCACACAAACATACATTGTAGCCACTGACATTTAAGGGAAATCATGCTTCCCATGCTTTTATTTCCCCTGGCTAGTCAATTTAAGTCAGACATTGAAAGGAGTTAAATAGTTTGTAGAGTTTAATGGGTTAAGTTTTAAGATTTATTTTTTTTATTAAATTCGAAAACAGAAGTGAGAAGAATTTTAAATATTTCATAGATTTTTGTCCACAAATTATGGAGGTACAAATAATTTCTTTCGACCAAATCGCTTAGTGGTTTTTTTAGATAACGTTTATATTTAAATTAAAAATTAACATCAATTTAACTGCCATGAAAGATGAAATTTTTGAAAATTGGATAAAAAAAGGCTGCGTTATCGTCCCACAGTTGTTCATTTTGCATAAAATAACAATTCGACAATACAATTTTGGGACTCGAATTATCGTTAATCACTGGAGCCAAAAACCCGTTTCTTAAACAGATACAAATTGTAATACCCGCTCAAACTTGGTAGTTGTTAAGGCTGGGGAAAAAAGTCAAATTTCAACAGAAACTCTATTTTTCAAATAATATTTTTTGCTTAACCTTATTAGAGGTCACTGCACCCAAATGAGTACAGCGCTCATTTTACGAGCTTCCAAGCAAAAATAAAGAATTTTTAATCGTTGTTCCGTTATTTATGTTTACAACAATAATACCAACAGTAGTTAAAAAAAAATTTCTGTTTCTTTTTTTATTTTTGGGTACAAATTATAAGTCTGAATTGTGTCACGAAAACAGTGTGAAGGTGTATGAACAATATTTTGATAATATTAAAAACAATATTGAATTTTTATACCCACACCACAATAGTGGAGAGGGTATTATGCACTTGTGCTGATGTGTGTAACGCCTTAAAATATTGGTCCTAGACCCACCTTAAAGTATACCGATCGACTCAGAATCACTTTCTGAGTCGAACTAACGATGTCCGTCCGCTTGGCTGGCTTGGGACAGAGGTTATCATTGGCACAAGGACCAAACCTATTGAAAATGGGCCAAATCGTAGGACCTCAAGGGAAGATAGGGGGAAATTTCTTCCTCTCAGAAGCTATCAAACCGGTTTTAATGAAATTTAAAACATACATAGAACCATATCTTTATGGACACAAAAGGGATGCATTTTTTAAAAGATACGACCACGAGGGGAGATAGGGCCAATTTCTGCCTCTTAAACCGATTTTAATGAAATTCAAAACATAGATAGATCCATATCTATATGGACACATAAGCTATACAGTTTTTCAAAAATAGGATCACAAGGGGAGGTAGGGGGCAATTAAACCGATTTTAATGACTTATAAACATAGATAAATCCATATTTATATGGACATATAAGCATGAATGAATGAAATTCAAAACATAGATAGATCCATATCTATATGGACACATAAGCTATACAGTTTTTCAAAAATAGGATCACAAGGGGAGGTAGGGGGCAATTAAACCGATTTTAATGACTTATAAACATAGATATTTATATGGACATATAAGCATGATGTGTTTTTTAATACTGTGGTGTAGGGTATCATATGGTCGGGCTTGACCGACTATGTATACTTTCTTACTTGTTTTTTTTTTTGAAAATTTTTTATTTTTAAAATCACAGACAAAAACAAATTACTTACATAAAAAAATAACAAAAGTAGAACAGTATAAAATTCACTGTTCTCGTTTTAGTACACCGACAACATGCATAGGTAAAAACTAAGTATATTTTTTAGATTTTAACTATGAGTGGAGAACATTGTACGGCCCAAAAGTGATCAAAAGCCTTCAAAAAGCTGTTGATAGCAAATCATGTGAGGAAGAAGGAGATGTTTATGAATATATAGCGATTTCAAGCCTACCAAAAGACACACCTGGTGCTATTGAAGTTTTCTTAAAACTTGAAATCATTGACAGCGAGGTCAGTGACGATAGTGATGATGAACCGTTGGCTCTAAAGATAAATCGGCAAGACTTCGCAAAGCCAATAAATAAATAAAGATTAAATAGTGAACGTGAAGAAATATTTGAAAAATCTTCGATTACACTGTCTTTGACCTTATAATCTCCAATTGAAGCACAGCCGCGAATAACGTTTTAAGTAACAAAATAATAATTTTTCAGAAGAGCAAATAAACGTTTTTTACAGGCAGGATTATTTGTTTTAAAAATTTATTAAAAATAATGATAATAAAAACTTTTATGCAGAAGGCTTTAAAAAATTACTCCGCACTGCAAAACCATTTCAATGTTCTTCCACTGGCTGACTCTTTGCATGCCATTTTGAAGGCGTTTATGTGCATAGTTTTGGTTGACCTGATGTTTAAACTGTGTAAGAGAGTAATGTTAACGGTTATCTGCAAAAAAACAGTTGTTGCAAAATGTGGCTTTTACAACGTTATTCGCGGCTGTGCTTAAATCGAATCGACCTAGCTTTCTTCGAATGAAAATATTCCTACAGACGAGTCAATGGTAAAAAAATATTGACTACCGTTCAGCAATTCATTCGAGGAAATCCAGTTCGATTCGACTTAAAAACTGGGTAGCGGCTATTGCTGCCAGTTAGATTTGTACTCCAAAAAATCGTATGTGGATCTTCTGATCTATTTGTTTCATGTGCTGTTAAAATTTCTTGGAGTAGTTCAATTGTACTGCAAGAAATTATCGACTGTTTTACAACTTTTTTTGTAGATACAATCTGTACGTTGATCGTAGAAATTTAGAGTAACGTCTGGGTCAATATTTGCAGATTAATCTCAAGATGGGCCTTCTATTATATAAAACCATCTGCGGTCCATTTTTGCCATATAAAAGCTCTTCGGCAGTATAAGAAGTGTTTAAAACACTGTGCATACATAAGAGGTCAGTGTACTCAGTTGAGTACACCCCAAAAACTCAATTAAATTTTTTCTTTCGATTTTATGTTTTTTTTTAATCTTACTTTAATCTAAAAGATTTTGTTTAAGATTTTAATCAATAAAAAAAGTTGAACTTAAAAAATTGTGGCCAGTTATTGTTTGGACTCTAATAGGTTAAGTTTAAAATCGATTATAATTTTTTTTTATTTTATTAGAAAAGTAAGTTTATTTTCTTTTTTAAATCCATTACAAAAAACTCTCTTTGGTTTTTTTAAATAAGTAGACGCAATTTTTCCAGACCCTCTATATTTGGGTCACTTTTAGAAATTTAATAGAGTAGAACTAAAAAATTTACAAGAAGTTAAGTGATATATTATATTCATTAGAGTGGCCATAGTGGAAATTTTTTTGAAAAGTTAAATTTTTCGCACTGAAAAATATGAGGTTGGGGATAAAAATAATTATGCATATTTAAAATTTATTTTGTTTTAGTTCCGAGTACCATTCATCACTATTTCTGTTCCTGTTTATATTTGAATAACAACAAAATCTGACTATATGTTCCCAACTGAATTTCTTTTATACCTATAATTATTAACTTTCCAACGAGCCGCAATAAACTTGACCGGAATACCCTAAAACCAAAGTTCCAAATGTTGGCATATTCGTTATACGGTGCAGTATTCTTCTTGATCCTTCCAAATTGATGGATCCAATTCAAACTATGGAAAAAACGCTTGTTGCGAAGAGTGACGAAAGAACTTGCATACTTATTATCAAACGATTTCACTTGGTCCAGCGTTAAGTTTAAATATTTATTTATATTTAATTATTAATTATGTACCTTGAATTCATCTATGATCTGATTCGCTTGTCTGCGGCGATATTCTTTTCGCATTGTTTGAAACGATGTTCGGTTACAGACGAAATCTTCCCCTTTTATATCGTTCGAGTCAGGTTTAATTTCCTGCAACTTCCGCAAGACGGTTGTAATTGTAGCAAATGTTATATGCGTTGCATCGCGATCACTGATGCGGTATTTATCCATGTTTCCTAACATTCGATCATCAATAAAATGGATTTTTCCGCGAGATCCCTGGATTCCTTGATGTTGGTCCTTCAGAAAATCAACTTCCGGAGCTGAATTGTCAATTCCTACGCCTTCGTATACAATACTTTCTGAGGTATCTGTATCAGACGCAGCCTCATCATTGAACAACAGAAATAATTAAAAATAACAATAAAAAAGACATTATATTGACCACTACCTAGAAATTTTTGTAACTCTTCTTGATATTTTCGCTAGTGTATTTTCGTAGAAATTTAAAGTTCTTGAAAACCGACTCTAGAACAGACGGACGGGCAGGTAGACGGATTTGAAGCCCAATAATAAAAAAAAGGAATTGGTTTTCGAGAAATTTAAATTTTTCATATTGGGACCATATCGATGGTTTTCTTCCGCAACCTCGTAACTCAAAAACAACTACTTTTCAGGAGAGACAAAATACTCTTTTTTTTACCAAATATTTGAAACTTTTTGCTATATATTCTTTTATAATCCAATAATTAGGAAAAATTCCGATGTTCCGCCAAACTAAAAAATTGCAAAATTGTATGGCGGTATTAACTGATTACTTTTCAAGTTAAAACAAAAAATCTGAAAAAATTGAGATACGTGGTTGCGGAAGAAAATCATCGATATGAAGGGTTAGAGATAGAGGATAAGTTTGTTCTAGAGAAATATTGGGGATGCAAAAATAATGGGGGTTGTTTATAAATTTTACATCTCTAGGAGTGACTCCTCAGTAGTTACGGGCGTTTTTCCCTCTATTTAGCCTGAATTTTATTCTTACAGATTTCAATGTGCGTGCGGCACGGCAATATTCAACTGCTCGAGCTCATATTTTTACCAAATTTTGTTTTACCCTAACCTAACACATAACTGGTCTACTTTTTTGGAAAATCGAAAAAAAAATTTGGACCACCCTAATGGGGCCTATGAGCAACTGTTTTCCGATTCTAGATAAATAGAAAAAGTAGCGTGGTATATTTTTCTTTCGATGAAAACTTAAAATAGATTAATACAAACATTTGAAAGAAAAATTTGTCAAATCGATGGAGCCGTTTTCTGATTTTAGGTAAATCGAAAAAAGTGGGCGCTAAAGTGGGCGGGGCAAAATTTTCCTTCCGTAAAAACCTAAGTTGGACCATGGCGATGATTAAAGAAAAAGAAAAAATAGTCCAAATCGGTCAAGCCGTTCTCAAGTTATGCGCTTAATAGAAAAAGTGGGCGTAAAAGTAGGCGTAATACATTTTTCTTCCGATGAAAACGTAAAATGGATTAATACGAACATTTAAAAGAAAAATTAGTCAAATCGATGGAGGCGTTTTTTGATTTTAGGTAAATCGAAAAAAGTGGGCTCTAAAGTAGGCGGGGCAAAATTTTCCTTCCTTAAAAAACTAAGTTGGACCATGGCGATGATTTTAAAGAAAAATCGTCCAAATCGGTCAAGCCGTTCTCAAATTATGCACTTAATAGAAAAAGTGGGCGTAAAAGTAGGCGTGGTAAATATTTCTTTAGATGAAAACTTAAAATGGATCAATACGAATATTTGAAAGAAAAATTAGTCAAATCGATAGAGCCGTTTTCTGATTTTAGGTAATTCGAAAAAAGTGGGCGTAAAAGTGGGCGGGGCAAAATTTTCTTTTCGTATAAATCTAAGTTGGACCATTATTTACAAGTCATTGGTGGTGCAATATGAAAATTCAGACTTCACAGTGTCACCCGCCTGAATATTCTGAAGATTCCCTGAAAATTTCATCAAAATCGGACGAGCCGTTTTGGAGTCCACCCAACAAACACGGAGGTTTAATTTCAAATTGAAAATGATTTGAAATCAAACGTTTTCTCAAACAACAAAAGTTTGATAATGATTTGAAAATCATTTGAAATTCATAGCGTTCTCAACAAAAAGGGGAAATTATTTTCAAATTGAAAAATGCCTTTATTTTCAGCTTGCTTTCAAACGTAATTCTCAAATGTTTTTCAAATGTAGATTATAGTACAATGTGGGATGTAAATAAAAATATTTTATTTTTTTTTAATTTAAATTTTAATATTTCGGCCCCATAGCTTTAAGGTGAAATAATGTTCTTTCCGTCCTCTAATTCTTGCAAAGACGACATTTGCTACCTTTTATTTTGAGGATTGTAGCTTCGCGATCGTTCAACAAATTTTCTTCACTTTCCCGTTTTATTTTCCTTTTTTTTGTATTCTTTCTTAATCATTGGAATGACTCACAAATAATTTTTAATTTTCACAAGAAATAGACTGTTCACTTTATTTAAAATTTATTTTTAATAGTAAAACACATTTAACCACAAAGTAAAAAAATGTAACTTTAATCGCCATTTTTAATGCTTTTTTCGCTTAAGTACTGCCAAGTTTATTTTTGATTTATATTTAACATTTGAAAAACATATGACATCAAATTGATAAATGTTTTCAAATCATTATCAATTTGAATATAAATGTTAAATCAAACAATTGAAAAACGTTTGAGAATTGTGTTTGATGTCAAATTATAAATTAATTTCATATCAAAGGTTTGACTTCGTGTTTGTTGGGCATACGTTACATACACACATACACACATACATCCTATTTTAGATATGTATATAGATTACCAATTTAAAAGCGTGGTTGTTCCACATATTTGTATATAACTCTTTTCTACTGATCCGATTTTGCTGGACTTCATTCCCAACTTAATAGTACTGGAAACAATTTGACACCACGATTGTTCTTTTCTTTTGAGTGGTTAAAAAGTTAGCCTGATTTCAACAGATGTACAGACGGACATAGTTAAATCGACTTAGAAGTCATCAAGAACCCAGAATATATATGCTTTATGGAGTCTTTAATGAATACTAAAAAAGTTTCACAACTGGTGGTGGTGAAGAGTATAAAAAAGGTTAAGTGAAAAATTTAAGCTATTTTGAATGGCAGAGGTTATCTTGTCTTTATATGAATACAGTCAAGTTATGGAACTCTTATCACTTCCTGAAGAATTTGTAAATATTTCTGGCTTTTATTATTCAAACCAATGGCGCCACTCTTTTAAACTCTTTTTTCACCAGTGCGTATCAAGAACAGGATTATTATGTTGAAAATATTTAGTGCCGTTTATGTTTGTGTGCAATTCAGCACTTGCATAATGCCATTAAATGGATTATGTTGTTTGTCATCGTTAATGATGATGACATTTTCATCGTTGTCTTCGTTGTCGTTGCAGTCGTTGTATTCATCATCAGCATGATTATCATCGGCATAATGTGAGACTCGGACAAGGATAGTGATGATGATAATTATAAAAAGCATAATGATGTTATTGTCATAATAATGATCTTAAGTTTTTGGTAAACAAAATGCATATGAATGCAATGATAAAGTTCATTATTTAATGTTTGCATAAATAAAAGTGAGCTTTCCATTCTTCGTAGAAGGCAGAGGATGAGCAGCCATCCATTGTTCATTTAGCAGTTTAAAATTTCAACTATGCATTATTTGACATATACATACATATAAACATTACAAATTATGCGTTTATATGCGTATTTATATACATGCACGATACAATTTCAAACAGAGAGTTGTAAAAAGAGGAGTAGAAAACAAGAAAGAGTTTTCAAGTCTTTTTAAATATACATAATATTACTTATTCTTCTCAAAATACAGGTATATGGCTTCGATAACAGTCCTGCAAATTTTGGAAGAAGTCGAAAACCTCGCAATAACTATAATTTTTAGTCCATGAACCAGAGTATATTTTTCTAAAGGTTTGAATTGCGCTGAATCCAAATCTGTAACAGAGAACGGCTTTGTGCAATTGCAAAAAAAAAAATCGCATTAATTTAAAAGCAACAAATACACTCACTTGCGGTCATACAATCAAACTTGCGCAACCGCAAATATTCGTTGCTGGCTTGCAGTCATTCAAATAATGCACATCGTACTTTGTTATTTATACAATCGTTAGCTTCGTTTTTCAATGAAGATGTTTGTGTGTTCGGTGCGACAATGATTGTTTTGGTAAAGAAAAAAAAAAAAAAAAGAAACAAAAAAGCCAGATATCAAGCAATTATTACTCATGAAGACATTCAGCAGTTACTATGTAGTACAAGAAAAAAAAAATTATATGAAACTAAACGCACATACTGATGTATGTAGGTACAAACAATTTCCATAGAAACAGACTTTTTTTCATCTTAAAAAGTACAGTAGTTCTGTATGTAGGTACAATGTATTCTTGTTATTGTTGTTTTTATTGTTGTTAATTTAAACAAAGCGTCTCATCAAGTGGTTTGTTGTTGTTATTGTTGTTAATGTTAACAAAGCGTCTCATCGAGTAGACAATGACTACTTGAATGCAAAAGTATAAGAATTTGTTCCTTTTTAATTTACACAGTTGTGTTATATTGCGTGCGCAACAAAAATGCAAACAAAGCACTTTCAATAAAAAACGAATCCATGCAAAAATCAAAATTGTACGAAACGATGTAAAAATTACCAACGTTGAACTTTGTAAATTTGAGCGTATGAATAAATTAAGAAAAATAGTGATTTTGCAGTTCTCTGATCTGTAACCAGAATTTCTCCATCACATCAGGTTTTCGCATATCGCTTTTTGGAAAGCGGAGCATTTTTGGTGCGCCAGGCCTTTAAAATCAGTAACTTCGGTAAACATCGCCAAAGCCCTATCTCGAAATATAAACATGGTGCCACTTCAATAAACCGTTTTGGCCTGAAACTCGCTTTCGAACCCTAAGAGTTTAACGTGTGCCCATGGGAGTGGGGGGGAGGTAGTTTCTAAGACAGACCCCAACTATTTGAATATAACCAATATTTCTGTTAATTATTCAAAGCTCTATCTCTGCTCCTAAAATCAAAAATAAATAAAAAATTTACAGCCCGCTATCGTTCGCTTGCATTTTCAATTACAAACAGCTAATTTGCGGCCCACTAAGAATTTTCAGCACGACAAGTCGATCGACAATGCAAGCGACCAATAACGTAACAGTTTTCACACAAATTTGTTGCACATAAATACAAATGTGCTTACTTATATTTCATAGAAATAACACTTGTTATTGGAATAACTTATTGATTTTTACGAGTATACTACACTCCTATGGCTAACAAATTATGTTACATTGGCGTTAATTTAACTGTTCAGTCATTTGTTTTGGTTACCAGTCATGTGATGGACTGTTCTCGTGTATATGACTCAGGATTAATACATGGACTGGTATATGGGCACTTCCACAGAAGTGTCACGTTACGCCACCAAGCAATTTCTTTCACTAAATTACACTTTACACCAAAACACAAAAAATAATTAATTAATAAATTATTCTTTGAGAAACAATTTAAAAAGCTTTGCGGTATGACAAAAAAAAAAGTAGACTTTCCTGTGGAAATACCCATACACATGTGGTATATGTTTGTATTAAAGACAGGCCAAATTAGGGATATCAATCGGGGCTATTTTTTTCTAAGTTTTTAAATAAATTTCAGGATCCAGGGATTAATAAATTGCAGAAAAATATAACATTAACTTGGAAAGAACTTACAAAAAAGTTAACTGTCAAAGGAACTGTCACAATGCGCTTATTTTTTAGCATTTGTGATCAATATTCTCTGACAAATCATCATGAGCAGATTTATCTTTGAAAAAATAACGCTACCAAATTATCCAAATTTTTGTGATTTTTATGTCGTAAATATTCGTCCATCTAAGAAATCTATTAATCGAACTATGAATAGATTTCATATACTCTCCCGGTCACTATCCTACACAATCACACGATTCATTCACACGAAAACCTAATGGAATTCTATCCGACATAAAAAATGTCCTCAAAATCTGATGTCAATGCCACACTATACCAAAAAAATGCTGCCAACTCAAATGAATCAGCTACTTTACAAGAAAATGCAACTCTGATCGCATATAAACTATAATTTTATGAACATTTTCATAAACAGTTGCAAGTCGGACGGACTTATCAAAAAAATATGTCACTCAATTCATTTTTAAGCCACATTATCCTACTTTATGAGCTCACACGATTTTTTTGACAAATCGTACGACCATATAGGATAGTGCATCGCCGGCTTTAATGATACTATAATACAAACACGTCCAGAAGAAAGTGCGTACTAAAGAGAGTATTGTCGATGCAAACAACAGTGTTGAGGAAGATCCAAATTAAGGCTGGAGGTCCAAATCATGCATTCTACGCTTTTTCGCTGCCTGCGCTGCTGCCATAAAATCTGTTTTGTTTTTCGTGAAAAACATATATGCACAAAAGCTTAGGATAGCTTGAGGCGTTGAATGCGAAAAGTATGTTTAGTTTCTACTTTTGCAAGTATCGCAAGCAGCGTTTTTTCACAAATCATCATTTTTTGATAGATAAAATTGTATTTTTACTGTGGTAATGCTGCGTAAAAATCGCATGTAACATAAAACGTAGAACGCAAGTAAGGTATGGAAAACATGCAATGAAGTGAGGCGAAAACGCGTGATGTGGACCTGAAGCTTAATCGCTTAGCCGTCGGTGCCAGGAGTTGGGACTCTAGGGCAGTTATGAGCTGCCCGTTGTTTTCAACGGTGAAGTTCATTTTTGGATAAACGGATTTGTAAACAAACAAAATGACGACATATGATGTGCGATCAATCCCCAACAGACTCTGCATACCTAAACATTAAACGTTGGTTAAAATGGCAGTGACATGTATTCATCTTTCAAATAATTTTTTTTTTTTTATTTAATTTAAATTTATTTCTTGTTATTTTTTTTTTAATTTCATGCTCAGTCGGGCTTAAAAGATACATTTTATTTGTAATACGCACATATTTCTAATTTTTGTATTTGCTTTGGTCAAATAATTGAGAACCGTTTATCAAAATTTAAAAAGTAGTTAGTGCAATATGATTAAAAGAAAGCGAAAAATTCACATTGTTTAAGAAAAATGTTGAATTATCTTAAACTTTCAGCTTCTGATTAAGAAATATTTAAAAAAATTGTCAGCAGATAAACTTGAGACAGACAGTTGAATCTTGTAAAATTTGTCCGTAAAAATAAAAATATTTGTTTGTGATTAAAAGTTCCTCAATTCCATTTTTATTAACACTTGATGGCCAGCAAAACGACTCATAACTAAATCGCGCAAAGCAATATGTGAAAATCACATATAAAGATAGCCCAAGAAATAAAAAGGGACATTATAATGAAAAATGCCCTTAAAATAATGAAAAATCATCCCGACTTCAAAATACCGAGTTTAAAACTTCTCTGCATAACCGACCTACGACCGTGCTCAAGGATTTTCTCCTTTTTGGCTTCGCTAACTAAAGTTTCTTTGCATAGCCCACATTCGGCCTTGCGCAATGTTGAATTTAGAAAATTTAGTTAGCGAAGCCAGTATAACAAAACAATAAGGAGAAAATCCTTGAGCCCGGCCAAATGTAAGCTATCCAAAAAAGCTTCAGCGATTTGGGTTTTTTAATTTCGAAATTTTCGGATTCGAAGTTTTCGAATTCAGAATTTTGAATTAAAAATAATATAACAAAATATAACTAAAGATAAAAGTTGTTTTACTAAATCTTCAGAACGGTTTTTTTTTGATATTTCATTGAAGAATTGGTCAAAATAAAAAAAAAAACGAAAAGTCGCCTTAAAAATTTTTCTCAAAATTAATTATATCCCGATAATTACGAAGAACCGCAAAAAAAAACAGAAGGTAATATATCTCCCGAATCGCCCGAATTTTTATGGAAATTGTTAGGGCGATTTAGCTTAGGGTAATTTTGATGGCAGTCACTCTTGACCAGTGTTCGAAAATAAACAGTTCATTATTTAGCGTTCGGCTCACACACCCAAGAACGATATCTATTTTTTTAGTGATTGTGCAGATGAACACAATCCTTAATACCGTTCGTAACGAACACAACCCTTAATACCTTTCGTTGAAAAACAGAACAATTGTATTGATAGTGTAGACAAACATTATATTTTAATGTTCTCTAATGGTTCTTTTTTACATTGATAAAGATATTAACAAACAAAAAATTTTAGCAAGAACAACTTGTGTGTGTATTGTGTATACGTTTTGTTTGTCTAAATTATTTTGCTGGCTTTTTGTTTTTTTTTTCGTATGTGTATTATGTTTTTGTCAAAAATGTTTGGTTTTACTACCTGCCAAAACCGACGAAAATTAAGTGAACCAAACCGAACACAATGAAGTTTGTGGACTTAAAAAATAAAACCGAACGGAATTAAATGTTCTCATCATTTGTTGAATTGTATAAAAAACAGTACCCCAATGCCCCGGTTTGCGTCGCTAATTGGGACCGGAAAAACTCGACGCAAACCGAAGCACGATTTTCCATACATATATTTGTATTGATTTTCGTTAAATTGGTGCCGAGATTCATAATTTAAACTGAAAAAATAAATTTTGATTTGATAAACTTTATAACGGATAATTTTATTTTAGATCTTCAAATAAAGTTTACACATTCTTTTAAATAACCTTTTGTTTTAAGGGATGATCGCTGATTTTTATCTTGAATCCAAATAGTATGAAGTGCCTCCCTCCATTTTTTAACCTGTTTATGTTGTAACGATGATCTTGATTCAACAAATTTCTTAATTTTATCAGGCTCACTGGAACAGCAAATGGATTTTATTGTACAAGGGTCTAGTGTAATGTTTCTTTCAATATCAACAGCCTTTTCTCCTGATTTGGAACTTGTCAAAATGCCCAGTTTTCATTCTAAGCTTATTTGCTTTTTTTGACTCGTTGCTGCAAAATATTTTAATTTAACTTTTCTTCAGCAAATGTAATTTTAAACCATTTGCAATCAGCAGACAACTCTCACATACATATTTGCATTAGACTTCAACGGGAAATCCCCTTCTTCTGTTTAAGCTTTGTACAAACTTCGAAGCCATGCGACGCAAAGTGTAACAAAAACGACGCAACTTCGAAATCACAGAAATTTTTAAAAGACGCAACTTCGAAAACGACACAAACCGGGGTGTTGGTGAATTATTTTTGTGTTCAAAGATGACAAGCCGGGAAACGTTATTTTTTAATGATTTACTACACAAACACTATTAGCGTTTGTGTTTCTCACAAACCTACCGAACCAAACACGATATTTACAGCCTGTTCAACGATTTCGAACGTCAACGTTCGCATAGAAAATTACATATAAAACAAAAACAAATTTTAGAATTTTGTTTTTGTTTTAAATATAATTTTCTATGCGAACGTTAACGTTCGAAATCGTTAAACAGGCAGTTAATGTTTATTTTCGAACACTGCGTTCTAATTTAGAAAAAATGTATTTTTGGCATTTTGTAAAATTTAAAAAAAAAAAATCCCAAAATCTGGATTTAATCAAGGCGAATTCACTAGAAGGTGGGGTCAAGTCAACATATGGTTTTTTTTTTGGTGGTCGAATTGTCAACATTTGTATACAAACTACAGTTTTTTATGTAAACAAACCTTTTTTGGTACTAGCAATTTTTTTGACAATCGGACCACAAAAGCAGTGTTATTGTTCTGCGATTCGGGATTTTTCTCGTTGGCAGCTCCAATCTGGATAGCCCTACAAGCTTGTACGTCATGTAGAGAGCTGGGCAAGAGATAAAAAAAGGCCTACATTACGTTGCTGTTTGTACAGTTTGTCGCTTTGTTTTTGATGGGAGATAAAGAATTACTTTGTCGTTTTCATAGGTATTGTTGTTATTTTTGTTTGATACCATCGCTGTTACGTGCATGTGTGCGTACAATTGATACAATTGGTATGAGGCAGGGCAGTATGTACCCATCGCAACCCAGCAACAAAAGCAAATTTCAGTTATTTGTATTGTTATATAAAAGGATTTGTTACATGTCATTGCTATAAGTCAGGGATTGGGTGCGTGTGTGTGTGCAATTGTGTGAGCTTATGTAAGTGAGGATTTGTATAGGTGTGTGTCTGTTTTTGAATCTGTAAACTATTATTTGCTAGAAATGGTCGGTCGTTTTGTACACGCACTCACACAATTTTATTTATGTCTTTCCAAGCATTTAAGATTTACATAGATCAGTTAACGTTTATTTGACTGTGTGAAGTTGTATTTATGTGAACGCTTGTAAGCATGGAGAATAATTATTGCGATTTAATTCCTAAGCCATTTGTGACACATTAATTTCCACTTAGTTAGTCTCTTCCTCAGTTATTAACACAATAACTCAATTGTCACAAGACATGGTTCATTTCAAAAACAAATAAATGAATTTTGTTAGAAAATCAGAATTGAAACTATTTTAATTTTATAGAGAAAACAAACAACTTATATACAACTTTAAATACAATATACAAGATAAATATTGAACTAAACGAACTAAATAGTATTATGGACAAAACATTTTTTTTATTTAATTATAAAATACGATTTAATGGCTTTTTATAGAGGGTGGTTAAAATGGTCTTTAGCATGGATAGATAAATTGGGCAACTGAGAAATGAGACTATAGCTAAGATCCCACTATCGGCTCAAATAGCACAATATGTGACGATTTTTATCGTGCTATATCGGCACACATTTAAAAACATTGCACAATTTTTTCTTAGGTGATCCCATTATCGTCGCACATTGTGACAATTTTTTTCGGTTCATGTCGGCCAAAACTCAATTGCGACAATAATCGGTACAATGCGGTCACACTATCGTGCTATTTGGGCAAATTAAATCAAATGTTTTTGTTTATTTACTTGTTGGCAGACATAATTTTACTTTAGGAATTCGCAAAATTCTCCGTCCGAATATTAAATTATGTTTCCTAACAATTTTAAATAATATGTTAATATATATATAATAAAAAAAAATATTCAATTTCATTTAAACTTACTGCACTTGTTCTTCTTTTTGTAATTGTTGTTTTGTAAACAGATGTTTACAAACCAGGGATGGCAACTTCGATACAACTGCAATGTTTTGGTTAAAGCGAATTGTTTTCTTTCATTTAGTAGTACAGATGTACTATTTAACGTTTCAATACATAAATAATAGATAAAACAAATGTAATTTTGGTACAATTAAGCTAAAAGAGTAAAATTTTAGTAGCCAGTTTGTGCAATTTAAAAATTTCGTTTTGCCATCCCTTGTATCGGCGCTGATTGGCGACTGTGATCGGCACACAAGTGGCCGATAAAAATCGGTACATATTAAACAATTTGATTGCTCCACATTGTGCAAAATAGTGTTCACATTATCCGCGCATCTAGGTTAATTTTGATTGTCCACAGTCAGCACAATTTCGGCACAGATTGTCGCATATTAAAACATTTTGACCGTTCACACTATCGGCACATGAAATACGCCAAAAATTGGTACATTGCGCCGATAGTGGGATCTTAGCTTAATAAGTTAAAAAAAATTGGTAAAGTCAAACGATATGCAAAATAAGTGTTAAAAGAAATGCGAAAATGTGGGGATGAAACTTAACCAAATTTACGGATTTTGTAAAAAACTGCAGAGATATACATACCTGATGTTGATACACCATTGCATGACATAACTTGAATACCAACAGGAGAAGCTATAATAGGAAGATTAAATGCATTAGTCATGGTTGCAAGTGCAGAAACAAAAGGTATGTAATTATAGCAGAGGAGCTTTTAAATTTATGGCAGAAGCTTAAATTGAAAGCAATTCGTGTTGATTACGTGAAACCAGGGCTGTGGAGTCGGAGTTGAAGAGTCGGACCTGGGGTTTTGTACCGGAGTCGGAATCGAAGTACCCACAAAAACTCGCGACTCCAACTCCAACATTTTTCAGCATAAAATTTTGAAATACTTTTCAAAATAAAAAAAAATATTTAGTTTAATTTTTTCGACCTTTTTAACATTATTTTTCGCCATAAATCTTCAAGCTCAAGGTCACTTTTATACAAAAAATATTTATTTTTAACTCAATATTTCTTTATCTCGAAGGATAATACCTTCAGGGATCTTCAGGGTTTTTGGTTTTTTTTTTAATTTTATACAATTTTTTTAAATTGTATAAAAATATTGTCAATTATGAAAAATAATAAAAATTATACACAGGTAACAAAAATTTTTCCATTCCATTGTATTCATTGTATTCATTCATTGTATTCATTCATTGTATTTCATATCGTATTCTTTTAAATTAAATGTCTGTTAATTTGATTAATAATAAATATTTTTTATATAAAAGTGACCTTGAGCTTGAAGATTTATTGTGAAGAAACAATAAAAAAAATTTTTAAGAGGGTCTGCTTTAAAAACTTTGAAGTCAGAAAATAAGGGACAGTCCACTTTGCATATGAGTAGGTGAGTTGCAAAACTCGGTCGTTTCAAAAATTAAGAAATTGTGATTACAATTAATTTTGACAGATCTTTCAACACTTCATGAGAATAAATATATAGATTGTATCGAAACATGTACTTTTCTATGTTTTTATGTGACCTAAAATTGCAGTTGGTTACAAAACTGGTTCGTTCCACTTACCAGACATTTTGAAAATATCTCTTTACATTTTCTACAACAAAACTCACTGGTTGACTATTGTTTGAAGTGCGCCAGGATATCGTCGATAAAATGGAGCCGAATTAGGGAATTAAAAAATGCTTATTTGTAAACAAGTTCGCTTTGACATATGTATTTGTTTTTTGTAAATCGTATATTGAAAAATATTTTTGAAGCGATGTTTATACATATGTACATATCACTGGAAATCAGCTGTAGCTCCCGTGGTAAAAGTACTAAGTGAACTTCATTTTAAATTCCAATCTTCAAAGTGAATGATAATAGAAAAAAAAAGAAAAAGGAATTCGGAAAAATACATGAAATTGTTCCAGATATAATTCCCATCAATTTAACACGAAAAATGATTTAAGAATACTAGTATCTACTCACTTTGGGGAAAATTGGACCGAAAATAAAGGCTTAAAACTTTATATTTTCTTGATTATGGAACGGAAATACCTTTACTAATCAAATTTGACTTGGTGTTCTTTACCTTCCATTATGGTATTAGTACTGCTCAATTCCCTGAGACAAACAGCACCAATTTCCCAAAATACAAGGCTTTCAACATTTTGTACCTTACTTTTCTCTTCTAAATGTGTTATACAAATTATACAAGTATACTTATAACAACAGAAGGCGCATCTACATATTTAAAAAAAAATATATTAAATTTTCCTGTAAATGATCAACAAAGTTGTTCGAAATATTTGACTAAACAAATAAAATAAAACCAAATGGCATATTGAAAACAAGACCTCGCTTCGCAATTTAAAAAAAAGGGCTTCCAATTTTATTTGCCTCTACAACTTCAGTACACTTGATGCCCTTTACGTCTTAGCAACTTGGACTTGGTGTTTTTTTTTTTTTTCAACTTTTCTGTCTCGAAAACTACATTAGACAATACTTATGGGAATTTATACATCGATAGAGCAAAATTTTGATTCCAACAGTACAAAAAACGTATTTTGAAAAAGATGTGAATTGGTGTACGTTATCTGTCCCCTACAGAAATATTACATTACATCTTTAGCACTTTTTGCATTTGAATTAATTAATATAACTTTCAAGATATATTAAGGTTTTATGATTAATTTTCCTGGTGGGCTATAGTGTGTTGCAAAACTCGTTTTTTTCGGAAATTCGTAGCAAAACTCGCTCGTTCCAAAATTAAATGTTTCTATATTTCAGTCGGTTTCAATTTTTGAAATGTTGAGTTATTAATCAAGAATGGCATAACACTTCAGAATCAAAAAGTTCAACTAATTTGTTCCATTAAATCGGACGCTATATGTGTTTTGCATTTTCCCGAAATTCGAATAAAGTGTAACGAACGAGTTTTGCATCTCACTTACTCTTATGTAAATAACTAAAGCTCAATGCGGCGCGTATTAGAATTAAAATTACGAAACTTTTACAGAATCATGTTCTTGCTATATTTAACCATTAAAAAGTACTGCATTAAAAAAAAGTTGTAAGGCCAAATAAGGACCAGTCACATATACATTTAGCATCAAGGTTAGAGTAGGAGTCGGAGTTGGTGTCGGAGTCGTACTTAAAAAATTTCAGAGGATGAGTCGGTGTTGGAGTTATCACTTTTTCTTGACGACTCCACAGCCCTGAGTGAAACAAAAAATAGATGGCTTTATTCAATATTATAAGAAAATAGTAAAACGTCCAAAAGGAATTAATAACATTTAAAGAACAATTAATAAAATGTCTTGCATTTCGTCAATAAGCTTTTCAATCACTTTTTCATGCAACAGGTTTCGTTTGACTTGGCTTGTTAGTTTGCATAAGCCAATGAATTTTCATAATCCCACAAATAACAAAAAAAAAAAAAAATAAAAGCAATTTTTATGTGCTCGCAAAATGTTCAATGGTTGCTTTTTTGATGCACTGCATAGCATCGTAGCACCGTCCTGTGTGAAGTAAATGTTTTCCGAATATGACGCATTCAGTTTTGAAGCATGGTTACTGGTCAGCTCGATAGCTGTCACCGTTGACCGAAACGCGCTTCCCAGGCTGATTTATTTAAAATTAAAGAACAGTTACACTACGGAACCACAATGCTCACCATACAGTGATTATTTGGAGGATGTTGGGATCCTGGAGAATATTTTATATATTTCTTCAAACCTTGATATTCTAGGTTTCACTTGTTACGATGAATAAATTGTTTTGACATGATCGAATTTAAATTTTCACAATATGTATTATGAAAAAAAAACTATTTAAAAATTTACCAAAAAATTTAAAAAATGTAAAAAAACCCCAAAAATAAACAAAAACAATAACGACTCGGTGCAATGATGCCAACATAAATTCAGCTCGTTTAAAATAAAAAGAAAAGAGTCAACACGTGCAAAAACATGTAACAACACAGTAATACAAAAACAAGCCAAAAGAAAAAGTTACAACGTAACAATGGCAACATGCCACTTCAATAACAAAAACTCCTTTGGGAAAATAAAAGTTGTATGCATTCGGCACCAAATAGAAAATAAAAGGGGAATAAAAATGCCAGCATAAAATATGAAAACTAAATACATACATATAACATACAAATGCATATATACGAACCAATACTATAAAACATACACGCATACAAACATTTTACAATACAACCCAGCTAGTATTTTCAATCGTCTAGGAGTCTACTGGGAATCTCATGAAGAGTGTTTTTGATCGTCGGCGAGCTCATTTTTTAATCGTACACGATTCCTAGCACGGGAGAAACTGTTACACGTGCTGATTCGTCTGTGAGATTCTTCCATAACACAGCAAAAGGCGCTTATATTAATCGTTAAGGAATTCGTTTGTGATGTATGTAGAGATTATCTAACGAGTCTTTTAAAAAGCATGCCAAGAGTCGTATGAGACTCATGTAGGGATTATTTTACAACTCATAAAATGCTCAGCCGCATAACTGAGCTACCTAAAAAGGGGCATCAAGCTTATTTTTCATGTTAAAACTTCTAATTTTCACACAATTTATGTAAAACAAACCTTAAGGTTGCCAAATCAACACTATCCTGTCGGAAAATCCTTTTTTACAGTTCCTTAGGTCGGTTTGTTTTATTGAAATTGTATTGACAATAGAATTTTCATATTTCAAAAACGCTCTTATTAAGTAATTGGTATATGACTCTTACAGAGAGTCGCAAAAGGTTCATTCCAAGATTAAAAGAAGAGCGTGTCAAAAAATTTTTAAAAAAGTAATGAATAAAAATAAAATTAGATATTTTTGTTTTTGTTACACGTCAGATAATCATCAGAAGATTCTTTTGGGACTTGTATATTAAACATAATCGTCAAATAAACAGCCTATGCTAGCTGGGAAATTGCAAACATCCCAGCTAGCATTTTCGATCGTAGAAGAATCTTTCGCGACCGGAGCAGGCGATTAAATTAATCGTCCGCGATATCGTACTCTGCTCGCGCAAGTTCAGTACAACTGAAGAAACTATGTCCTTACGGCGACTCTTCCGTATGAGTCGTCTACGATGCGCCTAAAATAATCGTGTAAGATTCTTTCATTCCTACTTTAAACGAGCCTTGAATAAATCGCCGTAATGTGTCTTCTACGATGCGCCAAAAACTATCGTGTAAGATTCTATTAGTCCTACTTTAAAAGAATCTTGAAACAATCGCCAAAAATACCTTTAATTGATACTTAAATGCATAACAGTGAGATATAAAATAAAAGCATTTTTTAAGTTTTATAATCTTTAATTCAAAAAAATCCATGTTGAGATCAAACATATTTTTAAAAATTAAATTAATTTTAATATCATATATTAAATTTCGTCACCCTTTTTTGTTCGGTTACCCTTCCGTAGTCAGTCAGCAGCATGTACAAAGTGTTGCTATAACACTTTATTCATCCCTGCATCGTCAGCTTTGGGGAATTTCGAATGACAGACATCTTTGAAAAGAAAAAGAAAAAACCAATTTGAATGCTGTAAGAGCATGCCATAAAAAGCACTTACTTGTTATAATTTGTTTTATACAAAATTTTTAAATTCTGGGTTTCCCGCCAGCTTAACTTTGCAGCCACATCATCGCCCAGGATTTTTTCTTCTCGCTTGTTTCTCAATCGTATTGCTTTAGTCGATAGCATTATAAATATATTTTAATTATTAAGTTATTATTAAGTTATTGTATATTCCATAAGATTTTGTTATTCGTGCTCAATTCCCAGTTTTTATTCTTGATAAAAACACTTGATGGGATAAGCTATTCCTATGCGCAAACCAAATAAACCAAATAAAACTGTTAAACGTATATAATTGTATATTAATATAAAATTCACTTTAGTTAACACTTATATTTACAAGAAAACACTTTAATTAAAAAACACTTTTTCTCACTCTTCACGTCTGCTTTTATCAAAAACTTATTTTAAATGAGTAAATAACTTATTTTTGACAAAATTTTAAAAACATAACGGTTAAATTCGCCTAAATATCGTCAGAATGCGTATAAGACGATTTTAAAAAACATAAAAAACAAAAATATTTGCAAAAAAAATACTTTACAATAAAATAAAAATCGTTCAATGATCGTCAGAATACTTAACCAACGATTGTGGAATAACATAAAAACAGCAATCCAACAATCGTCATAATGATCGCAAAAACATAATTTACAACAGTAATATACGATTACGGTCAAATAACAAGCGTTCAAAGGTCGCCAAAATTTGTTAACGACGATTAACTCGTTTAACAATCTCAAAATGAATCGCAAAAGCATCATTTGGACGAGTAAAATTTATTTTAGCTCCAACAATCGTCTGCACTATTAAAATAAGAGTCGCGAAATGATCGCGCTCGTCAAATAATCTTCCAAATGCTAGCTGGGATGCAACTCAACTGAAAAATTTCACGTTGAAAAGAAAAATGAAATAAGAACAGTTACTGGTAATACAAAAAACAACTGCAACAAAAAAACAAACAAAAAAATTCATAAATAAAATGACAAGTTGATATCAACACAGCAATTTGTAAATATTTTGGAATGCAATGCACGTTGCCAGGAAAATGATACAGCTGCAACAACAATTACTTTAGCAACAATCTATAATAAACAGAAGAAGAAGCAGTTAGTTGGATGCACCTCTCGCCACATGTCCAATTTATCAGCTTAACTTTTTTTGTAGACATAAGTCAGTACACTAAGAGAAAAACAATCGTAAATTTAACGATTTTGTACATTCCTAATGAAACGACAAAAATCGTTTCATTAGGTTCGAAATCGTTATATCGTCAGCTCAGAATTTGTTTGACCTACAGACCATTTTTAAAAAAATTGAGTTAGGTATGGGGTATATATATTTTGAATATCCCCTTTTTGAATCCAAAATCAGTTTCGCGAAATTTATTGTGGTTTGTGAGATATAAAGCATTCATTCAGGGCGTTGCATGTTGAATTTTTTGTTTTGAGGTCAAATGTTAACGATAATTAAAAAAAAAACAGTTGTAGAACCAAAAAGCTGAAGAAATATATTAAATTTCCCGTATTTCCCATTTTGGTACTATTTTTTCCCCCCGATTATAGTATCAACAATTGCAAAATGCAAAATGTTTTGTAAGAAAGTCCCAAAAATGGTTACGATTTTCACCCCATAAACGTTCGAATTTCGAAAAAGTACCAAACCTGTATTCGTAACTTTTTGATAAGTTTCGAATGTGGTATAAACTTTATTTCTAGGTTTATTGGATCAAAAGATAGATGAGCTGACAAAAACGTACCAAAATTCAGGTTTTACCCGTTTTCACCCTAAAAGAGCCGAATTTCAAAAAAGTACCACACACCTGTCCACTTATTTTTCAAAAGACCAACGATATGTATTACAGTTTTTTTTTGTATCTCTTTTAGTTTTAGAGATAAAAAGTTTCCGATTTTACCCTTTTTTACCCCCTAAACATTCGAATTTTTAAAAATCCCGTTTTAGTGGATCGATCTGTGTAGATTTTCCACTCCGGTCCAAATTTCAAGTCTTTAGCTTCAGGCGTTTAGGCTGTACGATGAACGCACTAAGTATACGTATGCAGCACAAAAACCACTTTTTTAATTTTTTTTTTAGAAAAGTGGCGTATACGGCACTAAACAATATTTTTCATTTTCAAAAAAATACTATTAAATTCTAACTTTATTCATGAAAGTGCGTAAAAATTTACATTTTTCTTTAAAACATATACCGGAAGCAGTGGTAATAATATAAACAAATTCTATCGGGTACATTTTGAGAAATCTTTATGTAAATCTTCTTTGTCGTTTTTCTCCACTCCGACTTTTTGGCATATGCGCCAAACCAATTCTTATTTGACGATATGTATAATGAGACTGTGTCATAAACTCTATAACACTTATGATGTCATAATGTTTACGGCCGCTATGACACTTTTAAAAGTGTCACAATATGCATGAACGGCGCACACTGGGGATTTTTGTATGGAGGTGAGGAAAAAAATATATTTGTCAAAAAATATAATGATTTCATCACAAATTAAGTTTTATTTATATAGTAATACACAAAAGTAATCAAAATAAAGAAAGTTAGATAAATGCATATCGTTACCTACAATGTAAAAAGGGCGCTGCGAAATATGGCCCCAGGAAATATGGCCCCAAAAAAATATATGAAAATTGACCCCAAATTTGGGGCTATTTTTCATAATGCAATATGGCCCCATTTTTTTTATGAAAAATTACCCCAAAAAAATGAAAAATAACCCTAAAAATAAAATTAAATATGACCCTAAATTTGGGGTTATTCTTCATTATGAAAAATCACCTCAAAATTTATAATAAGTTTTAACCCCAAAAAAGAACACAAAGAAAGTGACATTAAACATTTTCGGTTGAGTTCATATGCCCAAAACTAAAAATCCCAAATTTAGAATCTCGATTTCAAAATCCGGATAATTATACAGTTTTGGTTTTAAAAATCGTACGATTGATGGCACGGTTGGGCTTTCGGCCATGCACAAGTATTTTTTTCTCTATGGTATAACGAACACTGGCTTCGCTAACTAAAGCTTCTCTGTATAGACGGCCTTCGGCCGGGTGAAAGGATTTTCTTCTTTTTGGTATAACGAACACTGGCTTCGCTCACTAAAGCTTCACTACATAGCAGGCCTTCGGCCGGGCGCAAGAATTTTCTTTTCTATGGTATAACGAACTCTTCTCGTAATAGCCGGCCTTCGGCCGGGCTCAAGGATTTTTACCTCTATGGTATAACAAACATCGGCTTCGCTAACTAAAGCATCTCTGCATAACCGGCAAGGATCTTCTCTACTTTGGTATAAGAATTCGGGTTTTTTATGTTATCCCTAGAAACTTTTACATAGAATTTTATAAAATTTGTGTAAAAATGTTTGGGGTGATTTTTCATTTCTTTAAACTTGCATTTTTTATTAGTAGATGAAAAATAGCCCCAAAGTAAAAATTTTGATTTTATTTGGGGCCATTTTTCATTCCTTGGGATTGGGGTCATTTTTCATTCCACTTAAAATGCAAAAACACCCTAACGAAAAAATGAAAAATAACCCCAAAAAATACAAACAAAATGCGCCAAAATTGCGTGTTGTTGTGTCTCATGTAAAATTTTGGGGCCGTTTTTCATTTTCCTTTTGGGGCCATATTTCCTGGGGTCATTTTGCGCACCGCCTGTAAAAAGCCCTAACTAACAAAAAAATTTAAAAGATTTTTTTTAATTTTTAATTCATTATTTATTTTAAATCTATTTTTAATTTCATCACAAACTAAGTTTTATTTATATAGTTATACACAAAAGTAATCAAAATAAAGAAAGCTAGAAAAATATATATCGTTACCTACAATGTTAAAAGCCCTAACTAACAAAAAATTTAAATGAATTTTTTAATTGTTAATTTATTATTTATTTTAAATCCTTAACTTCGTCGCTTATATCACTATGATTTTTCTGGCTAAATGAAGGAGTCAAGTGTGAGATCATGGGATCTGATGTTACCATCATTCGGTGCATAATATCTTCGTTCGTGGCAATTCGACTGCATTTTCTGGAGTGTCTAAGGCGATATTTTTTATAGTCTTTGTTACGACTTTCCTGAGCCTCTTCGGATAATAAGCCTACAGGAAAAATACACTTTTCAATTATATATTTTCCATGAATCAGAATTTTGTGGAGTGTTGGTGGCATATTGTACCACTCGTACAGTGCAACAAACTTTTTTGCCGTCTCCAGACAAAAATCACCAAATTTTTTCGGATCTAGTGCCTCGGTAATGGTTATAGCTTCGAGAATTGTTGAAAACCTCTTGATTATGTCTTCATCTAGACCCGTGATTTCGAAAATTAAAGCAGGATTAGCAAAGAATCTTCGTGACGTATTTCCTGAATTTGTCGTACCAGAGCCTTGTTTAACAGTATCAACCTGTATTCCAATTTTCTCTTTAATTTCACGCTTTATCAAACATTTTCGGGCTTCTCTTATCGGACGAGTATTTGAGTCGACTCTTCCACGTTTAAATTCAAGATTGTAAGCTACATGCAAAAGACACTCCATCAGCTTAATACGCGCATGAAGTGGTGACATACCAAATTGCAGTGCTTGTTCATTTACGGGCATAGCTTGAACTTCTTCGATTTTATTCATCTTGGATGTTGTTGCTCCACAAATAAAACAAGAAGATGCTGCTGGTGTCTCTGTTACTGATTGTGCTGTCTTGCCGTCAATCATTGTAAAATATAATTCATGTTTAACTTTAAAGTTACGATTATTTACTGTTAACTCAAATTCTTTTAGTTGAGATATCTCCTCATCGACTCTTCTCTTTTCTTCTCGTTTAACTTGAGGTGTCTCTTTAACGTTCGCAAACTGTAGTGTTCTACAATATTGTGTGGAAGAAGGTTTATTGTTGTTCCATACTAATTTAATTGTAAAATGCCTTCAAGCCAATTTACATTCTTTTTTCAAATCGCGACTTCGTACGGTTAGAATCCTGCCATCTTTGTATGAAGTTATAGTAAAAGTGTTTATATATTGTATCCAAAATTTCACATGCTCTAGTATCGTTTAAGCCAACGTGCAATTGTTGCAAAAACTGTTTTAATTTTGTTCTGTCTTTGTCAAATTCCAGAAGCTTCGAGCATAAAACCCCATGAGAAATAGAAAAACTTTCCATTGCCGTAAAACTCTTGGTCCTTAGTTTCAGTTATAATTAAATAATTTCGCGTTCGCCAGCACTTGTTGAATGACAAAAATCGATCAGTGAACACCTATAAATACTACGTAAGTTTCAACATTTTACTGAAAGGTACTTATGAATTCGCGCATCTTTTAAGGGAGTCTATATACCTGTTTCGTGTGCGTTTAAACGTTCTAAAACATGACCACTCATAAATGTGGGTGCAATTTGTGTAAAAAAATCATGCAGGTAGCCAACGAAAAAAACCCAAATAATTAAAAAAGTGCACTTACCTTTTTTCCTTTCAATTTTCCACGCACATTTATTACCGCTTATTACTTTGCTACCGCAATCATAAAAATCAAATAACCTTTTGTGTATTGCTTTTTGAAATGCATACCTTCACTTAATTGTGAATAAAAGCGAAACGCGTTCATCGATTTTCATGATTTATGTCTCATTTTTTTCATAGGTTATGCGACTTTACGTGAAAGTAATAAAACTTGAAACTTTTTTTTACTGTTTTGGATTTTTTATGAATTAAAAATAAAAAATTTAAATTTTTTGGGCAAAAAATATTTTTTTTCTTCATACATTTATTTATAACTGCGAAACTGTTGCTTATGTAGCAAAATGTTATATAAACAGATGAAAGTAATTGTACTTCTTGATTTTTCTAAATTTTTTTCAGCAAAATCCGACTAGTGGTTCTCGAGTTATGTTAAACAAAAGAGCCTTATCAGAATTGAGTCCCGAATCAATCAGCTGAAAAATGTTGTACTGTGTAATGCAACAAATTGAGAGGTGGCAGCTGGTGGCACTTGAAATTGATTAATAATGTTAAAACAGATATAAGACAATGTATTAGTAGTGATTTCAAACTAAAGAAAAGTAAAGATCAAATTGCAGGTCCAAATGTTTGGAGAAAAATGGGTTTTTTGTTAAATGTTCATAAAAATACACAAAAAAAAAACTTAAGTCTCTGCAGATTTTTTTTTTTTTCAATTTTAGTGTACTGAAATATACTTCTTTAAATAGAAAAAAAAAAGAAAAACGTTAGCTCACATAGTAAAAAAATATTCGCATTTAAATTCTTAGGTTTAAATTAAGTTGGTTCGGTAAAACACACAAGTTCTGAGTTTGAGACGGATATAAAAAAAAACTGGCAGTCAGATCGGAGTAATTCTTTTTGATTTGATTGTACCATTTAGTCTAAAATTGCAACATATCACTGCATATTGCATGAAGACTATGTTGACAATTTTTCCGCGAAATCCCCAGTGTGCGGCGTGCCTTAAGGTCTCTGGATATTATGAAAATTTTTAGTCAACAATTACAAGATTTATAAGCGATTCACAATAATTCATTTGAAATTAGTAGTTGGCTCCAATCTTGTCAAGCTCGGGGACGAAAGATTTAATAAAAATCCTGAATTTTTTTAAATCTAGAATTTCAGAATTTTTAATTCGAAATGCCAAACCTTATTAGCTATAGTTAGTGAAGCCGAGGTTTGTTATACCATAGACTTGTATTAAAATCCTTCTTGGCAATGCAGGGATGCTTAAGTTAGCAAAGTCGGTGTGTTATACATAGAGGTGAAATTCTTTATAGAGCAAAGGCAGACTTCGTTAGCTTAAGTGGACATTACGAACCGTTTCAAAGTGAAGCAACAACAAAAAGTGTCGTAATGTCCACGAACCTTATGACCCTTTTAAAGTGTCATAAGCAGGGAAACCAGAAATATGCTCTAAAAAAAGTGTTTTATGCGCATTAAATATGCAGTAAAAACTTGAAAATATGCTTTAAAAACTCTTAATAATATGCCTTAAAAAAACCAACACTGAGTTATTCAAAACAAAAAAAAATGTGTTTTTTTTCAACAATTTAATAATATTTGCATACAATTAAAAATAAAAAATTAAATAAATGTAACTAAAACAAAATAACTGAATAAAATCAAATTTTGTCCTTCAATTTCTGAGATCATGGAATTATAATAAGAGATTAAAAAGGCAATGTCTTATTGGTAATTGTTATTGCAATAAATAACAAAATATTGACTTAAACTTTTAAATAAAAAACGTTGTCTATCACATCTGAATAGACTTTTATACATTGAAAATGTGCCTTCAACGTCGACTGATGTAATAGGATCATATTTAAAAGATAACGATTTCTGAACATTATATTTAAAAACTTCTTTTGAAGCAGCAGCATTAGCTTCTTTAGTAAAATTTTAACATAGACGTTTAACAACATTTAAGCCTTCGTTTTTTGAAATAATTTTTTGAAGTTAAGTTTTAAGGTTATGCTTTGCATTGCAATCCTCCATCTTGTTAATATTTTCAGCAGTATCGTTAATATTGCGTACTGCTCAACAAGTGTGAGACCAGTAGATTTTAATTGTTTTAATAATTTTTCAATGAAATCAAAAAGAAAAAAAATCCTTTGTATGACGTTTGAAAGTTTAAAAAAATATTAAAACGTGTAAAAATAAAAAAAATTGAGCAATTATCAAAATATGCTTCAAAAAGCTAAAATATGCGCTAAAAACTTGAAAAATGCTGCAAAAATGCACTTTTACAAAAATATGCAGCAACGGGTAAAATATGCAGAAATATGCACTAACGAATCGATGCCAAAATTCATAAAAAGTTCTGAAACAGATAAATATATTGGTTTTGCCTTCATTGGCCGCACAAGGAAAAACATGCAATTGCATATTTGTGGTTTCCCTGGTCATAAGTGTTATTTTTTATAAACACATTACGCTTATAACAAATCGACAGGAAGGCTTCAAAATGTTATTAATTAATTCCTTTTTATATTACTTACGGCTAATTTCACTAAGTTCAGTTCAAATTAACTCCGAGTTATAACTGTCAAAACGTACTGGCAACTGGAAGTTAAATAAATAGTTAGTTTTAACTGAACTTGTTGAAATTGGCCGTTACTATTAAAATCAATACCAAATAAAAATCTTATATCTAATAATTTATTGACCGGACTTTTAGCTCAAATCATACATCAAATTTTTAAGTGACTCGAATCTAACGCGTTTCGTAACATTGATACAACCAAATGTAAGAAAATTCCAGTTTTGAAAGTTTTATTAATAAAAATTTCATTGCTGTTAATAACAGTTTAATATCAGTAATGAAAATTTTCATTGCATTAATGAATACGGCAAATAAAATTGGACCACCTGATCCATTTTGATAAAATGGACTACTCCATGGACTGGTCCGATGTAATGCAAGCATAGACCATGCCATTGTTAAAAAGTGTTTGTAGTGAGACGACATGTCTTCGTTTTTTAACGACATGCTTTCGTTTTTAAACGACTTCAAAACTAATCTTCTTGAGTATACCATGGAGTAGTTTTAAAACTACTCCTTAGTGGTCCAATGGTGGGTTATATGGTCCTCTCCTAGGACATCGTAATGTTAAATAGACCAGGGTTTTTCCATACATTTGGGTTACTTTTGGACTAGTCCTGGTCCCTTGTGGACTACTCTTTACACGCGTGTTTGGACTGGTCCTATTATTTGCAGGGTGTATATACTATGGTGAACGATTCGGATTATTGGCCCGGTTTTTACTGCCATTCAGTTCTCGGGCTTTTTCTAAGAACAAATTTTCGAATAAACCGTTATTTTTTGTGTTTTAAAACTGCTTTTTCAAGTTTTGTTATTTATCTACTGTTTAATCAACTTCATGATGTTTTAATTTTATAAAAACTATAAAATATTTAATTAAAAGCATTTTCAACATAAAAAGAAACCTTTTTACTTCAGTTTATTTAAACAAAAATACAATAACTAAACCCTAAGATTATGTGTTTAAAGCAGTGTTCGACAATTCGAGACGGAAAAAAGCCAACCAATTGTAGGGGAATGTAAGAAAAGAAAAACTCACTGCTTATTGTTGGTGTTTTGTTTCAGCTTTGATATTGTTACAAGTAAGACTTTGAGTGTTTATAATTCTTATTCGCTTTAGGGTTTTTGTTGTATAATATTTTCAGCTTTTCTAAAATCTTTGGAAAAGGTGTCCTGATGAGCTGGCCCAAGCAACCACTGAAATGTGCATAGAAGCTAGCTTTCCCTCAACAATAAATTTCAGCGTATTTATCAAATATGATCAATTGGGAATTTAGCACGTCATACAGAAATCTAATTAATAATAAATATTGTATTTCCAAAAATAACTTTGATAAACCGTACATTATTTAGCGTTCGGCTCACACACCGAAGAACGATATCTATTTTTTTAGTGATTGTGTAGACGAACACAACCCTTAATACCGTTCGTAACTATTTTCAAGAAAGAACCGAACATTGTATAATGTTCTGGTCTTCGTTAAACAACTTGTGTCACACAAGTTGTGTGTGTATTGTGTATATGTTTTGCTTGTGTAAAATTATTTTGCTGGCTTTTTGTTTTTTTTTCGCATGTGTATTTTGTTTTTTTTTTTTAAATGCTTGATTTTTTTACCAGCCAAAAGCCAATGAAGTCTGTGGTTAAAAAAAAACCGAACGGAATGAAATGTTCTCATCTTATGTTGAGTTAGAAAGTATTAATTTTGTGTTCGAAACAGGGTTTCCAGATAAATTTGTGAGAAAATCATCAATTTCCTGAAAAAAAAATTAAAAAATCCTCTTTTTTTTAAATTTTTGTTCAAAAATTCAAACAAAAACATAATTACTTCGTAACCACTTGGAGTCTCATGAAGAGCATCTTTGATCGTCGATCACCGCATTTGTTAATCGTAGAAAGTTCCTTCCACTGGAAAAACTGTAACACGAGTGAGATTCTTATGGCTCAGCGAAAGACGCTTCTTCAATCATTGCGGGAATCGTTTAAGACGTGGGTAAAGATTATTAGCGAGTCTTTCATGTCAAGAATTATATGAGACTCACGTAGATATTATCTTACTTATCATAACTCGTGATTTTAATTTTGATTGGTACATAATTGTTAAAAATATGATTTTTACACAGATTCAATGATGGTTTGACAAAAGTTAAACAAAGTGTAACATTGTTGTTTTTGTACTATGAAAACAATCATTTAACAATTTTCTTAAGACTTGAATATTATAGCCGCACCTAAACAAAAGCGGCACGCGTTTTCTTGTTTCCAAAATGTGGCATGCCAATAAAATTAGAATGAAGCATACCTAAATAGAATAGTCAGTGCTTTGCAATTGGAAAACCCGATTTTGGCAGCTCGTTTAATAGTGAAGTTGGCCGCTATTGTTAATTAATACTATCAATTTAGCTATTTTTTGGTCAATCAAGCGTTTTTTCTCTTTTATGACGCTCTTGCTTGGGTGTGGTATAACAGCGTAAAAGCTAAGCGAAAGAAAACGTTCCGCCTTCCGCTCTTGTTAAGGTTGGCTGTTAAACATTCCAAGATTAAAAAACTAACGTGTCAGAGAATGTAATGTTTTATTCAGACTTTGGAGACTGAAAAAATCGTCACTTTTAAGAAAAAAAAATCAGCAAATCGGCACTTTGCTAATTTCGGAACAAAAAATCGTCAAAATGACGATAAATCGTCAAATCTGGCAGCCCTGGTTCGAAAGATGATAAACAGACCTGCAAATAAAATTGGACCACCTGATCCATTTTGATAAAATGGACTACTACATGGACTGGACGACATGTCTTCGTTTTTTAACGACATGCTTTCGTTTTTAAACGACTTCAAAACTAATCCTCTTGACTATACACAGAAAAAATTATTGTCGAATTATTTTCAAACAAACGCTTGTTTGAAAATTTTTTTAATTTCTGTAAATTTTTTTAACTGATTCAATTTCCGGCTAAAGTAGGTTTCTAAAATTAGCTTGACCATTCAGCCTTACGTATGATAGACCTAAAATGGGGATCTGATGGTAACTCAGTTATACTAAGTAAAAGCAACGTTTTAGAAGCAACACTCTACATTACAATAGTTTATTTGTAACATTGTGCGTCTTTAACTGGGAACAAAATTGAATTAAAACATAGGACTATGATTTTTATTTAATTTTTTCCACACTTTCACAAATAAATTTATTGAAAGCGAAATTTAGAAAGCAATTCAACCAGAAACTTATTCCGAATATTTTATTAACAGGATGAGCGCATCACGCCCATTTTATCAGGATATCGTGTTAAAATTATCAGAAATATACTTGTTAATTTCAAGATGATATCTTTATTAGGTAACATCTAAGCCAATTATAAAGGAAAAACTAGCAGAAAGGGGTATAAGCGTCTGTTTTTCCTAGTTGGAGCGGCTAAAACACAACCACCCTTTCTGCACTTCTTTTTACAAGGCGATAGAAGATGAGTCTACTGGTCCCCAACTGTCACCTGCTTGCCCTTCAGAAGGATGTCGCTCCGCTAATCCATTACCGTCGATTATGACAACGTGCGGCTGATGATCTAGGTATTTCTCCAAAGAAGTGGCAGTAATTACTTACCTGGCAAAAGGCATAAGATGTATGACTATTTCCCTCGAAATGTCGAAAAACAATTCATGCTACGGATACGGTAAAGGGATCCTAATCTCCGGAGATCTTACTACTACAGCGTCGATTTCAGGCTGCAGTAAGTTTCCAGCTCATGTGTAACAAAATTGTATTTTATGATGTGAAATTAAGCATTATTTAATTGATTTGACCTTCCTATACCGATGTAAAAATATGAAACACGAATACTCGCTCCCGGTCTGCCGGGACCCCATTTACTTTTAGAGAAGTATGTTTTTAATGAGTTTGGTTATAAACTTGTAGCGAAAATAACTTTTTATTAAGCAATAATTTTATTTTTTGTTAAAAATCGTTAAATTCTTAAGAGAAAAAAACATTAAAAAAATATATTTCTTTTTAAAAGTCGGTCACGCAGATCAAATATGGGTGTGTGCGCACACCTGTCTAGCTTTCACAAACCTTGAAACCGCTCTAAATTGAAGCTTATTGAGAATGATGAAGCTAACAGAAATAACAAGGCTCTCGCGCTCTTATTTCATAATTAAAAAAAAAAATGAAATTCGATAAGTCAGTCTCACAGACCATATACGTAACCTGTACCCATGTTCTGTAACTTTAATGAGAACTTCTTGCATCGAAAAGATGTGAAACAAAATATTCCATCGTTTCTCAAAAAGTGAGAAAAATGTGTGTATGTAACTTATGTCGAAAACTATCAAAATTACGTCGTTACGTTAAAAATGTCATAATATTGCACTCGAAGCCGATGTGACATTGCAGAAGTTCAGAATGCCAGTAACACATATCATTGACGGCGACCGAAATTTACTAAAATTGAACATTTTTAAACGACTGCGGCGAAAATACAACCGTCGGCTATACCAAATTGTGTAAAGAGCGACTTTAATGTTTGTTGTTTGCAAACGAGCTTTGAAGATATTCGTTTATTTTATAAAAATGTTAAAAGCAAAATAATGAAACAATGAAAAATGTGCCAAGAACAAAATATTATAATAATTATTCTTTGCATTTTTAATTGTTTTTTAGTTTTTAAATTTTTTCTCGCCCCATTTTTATTCGTGAGTTTATTTGACAGTTCAAAGCGGGAACTTTTCTCACCAAAATGTTACAGACACACTTTTTCTGTAAATTGGTGAGTGATTTCCTTACGTGACAGCTTGTACTCGCCAAAAGAAGTTATGGACACAGTTAAGTGAGAAAAACAGCTGTTTGTTTCAATTTAACGCATTTTTGTTTCATTTCACACATTTCAATCGAAAACTTTCTCGACGCGGGAGTTACAGAACATGGGCACTGGGTTCTTAACTATTTCTAATCAAAAAGCGTTAAATAAAATTTAAATAAAATACTAAATGAAATGTTTAAGAACCAAGTTTTATTAATTACACTGGTCGTTAAAAAAATCGTTTTAAATAAAAATACAGTGCCAGCTCGCGTATCCGAATTAATGATTGCAGACCCTGTTTCGGATTAACGAGATATTCGGATTACTGGATGTGCTGCTATTATGTATTATAATTCACTATATCCGCAAATAAAACACAAGCCAGGAAACAAATTTATTTGAGTTGTATTTATCAAGAATGAAAAAATTATGAAAAATTTCGTATTCATAAAAAATTATTTCGATTTAGAACGTATTTTTAAGTATTTAGCCTTATTCCGGTTGTCGTTGTCGTAATCGATCAAGTTGTTTTTTGTAAGAGATTAAAGAGCACTGGGTGTTTTACAAAAAACGACTGTATCGATTACGACAACGACAACTGGAATAAGGCTGTTTATTTTTTTTTAACATACGTTCTGCACATGCTTCCAAAGCCTTGTTTCGCAATTCATTAAGATTCAATATGTTATCTGCTTGCATACATCGTTCCTTTAGTCAATCTATTGAAGAATTAAGGGCCTGCACAGCTTCACGATTTTTAACGTGTTTCATAATTATAGGCTCTGATTCCACATTTTCTGTGTCTGTCTATGACATACTACACGAAGTATTGTCAGAGTTAATAATCCAGCTAAGAATTTCATCTTCAGAAATTCGCACGTCATTATTGCGGTGAAATAAGTTGGTTAATGTGCGAAATTCTTCTGTTTCTTCAACACACACATTCTCAAGCAATTTTTGTTTTAATACTGATAGTGGGTTTTTATCCGCTGAAGCCCACCTGTGAGAATGAATATGCTTCCAACAAGACATTATAGAAGAATTGGGCACCCTGACATAATATCGTTTAAGCAACTCACAAGTGTCCTTTAAATTGAATTGTTTTAAAAGTTTCTGAATTGTCCGCTACAGAGTTTACCAATTCACACAAGAGATTTTTTTTTGTAAAACAGCTTACACTACAATTTGGGGGTAAAGGAAAAGTTTTATATTGCCCACATTCAGATACCAGCGGCTCTCAAAGACATTTTGCATCATCCAATAATAATAAAGCTTTTTTGGGCAAATTATTTTCAATTTGATAGTCTTTTACGATTTAAAAAACCATTCGGTAAAAATAAGTGTTGTCATTCGTGTATTTTTTAACAATATTTTTTTTTAAACGAACGTGGGTTTTTTTCACTTTCCAACTACACACGCAAAGAAAAAACATGGTTGTGGTAAACATATTCTAAGAGCAACATATTATGATAAGAATTATGATTGTAGTCACCATATTAAGATTATTATTAAATCATATTATGACTAAATATACTCGTAATATGTCATCATAATATTTTTCCCTTAATCATATTATTATTCTGTTAATCATACTAAGATAATAAGTAATCAAATCATTATCATGTTAATCATAATAAGCTAAGAAATTAATCATATTATTGTCATGTTAATCATAATATATTTAAAAGCAATCATATTATGATACAGCACCTTTCATAGCTGTCATTAAAAATACAAAATAAATTAAAATATTTTTGCATAGATTTTTTATTTTGTGGCTTTTTACAATTTTTCTTAATGTTAATCAAATAGCGGAGTTCAATATAAGGTTTGCAAAAGAGCAAATGAAAAATCTGTGGTGTTCATGGGCAACCGCGTGTGTCCATTTTTTCGATTTTAAGATGTTGATGAAATATCGTAGCACTTTTATAAAATATAACGAAATCTCTGTGTGTTTTGTTGTTGGATTTTACAAAAAAACTATGATATTTTGCATTTGCATTATTACATCACTAATACTTGAATGAACTCCGCAAATATTTTAATTTTTTAATTTCTTTAAACTTATTTTTTTTATGGAATTTTATCTTTTAATTGTTTAACCGCTCACAAATAAAAAAACGACACAACTGCTTCAAAATTATTTTACAAATGGCGCTAACATAATATGAGAAATATAATATGTTTAGAAAGTTATCATAATTAAGTTGTTAGAAAAATAATTATTTTTCGGTCAACAATACTCAAATTTATAATTGCGATAAACATTAATATGTTTACAGTAACTATAATATTGTTGATATTTAATAAAAATAACAATTATTTAGGTACGACAACAATATTGTTACATTAAACTTAGTGTTGTTGCCGTAACCATGCCCAACCATATTTTTCTCTGCGTGCAGCAGTGTTAAGCTTGTGAGTTCTAGATTTATTAGCACTGAATAATAAGGTGATTCTCACTTTGCTCATTTTGTTACCCGCAGCAGACAGCGATGCCAACTTAGTGCTTTTAGCACTATTTATGGTGCTTTTTGATGCCTCAAAACGCTAAAATTTTATCCTTTGTGCCAAACTAAGAAAAAGCACTAACGTGGCGCTTTTTCAATTTTTCGTTAGTGCCTTTAGTGCTTTTTACAATTTTTATTTTTTTCTATAATATTTTCAAACTTCGATTATAAAGACGATGACTTAGATGAGATTTGCTATTTGGGGTACAATTTTAAGAAGGCCTGCAAATATTTTAAGATTTCAAATGATAAAAAAAGTGATAAAAGATAGGTTATTTACGAGGTTAGGGCTAGGCTTCCTAGCAATTTGGAAATTTTTTAGCGTTGACAACATATTAAGAATTCGTAATAAAAATGATGTACTTGTTTTCAGTAAACATTTATTTAAAGATGTAGACACTGTTTCAAAAATCGAAAATTGCTTGGAAAATATTAGGAATTGTGATTGTGAAAACATGCAGTCAAAAAGCGTAAAAAAGAACGCAACGACTTTGAAAACAAAAAAAGAGCCGTAACTTGGTATAAGCAAAGTGTTTAATAAATTAAAAACAGCTGACAGAAAATGCTTTTATAACGAGCGTTGAGTAACCTGCCATTTTTCATGCGCTTTAGTTTTCAAACGCACGACACTCGTCTCCGAATAACCGCGTGTTGTACACTTCTACCTCTAGTGCTATTGCAAAAAGGTTGACTTAGTATCAGAATACAAACATACATGTTATTTTTATTTTGCACCTTATGTGTGTTCTTTATTCAGAAGCGTACATATTTATGTTAAAATAATTGGACAATATCATACGCCAATTATTTTATTAAACTTTGCACGATTTTAATTTAGAATTATTTTCATTGCAAATTTTTTCGAGTTACGAAAATCGCACTGTATTACTTTAAAACTGTTTTATGGCCAATTCAAAGTCAGCTGATGGTGATGCAAGTGATTTGGATAATATTTTTATTGAAGATAATAATACATTTAAAAATGTTTATATACGAATGTAAATATATTTTTTGAATAAATTTTAAATGAAAGCCGTCGCCTTTTTTCAATTTTGGAGGTATGTTATACAGTAGACGCTCGGTTATATGAATGCCCAGTTATATGAACATCCAGAATAGTGAACAACAAAATTTTTACACATGAGGTTCCAAAGAGTGAACACAACCTATCTCTATTATGTGAACAACTTCTAACCGTTGATGTGAACAACTTGTAACCGTTTTTTTTTTTTAGAACTTTTTGTAAAGGGTGTTTAGAGTATCACAACTTTGAGTTGGCACTGCTACATTTGAACACCCATTCAACAGCTGATAGTTGCTTTTTGTTTAGTTTGCTTTGAAATTTTATTATGAATCGACTTATCGAGCAAATTGATATTGATTTTGAATATCCACTCAAAATTTTATTTTCCGACGAAACCCATTTCTGGTTGAATGGGTACATAAATAAGAAGAATTGTCGCATTTGGAGTGAGTAGAATCCACAAGCTTTTGTCGAAACACCATTACATCCACAACAATTACTGTTTGGTGCGCTTTATGGACTGGCGGAGTCATTGGCCCATATGTTTTCAAAAACGATGATGGTCAGAATGCGATAACATGTTGAAAATTGGCGCCTTCTACACGTCAGCCGTGTCGGACACCTGGCAGAAATCGTATTTAAATTTCATAAAATTTTCTTTTCAACAAAGCCCGTTTCGTTGATATTAAAAATATATTTCCTCATTTTATTATGATTAAAACTTGTGTCACTCTATAAAAAACACCCTTTATTACAAATCTGTTCTTCCCCGAAATAACCTAGTAAATGTGTATATACCTATTAGTAAAGTTATTGCTTGGAGTGAAAATAATATATCTGATAATGATATTTGGCATTGCGAAAATGCAGGGCCAATGCATTACTGAAATCCCTTAAAGCAAAAATATATAACCGACAACTTTCATGTTCATTTATTATTACACGCAAAGAAAAAACATGGTTGATACAATCACAATCGCAAACTATCATTAATGTTTGTGGTTATGATTGTGTCAAGCACGTTGTAAATAACAATATATGTTCAGACATAATTTTTTTAACTTATTTTTGTCTCAAACATATTATTATGTTCAGGAGAAAAACGCAAACGACCTTTCCAACCATGTTTCTATATTTCCCAATAACATGCAAAATGTTTATTTCAACATGTTATATGGTTCTCACAATAAAAACAATACAAAATTTAGTTTAAAAAATTTATTTTTTATTAAAAATTCTTTGTATTATATTTATAAGAAAATATACAGTGTAGCATATATTAAAAAATAAAATTATATTTATACATTTATATATATTTGTGTTTATGTTTTAATTTATAAATTTTATATTACTTTTAAATTTTTGTTTTTCCATGCACTTAAGACTTGTTAAATTAAATTCAAACATAAACTTACCTTGTATTTATAGTATGAGATCTGCTGTGTTAATATAATGTTGAACAGTAATTGAAAAAAAATTCGAGGCTGTTGATAAAATTGGGTGTAAAACTTCTATGCCGGATTTAATGTTGTAGGTTTTTTTTGCTGCAAGAAAGACAATGTAATTGCATATTTATACATTTATGTATGTATGTATTTTTATAATTATATATAACATGAATAACTTACCTGTTTCAATAAATATATAATAATTTATTTTGTTAATTGTTCAATGCAGCATGGACATTCTCTTCTCAAAAAATGTTTTAATTATTTTGATGTTATTCATGGTTCCCGATTAACTTACGCTCGCGGTCGAAAATTTTATTTTCTTTTAAAACACACACTGCTTGTTTTGACAATATATGTTTGCTCATTTAGAGAATTTGTTTAAAAGCAAACAAAAATTATGGTATTAATCATACCTTTTGTGTGCAACTAAGATAATGGTTTTAAATGTATAGTTTAAAATATATTTATTATAGTAGCAAACATTAACCATAATTTAATATGTTTAGCTAGATCAGAATAACATTTTAGGTGTAAAACACCATAGAACATTATTATAGTGATTTTAAAAATGTTAAGGACAAAAAATATTTTTTTAAATTATATTGGGACTATAATAAATTTATTAGGGTAAACATAATAGGCAAATATGAATAAAAATGGTCGTAGTGACCACTTAGTAATCATGTTTTTTCTCTGCGTGTAACAAATTAATATAAAATAAAAACTTCATATAGGTTATGTAAGTACATATGTATATTAAAAATGATTGGAAATACTTATTTTATATTGTCTCGATTATGTGGACTTTTCCATTTAGTGAACAGGACCTGTTTGAATTAGTTTATATAAGCGAGCTTCTACTGTATTTTGCACAGCCGAATGCAACTTGTTTTGTGTTTAATTAAATTATTAATATGGCTTAGTGCTTTTTAACGCTTTTTTTGTTCGAAATAGTGCTTTTTAGTGCTTTTTTAAATTGTAAAGTGCTTTTTGCTCTCAAAAAGTTGGCATCACTGGCAGCAGATTTTCTTTACAAAGCACAAAAGTTTTGTCTGAAAACATTTTTCATAAAAAGTTCAGGTTCATCAGCATTGTAAATTCGGCCCTAAAGCCTGGTACTCTGTTCAGTATTTCGTGCGAAATATTTTAAAAGGCAATACAAAAAAAATTTCTGTGATATACAAACGAAAAAATGTTGATAGAGTTGTACTCTACCCTGTAGGAAGTCATACACATTTATAACTAACTTCAAACTGGTTTTTTTATAACCACATCTAATTGACTAAGTGACTTTTTTCCTTGTCGACGACTCATTATTTTAACATGGGCATGTCATAGGCAGTAGTCAATTGGCCATCTTTGCATGACTTTTTAACTGACTACTAACTACTTATTTTTCAACCTATTTGTAATTAATTAAAAGTATTGTCAGTTTATAATACATTATTTAAATTTTAAATAATTTTTGTCAAAAAAATATATGTACATATGAACATGCATACATATGTATTTATGTATATCTTTATATATTTTGTTATAGAAATAATTATTTATGAAAATTTTGAATTAAACTGCCCTAAATGAAGATGTATAATAGTCCTGAAATAAATACGCCACATAATTGCTAGTACATAAACAGATTTGTATTGATTAATTTTTTAATTATTTTAAAATGTTTGTATATATTTTTTTCATTTGACTTCATGGCATGCTTGTTTTACTTATTTTGATTTTATTTGTGTTTTACTTGTGCCTTTTTGGTTGATATCTGCATGAGATTTAAAACAATTTGTAGTCATTTAAAAAAAAGTTAATTTATAGTTAGTGTTTTTTGCAACTGACTATTTTATTTACTACAGGGTATTTATACATATTTCGAAAAATATGCGAAATGTTTCTAGCAACATTTCTATTTTCCGTCCGAAACAAGTGCAGCTCATATTATTTCGTACGGAATTTTAAGCAACAGCTAATCATTTTTGGTAATTTTTTTATTTTGCATATGTGAGGTGGAGTTTATAACAAGCGTTCCAAAAAGAAAAATGTAGAAAAGTGCAAAAATTAATAATAAAATTAAATATTTTTGTTTTTTACTTTAGAAAATTATTGAAATAAAATAGTTTTACTTTTTTTAATGACAATTATCAAAACACATGGTTTTTGTCATAGTTGGGGGTAGTGCACTACTTCAAAATGACTGCAATAATTTTGTTGATGTTGAGTGATGAATTAAAAATCAGCAATCTCACTACACATGAGTGATTGTAATGTTAAAACATTTTGCGCTGAAAAAATAGTTGGATTTAAATAAAAGTAATCATTAGTATATTGGCATTTTTTTCTGCACTTATTTGACCAAAAACTTTGCACGATTAAATTCACGTTTTCATGATTAACTCCAACAATTATTCCGTTATTGACAGAATTCAATTTAGTTTAATTTCCTTTGCTTATGCATATCATCAGAAAACCATGCACATACAAAATTAATTTTTTTTTTAAATTTTAGTGATATTATGTTTTTGTACAGCTTTTTGATTGCAAGTTCAAATTTTGAACTACATATGTATATGAATTGACTGCAGACTTTATGCATTCAATCACAGTTAGTGATAGCGAAACAATTTGCAATACCAATTAATTTTTTTAGTGCTACTGAAAAAATACCAATCATCACTAAAGCTAGTAAAAATTAGTAAAAACTAGTTTTTTGCAGTTTTATTTTGTGAGAGTACAATGTTGATTTAAATTAATATAAAGTGCACTACCCCCAACTATGGTTTTTGTTTACCTTCGCAAAATAATGTTGTATACTTGTAACTAACAAAAACGTTAAGTTTTGAAAAATCGCAAGATAGACAATATTGATACATGCCAAAATTTTCGTGTGAAATAATCAATGTTGCTCAACATTTTTCGCAAGTTCGAACAGAGTACTAGGCTTTAATCAGATTTTCAGTCTCTATAACATCATAGAGCTTATTTTGAAAATCGGGTACAAGATCAGGTGTACTAGAGTAGGATTCGCCGCATATTTTCAAAGTTCGCACAGAAGTTCGTTTCTTAAAATAATAAAAAAGAAGAAAAATAAAAATTTGGGTTTGCGAGCTTACAATCAATGCGGACTAAACAGTATAATTCAATTCGGTTTACTGGATAATTCGGGTTACACACCTTCGGACTAGCGAGCTGGCACTGTATATTTTTTTACAGTTTTTTTTTTTTTTTGTTGGGATGGACTAATTTTTTAGGCGATTACGGTTCATACATTTTATCATAACTTGAGAACGATTTGTGCGATTTGGATTTTTTACAAATGATAATTTTAAAAATTATTTCTTAATTAGAGGCGACCATTTTTCATGCAAATTAGAATGAACACAATTTTATCATTTATCAGAAATCCAGGTTTATTATGAATAAAATAAGACATGAAATCATGATGATCAGTAAATAAAATGTTAAATAGACGTGATTGAATAAACTATTTGGATTCAGCACGCTAAATTCAACTAAATTTTCTAATCAATTTCTCTATCACGACTTTTTTTTTGGTCAACACAATGAACGGCCGACCATTAGAAGATAAGTCCGCTAAATTGATTACCTTTTTGGGTTTAGAATTTAGAAAATTTAAAGTTGCAATGGAATATCTTATAGTCACTGTTACTTCGGTTCCTTCAGAAAGGTACTTATCAATTTTTAAGAAACTGTCATCTTAAATAACGTGCGAATGTATGTATATACATACAAACGTCTCATACATTCAATAAAGTGATAAAAACAACGGACTGTAGCCTAATAAAAAAATAATTAAAGTTTTCCTGCGCAAGTACAAACATTCAGTCGATAGTAATATCGATATATCGATAGTGAAATCTGAACTATCGATAAATATCGATAGCAGCAAATATCGATAGTATCCCAGCACTAGTCTAAGTAGAAAAATAATGACTTACTTTTGAATGTGTTCATTTTGGGACATCCCTTGTAAAATTCATTGGTTCTTTCAGTAGAATCGTGGGTAGTGCTTTTATTTTGCAGGCGAAGTTTTTACTGGGTATAAGAATAAGAAACTTGTTATTGATTTGCTTCATATGTCGATCCAAGTAAAAATTAATTGAATCAAACCAAGTTTTATTAAGCTGAAAAATCTAAAGAAATCCCTAGCTACACTCACAATATTCTGTACGTAAAATTAACTGAAATTGTAATATAAAATAAATGAAACTTCAATTAAAAACCGGTCTACTTATTTTTCATTTATTTTTAACAAAAAGTCCATTTAACTTTTACTGTAAAAAATTCAACACCATATTCCGTAAAATCAAATAAATATTCAGTTCTTTTATTAAATTCAGTAATTTTCGTTTACTCCACAAAAGAGCCGAATTTCCAAAAAATACCAGATAGACACCTGTCCGCTTGTTTTTCTTATAAGCGAGAGAGGGAGAATATTATTATTTACTTACCCTGATACACAAGTTTGTTTTACTTTTGTTGTACTGACCACGTTGATAACAGAAGAACTCTCAATTATAAGACACCAGCAGCATGACTGATATGGCTTCGCAATTATTTTACTTTTAAAATTTGATGTATTTAACTAAATTATATTAACAAATAGATTATGGGTATTGCTTCCACAATAGGGTGTTCAATTAATCGGGTTTTATTTTTGTTCGATTAAACGATTAATCGATATTTGGCATTTTTTTCTTATTCGATTAAACGAATAAAATTTTAAAATTAATCGATTAATCGAATAATTCTTAATCCGAAATTTTATCAATTAGTTATTGAGTAAAAAACATTCTTGTTCAAAAAAAAATTCTCAATGTAGTTCCAAATTTTTGCTTCACTTTCAAGCACGAAAAACTACGGTCAGTTCGTAAATAATTGAATTTAAATTAAAGTTCGATTTCAAATTCACTTCATTTCGATTTCTAGAACATACCCGATAAAATTAAATTGTGTTAATAAAATGTAACAAAAATATATGCCAAAGCCCTAATTAAGTAAATCGCAAAGCAACGCCAATGAATTACATTGAAATCAAAGTCATAAATATTTTTAATTTTGTTTTTGCTTTCTACAAAAATTCACATAACCTTTTAAAGTTGCAAACGCCTCATAACTTGTGGAGTTGAAAATTTTAAAACGGTACATGAATTTCTGTAGAAAGCAGCAACAAAATTACAAAATATTTATGACTTTGTTTTTGCTTTCAATGTTATTATTTGGCGTTGCGTTTTATTTTAAATTACTCACTATACATGACTGTTTTTTTTTTTTTAATTCCAACGGACACATACATTTTGTTTGTTTATTCCACTTAAAACTTTATAAAAATTATACATTTAACAGAGTATTATAGTTATATTATTATCATTCGATTATTCGGTGGAAATTCTTCGATTAATCCTTTAATCGAAATTAGCAATTTTAAATTATTCGAACAATTGAAGCACAGCCGCGAATAACGTTTTAAGTTACAAAATAATAATTTTTCAGGAGAGCAAGAAAACGTTTTTTGACAGACAGCAATATTTGTTTTAAAAATTTTTATTTCTATTATTAAAAATAATGATAATAAAAACTTTTACGCAAAAGGCTTTTAAAACATTATGCCGCACTGCAAAACCATTTCGGCTTCACCATTTTGTTAGTAACTTGCAATGTTCTCCCACTGGCTGACACTTTGTACGCCATTTTGAAGGCGTTAATGTGCACAGTTTTGGTTGATTTGATGTTTAAACTGTGTAAGAGAGTAAGGTCAACGGTTATCTGCAAAAAAACAGTTTTTGCAAAATGTGGCGTTTACAACGTTATTCGCGGCTGTGCTTCAATTAATCGTCTAAAATTTTTCGATTAACAATTCATTTTTTATAAATAAGTTAAAATTAATTTTTGGTAGTACAATTATATAAAATAACTGAATATTTAATTGTTTTTACTGAATATGGTGTTGAATTTTTGACAGTAAAATTTTATAAAATAACTGCATATTTATTTGTATTTACGGAATATGTATTTAGTTAATTTTTTGACAATTAATTTATATAAGATAACTGAAAATTCATTTGGTTTTACGGAATTCGTGGTTGAATTTTTGACAGTAAAAATTAAATGAACTTTTCGTTGCTTTAAATTACATTTTTATTTAATTTATCATAAAGAAGAATTTAACTCAATCAACGGACAATATTAACTGCAACTGAAAATCAGTATTAATATGTACTTAGTTTTTTGAATAACTGTTAGAATCAGTTAAAAATAAATTTTCTTGGAATTTTAAATGTTTATTTATTTAAAAATGAATGAACGGAATATTTCTTAAATAAACTACAGTCCGTTACTGTAATAATATTGTGAGTGTAGGATTTGTTTCTTGATGCAAGAAATTCCATTCTATTTTAATATCAAGAAAATCGTACTAATTGTATTAAATATATTCTGTTTGAAATATCTTTCTTATTTTTAATAAAAATAAGCTACTTTTGTATTTCTTTTTTTAAGAAATTTTTAATCATATACCAAAAACGTGAATTATTTGATCATGAGAAAATGTTTCTTTATTTAAGAAAGTTTTAATTAACACGAACAAAACAAGTTAAAATCAGGAAATTATTGTTGGATTTTCTTGTTTTAAGACATGAAATGGATTACTGTATAAAATAAACTTCTTTCCGTGTATAGTATGCATTTCAGGGTATCTATAAAGGCGCTGAGTTAGCGTTTTTTTAAAAAGCGTTAAATCTAGCGCCAAATTGGCAACTCTGTGCGTAACTATAGAACGATTAAAGGCCTAAATATAATTTACTATAGTTGGCTTAACCTACTATGCGAATAGAAGTTAATCATATCGAGCCCTAACCGCGAAAATAACGTAAGCGCCAAAAATCAAATTTTACAGGAGAGAGTTTTTTTATTTTATGTCATATTAATTTTGTATGCAATTTGTCGCTTACGATAAAATTGTTGCTGCTATAAAATCGTAACGGTACCTTACAGAGCGTCTTCACCTGACAATTTTTTGTCATAACAAACGTCAAACTTCATATTAAAAAAACGCTGACAAAAATTTTCGAGTTTTTTTTTATATAGACTTTGACGTTTGGTATGACAAAAAATTATCAGGTGAAGACGCTATGTTATGTGACCATGACATTTAAGGAGATGATGCAAGTGTTGCCAATAACGAAATTTATTTATAAAGAAAGAAAAAAAAAACGAAAATGGAAACTGTTGTCGGTTACGTTATTTTCGCAATTAGGGCTCGATATGATTTACTTGTATTCATATTGAACTTAAGGAAACTTTTTGTTAAGTTTTATGGATCTGTCATTTGCTAAAGCAAAGTGCTAAGCTGATCGCACTTTCCGTACGAAACCGTTTCTTTGATTTTGTTTTTTAATGCATTCGGATTATAACTGGTTATCTAGAAAGCATTCCAAATGTTTTTCATTTTCGAGGTGTTCTATTTTGAAGTCTTATGGCGCCGGTACAAAGGGATCTATGAAAAGCAGGCCACCCTCGTTTTAAACATCATGTCAATTTGTTGATCCGTTTAGAAAAGACAGAAATATTTCCCAAAAAGTTTTATTCTGTGCCACAGTATATAAGTTCACTAAAGCAACGATGTCTACGAATTCATTTGTGTGAACAGCGATGTGATCGCAAAATAAAGTAAATTTATAATAAAAAGGTATTTTTAATTAAATAAATTTATTACGTCTGATTTTTTTCCCATAAAAATTTACCTGAACTCTTTAAAAATACATTAATACAAAATAAAATGTTAATATATCATATAAATTTTCTAAGCTTTACATCTGCTCTATGAAAAATAAAAGAAGAAATCCAACAATTTCCTTTTTACTTTGTATAAATTTGTTTTCTTAACAATTTCTATTTACTTGTTTATTTTTCTAGTCTTACCCCCACCGACCCTAATGCTTTTTTTACTTTTACTACTTCTGGGTAGAAAACAAATCCTATTTATATTTTTTATTTGTTTTCTTGTAATTTTATTGCTTATATTTTCTTATATCCTTTCAACTTTAGTTGATGCAACATCCTGGACCTAAACAAATAAGTTATCAATCCCACAAAATATACAATGCAAATTCATCTTACTTGTTTAGTAAAATAAACTTTTGCTGGCTACATTTTCCAACTTTTTTTCACTCTCGCTCTCTCTCGCTCTCCTTTGGCACGGGAAACTCTGTACTTCCTCTTACTTGAAATTAAATGCATCAAACAGTGCAACACAATTACACTTATCGACAAGGAGAATTTCTGTGTTGTTGTTTGGTTAAAAAAGGATACAAACAGCAAACAGGATTTACAAAATAACTTGAAAAGTTGTTAAGTGTGAACGAACTGTGGGGTTTGAAGTGTAAAAAAGTATCTGATACTAACCCTACAGGTATTTTAGTGGAAGAGTTTGAAAAATGTTAGTGTTAGCCCACTGTACTTGGTTTATTTAGCATATGGCAAAAATCAGTAATACACACTTAAATCGAAGTTAACATTCGATTCTAACTAAAACACTTCACAAACTCCTTGCAGTTTTTATAGATAAAGTGCAAGGATAAACAGGAATAACACGCACATACAAACTAAAACTAACACACACTTGTGCAAATAACATGAGAAGCAACTATCACAACAACAAGACAACAATTTGTTTGAGAATAGTGCCACAATCGGCTTAGACATCTTATACATATGTCTGCACCCTACGTCTTGTCCACTGGATATTGTTGGACCAAGAAAGAGACTAAGAAAATAAAGGTCAAATAAAACAAGTAAGAAAGTATAGTCGGTCAAGCCCGACCATATGATACCCTACACCACAGTATTAAAAAAAACATGCTTATATGTCCATATAAATATGGGTTTATCTATGTTTATAAACTTCATTAAAATCGGTTTGAAAGTTTGTGAGAGGCAGAAATTTCTCCCTACCTCCCCTTGTGGTCCTATTTTTTAAAAACTATATAGCTAATGTGTCCATATAGATATGGATCTATCTATGTTTTAAATTTCATTAACATCGGTTTGAGAGGCAGATATTGCTCCTATCTCCCCTCGTAGTCCTATTTTTTGAAAAATGCATCCCTTTTGTGTCCATAAAGATATGGTTCTATGTATGTTTTAAATTTCATTAAAATCAGTTTGATAGTCTCTGAGAGGAAGAAATTTCCCCCTATCTTCCCTCATGGTCCTACGATTTGGCCCATTTTCAATAGTCTTGGTCGTTGTGCCAATAACAACCTATGTCAGAACGTGATTCTGAGCCGATGGGTATACTTTAAGGTGAGTGTAGGACCAATATTTTAGGGCGTTACACACATCAGCACAAATGCATAATACCCTCTCCACTATTGTGGTGTGGGTACAAAAAGGTTATAAAAGCTACAAAGGCCATTGTGTGTTGCTTAATTACGTCAGAACCATATGCGTATGTGGATTTTCACATTCCGTATACTCTAGACTTAAAACTTTTAAGCGTAAATTGTTTGCTGCTTTTTTTTTTGTGTTGTTAATTGGGGGATTCACAAGGTGATAAAGTCTTAAAATAAGAACATGAAAAAATACGACTGTTGCGAACAACCCCTCATAATTCAGTGTGCTATTTTAAACTTTAGTCTGCTCATTTAAAACAAATATAAAAAAAATTTATTTACCAAAAATAAAAATATAATAAATTAAATTAGACTATTTTCCACTTTTCAGACGCAAATCAGAAATAAATTTAATTTTGTTTGTTTACCAAACAGCAGAGTCCTAAGCCGTTCTAATTTGATGTCGCAAGTGATTTGTTGCAAAAATGGCTAGCCGGATAAAATTTTACCATCAACGGCGACGGCTTACAAAAACTAATGCGACTAGGCTCGGCTCAGCCGTTTAGCGCAGGTCTCTTCGGATTAATTACGACAGCACAATAAACATACCAAGCAAAGTTCTATATATTTAAGACACTTTTTGTTTACAAAGCAACAACAATATATGCATTGTAAAATGTTACAAAATTATGACCATATAACATGATAGCACAGTTTGTGAATACCCCAAATATTTATAACATGTGAATTGTTAAATCTTTAAATATTTTTCTAACTATTTTATATGAAATCTTTAGGCTGTTATGTCTATCACCAAAAGGGATTTGTAATCAAAAGAAACAAGTGATGCTATTATACTTTACATTTTCATCAAAAGCAGAATATAAAATTAGCAAAAGCAGCTCTAACTTTCGGTAGCCTTTTGCCAAAGGAGTACATGCTGGCACATCGAACAAATAATGTTTTCAAGTCAACTTATAAAGGTTGGTTGGATGCTTTTTTGCTATTTCCTAGTAAAACCTCGTTTATCATTTTATAAGAAAACATGGAAACACGGGACAACATCGCAACACGGTTGACTTTCGAGCCCGCTTTTAGAAGGAGGGCAAAGATCGAAATAATCGGAAGTGAAGTACCTTGTTAACGCTTTCTTACAGAAGATTTACCATTAGCTGCTGCAAGTATCTTTATAAAGCAGACAAACGAGTTGCGGCAGATGTTAAATTTGACCCTGCCTTTTTGAACGTTACCCGAAGAAATGTTTGAGATTCGCAACAAACACTTTGTAAATGTTTGAGAACATATCAAGGGAAAATAACATACAAGATATTTTTACTCATTTGCTACTTTTTTTTTTTTTGGATCCTTACATTTCTTTTGTTTCAACAAACCGACGATTCAAATTAAAGAACCATCAATATCTTTAATTTCTGATAACGGGTCCGCCAAATAACTTTTTTTTTTTTTTGAAAATGCTATAAAAAAACTACTGAATATTTTCTCAAATTTCTTTTTTTATTTGAAAGTACAATCCTTCCGGCTAATAATGGAAACTAATTTCATTCAAATGGCTGGCCATGCAGTAGCCTACACGATCGGTCCAATTTTTAAGCACATTATTGATTTTGTGCAGCTGTATTTCACCAATGGCTTCACGAATATTGTCCTTTCAAGCGTCAATTGTCTCTGGCTTGTCGGCGTAAAGGCAGAATTACTTATACTTATACTTATCTTTGACGGCACCCCACAAATAATAGTCCAACGGTGTCAAATCGCAGCTCCGAGGTGGTCAAACGACATCAGCTCTGCGGCTGATAATCAAAAACAGGGCGCAAAACATCGAGTGTAGCTTCGGCTGTGTGGCACGTAGCGCCGTCCTGTTGAAACCAAATGTTGCCAATATCCTCCTCTTCAATTTTTGTAAACAAAAATTCGTTCAACATGGCCCGATAACGATCGCGATTGACTGTAACGGCCACTCCTTGCTCATTTTCGAAGAAAAATGGCCCAATTATGCCTCTGGACCAAAATCCGCACCAAACAGTGACTCGTTTTAGGTGCATCGGCTTTTCAATGTGTGCATGCGGGTTTTCTGTGCCCCAAATGCGACAATTTTGCTTGTTTACATACCCGCTAAAATAAAAATGAGCTTCATCTGAAAAGATGATTTTTTTCGCAAAATCGGCATCTGCTGTTAGTCGATCGCAGGCCCACGTAGCGAAGCGAAAACGCATTGGATGATGAACGATGGTGAATTGATGTTAATGGCGCTTCACGCACACTTTCTGCCACAGCATCAATATTCTCGGGTGTACGCACTGTTTTTGCTTTTCACGCTTTGGTTTATCGATGAGGATGCCAGTTTCTTTCACTTTTTTTTCACAAGATAACGAACATACAGAGCTGACGGTGTTTCACTTCTTTCAAAATCCCTACGCGATTTTCGCACACGTTCTGCAACATTACCATGATTTTCAAAGTAATGTCGCAATATTTCCCAACGTTGTTCAAGCATGAGGTAAGTGTTACCATTCACGAAATAAGCACTAGTTGAAAAAAACGTTAGGTGGCAGACGACTTAGTTCTACTTTAAAGGCGCAGAAGACAAAGTTGATTCTGAAACAAGCACAGATGTATAAACGCTTGTAAAATGTGGTTTTTTAACCATCTCATGCGTCTTAAAATAATAATACAATACAAGACAAAAATATTGCTGAAATGAACTTTTAGTTATTATAATCTGGTAGATAATTTCATGGCATTTATGTTTTAAATGTGATTTTAGGCATATGACCGCCAATAAATCTGGCCGTATGGAAATAATGGTGGCTTGAATGTTGCGTTCTGATGTTTAAAGAGTTACCGGTTTGACGGCATAAAACACAGCATAGCCCAATAAAAAGCAATCCAGAGCCTTTTAGTCACACGAACGAATTGACTAGGGAACAGCACGGCTTCTGGAAATAAAAATATCACCAAATTGATTTTGCAATAAGTCGATTGTTAAAGGTGCTATCAGACGGAATGTATTTTACATACGTACTGTAAAATTTTCCATCTGTAAAAGTTGTACACATCGTGTGATACATATGAAACTTTGCATGTGTAAAATACATGTGGAAATACATATGTAATTTTTTCGATTAGAACTCGCTCTATTTTCCTGTGGCAAACATAAACAAAACAACTGGTTTGTTTTAAAACGTAAACAAAAGTCAGCTTTTGTTTACATTTGTCACCCTACGAAAGCAATTAACCATATAACTAAGTTGGCTTGTAATTAATGTAGTAGTCTGTTTTTTTAGTTTGAAAAGAATCTGACATTGTTTTCGTTTTTGTCTGAGTTATTTAAAATAAAAATTTTTTTATAAAAATATATATCTAAAAAATATAAACCAAGAGTTCTTCTGTTGTTTTTCCGACATTGTATGTCCACGTTTGTGACATATATTTCAGAAGTGAGATAAATTACCCAATCGCACGCAGGAAAAGTTATTCGTAGAACGTAAAACATGGAGAACTTACATAGTATGACCGTTAAGAATCTACAAGCGAAATGTAGAGAATTTGGTGTGTCATCTACGGGAAATAAAAAACAGTTAATCGAACGCCTGGATAATATTATTCAGATGCCTAATGAGCCTACAATAGCCGAACGAATGGTACAGTTGGAGAAGGCATTGGTGGAAATGCGTGAAGAGTCGAAGCGGCTCCAACCATCACAAGCGCCATCACCTATACAAACGTTTGTTTCTTTTGAAGGTTCACCAGTACGTAATGAAAATGTTGCTGTTTCATACGGAAACAGTACCCCTGTTGCTACGCTATGCAACACGTCTAATGGTGGCCGTACAATGGCCACATCCGCGAATAATTACAACGAACGACCAGAAGTGTTGCCGTATTCAACACAAAGCGTTGGCACGTACAGCTCTGCTGGTCCACAATATCCATCGCAATATGTAGCACTCAACGCCGAAGGACAGCAGCCGCCATCACATATTTTGGTAGACCATAATGTCTATCAACCTCCTATTAGTGTTCAGCCAACTATACCTTGTGCTGTTGATGAACGATGTAGCTTTTCAGCAAACAACGTACGAATTCCTCAACAGGCTCCTTGCTATTTAACAAATGTACATGCGCAGAGTCTACCATCAAACGTTGGTAATCAACGACATTATCCATTTTCGGTGTTCAACGCCAATGAACAACAGGAGCAGCATTCACATCCTAGAAATAGTTTTATGATTGGTCCGTATAATGATGTTAGAGAAATGATAGCAATTTTGCCGGAATTTAATCCTTCTGTAGAGGAGTCTATTAATTCGTCTCAGTTCATTAAACGTGTTAACGTTTTAAGGTCAGCTTACGGGTGGAATGATCACCATCTTATATTTGCTGTACAGCAGAAGCTGCACGGTCCGGCAAAGTATTGGGTTGACTCGTTGCAAATCGTTTTTAGATCATGGGAACAGTTCGTGGATAAATTTTTAAAAGATTTTCCTCATGTCGAAAACCCTGCTGACATTCATATAAAAATGTGTTATACGAAACGACGTCCAGACGAACAGCCAAGCGAATATTATTTTAAAATGGTTGCTTTGGGCACTAGAGGTGGTTTGCCAGAATCAGCTATCGCTAGACATATTATAAACGGTATTAACGAGCCTGATTTGAAGAAGAAAATATCTAATGACTATGAATCGTGTAATCATCTGCTTAAAGATATTATTAGTTATTGCAACTACAACGACGTGATAAACGTGAACACAACAGTGCAAAGGCAAGTCAAACCAACGGCGTCAAATGAAAGGAATGTGAGCAATATGAGAGGTGAGAAAAAGAACAACGAGAACATTCATACAACGGGAAAAGTAAAATGTTACAACTGTTCGAAGTTAGGACATTTTTCCCTAAATTGTCCTGAGCCGTCACGAAAACCCCGGTGTTCAAATTGCAAACGTACTACACACACTTCAGAAAGGTGCCCCGAAAAGCCAACACCCAAAAACGCTGTAAACAAGATAGATACGACAACAGGGCCATCGGCCGTAAACCAAATAAATTTGACAGTAGTGCCACCAGCCGTGGGGAAAATAGTGAAAATGGTAAGTGTAAACGGATACGATACCAATTCATTTGTAGACCCTGGAAGTAACCGGTCACTGATCCGTAAATCGTATGCCAAGGAAATCGGTGATATAAATTTTGCAAATGTTATCTTGGAAGGCTTTGGTGGTGGACAATACGAATGCAAAGGTAAAGTGCATGTCATTTTAGTTATTGATGATAATTCATTTGAAGTGGATCTACTTGTTGTTGAGGATGCTTTCTTAAACGAAAATATTTTACTGGGTATGGATATATTATGTGGCAAGGGTAAACGTTTGACTATTGAAGATAATGATTGCCGCCTCGAAAAACTTGATAGTGTCCAAGCCATAAAGGCGCTAACGTCGCCAGAAAAGGACAAATTAAAAGCCTTACTCCGTAAGCATCGTAAGTGTTTTCCCGAAAATACCGCAGATCTCGGAGTGTGTAATATTGGTAAAATGGAGATACGTCTTACTTCTGATAAACCTATTCAAGCAAAACCATATCGTGTCCCGTTTGCAAAGCGCGCGATCTTGACTGACATCACAAATGACCTTCTTAAACACGGAATCATCCGTTCATCCGAATCATCATACGCATCGCCTGTCGTCCTGGTCAACAAAAGCAACGGTGAACACCGCATGTGTGTTGACTACCGCCAGCTCAACGCAATTACCGCAAAAACACCGTATCCAATGCCAATTATGGATGAGCAATTTGCCCAATTGGCTAACAACCGATATTTTACAACATTAGACTTACGTATGGGATACCATCAGATAGAGGTCGATGAAGAGTCTAAGAGATACACGGCATTTGTTACACACGAGGGACATTTTGAATATAACCGAATGCCGTTCGGGCTCGTAAATGCTCCTGCCGTTTTTCAATCCGTTATGGGCAAGCTTGTACGTAAAATGAGACAAGGAGAAATTCTGGCGTATCTTGATGACATTGTGATCCCTAGCAAAACGATCGAAGAAGGTTTTTCACGTCTTGACAGATTTTTGGAAATACTTACCGAAAGTGGCCTAACTTTACGATTTGATAAATGTGCTTTCCTCTCAACGAAGATTTCTTATCTGGGACATATAATTGACGAAAATGGTATACGACCAGGTGAGGCGAAAATAAGTGCAATCAAAAATTTTTGTACTCCAACGAATATAACTGAGGTAAGAAGATTCCTCGGTCTAACCGGGTTCTTTAGAAAATTCGTGCAGGATTATTTAATCATAACTAAACCAATTACGATGTTATTGCGGAAACTTGATGGTTTTGTTTGGGGTGAAGAACAACAAAAATCTTTTGAAAAGCTCATCGAAATTCTTACGCGTCAACCGGTACTTACACTGTATGACAGTAACGCCCATCATGAAGTACACACAGATGCGAGCTGTATAGGTCTCGCCGGTATTCTATTGCAGTCTGTGGATGGTAAACAATGGAAGCCCGTTTTTTATTATAGCCGTCATTGTACTGACACCGAAAGTCGGTATCATAGTTATGAGCTAGAGGCCCTGGCAGTAGTGGAGGCGTTAAATCGTTTCAGGATTTACCTTCTGGGTAAATCTTTTCGTTTAACAACTGATTGCTCGGCAATCGCTAGAGTGAAAGCCGATAAAGAGCTTAAGCCGAAAATAGCTAGGTGGTGGATGCGGCTTCAAGAATTTGATTTCACTCTCGTTCATCGTGAAGGCAGCCGTATGGCACACGTAGATGCCCTCAGCCGTAGCCCTGATGAGCCGCCACACGAACTCGAGCCTGCTGGATTTATAATGAAAGTCACTGCTGAGGTAGATGACTGGGTTGTTACGATGCAACTGAAAGATGAAAAACTTGTTAAAAAAATGGCTGTATTAAAGGGAGATTTAAAATCCGATCGAGAGAAACAAATAAAACAAGAATATTGTGTACGTAATCACCGACTATACCACAAGGACGCAGATGGTCTTAAGCTAGTTATTCCAAAAGACATCCGATGGAGAATCGTAAAATACTCTCATGATGATATGGGTCATTTCGGACTAGAAAAAACTATACAGCGAATTCAACAGAAATTCTGGTTCCCGAAAATTCGAAAATACACAAAGGACTATATCGCTAGCTGTATCTCATGTTGTTACAATAAAAATCGTAGTGGTAAATCCGAGGCTCGGTTGCATTGTGGTGAAATACAACCTATCCCGTTTCAGACCGTTCATATAGATCATCTTGGCCCGTTCACGAGAAGTAAGAGGGGACAGTGTTTTATATTAGCTATATCCGATTCGTTTAGCAAGTACCTGATTGTAAAGGCAGTACGTACAACAAAAACAGCACCCGTAATCAACACCTTGAATGAGATGACGTCATATTTTGGTCTACCTAAGTGTATTGTCAGCGATCGAGGCACCGCTTTTACGTCCAAGTCATTTGAAGAATTCTGCAATCACAATTCAATAAAGCACATTAAAACCGCTGTTCGGACCCCAAGGGCAAATGGTCAGGTCGAACGTGCAAACCAGACCATACTTTCATATATTCGTACTACAGTTGAAGATCCAAAGGACTGGGACCTTACCTTACGTGATCTACAATGGGCCGTAAATTCCCAAAGAAACGCTACATCCGGTTTTACACCCAATGAGTTGGTATTTGATTTTAAGCTACGTGATATATCGCATAATCAATTAGTCGCAGCTATACACGATGACCTGATTGACAGCGAACTTCCAATAGCCGACAAACGCAATATCGCCATGGAAAATATACAACGGGAACGAGGAAAATGGGAGAAACGTTTCAATGCAAAACATACAACTCCCAGGAAATATGAAGAGAATGATCTGGTTGTAATCGAAAATGAAGCTCCCGCTACTGGTGATTCGAGAAAACTTGCGCCGAAATTTCGTGGTCCCTACATTATTACAAGATCGTTAGGTAATGACCGTTATTTAATTGAAGATGTTCCGGGTATTCAGATAACGGGTCGAAAGTTCAATTCCGTATACTCAGCCGAGAAGATCAAACCTTGGTGCAGTGGTTGTCCAACTCTAGATGAGTTATCCGACGAAATCGAGGACGATTTAGGGTCAGAATAGGCCGAGCTGTCACCCTACGAAAGCAATTAACCATATAACTAAGTTGGCTTGTAATTAATGTAGTAGTCTGTTTTTTTAGTTTGAAAAGAATCTGACATTGTTTTCGTTTTTGTCTGAGTTATTTAAAATAAAAATTTTTTTATAAAAATATATATCTAAAAAATATAAACCAAGAGTTCTTCTGTTGTTTTTCCGACATTGTATGTCCACGTTTGTGACACATTTATAGGTTAGCAAAAATTATGAATCGTATGTAAATTACATATGGGTAAGAAAAGTGACAGTACATATATAAAATACATCCCGTCTGATAGCACCTTAAGCGCTATGAATGGCAAGTTGCGCCGTCTGGTTGGATACAAATTTCGTTGCTGTTAAGCTGACTTATTTTTGGAAAAAAAACTTCAGTCAGCATGGCTCAATAGCGCTCGCCATTGAACATTCACGGCAGCTTCTTGCCCATTTCGAAAGAGCAATCAAGCCCAACCAAACAGTTTATTGTAATGGATGTAATGGTTATTCGTTAACGGCTTGACTGTCTTCGCTCCATTAGCTTCGTATATTGGACGAAGTGCTCGTTGAACTTCGCGAACAGATTTATTTTTGATTTTTTTTTTCAAAGTAAATTGTCTACAATTTTATTCTAGCTTAAACCGATTCATGACGACTTGCCAAACCCTACTGAATAGAAATGTTTGACATTATCAGCTGTCAAAAAAAACCCGATAGTTAACAATGAAATCCGCATAGAGTAAATTATTTTAATCAAAATTCGAGACCTCTGAAAACAGAATAATCTTATCTTCTTGAGTACTTTTTGACTATTTGTTTTGTTGGGTTTGCAGAACCTGACGTTATTATTTTACATGGAAAGTGTTTCGCTCACTCAATCTAATCCGCTGATTTTTGGAGTGCCATAACAAGTGTGACTTGTTTGCACAAATTTTAATGCTGATGGGTATGTACTTGCAAAAAATGTATGGCTTTTTTTGCGCAAAATTTGTCATTAGATACACTGTGCAATGCTCAAACCTATGAGTTTGTAGACAAAGTGTGTACAAATTTTCATTTTTTTCCTTTTACTGATTAAGTCAAAGTCATTGTTGTTTTCCCAGCAAAAATAATTGAAAATCAAAATTTAGCCTACGCACAGAAAAATAAATAATTTTGATGTTTGAAAACGCAAATCGCATATTTGATTACAAAAATTTTTGAATTTTCTGCGTGACGATTTTTGCGGAATTGATAGTTTACGTGATTTGTTTAAATAAATTGTTGGGAATTTTGAATAAATCAAACGAAATGTTTATCGAATCCTTATTTATATATTCATTAATTACGATAATCTAAATTCCCAATTTTTATTCTATGACAAATACACTAACATTTATTGTTGAGAGATAAGTTCCTATGCGAATTTCGCTGGTTGCCTTTGTCAGATCATCAGAAAATCATTTTCCAAAAACTTTGTAATAAATAAAGATATTACACAAATAAAATTGTAAAGCGAATGAGAATTACAAACACTCAAGTCTTACTTGCAACGATATTAAAGATTTAAAAAAATGGACAAGAGTTGTAAAAATACTGTCTTTGCTTTGATTCAAATATTATTATTATTTAATTATTAAATATGTTTTATTCAGTGCAAAACGCAATGTTGATAAATTTTTTCATTGAATCAAATTTAAAGTTTGTTTAACTAAAATTTTATGTTTAAAAAACTGTGCTGGTAACAATTTCCTGGAGATATTTTTTTCTGTGCGCGCATAACTTTTATACCCTTCACCAAAGAAATACAAAGTCTAGTGAGGCTCCTACACGTTGCGTCTTGTTGTACAGTTTGTAAAGTTCTACAACTAATTGATGTATATATATAGCAGGTAGTCTTGGAAAGCCAGCTGTTTATTTTTTAATTGCTTGTTTTGTGATACAAACTGTCAAATGTTGTATAGTAAACAAATAAACAAGTTTTTGTCTCTTATCAACCCCTTTGCTGTTTGACAGTTCGTATCACAAAACAGCAATAGAAAGCCCTGTTGTTTGTTTTATTGTACAATTGTTGTAATCTCGCAGCTACCTGCTATAAATATACCTTGTGGTCAGCTAAACAAGCGACTTAAGGGCTTAAGGGCAGTTTGTTGCTGTTGTCAAACTGCAGGTGTAGTTTTTTTGTCCTTTAGCTATCAAATGGATACAAGTAATAGCAAGAAGAAATACGAATGCGAAATTTTGTCAAAAACAGAACGGAATTTGAGAATGTTAAAAGCTATAAATATAAAAATTTAAATATTCGAAAAAGAAGTGAGGCTTAAAAATCGGTACTTTTAATAAAACATTTTAAAGAAATTTAAAAGATTTTGTTATTCGTGCCTAATTCCTAATTTTTATGCTTGATAAAAACACTGAAAATTTATTGTTGATGGGATAAGCTATTCCTATGCGCATATCACTTGTCATCTCTTATTTTTAAATTTGTAACGAACGAGCTTTGCAACTCACCTACTCGTATGTATCATACTTAGTAAAGAAATAAATATGCCTTAAAGACAATAGCAGACATTAAAAACGCAAGAAACTTTTCAATTCTTATAACCAACACAAAATGCATTAATAAACAGAGCGATTTCTGGTTCACCAAAACAAACACTGATACAAGACCCCACCCAAACTCCTGCATATTTCCATTGCCATTCACACTCAAGCACAAATGCTCAAAACAAATAAGGATTTACGTAGTTGTACTTATAAAATATTGAATGGTTTTGGTGAAATACTTGCACTTGACTGCAGTACGTCTACAATTTTCTATAGACAGATCGTTTTATTTCTTCATAATTGGTTTTTGTAACAAATTAAAAAGTAAAATATCAGCAGAATACAGTTTTTTTTAATTGTATTCTGTTGATTTGTGGAAAATCACCCAGCAGTCACCAAACTGCTGATTTTATAAAACATTGATGGTCGTACGTTGACACCTCGCAGCTAGGCTTGCCAACCGTACTTTATAATACTGTATTGTACGTTATTTCGAGTAATTGTACTCTATACTTTATGAGAATAATAAAGTACGCGAAAATACTTTATTTCGCATGATTAGATTTATCTAGAATTCAAAATATATTCAGGTTATATTAGTCAGGGTTTTATTAGTCATAAAATTATAATACTTACAAGTTACAAGTTTTTTTAGAAAAACTAAAGAACAACTAATTAATAAAATTAGTCAGGGCCATTTGTTGATGTCTTGTTTGTTGATGTTTTGTTTGAGTACAATAGCTGCCTATTTTTAAAACACGAGTGCAAAACTCTTTCAAATAACTGCCTGCCATTCTTTAAGGTGGCTCCCATAAAAAATGTTTAATACAGACCAGAAATATATTGAAGAAAACGTATGATAACAGCCGAGGTGACCTTAACAATTTCTGGAGACATAATTGCCCCTTATCACCACTTCTTGAGGGGTCTCCCATACAAATATTGCGTTTTATGAAATTTGTAAATTAATTAAAATTTTTAAATTTTTGTGTATAAAATCAAAAGTTGTTAACATATTTTAATCATTTATAGCTTGTTTTGTTTGAAGCGTTGTTTTTTATACTTATGTCTGGAAAAAATTAGAAGCATAGCTGTAATTTTTTATACATTTTTAACAAACAAAAATTTCGAAATGTTGCAAACAATTATTTTTGATGCCAAAAAAATTATGTTTCTAACGTTTTAAGGAAATTTTATTGCGGATTTTCGTTTTTTCTTTAGTTATTTCAATAAATTTAACCGTTTTTGAACCGGTATTGGATTCAGCGTACCCGAATTGGGTTAAAGCGCCAGTTGCCCGGCTTGTCTCAAGAAAAAAGTGTAAAATTCTAGCACAGTGTAATTGTTTGATAAAACTGGCGATATAACAATAAAAAGAAATTAATTGTACTTTATATTTATACTGTGTACTTTTTTTTCTTAACCTTTAATAACCAATGTACTTTAATTGCAACAAAAAAAGTTGGGAACCCTACTCGTAGCTGATATTTTTTTATCACTTTTCAGGAGTTAAAAAATAAGACCTTATAACTTTGTTCAAAACAGAGATTATTAAACAAGTAAAAGTGCTATATTCGGCTGTGCCTAATCTTATATCCCATTCGCCATAATATTGAAAAATGTATATGCTATGGGCGGTACGTGTCAAAATTCTTATACAAGAAACATACACCCAGAGAAAAAACATGTTTAAATATGGTCACCTCCAGCCAAACAATTTTTAAAGAAATTTTAAACATATTATATTTATTATAATAATATAATTGTCAGCGATAACAATATTATGGTTAAATTAGGCCTCCATCAAGAAGCCCTAATCATATTATTGTTGGCTCCAAAATTGTTATGATCAATAATAACTAAAATTTGTTAAACACTTAAAATAGAATGGTTGGTTTTCAACCATAGTATGTTGCTCTTGGAAAAGATGAAAATACTATTGTAAATTTAAAAACAAATTATTGTCATATTTAACCATAACATTTTTAGAGGCAACCATAATATGTTTGTGGGTTCTTGATGGAGGACTTATTTAACCATAATATTGGTTATATTAACCATAATGTGTTTAGTATTTTCTTTAAAAATAGTTTGTTTTGAGGTGACCATATTAAAACATATTTTTTTTTCTACGTGTATGTTTATGGTCGGTAGTTAAGACTATATGGCACGGGCTTTATGTCTGGTTCATACTATGAAAGTCTTCTTTCAGAAAGGCTGTGTTTGTCGGAGAGAGGGGAAGGAAAAATAGCATGATCTCCTCCCCACACACCAATAAACTTTCTGAAAGAAAACTTGCATAACCAGGCTATTGCGTCAAGACCATTATTTTAAAATTTCTTATTTTGCAAAGCAGTAATAGCACATTTTGGAAAATAAGCGCATATTTATGCGCTACGCAATAAGGCATACAAAGAAGCAGTACGGTAAGTGACCGAATTCTTAACAAATGATTAAAAAAAATAACATTTACAGAGACAAGACTTCCCTTACCACGAAGCAGTTTTAGACGTAGCTTCGTCTTGTCGAACTACATTTTTGGAGTATTATCAAGTTCAGGAAACAACACGTTTTCTGATATAGTTCTGTAACGCTTATCATTTACAGTCAATGCATTGTCATCTTCATCTTTGAAAAAGTACGGGCCGTATATCTTGTCTCCGCACCAAACTGTCACTCTAAGTGGTTGCAACGGACCATGTTGCCCATCTATTAGTGATGGAAAATGGAAAAATTTAGATGGTACTGACCACCAAGCAAAAGAGTACTTTTTTCAAAATCTCGGTACTTTTTTCAAACTTTTTTATTTGGAAAATAAACTTAAAAATAAGAAACTAAAATTCTTAATTTTTTTTGCTCATATCTCAGCTATTTATGAACCGAGCTGGCTTAATTTCAAAAGCAAAATTCTGGATAGGATATCTGACATTTAAATATACCAAAAAACATATACAGTAGAGTCCCGATAATTCGTAATCGCAAGTAATTTCTTACGAATTATAGGGGTTTTCTATTTAGCGGGGTTTCGATTTAACGGGGTTAAAATAAAATAAATACGATTTAACGGGGTTTTTCAATTTATTTACAAAAACGGTAAAAAACATAAAAATCAATTGCTTAAAATAAAATATATAAAAATTATTCATCTAAGTCTGAGTTCATACGGCTCATGTCTAATTGACAAGATTGGTACCTTAGTCTGTGTTCATACGGCTCCTGTCTTATTGACATGATTGCTACTTTATAGGCGAGAGGGACGAGGGGAAAAGAAACGAGTACACAGATGGATGTACTGTCTTTACGTTTTGCTTTTTCATTCGTTAATTAATTTTGTTGTTGTTTTCAATATCAAAATAGCACATGTCGTCAACATGACATGAATCATTTGAACGCCAATTCATGTTCAAAGAAGAAAAAGAAAGAATCTTGTCAATAAGACATGAGCCGTATGAACTCAGACTAACAAACTGATCTTAAGAAAATAACCACACACACACAAGCAAAAGCAAAAAACACACGCAAAAAAAAATTGCGGTAAAAAAAATCATTCTTTTCATGTTTCTGTTGTTTTTATTACGATTTATAGGAGGTAAAGAAGATTTTATTTGAAAAAAAATTACGAATTAGTGAGGGGACCAAAATGTATGGAAATTTTAAGAATAAACGAGATTTTCTCAAGGGACCGAAAGTTTTTTACGAATTATCGGGAATTACGATTTATCGGGGTACGAACTATCGGGATTTGACTGTATGCTTTTGATAGGAATTAATTTTGTGTAGGCAATGTTGTCAAGAGGGCTATAGAGTCGGATTTGTAGAGGCGGAGTTGAGTTCCTCGTACCGGGGTCGGACTTGAAGTACCCACAAAAAATTCGCGACTCCGACTTCATAAAATTTTCGGCATAACAAATTTAAAAAAAAATTATTCTAATACAACATTTCCAAAATAAAAATACTTCGAAATTGGCGATGCAATATTTAAAATATTGATTCGAAAATTTTACTGCATCCTTTTCTTGTTATATTTAACCATTTAAAAGGTACTGCATTAAAAAAGAGTTAAAAGTCAAATAATGACCAGTCTCATATTAGCATTAAGGTTAGATCGGAGTTAGTACTTTTTGTTGACGACTCCACAGCTTTGGTTGTCAATGTTAAAAAAGTATTAACGCTTAATTTCTAAACAATGAAGCATAACAAGAAAAGAGTACTAAAACAGACGTGGGGGTACCGTAGTTTTTTTGAAAGGAAAAAGTACCATAGTACTGAATTTTCCATCACTGCTATCTATTGTGTTTTTAGTGCCCCTGATTATACAATTAAGCTTAATAACAAAACCGCTTAAAATCGGTCTTTTTAGATTTTTCCATAGTCTTGTGACAAAATTTCATGTACCATTTGTACCATTTGGCAAGAAACGAAATATTTTTTTTTTTTTCATTATTCTACGCAGTGAAGCACATTTGAAACTAAGTGGCACGTTTTCGAGTCATGGCTCCGTGCTTCAAGCGGTCTTCCACTTCGAAAAAAGTCACTAAAGGGGTCTGTCTGTACACGGTCAAAATTCCTTATCAAGCTCTATGGTAGTATTAGTGATAATGTGACACCGACGATGCTAAATATAAATAAAAAATATTATTAATAAGATTTCCGTATGACGTGCATCAGGAAAAAATAATACGTCAAGTACATGTACACGAGTAAATTCGCCGTGATGGCAAGCATTTTGACCTTGCACAGACCCCTTTACAAATTCCGATGACTGAAAACGAGCGACTTGATTGCATACATGATTTCCTGATAGTGCATTGCTGGTGATAAACAAAATTTTTAAAATAGGTTCGAGTTTAAATTAATTTGTGTCTAGCAAACTAAAACCCAATAATTGTTGCTCTTTCCTCAATTTCAATATTAGCTTCAGAATCGCACAAACTTTGTTTCTAATACTGAAAAATAAAACAGTACATGATAAAAAATTATACTCATGTTCAGTGACTTATGGCCAACCCTGTATACAAATTTAGTCCCAATCCGAAAAACTGGCAGACGGATGGACAGTGAAATCAACTCTGCTACTCCTAAGAATTTATAATTTACATAGATACTTTATAGGGTCTTAGGATAATATTCAATCGAAACTTAAATAGATATTCCCTTTTCACCTAAGGTGAAGTGTATAATTACTAGGGTATTCATTTCATCGGGCTTTTACTTTAATCGGTAAATCGCTGGATTAATTAATCGAGGTTTTGGTTTAATCGGCTAATTTTGTAATTGATCGGTTAACCGATTAATAAAATTTTTTTTATATTAAGTAATTTCAATAAATAAAAATGAAAAATATTTTTTATTTGGAGTTTATTAGTAGAGGAGATCTTCTAAAATAATCTTTAAGAAAAATAATTTAGGATTTAATCGATTTTTTTCTTTAGTTTTGATAAAGTTTGACTTGGAACAAATTCTTTTACTTATCGCTGATGTTGGAGTAATCGAAAGCAACCAATAATACAGAATATCTAAATTCTCAGTCCTTTTCCTAGATTTCTCTAAACATATAAAATATTCCATCATGCCATTAGAGTCCTGTTTTGATTTTTAACATTTTTAATTGTTTCAGTTAATTCCGTTAAAAGATAGCTTGTGTTACTATCGAGAGTTTCTACTGTTGTCAGTTCATCATGTAACTCATCCTGACAAAGCTCAGCACCGAACATTCGGCAAAAAAGTTTATTTGTTTCTCCTTCCTAAGGAATTGTATTATAAATATAAATTATTATTATTTTATTAATTTTTTATTTTAACTTTATTTTTTGTTTTATTTTTTTTTTTTCCTAACTAAATGATAAAAAACAATTATTTTAATCAATTTTCAAAATTAAAAAACTATATTTGTGGATTGAATTATAATTTTCTGAATATAATTAGCATAAATATCAGAAGCGTTTCTTCCATTGTAAAATTTAATCAGTTTAAATCTCTAATTGCTAGTTTTCCGAAATTGCCAGATGTAATTGTAGTGCAAGAAACATGGTTTAATGAGAATGTGTTGAGATTGTATACAATACCAGGTTTTAATAGTGTTCACTGTTGTAGGGAAGATGGGTATGGTGCAACGTCGTTATATATAAATAAAAATTTGCATTACTCGGTGGAGATTTGTAAGAGCCAAAATTGTGTGGAGCTTATAGCCGTTAATTTTACAAATTTTAAAATTGATCATAAAAATATGAAACTGATTTCGTTTTATCGGTCACAGAAATGTGCTGTTACTGATTTGGTAAATATGTTTGATCTCACTTTAAATAGTTTTGCTCAAAGTCCGGTAATTATTGTTGGTGATACCAATATTGATGCATTTCGCAATCCATATTACAATGATTTGACAGCAATGTTTCATAATTATGATTGTACATGTGCTCATAACATGATAACTAGGCCTAAAAGTAAAACATCTATAAATCATGTTTTTAGTTACTTTTCTGAGAGGATTTATATTGATTCAGTTGAATGCTCCCTATCAGATCATAACATATTGTACTGTAAATTAAAAAGTAATGTGAGATTTAAAAAATATATTGAAGTATCAAAAATACATTGCGACTATAAAAAGGCTAAACACTGTTTGCAAAATTCGTTACCCATTAATTTTTCTACGTTTGATGCCTCGTCTTTGACTGATAAGTTGGTTTCTTGTATGCAAGATGCTACAAATCATGCAACTGTAGTTACAAAACATAGAAAACAGTTGTCTTTTGAGCTTATACCATGGGTAAATAAAAATCTTCAAGAATTGATTTTGCTGAAACAGAAATTGTTGAAGAAAAGGCGTAAGGCGAAAAATAAGCACAATGTTGAGGAAACTTAGATAGATAATTATTATGTTGAAAGTTTAAAAAAAGCTGGAAATGATCCGAGGAAATGTTGAAAGTTTATTAACACAACACTTGGTCGTTCAAGAAGTAATGATATATGCATTAATGACTCACTGGGACAGATAATAAATACGGATCAAGCGAAAGTTGATTGTCTTAATAATTATTGTCTTACGTCTGTAGCAAACCTTAAACAACAAATAGAAATTCAACATGGAGACACATTTAATAATCTACGAACTATTTTGCAATACCCTTATCGTTTTCGCCTTGGACGTGTTAGTATTGATGACATAAGTGAAGTCATATTATACATTAAAGTTAATAAGAGCCCTGGCTATGATAAAATATCGCCAAAATTTGTTAAAGAATGTGGAGAAACTATTGCACCAATATAAGTAAATATATTTAACAATATGATAAGTTCTTCGGTGTACCCTGATGTTCTCAAGGTTCATAAAATAGTGCCAATACCAAAGCAAATGAATGCGTCAACTGTGGAAAAGTACCGGCCAATTGCTGTTCTGTCTACAATAGACAAAATTTTCGAAAAACTTTTGTATGATAAACTTTTGATGTATATGGAGGAAAATAATCTTTTGTATGACTTTCAGTTTGGTTTTAGAAGCGGATGTAGTACTGCAGATGCTGTTTTGAACGTAATAAAGTATATATGCAACGGCTTAGATGAAGGTTCCAGTGGAGTTGCTGGTGTATTTTTTGATTTTACAAAAGCGTTTGATCTAGTTGATCATCAAATATTGTTGCAAAAGTTGTCATTATATGGTGTCAAAGGAAGAGAACTTTTACTATTTAAAAGTTATTTTTTGAACAGAAAACGGTACGTGCAAATTAATAGTTCGAAAAGCTTTATTGGTTCTGTGGATTATGGAGTTCCGCAAGGAAGTGGCCCCAATCCACTTCAATTTTCAATTTACTTAAATGATTTAAAAAATCTAAGTTTAACTGGCCAACTTGTTATGTTTGCGGATGACGTATGTTTATTCTATCCTTTTAAACATAATATGGTTCTGAAAACCTACGTTGAGAGAGATGCGGCTTTGATATTTGAATTTGCACGCTTAAATCGTTTAATTATCAATCCTGACAAAACAAAACTTATTCGTTTTACACCCAATCCTTCCAGTCTTGGCAATGACTTTAACGTGTATATTGATGGAAACATTTTAAACACTCAGTGAAATATTTAGGAATCAAATTACAAAGAAATTTGTCCTGGGATTTACATATAAGTGATGTAAAGAATAAAATAGCTCCTGCAATTGGAATTTTGTACAAGCTGAAAAACAAATTGAGTGAAAAATCCAAACTGATGATATTTCAGTCACTAGTACAGTCACATTTGAGTTATATGGGAATCATCTATGCTTATAACAAAAGTAGCAATAATTTAAAATCGCTCCAATGCATGCAAAATAAGGCATTGAAAATTATATATAATTTACCAATAAGTTATTCGACCTTTTCATTGTATAAGGATATTTGTAAAACGGTTTTACCAATTTATGGATTGCATGAGTTCCAAGTTTTAACGTATGTCTTTAAATGTATTCATAATATCGGACACCATACCATATCATTTTATAAAAATCAATTACATTTTTACACACGGAATGGGACAGATTTAAGAATTCCAAGGTGTAGATTGGAGAAGACCAAACAGCGTATAGATTACGTTGGAAGTATTAAATACAATAGTTTGCCTTCAGATTTAAAGTCAATTAGTAGATTATCCACATTTAAATCATATTGTAAAGATTTTTTGTTTAATAAAACAGAAACGCTTCTGTTGTAATTTAAATTCTGTTGTAATTTAAATACTGTTATAATTTTAATTTAGTTTTAAAACTTATAATGAAGAGCATTTTTGTTTTTGTTTTTTTTTTATATTAATTTTATATTTAGTTTATTTTAACCCTTAACAACCCACAAGTGTCTCGCGGACACATTTTTGAATTCCATTGCTCATAAAAGCTAAAGTATTTATTTTTGAGAAACCTCGTTTTACCTATTCTACCTCGATGGTCTTGAGAATAGAAATGCGCAATTAAAATATTTTTAGCATAAATAGTTTATTATTTGTTATCAATAAACTAAAATAGTAGCGCATCAACCCACAAGTGTCCAATAGACACATTAATATATTGTTTATTATTATATAAGGTGCTGGTCAACCATCTGAACCTGATTCAAAACGAAAGAAGCGTTGTCCCATTTGCCACTCAAAAATATCTAGAACTTCCAAACAGTGCTGCGAGAAATGCAAACGGTATGTCTGATCTGAACACTCTGTAAAAAACAAATATTGTAATCAAAAATTGAATTTTAGTTACATTGAAGAAACTTAGGCCATATTAGGTTGACAAAAATAACACTCATTATTTGTAATGTTTGTTTAAAAAATAACTAATTAAAGTTAAATAAACAAAATACCTTAGTAAATAATATAAATAAATCTTTTTTCTAACGTATACTGTCTTTTTTTTTCTTTTAGTATCATTAATTGCTTTAATGAGTCCGATGGACACTACTGGTCAGTTACGTTACAAAAGCATACTGGGTTGTTAAGGGTTAATACATGTATGTATGTATATTTACAAGTTATTATATATCTTGCCAGCTAGCTCCAATAATGCCTATGGGCGCTGGGACCATATTTAAAATGAATTCATACTATTTATGTACAAGAATAAAATATATATATATGTATATATAAAAAAAAAAAAATTCATTAATTTGTTTTTATAGTGTATTTTAAGAATGTATTGCTAGGAGGAAATACATTGTACAAAAAATATTTCTAAACTAAAAATAACTGGTGCAGTTGGGTAACTTTTTTGGTGAACTTTGGTACGATAACGTTGTAAAATTGTACATGGACGCATTGTAGAATGCATTTAAAAAAGCAACTAACGTTTTAGAACTCACAAAAATTAAAAAACACAAAAAATATGGTTAAATACTACAATAAACCGATTAACCGGTTTAATCGTTAATCGAAAAAAGCCAATTTTGAATTAACCGATCGGTTAATCGGGTAGTAATAATTCAATTAACCGTTAATCGGTTCGAAATGAAAGTTTATAGCGCATATATCACCTTTTTGAAGCATATTTTGGTACACGATCAATTTTTAAGATGCCTACAATTGCTTTCGCAGCGAATCAAAAAAAATTGCGTCTAACTATTGTTGGCTTTTCTGTTTTAGATATCTATCTGTATCCATAGAAATCAAGATCCATCTTTACGTATACGGATCGACCGACTCAAAATAACTTATTAAGCTAATCTTACGATGTCCATCCTTTTGTCTGCTTGGTTGTCTGTCCATCTAAACCTTGTGTGCAAAATACAAGTCGCAATTTTGCAGATAATTTAATAACATTAACTAATAAGTTTAAATTAAACTATGAACGAAGCCTGTGTAAATGGCGAGAATTGTTCTATTATATCACATAGTCCTCATTCAAACTTCTTTTTGAAATAGACTATATGTGTCCAAATACCACCTAGTTACATTCGTATTTAGATTAAATACGCTCCAAAAATACTTTAAGCCAAGTCTAATTTTTTCTGATATTGGTTTACATTTGACCTTTGCCGCCATCTGGCAATAGCTTTAACTTCCTTTTAAATTTTGTTACTTTAATTAGGTTAAAGTTCATCAAATTAAATTTTTTATTAAATTATTTTTATGAAGAAAGGATTTTTACAACATAAAATTAATTAAAAATTTTTGATAATTTTTCTTTCTTGACTGAGCTGGGTACCGAAAAATAGAAGAACATGCAAAGCAAATTTCGATCTACCAAAGGTTAAATATAATTTGGTTTAAAGACTGCCAGCCGCTGTCAATGGCGATGAGTGTTAATTAAACGGCAAACCTCTCTGAAGAGATTGAGTGGTTGCAATCGAAACATGTAAGGGTATGCTGTCCGTAAAAACCTGGGTTTATTCTGGTAGATTTAACACTTGTCTTTACTGCATCTTCTTGTTTGGGTTTTCAACTAAAGCTTAAAACTTTTGATATTCTTTAATTAGGCTTGAGTTCATCAAATTTAATTTTCATTAAATTATTTTCACTGAGGGAAGGAATTTTACAAATTGGAATTTTTATAAAAATTTATTGATAATTTTTTTCTTGGCTGAGCTGGGATTTGAACCCGGGTTGATCTTTACATGTTTCAAGAAACACCACTTTCTATCGTCAGAAGATCTTTGTGTTCTGCCCACTGCACCACTGCGGTGCCCGTTAGCCAACAGTCAAACATCAATCTTTAACCAGTAGTACTGGTGGTTCGAAATTTGCTGTTATTATCACTTAAATTTCAAATTACATGTTGCCTCCTTTTTCCTCTGTTTTTTCGTATTCTTTCTGTCAAGACTTTGTCTTGAAAACCTGAATACATTTGTTTATTATGTTTTTTTGTCCACTTTCGTCGACATTTTTATTTGTACAAATTAAAGTACAAATGTAAACATTAGAGCTTGTGCCATAGCTATTTCTAAGAACAATTTTTGATTTTTAGTTGAACTGTTAATTTTTAATTTTTGATATTCTTTAATTAGGCTTGAGTTCAACAAATTTAATTTTCATTAAATTATTTTCACTGAGGGAAGGAATTTTACAACTTGGAATTTTTATTAAAATTTATTGATAACATTTTGTTGTTGCGGTGTTGTTAATTTTAGTTCGTTAACTCCATAGTTCGTCGTTCAGACTTGCGATTTTTTAAAATTCCACTTTGAAATTCACTTAGTGTCGAGATTATGAAATTTTAGCTAAGCAATTTTTGTATTTTCATCTTGGTTTCCTCTTCTCCTTTTTATATATTATATAAAAAAAGGTGTAAACCAACTTAATGAGAAAACGTGCGAGAATTACAAACAGAATTGCAGAGTACATGATACTGAGTGCCCCTCTTGTCCCCTCTCACCGGTAAACTCAAGAATTGATACACTTAAAATTGTAAGTCGGGACAACAACTAAGATTAACAACGTTTACGAGGGTACTTTAGGGTGAAACCCGTTATTGATATCTGAATATTCATTTGTCCCCTAAAGCCTCTTGGTGTTACTGCACCTGGGGTCTACTCACCGCATTCGATACTATCGTATCGAATAAACTATCGAATTGTTTTGCATACGACATCGACGTATCGCATGAAAACTCGATGTTACTCGATATCGAATGCTATTATTTCAAACTCAATACATTTCATTCGATATCGAGTTTCATGATACCAAAATAAATAATTTCGATCAATTTTGCTCGATATCGTATGCCGTGATTAGACCCCAGAAATATTTCTTCTGGAGTTATTTCAAGCCGAAAGTTTACAAAGCAAAACTAAAATATTTCAATGATTTAGGAAAATGCATTGAGAATAAAAACGAAATAATTTACTTACACAAAATAAAAAACAAATAAGTTATTGGAGTTTCTTACTGTATCAAGATTCATCAACCTGTATGTAAAAATTTCAATGAAAACAAGTAATAAAATCCGTTTTGCAATAATTAATTACATTTATAAAAGAATGCATAACATAGTAGTCAAGTCAAGTTCGATTTATTTATTTGAAGCTGGTATACAAATTTTGTGTTCCCTCCTTTCTCTCCTTAATGATTTGTGTTCATTTATGTTTTGATTTTCTAACCAAATTTACACAAATTTCTGTTTCAGGGTAACTACACTTGATTGAAAATTTTGTTGTAAGTGCAAAAATTTTACTTTTGTATCTCCTCTGAATAGATATTATCTTCCGCCCTTGCCCAGGAAAACAGAAGTGCTCTTAATGTATGCACATAAAAGCAAAAAATCGCTTTAAAAAAGTATTTCAAAATATTTCTGTAATGCTTAAATTGCAACCTAAACTTAAAATAAACCAACAAAGCAGCAGATTGTTTAGAAACCATTGCTAAATTAGAGAAGTATAGAAAAGCAAGCAAAACTTCCGTATTTATTGCTTGAATTGTCATTCAGACTATAAAACAAAACGAAAAGAAAAAAATGAAAAATAAACAAACCTGCTCCTGTACTCTTCTTTAACAAATAGTACACAAGTGCAGTAAAAGTTGAAGTAAAAGATTTAACAAGGGCTGGTGAATTTCAAAGATTCAAAGAATGAAATCTTTCAATTTAAGAAATTTAAACAGGCTGGAAAAATTTAAAGCTGTCTTTGCTAAATTTAGTGTTGTCAAAAAAAAAAAAAAAAAATGGCTAAACTTAAGAAAAACAAAACAGCTAAAAATTTTTATTTTTAATTATTTAACAAAAAAAAAAAATATTTCATTTACGGCTAATTTCACCAAGTATAGTTAAAACTAAATAATACTTTAACTTCCAGTTAACAGTATATTTTGACCGTTATAACTTGCAGTTCATTTCAACTGAAACTGGCCGTCAATATAATTTTACAATAAAATTTTATAAAGAGATACATTTCTTACAAGCAAAATATTCTAAATAAAATACCCTGCAAATAATAGGACTCCAAGCACGCGTGTAAAGAGTAGCCCACAAGGGACCAGGACTAGTCCAAAAGTAACCCAAACGTAACATTACGATGTCCTAGGAGAGGACCATATAACCCAGCTTTGGACTACAAAGGAGTAGTTTTAAAACTACTCCGTGTTATGCTCAATTTAATTACTTTTGAAGTCGTTTAAAAACGAAAGCACGTCGTTAAAAAACGAAGACATGTGGTCTCACAAACAAACACTTTTTAACAATGACATGGTCCATGCTTGCATTATATCGGACCAGTCCATGGAGTAGTCCATTTTATCAAACTGGATCAGGTGGTCCAGTTTAATTTGCTGTTTATTTAAACAATTGGATCGTCGCGACGATAAGTTCGATGTCGTTATTGTTCTATTTATGTTGCCAATTCTTTGCGCACAAAAGTAGCTAAATAGGATTTAAGTAATTTAATTTACAAAAATTAAGCCAAAAAGAAACAAAATTTAAAATAAAAGATGATTTTCTTTAAACTTAATAATTGTTTATAACAATAAAATATGCATGGGTTAAACTTTTGAATAAAAAAAAAAAAAAATCAAATCATCAATAAAGTTGAATTTTTTTTTTTTATCATAATGCTAAAATGTTTAATTAAAATGATATAGTAGTTGTAAAGCTATTTTTACTTTAAGTGTGTATCAATTGATTCATTTAATTTACTGTCAAAACTCAAAATATGAAAATATGTTTCTGTGGCAACGGAAATTTTACAAAAAAACGAAAAAATATGTTGTATAAACAAAACTTTATCATGAATCTTTTGGAAGCACTCATGCAAAACTCCCATGCCATCTTTCCACAAAACAGAATCCCAATATTATTGACAAGTGCGTTTTTCAAGACCAGATTAGTTATTTTTTTTCCTAAGGTTTTTGGTATGTTCTACTACAAATGTATATGTACTTCTAATGCTTCAATAAATAAAAACACACAATACTTTTTTGTTACTCTACTCTTTAATACTACAACACATTCATTGAACTAACAAACAAACTATTCATCATACGCATCCTTGCCACTGTATAGAATACAGTCGTAGTAAGCAGGGGTTCCCAATGTTATGATTGTTTGGGGATTCACTTATAGCGGAGCTAAAACCGCCTGAAGGCCGTATTTCATCCAAGGTTATGGAAAGAACTCAGCCCTTAGCCTTAAATTTTTAAGATCTCCCTTCCGGCACTATCAGTGTAAACAACAGCCAATTGTGATCTTCGAAGAGACGCTTAGTTCACAAGTAGTCCAGGATGTTTAAAGTTCTGCGGGCTTCAAGTTTCCATAGTACCAGATACGATTGTCAACTGCGATTTAATGCAGATATGCGCAAGACAAGCTTGAAGTGCACATTGCACCTATAGACTCCCCAAGAGCAACGTCTAAAGCTGCGATCGGCAACCTATACTATTACATTTTGCAATTGTATGCGTTTTGCGAATTTTACATATATTCTTGTTAATGTTGTTTAATTCTCTTCAATGTGTGTGAACACGTACGTAATAAAAGAGTATAAAAGAGAATAAAAGAGAAAAGAGAAAACGCGGAGCCCTGATTTTGCCGATCGCAGGCAGGGTTGTCAGATGTGGCGATTTCTCGCCAAACGTGGCGATTTTCAAACTTGTTTGGCGACCTAATTTTTGATTTGGCGACACGGCGATTTTTTTGGCGATTTATAAAATAGTTTAAATCGCCAACTGGCTATTTTTGATGAGCTATGAATTTGTTTTGAAATTCGTAAAATTCAATACTTAGAAATAATATTATTTTAATTCTCGTATTTTTATACCCACACCACAATAGTGAAGAGGGTATTATGCATTTGTGATGATGTGTGTAACGCCTTAAAATATTGGTGTTAGACCCACCTTAAAGTATACCATTCGTCTTAGAATCACTTTTTGAGTCGAACTAACGATGTCCGTCCGGCTGGCTGGCAGGCTGGCTGGCTGTCCATGTAACCTTGTGCGCAAAGTACAGGACACAATTTTGGAGATAATTTGATGATATTTGGGTCGTAGGTTCTTATTGGCACAAGGACCAAGCCTATTAAAAATCGTAGGACCACGAGGGAAGATAGGGGGAAATTTCTTCCTCTCAGAAACTATCAAACCGATTTCAATGAAATTTAAAACATAGATGGAACCATATCTATATAGACACAAAATGTATGCATTTTTTAAAAAATAGGACGACGAGGGGAGATAGGGGCAATTTCTGTCTCTCAAACCGATTTTAATGAAATTTAAAACATAGATAGATCCATATCTATATGGACACATTAGCTATACAGTTTTTTAAAATTAGGACCACATGGGGAGGTAGGGGGCAATTTCTGCCTCTCACAAACTTTCAAACCGATTTTCATGAAGTTTATAAACATAGATATGGACACATAAGCATGATGTGTTTTTAAATACTGTGGTGTAGGGTATCATATGGTCGGGCTTGACCGACTATACTTTCTTACTTGTTATGAATGAAATTTCAGGCAATCATATGTATGATAGGTATTTGAAGGTATGTTCAAATGGCTGATGAAGTTAATGAAAATCTTCTAAAAAAGTGTTTTTCATATGAAAAATTGCTCTTGTAAAAATCAATAAATAGAATTCCTTAATACATTAATTTGTTTTAAGTCTATTAACATTTTCACATTATGTATGTTTGTGGCAATTTATTATTACAGATTAAAAACGTTGTCGTTAGTGATATTTTAAAGATTTTTATGAATCCTATCATTCTTTTGGACGTTTTGAAACACAATGGAAAAAATTAGCGTTGGTTAATTGGAAAGACAACTAAATAAGTTAAGGCCAACATTTTAAAGCTACAAGGATACGGCGGGTACGTACAATTTTAAGGAATTTACTTTGGCTGTCCTTCATATGCGGTAATTACAGTTAGTAATGCCTGTGTTGAAACTATGAACTCCTCTAACACTCGCCTTCGAATTAGAATGCAATACGAACTTCTAGACGCGTTATTAGGAGTTATATGTTATATGAATGGGAATAGTACATGTTGCGCTTCTATTGTACTTTCGTTGAATAAATGAATTACCCTCATAATGTTTTCCAAATAAGAAGACAAAAAACTGCAACTATTATATATAGTGCATTTCTAATATTTGTTAAGTACTAGCCGCAAAAAGTCTTTTTTTGTAAAGTAGACTACTATAAATTATTTTATAGTAAACATCGTTCCTTTTTTGTGTTCACTAACTATTTTTATTTCGCTCTAAATAAAAATCAAACAAAATATATATTATGGCGACTTTTTTTTAATTTTTGGCGTATTTTATCGATACGGAACTAATTTATTTTTTAGGATTAATAAAAAATATTTTTAATAATTTAAAAAATATGTATTTTATTGTCAAAAACTTGTAAATAAAGGCTTTGGAGATTTTGGCGATTTTTTACATTGAATTTGGCGAAAAAGGTCAAAATCAATCTGACAACCCTGATCGCTGGTCTAAAGTCAGATGCTCTTTAAGACTCATTAGCTCTTGAAAATTCGGGATTCACAATAAAATTCACGAAACGTCGGGAAAAATTAAATAAAAAAGTTTGCATTTTTTCACAAATGGAGTTAGGCCTCACCAGCTAAATATATATAAACAAGTATATATGTAAATATAAAGATATTTTTATCTTTTGCTTTTAATTTGTTGATTGTATAAATACAAGTTTTTTAAATTTAAGAAAGCTTTACAGAACAAATTTTCTATGAAAATTTTCCATAGCACTGGTTTACAGCCAAAAAATACCAAGAACACCACATGCCTAGATAAGTTAATTGGGACCTCCTGAACACGAAAACCGCTGTAATTTTTTTTCCTAAGTACCGTGTTTTAGATAACGGTACTTTTGCGTTTTTCGGTGTATGGTGGCGGAATGTGGCGTTCTTGTTATTTTTCCAAATTAAAAATTTGTAAAGCAGTGTAATAAACGTTTTTAAATTAAATAATCGTTTCTGAATACGGGGGTGCTTTTCTTGCTTTGTTAAACAAAATAGAGTTGAAGCACACCAATTGCTCACCGATGCTTACCAAAGATATGTTTTATTGCTCTCTATATGCTAGAGATGGGTCGTGCGGGTTAGAATTGGTGATTTTTACACGAAAGGTAAAGTTTGCCAAGAAGACGATAAGTAGCCGGCGTTATTTCATAAAAATTATTGGCAGTTACTTAAGCAGCAATTTCAAACGTTTTGCGAGGATTTTAAAGCCAAAAATCTATGTAGGTACCCAGAAAAAAATAAAAATTGATTTCAATTAAAAAATTTGTGATATTATTTAAAAAAATTAATTAAATTTGCACCAGTTCACAAATTAATAGTATCAATTAAACGTTTGATTCACCCGACTTAACATTTAATTCACTTGATTAAGCGTTTAATTAACTTGATTAAATTTTTATTAAAACTGATTTAATTTTTGATTAATACTTTAATTAGTGAACAATTTTGGTGAATTTTTTCTGTGCACCACATGAGTTACAGCCGTTAAACATTGAACGATGCCAAACGCTACAAAAATAATTATTTTTCCGTCAGATTCTTCGCTGCAAAGTGCAATAACGGCAACCCGAAAAAACGCCAAAATCATTTGTAACGATAAAAAATAGATCATTATATTACAAAACTTTGGAGCTCAAGAAATCGTAAGTGAATACCTGCCAACTAGTAGAAGCACAGCCAAAGCCAAGAATGCACTTTTTTGGTGGGACCAGAAGGGCCTTGTCAATAATAAGCTGCTAAAATCGGCTCAGATGTTCATTGGGCACCTGCACCGAACACATTACATTATTTTGAAGAAAAAAAAATGTCATCAAGATAACCATCGGCCGCATGTAGGTTACACTGGAAGCCGCAGTAAAGCACAGCTCAGGTGGGTCCAGTAATTAGTTCCTGTTTTGTTAACTTGTTACACCATCTCTCAATGTTCCTACGTTACCTGGCTGTTGACATTCTGATCCAGTCATCCAGTTGATTCAATGAAGGAATGAATCAATGTCAGAGAGACAGGTTTTGTCCCAGAGGATTTTTGGCCCAAACAGTTTGAGTCTTAGGTCTTCAAATGCCGGCCAGTGACATAAAAGATTATCCTCCTCGTCCCCGCAACTTCTACATAAGTCATTCTAAGGGCCGCATGCAAAAACAACGGAAGTTTTACCTCAAGTCCGGAAATTGCTCCGATAATTTTTTTCGAAGAGTAGGAAAGAATACGGATACTAAATTTGACAACCGGTCGGTAAATGTTTATTTTCTAAGCCATTTTAGAAACGTTTGTATTCTCAATACACCAGAGGTGTATGTTAAAGTAAACATTGGCACCGCTAATAATTTATATTGAAGGTGTTAACATTTTTATAAAATAACAAACACAACAAAACTCAACTCAGGAAATGCTCATGTTGTTTTTGTAAATATTTTAGGCTTTAACCATTAGCTTTTTTGTTATTATCTCAGCTGTTTATTTTTGACACAGAGGCGTCACGAGACAGAAAATATTGGCGCATATTCAGAAATCATAAATAAAGTCGCAACTAACAAAACAAAAACTAAAAAATAGTTCATATATCTTATTCATAATTCATAACTAGCTTAGCAACTGCTTTCAGCTGATTGAAGAAATACAACCATGCATATTGGCATGTAGAGAAAACAAAATGTCGATAATATTTTGAACGATATATACTGTAGTTAATTTAAAAGCTTATTAAGCTATTTAAAAAAACAATGATTGTTCTTAAAAAAGTGCATACAAATTCTAAAAAATTAATTTTTTGGTTATAGTTTTTATATTAATCAATTAAAATAGGGGCCTGTAAAAATGTAATATTTCAATAACATTTGGTGACATCCCAGCAAATAAAATTGGACCACCTGATCCATTTTAATAATTGTTAAAAAGTGTTTATAGTGAGACGACATGTCTTCATTTTTTAACGACATGCTTTCGTTTGTAAACGACTTCAAAACTAATCCTCTTGAGTATACCAAGGAGTAGTTTTAAAACTACTCCTTAGTAGTCCATTGGTGGGTTATATGGTCCTCCCCTAGGACATCGTTATGTTAAAAAGACCATGTTTTTCCATACGTTTGGATTACTTTTGGACTAGTCCTGGTCCCTTGTGGGCTTACACGCGTGTTTGGACTGGTCCTATTATTTGCAGGGTTAAAACACATCTCTAGTTTATTTTATTTTTTGTACGGATGTTTTTGACGCAGTATAGATGGACGCAAGTAGCAAATGTAAATAGGCTAGTTTATTTTTTACGATATTGTAAGAGTATTTATTGTTTTCTGTATTTTAGAGTGACTTAAATTGGTCGCCAAAATGTTTCGCTTTTCAAATAAATTTTAAGATAATAACACAGAAAAAATTATTTCCAAATTATTTTCAAACAGACGCTTGTTTGAAAATTTTTTTAATCTCTACAAATTTTTTTACTGATTCTATTAATATCTTTGTTTGATTTTTATTTAACCAACAAAAATGTGGAGAACTATTCAAAAAAATAATATACGCATTATTGGTTTCAAGTTTTCATAATTTTGTATGAAATATTTAACGCTTTTTAATGTTGTCGTCTTTTTGCATTTTTTTTTTTTTTTTATCGTAAACAACACTTCTTTATGTGAAATATAAGAACTACAACAAAAAACACATACAGTCTATTTTTGGACACTTTAAAAAAGTACAACAATAAGAAAGATGATAAAATAGCAAGACGAGGTTTGTAGTAAAAAAAACAAAAAAGAAAAAAAATAGCAGGTAAAAAAACGTTTAACTCTTTTTAAACAACAGAAACAACAACAACAACATAATAAGAAACAAAATAAATTTTTGGTTGGTTTCAATGTTGGTAAAAAAAACCAAAATCCCGTATTCAATTTTTTCAAACAGTTTGTTTAAATACATCAAATACAAAAATGGAATGATGACGAAAAACATATCGAGTCGGTCTGCCGCCGTTTTTGGTTACATTTCTTCATCATTAGCAAAGGAAAGGACGCAGCAACAGTGAGAGATGAAGAATTTATACACATTGTGTGTATAAATAAGACTTCGTTCAAAAATTATTCAAACAAAAAAATGTGTCTCGAAGCCAGCCGGCCGCTCTGCTCTGTCTTGCCTTCATCTTCTCCTACAGTGCTTGCATGTGTGCGCGTCACTGATTGTGCAAAAACTTTTTTGTTTGATTCAGTAAAATTATTTGTTTGAAATTTATATGAATTTCAGTAAACTTTTTGTTTGATTCTGTAAAATTATTTGTTTGAAAAAATCAGTGTTTTTTTTCAATAAACAAAATGCAAATAAATTGTTTGAATATGCAAATTTGTTTATAGGACCGATTTCAGACAAAAAATTGTTTGATTCTACAAATTTTTTGCTTGAATTGGAAAAATAATTTTTTCTGTGAAAGGGTGGTTAAATTTTAAGGGCCGATGTCAGGCTTATTATGAAAATGGGCGTTCAAATCAAAATGCATAACTGCAGATTATTCGTGATTTTTTCGGTCAATTTAATTGTCCAAATGTGCGTACAATCGGAAAAAATGTGCAAAAATATGAGCAAACCGGGTCTGTAGGAGATGTGAAAACACAAGTGCATGCTCGTACAGCTCGCACTGCAGAAAATATTGCTGCTGTTCACTATAGTGTGGCTGAAGAGACAACTACCTCAACTCGTCGTCGTGCCCAACAATTTCACCTCTCACGCTCATCGTTGATGAACATTATGCATTAAGACTTGCATTTACATGCTTACAAGGTGCAACTGATTCAAGAACTAAAGCCTCTTGACTATTCCAAACGTCGTCAATAGTGGCAAGAAATGTCAACAGTGGATGATCAATTTTCGAAGAAACTCATCATCAGTCAATAAGCAGAATTTATGTATCTTTTGCGCTACAAATGCAATGACCGTGTTATCTCACGTGGTGGCGATGTCAATTGGCCGCCAAGATCATGTGATTTGATACCGTTGGACTTCTTTCTCTGGGGTTATTTGAAAGAAAAGCTGTACGTCGATAAGCCAGCAACAATTCAAGAGCTAAAGGATGAGATTAATTCGATATATTAACTGCATAGAACCTCAATTATGCCTCGACGTCATCGAAAATGTGGACCATCGGATGAAGGTGTGCCGCCGAGGTCACTACATAATTGAACCATACCAATATTATCATAATAATAAAAAGAAATTACAATAATTTCCTAAATAGTTTGTGTTTTATTCAAAATCAACGTCGGCCCTTAAAATTTAACCACACTTTATTAATCAGCTGTTCTTTGTATGTATTAGTTAGTTGGCATTTAGTTACAGCTTTACCCGTAATTAAGTGTAAATTTCTCTTGCTGAAAGTGTTGATTGTAGCGGCCAGTTTGTACACATTGCCACTTCACTACCAAAAAAACGCTTTCTTTCTCTTTCTTTGAAGGCTTCCCTCGCAACTAATTTGGAAATTTTTCTTAAGTCACTTTTTTCATCTTTGTATGTTCTGTGTCTTTGCTTTGATTTTACTTACATATATACCATCCGTGTAAACATAAAAAATACTTAAACATAAAACATACTCTTACTTTCTTTTTTTTTTAACACGGAGAAAGTTTTTTAATATATAAATACATTGTATTACCGTGTAAACTAGCCTTAAACAATTACCATTTTTTTTTGTTTTTAGTTGGAATCCATATGGGAAAAGGTCATTGTTAACGAAGGCCTATGCTTTCAATAAATTTATATTTTTTCAATGTTTCACAACAAACGCTCGAAATTTGCCGAAAATCTCGAAACAGTCAAAAACAAAAAAATATTTTATTTTAAGAAAAAATATAACTGACCTCAAAGTACCGTCGTTTGGGAACCATTGGGTAAAACAAAATTAAATAGGTTGCCTTATTTCTTTCGTTCATCAATTTGTAATAAAAAAAAACAAAAAAATCATATTTTGAATATGACAAAAAAAATTAAAACTCAAGTCAGGCGCACTCATAACTCATTTTCAAGTTCATTGCAAACATTCATCTTGGTCACGCATCAAGTTAAGTTTTCATCCTGTGCCACGTTCACTAGACACAATTTTAAACACGTTGGTTGAAGAGTTTTCTATATAAATATAATAATTCTCGAGTTCTTTCTTACTCAAAGTCTTTAACATCCAGTAGAATTGAGTCCTCTTATTTGTTTTTCTCAAACTTTTATTTTTTTGTCCATCTATTGGTCTCTGCCAGATTTTGTGGCAACGATCATTTATTTTCCAACAAAGTAGAAAAATAATGAAATTCCCTTAACGTGACACATTCTTTGCTGGAGTCAAAAATGAAATGAACAATAAAGAAATATAGAGAAAATGTATTAAAAGTTATGTTTGTTGTAAAGTAATTTATGCATAATAAATTTGTTTCAAGCATTGATTTTTACACTGTTGGAAAAAATTTAAAGTGAATTGGAGTAAGAGTTAGAGTTTTTTTTTTTTTTGTTTTATTTTTTACTGAGGGAACAGGCTTGACTGGCAATCTAGCGACGGCGAATACTTCAAGTTCTTAAAAATTTTAGAAGTGAAGAGTTCCTGGTTACTTAAAAGCTCCAATTCTTGGGAATATTGAAAGCCAGTCCCAATTGGTATTCCTAACTGCTACTTATCTTTTGAGGTTAAAAAAAGGGAAAACAAGTTTTTAATTTTCAACTGAATTGACCGACACAAATTAATTTCAGGCGGGACAACAAAGTCGGGGCACTATAGCAGATGTGGTAAAAATGTTTTTCTCGTGTCTGTTTCCGTTTTCTGCTTGCAGAACATTCCGGAAAGTGTTGCCAGAATGTCGACTTTATACAGCTTGTGTGACAAATTTATTTTTTTTCTGGCTAAAACATTACTATATAGCAATTTATTTAGAGACAAAACATGGCCCTTTTCAAAGGATATTACATTTTTCAGGAATGCTTATTTTAAATGGGTAAGGATCCTCGACTGCTGCATCAACTTTCAAAACTCTCTCTAGATGTCCTACTAAAATAGTACCAGGTATCTGGGCTGGATGTAAATCCTGCAAAAATTAAAAAGGTACTTTTTACAAGGAGAAAAACATGGCCCTTTTCAAGGGATATTACATTTTTCAAGAATGCTTATTTTAAATGGGTGAGGATCCTGGACTGCTACATCAACTTTCAAAATTCTCTCTAGATGTCCTACTAAAATAGTACCAGGCATCTGGGCTGGAAGTAAATCCTGCAGAAATGAAAAAGGTACTTTTCACATGGAGATAAAATATTTTCCAATTTGTAATACCAAAAAAAAAAAAAAAAAAAAAATGGGGTCTCACTGAAACTACCCACAATTCCAAGTTCCTTGGACATCTTGTTAACAGCAAACTAAACTGAAAGTTGAGCACCATTTTAAGGACCACTTAGGCGGAAACTGCACTATTTTACTGTAAAAGGGCCATTTGCCTTAACTGGAGAATCAGCACAAGGAATATATACTGGTTATACGAATGTGTCATCAATGCCCTTCTATGACACTTTTTTGTGGTCGCAACTCTCGGAAAAGAATCATCCAATCAAGTTTAAACGTATAATGAGAATCGTGAAAATAACGGTATCAGATGCTTTTAGGACCACCATTGTCATTGTTTACGATCGGAAACTAGTTACCAGCGCCCATTTTGGCAAAGTTGCAAACATAGCGATAAGACTGAGGGATCCTAGGGCATGAAGATTGATTACATCACACCTGAGCCAATCCTGGAGCTTCACCGTTAGCATTGTGGATAACATAGTTCACTATGATGATCTACGAATTCCCGCGAATGCAATACAGATATACGGTAACGGGTCTAAAATTCAGTTTGGTGTCGGTTCTGGCATTTTCAATAAGCATTTGGACTGGAGCATTCCTCAAAGGCTTCCGGATGAATGCAATGACATTCATGCCGCGATAATGACCATCTAGACAACCGCAAGGCACATTTGGTATGGAGAGATATCTGTCAGGGATATTCCTATTATTAGATAGTAAAGCGGCCATAAGATCTTTAGATATTGTGTTCATCACATCGTGAATTGCCCAAGAATGCCGACATTCTATAGTTATCCTTAAATGTGTCCCTGGACACAGGGACAAACACAGAAACTGTATGGCTGACTCGTTGGCTCATGCATGCATCACCTTAAATTGGAACGGTTTAACAAATTATAAATGTAGGTGTTTCTCTCTCGCTATTGCTAGTCAGAGATGGTTTGATGAAACTACATGTGTGAAAACCAGAATAATCTGGCCCATTACACTACGTGACAATTTTTTGACCAAATGAATTTGATACCTAATCTTTATGTAGGTGAATATGAATATGAACTGAGAACTGTCAAAAGTAGAACAGTTTTTGAGATATTCCAATAACCGTTATTTGTGTTTTTAAAAAAGATGCTGTGACTGAAATGCAAATTATGATTAGCTGTCAGATTCATTTGGTCACGACTTTGTTGAAATTTTGCCACGTAGTGTTATTGATGAAAAAGGGACTCCGCAGGCTTTAAAGCTGGGCAGACTTCACCTCAGGATCCTAATTGCGGTTATAACTGGCCATTGGCCTATTGGGAAACACGCCCAATGGCTAGCGCTCCTGTAAAATGATTTGTTGAGAACCTGCGGCGACGAGGAAGAAGAGAAGTCAATGGAAAATTTGTTTATCATTGCCCGGCATTCAGAGATCTAAGACTTAAACTGTTTGATCGAAAAAGCCGTAAGTACAAAATTTGTCTCTCTGGCATTGACTTGAAGAGGATCCACTGATTCATTGAATCAACCAGGTGTTTAACGACTTTGTTGAAATTTTGTCACGTAGTGTTATTGATGAAAAAGGGACCCAGCGGGCTTTAAAGCTGGGCAGACTTTACCTCAGGATCCTAATTGCGGTTATAACTGGCCATTAGCCTATTGGGAAACACGCCCAATGGCTAGCGCTCCTGTAAAATGATTTGTTGAGAGCCTGCGGCGACGAGGAAGAAGAAAAGTCAATGGAAAATTTGTTTATCATTGCCCGGCATTCAGAGATCTAAGACTTAAACTGTTTGATCGAAAAAGCCGTAGGTACAAAATTTGTCTCTCTGGCATTGACTTAAAGAGGATCCACTGATTCATTGAATCAGAATTAAATGAGAATGTCGGCAGCCGTGTAACAGAGAACCCCTGGAAAACGTGAGCTGTTCTTGATAACGGACGCCAATTAAACCTAACCATAGTTACAAAATTCAACTTTTTAAATTTTAATGAAGAGAAAGTAAAGTACTTTTTTATAATAATTAACATTAAAACCTTAAGTTTGGTTGTTCTATTTAATTAATTTAGAACAATAATTACACCAAAGATTAAAATACAATTTGGTTTAAGGATTGATGTTTGACTATTGACGCCAGCAGTCGTCGATGGCTGCGAGTGTAAGACGGCAAATCCCTCTGAGGAGATCGAGTGGTAGCGGTCGAAACATGTCAGGGTAACCAGCTGCCTGGGTTCGAATCTCAGGTCAGTCAAGAATGAATGATTATCAATAACAATTTTAATTAATTTTCATGTTTTAAAATCCTTTGTTCATAAAAATAATTTAATGAAAATTAAATTTGATGAACTGAAGCCTAATTATAAAAATTTGGATTAAAAACCATAAATAGTTCAACAAAATAACCACAATACTGATTATTGTTAAAGCTAAGGCACGAGCTCTATGTATTAATTTGTCCTTCAAGTTGTGCATAAAAAAAAAAAAAGGTCAACAGAAAAAAGAATGACAAAATTGAAAAAACAAAACAAATGTACTTTCGACTTCAAGAAGAATTCTTGACAAAAGTACGAGAAAACAGAAGTAAAGGAAAAAAACACGTAAAATCAATTAAAAATGGATAATCATTCAGAAAAGCAAATTTCGATCTTCCAAAGGTTAAAATACAATTTGGTTTAAGGATTGATGTTTGACTATTGACGTCAGCGGTCGTCGATGGCTGCGAGTGTAAGACGGCAAATCCATCTGAGGAGATCGAGTGGTTGCGATCGAAACATGTCATGGTAACCTGCCGGCCGGGGTTCAAGCCCCAGCCACGTCAAGAATGAAAGATTATCAATAACAATTTTAATTAATTTTCATGTTTGTAAAATTCCTTTCTTCATAAAAATAATTTAATGAAAATTTGGATTAAAGAGGGAAGGAATTTTTACAACTTGGAATTTTTATTAAAATTTATTGATAATTTTTCTTGGCTGAGCTGGGATTCGAACCGGGTTGATCTTTACATGTTTCAAGAATCACCACATTCTATCGTCGGAAGATCTTTGAGTTCTACCCACTGCACCACTGCGGTGCCCGTTAGGCCAACAGTCAACATCAATCTTCAACCAGTAGTACTGGTGGTTCGAAATTTGCTGTTATTATCACTTAAATTTCAAATTACATGTTGCCTCCTTTCCTCTGTTTTTTTTTATAAAATAAAATTTTTCTTTAAAAAAATTACGTTCAAATAGCAGTTATTCTTCTGCGAATGCTAAAATGGCATCACTGACTGGAGTATTTTATTGGTGGGAATCAAAGAGCATACTGTTTCACGTCACGATAGTGTACCTTAAAAATTCAAATACGCACACGACCCCATGAAATACAGAGCACTAACTTGGCACAATTAATATTTCTATTTGGCATTCATTTTGCAAGTTGGAACCGCCTTAAATATTTTGAATTGCTATTCAAAGTGCCACAACAGATCCATTTATCATTCTAAATTACAATTTTATGCAAAAATTCGATGTTTCTTACTTATAATTTAGATTTTATAAAAAAATTTCTTGTTTAAATTCTTAAAACCGATCTTAAAGATAGTAACTTCTATCTGTCCATGTTCTTATTTTCAGCAGTACGTTCTTTAAGGAAGCAAAATGTCTCGCACAAATCCTTTTTATAGGCAAATTTTTCGTTTTTAGTCCCAAATTAAAAGTATGTCGCTCCAAAATTCACGCAAATTCACGTTATTCTAAACAGAGTTGAGAAATGTCCCACCTTCTGATAATGACAAAATTAGTGTCCAGCGAAAACTGCCAACGCACTTAATATTTTATTGTTGTTCTAATATTTCTTTGAGTGTTAAAGTTAAACATACACAAAGAACATTTAAAATTTATGGTCAAAGTAATCGATCAATTTGATATATGCTTCAAATCACTATTCAAATACAAATTTATAAAGTAAAAATACTGCAATATTTCTTATTTTATTTTCTAAAAGATAACACAACAACAATGCCTGCCAGTCAGTTACAGCAAGAAACCACAAAGTTCAATAAAAATGTCCACAAAAGCTTTGCAGTCTTTGGCAATCGATGGAATACTTGTGAAATGTAAAGAAAACGAAAGAACCAAAGGCCAAAAGATACATATGCAACCGGCAACAGAATATAAAGAAAACATAAATTTACTAAATAAGCACCAGGAGACTAGTTAAATATGGCACAAATATAAAACATCTAAAAAGCAAATCCCAAATAAATAAACAATAAATTGATGAATTTCCACAAAAATAAACAATAAATTGATGAAACGGGCAAACAAATTGCATCTGAAATGTTTAAAAATTCAAGAAAATCTAGACATTTTTCAAAATAATTTAAATAAGTTTTAATATTTGTAGGCCCGTTATCACAACTTACCGATAGCTAAAAGTAGACTTTAACCGGCCTTATAAAAAGTGTTCCATTATTAAAACTTTACCTTAACTTTAAATGCGCGATAAAGCACATTAAGGTTCATCCTACCTGGTAGGTTAAAGTAAAGTTGTAATAATGGAACACTTTTTATACGGCCGATAGCTATTGGTAAGATGTGAAAACGGGCCTTAATCATGCTTAAGTTTTAATTAAGCTAAAGTTCATCAAGTTATTCAGAATTGACAATATTATTTAAGTTAAGAAACATCTAAAATTTCTTGGCAGTATCAAGCAAAACCAGCCTCATACAACCAACGAATTGATGATGTTTGCAATAAAATTCTAAATTGATTCAAATATCAAAAAAAAAAAGAAACATAATTTGTATGCTTAATAAATTGAAATTTAAAGCATCATTTAGAGGAACTTAATTTTTATTTTTTAATTTTTTCTTTTTCTTCATGCCCATCCAAATGACATCAGAGCCAGGCTAATATGTGCAATATGTTTTTGTCTTATTCTGTGTTGGCATCTCAAATTCATTCGCCCAAACAGACTGTTGTAAATATTCACTTAAACCACAAGATAAACTACAATCAGAGGAAGCTAAAAAAAAATAAAATAAATTAAAAAAAAAATCATCAAAATGCCAAGAAGACACCTTCCACTTACAAGGATTTACTGCTGAGTTTTCTTGTTATATGGAAAACAATGTATGCATTTTTCATATGAGTCTGTGTGTGTGTGTGCCTGTTACTCTAGAGATTGATAGTGACTGCCAAGTGTTAGACATGCCATGTGGTTGGTGAGTTTTTTTATTATTATTATTTTCTTTTTTTCGTACAAACTACTGGCATTGAGAATATTTCAAGAAGTTGATGTAAACTGGCGTTTTTTTTTTGACAGTAGCGGGATGTGTGAAAAGGAATTTAAGAGTTGAGACTTCACACATATACAAAAACTACAAACAAACGTTAATAATAGATGGACCCAGGTCCACTTCTTGTGTCTGCGCAACTCTACAACAATAGAAAAACCAGCAAGGATTTTGTTTCTGTAAAATTTCTTTGGCTTTGTCAAAAAATGGAAAAATGGACAACTATATTTCTCTCGATAAAGCAGTAAAGCGCAGCGCTCGTAGAGTCAAGCGGAAATGGACGGAAGACCTGGCAACTGAAGCACAAACGGCAGCCGAGGCAGGTAGAACACGCGACTTAAATATGAAAACGAAAAATACGAATTTGTTGTCAATGAACGTGCATATACCCCAACTATTATGTAACTGCACTCGGCATATCGAAAGGGATGACATATCTACTTACAACCTTTCCCACCATAACCGAAATAGCAAACGCCATATGCGTCGTTAAACAACACAAGGCGCCAGGGCCTGACAACATCAACCCAGAGCTGCTAAAAGCAGACCCCCAAAAAAGTAATTTCCTACTCCAAAATGTACTACAAGGGTTCTAAGAAAGGTTATCTCGCGGAGTCTAATAACTGGAGGGGGATTACACTCCTAGCAAACATTATCAACATGAGACTTGCTGAATTACTCGACAAAGGGCTTCATTGCGAACAGGCTAGATTCAGAGCTGAAAAATCCTCTGTGGATCACATAAATAGTCACCGCATAATAATTGAGCATTAAGTGGAATTGAGATCCCTCTTTACCTATTCTTCATCGACTTTCAGAAAGCTTTCCATACACTTGTCCACACTTCCATTTGGAAGGCCCTCACATGTAAAGGCGTTCTTAGAAAAATAATAGGGATTATCCAAGAACTATACAGAAACGCAAATTGCCGTATTCTCCACCAATACATAGCTAGCGATAAGGTTCGACAAGGCGGCATCCTGTCACCGTTACTCTTGAACATAGTGCTGGATATGTCATGTCATGAGAAACGCAACGAGCAACAGCAGAGGCATAACATGGGGTTTAGGTGGCCGCCTGGCCTATCTTGACTATGCCGACGACATATGCCTTCTAACACACAGTCACCCTGGCATGGTGCGAATCCTTGAACTTGTAGTGACAGAAGTTGTTAAGGCAGGACTCAGAATAAATTTAAATAAGACGTAGGTAATTCGAGTAAATGCAACATCAAACTCTCTATTCTTTCTCCAAAACATCCAACTACAGGACATGCACCACTTTTGCTACTTGGGTAGCACCATAACAACAATTGGAGGTTCTTCTGGTGATGTTTCAAGTCTCACAATAAGAGCTTGGTTTCGACCATCGAAACTCAATGTGGAAATCACCATCAATCTCCACCCACTTTAAGATAACAATTTGTCATTCGTGTCTGAAGTCTGTGCTCCTCTATGGCTTTGAAACGTGGAATATGGCTGCTACAGACGTAAAAACTTTGCGAGTTTTCGCCAACAAATGCCTAAGAAGAATACTAAAAATCTACTGGCCGAACAGGATATAAAACACACACCTCTGGGCACTCACACATCAAAGCCACACATCCGAAGTTTTGAAAAGGAAATGGCAATGGATTGGCCACGTATTACGAAGACCACCAGTAGATGTAGCCCGCAATGCCATTGATTAAAGGCAAGGTAGTAGAAAAGAGGATGGCCTGCCCAAATTTGGCGAAGGCAGTTACACATAGAAGCTACGATGAAATTAAGAACCTAGTATCGAACAGAAACGAATAAGTTTCTGAGTTAGAGGGGGTCAAAGTTTTGACCGATCTTGTGGAAAATTTGTGTCTAAGCTACTATCCAATAGAACTAACCTAGCTTTCATCCAAACCGGAAGACATCGATCTAAAAATTAGGTCACTTGACATGAAATCCCCCATAAATGTTATATAAAGAAAAATGTGTTCTGTATGCAATTATGTATGTATGGCAAAACTCAAAAACGTAAACAGAAGTATACAATTATAAACAACCTTTGACAGTACTGTAGCGGACTTGTATATCGCTTTGATCATATTTATTACTTTTGTTTGAATACCTTTATTTTTCAGTGATACTCAAATTGCGCTGCGCCTTTGAAAATCTAAAAATACTAGGTAAACAAACAGCAGAGCGCCACTCAACAGAGTGGTCCAATATAATGCGAAACCTATTGGCCTGGTCAACACAGCTTCGGTTCCTCCTAAATCTAGCTTGTTTATGGCGCAACGATTGTTCTACAGATTGTAGTTTAGTATCGGGTGATTTTTTAGCTATTATCTTTTTGGCAACACTGGTTTAAACAGCTGACGCACGTTTCGTGTTTTGTTTCACTGTCAAACATCTTCAGTTTGGTCTATAATTTAACCATGAATCGTCTTAAAAACGAACAACGCTTGCAAATTATTGAATTTTATAATCAAAATGCGTGCTCTGTTAAGAAAGTTCATCGCGCGCTTCTTCCATTATATGGTCAGTTTAATCGACCCACTGAAACGGTTATTCGGTACGTTAATAAGCAGAATTGTCGATTTTGGAGTGAAGATCAGCCAGAAGCATTGCAAGAGCTACCAATGCATTAAGAAAAAGTCACAGTTTGGTGCGGTTTATGGGCTGGTGGCATCATTGGACCGTATTTCTTCAAAGATGATGCGAATCGTAACGTAACTGTGAATGGTGACCGATACCGTGAGATGATATCCAACTTTTTTTTGCCCAAAATGCAAGAGCTTGACTTGCATGACATGCGGTTTCAACAAGACGGTGCCACATGCCACACAGCACGCTTTACAGTGGATTTATTGAGAGGCGAGTTCGGTGAACATTTTATTTCACGTTCGGGACCGGTCAATTGGCCGCCTAGATCGTGCGATTTAACGCCTTTATACTATTTTTTGTGGGGCTATGTTAAAGCTCATGTCTATACACACATGCCCGCTTCAATTGACGCATTGGAAGACAACATTGAAGCATTTATTCATGAGATACCGGCCGAAATGTTGGAAAGAGTATGCCAAAATTGGACTAAGCGGATGGACCATATGAGTCGCAGTCACGGTGAAAATTTGCATAAAATAATCTTCAAACATTAAATTATATGGACCATACTATCGATTCAAATAAAGATTTCATGAATTTTTCTGAATTTTATGTGTTTTTTTTTTAACTTTTCTTATAGCTCTTAAAAAATCGCCCATTATATGAGGGGTATAGATGCAAAGACTGCAATGTCAACTTTTTTCACAAACGTGACTAATAACACCTCTTAGTTGTATTTAATGAATGCTTCCAATTAGTGAATATAACATTACCAGAAACACTTTTATCCCATAAAAAAGTATGTTCAAAAATTAAGAATTGATGCAAAAACGGCAATGTCCATTGGAGATTGTCGTTTTTGCAATGATCACAGTTTGTTAAGCTCTTTTTCTCTTAACTATTTGCGAAAATTCACTCTATTTTTTTATTCTGTTTCTTTTTTGCAAAACAAAACTAAAATAAAATTAAAAAATATTACAAATTATTTTTTTTATGAAACAGTTAGTTTTATTGTTCATTTTATAACTTTGTCATTAGTCGTAATTATAGAGCTAAGTTGTTATGAAGTTCCTCCAAATCAATCAAGAAAAAAGCAAACACAGCAATCTCCAATTTTATTATTATAATTGCCAGCAAACCGCTATATCGATTTGGTTGAAATTTGCGTCATATCTACATCATATTCTTATTTACTGAATAGCATGATATACAATAATAAATATGAATATACTTTGAGCTAGAGGTTTTTACTATTTATTACGAAAACTATAAATGTGGACATTGCAGTCTTTGCATCTATACCCCTCATATATGCTCAGTGCAAGTGTTATGGGCCTTGCAATTATTTCAATTTTCTTGCATGAGACAAATAAAAACGTTGCCACGAACTTCAGTGTTTTTCCCCTACAAGAGAATTAATGAAATCCCGTGAATACAATTTTTTTACCAAATCTTATGTCATGTTTTTTAAGAACAACCCATATTTCTAACAAATTCCCCAATAACCCAAGAGTTATGTTCGCCCCTTCGAACATCAATTACTTGACACGCCAGTGATTTGATTAAACATCTCAAAATTACACTTGGCATAATATCAAGTGATTTTTTATGATTATAACAAAATAAGACTGTATGTTTTTTCTTTCTCAGCACTTAATAGTAGTACATATTACAAATCCATACACCTGCTATTTTAAGCGATTTTTCTTTTTTTTTTTCTTTGCATTTTTAAAAGCAGAAAAAAACTGAAAAAAATATTTAAGTGTTGGAATTTGAATTCCCTAAATATTAGAGATTTTTTGTAATATTTATAAAAATTATGATACATTTATTTATTTTTCTCGTTTTATTTTGTATTTTCTCTGAAGCTGCACAATCCCAAAGGATGGTAAATTACTTAAACATTACACCGTTTGCAAGTGTCGGCTACAAACACTGTGTTCTTGAAAGAAGCAAGCAAATATATGTACTTGACTTTTCCACCTTCATCATTTGTGGCAGACACACTTTAACAGCAGGTTATCAATATTTATAATTTTATTCTTTCCTTGAATACACACCCCCCCCCCCCCCATCATCATCATCACTCACCATTCATCGCCCATCCGGTCTATATCAAATAAACATAATATTATGATTTCTCTTATCCCAAATGCAAAAAAAATAAGGTGAATTTTTCTTAAACTGTTTTATCATTTATCATGTCATGACGACAAATTTGTCATCTTGTGGAATCTGTCAATTTTTTATATGCTTCACTTTATTATTCTAATACTCCTCCGCCCTTTTTCAAATGTATAAAAAAATGTGCTGAGGTGGGTTAAAGTAGATTTCATACTTACAATGGACTGACTGCCTGACTGACTGATTGACTGACTTCGTTCTTTCAATCTTTTTGCCAATATTGACTTTATCACCGAGATTTGAATTTTGTGGGGGGTTGGGTGACTAAACGAGCGCAATTTAAGTGCTGGGTTTGTATGTTTAAAGGGAGGAGGTTGATTTCTATTATTTTCGAGATTTATTAATGCTATTTTGAGTGATAAGTGGAGGTTGCCAGAAAATCTTATTATGGTTGTAAAGCTATTTATGTTGACAGTTCGGGTTAAAATGTTTGGGTCAATTGTGTTGTTAACAAGGCACACATGTTGTTATTTTCCATATAAATTATCTGGATTTTAGGTCTATTACTTAATGTAAACTTCTGTTAGCATATTGTAATTTGAATTACAATGGATTTTGTTATGTGGGCAAAATGTCCTTTATTTATTACAAATAGGACATGTTAATACGTGGTATAATTTAGAAAAAAGGTTATTGGAATATTGTGAGCTCACCCTTTTACGTTACTATCATGAGAATTTCCAAACCAACATACCTGAAAGAAGAATAGAAAAGGTGTTAAGAAATAATTTGATCATAAATAAATACCTTATAAATTCAATGTTAAAATAATATCGAAAAGTCGAATCATTTCTTAAGAAACAACTCAGCTGCAGAATATGAAATTTCTAAAAATTTAAAAAGTCCTAAAATACGAGATATTCTAAAACTGATATGAATACGGTCGAAATTGTTGAGCAGGCACTTAAAAACTAACCGACTTATTTTTAAAAAACTAAAACACGTTTATAAAGGGTTATTAAGCCAATTTTCAAAGAAAACCCGAAAATATACTCAAGTACAAAATCTATATATTTATATATAAAAATAATTTGTATTGTGTTAGTAATTGATGTTCTCTGAAACGCGTGTCTCTGTAAAGTTCACGTGGAAGGTGACGTCAATACCAAGATGTTTATGTATCAACGGGCTTCAAATGTGTATTGGTTCATGAGTTATAGCCATTTTAGTGAACCAGCATTCATTCCAAAACATGTATTTATATTCCCATACAAATATCAAAAAAATGCCCTCCAGTTTGAACTCCTCCGAAACGGCTTAAACGATTTTTATGAAATGTTGTATGTGTATTTGTTAAGTATGAGAATAGGTCGTAGAGTATATTTTACATCGCTAGAGGGCGCAAAATATTGCAATAGGGGTAAAAGCTCCCACTCCCCAATATTCTCAAGTAATCAACCGGTTTTCTTAAAATTTGGCATGCAGACAATGTAACATCTGAATGAGAAAAGGGAAAAGGGTGTGAAATTGGGTAAGAGGGCTAAAAGCTCCCCCTCCCTACATCTTCGTTACTAATCAACCGATTTTTTTTAAATTTCGCAGGCAAATAGTGTTACAGTTGGAAAGAGGGGTAAAAGCTCCGCCTCCCTATATTTTCTTAACTAATCAATTAATTTTCTTGAAATTGGGTAGGCAAATAGTGTAAAATCTGGAAAGAACTATAGCCTATAATTTTTTTGTTGAAATTTGGCTGGCAGACACTGTTACATCTGCATGAAATAAATTATATGGCAAAACAACGTTTGCCGGGCCAGCTAGTGTTCTATAAACTAAAAGTATGTAAAAGATCTAAAAGTAGAAATTTATTTGTTGGAACTTAAAGTACCAAAGGAAATAGTTGTTAGTTCTATTGTTCTGAATGAATTTTATGTACCACAGAAAAAAGTACCAAGAATATTTAAACTAATAAAGGTTCTGAAATTTCTAAAAGTACTTAATAATAATTAGTATTGTATGTAGTTTGTTGAACTGTTTATGGTTTTTCATCCAAATTTTTAATATTCTTAATTAGGCTTAAGTTCATGAAATTTAATTTTTCATTAAATTATTTTTATGAAGAAAGGAATTTTACAACATGAAAATTAATTAAAATTGTTATTGATAATTTTTCATTATTGACGGTAGTCGGGCTCGAACCCTGGCCGGCAGGTTACCCCGATATGTTTTGATCGTAACCACTCGATCACCTCAGAGGGATTTGCTGTCCTACACTCGCAGCCATCGACGACTTCTGACGTCAATAGTCAAACATCAATCCTTAAACCAAATTGTATTTTAAACTTTGGTAGATCGAAATATGCTTTTTTTAATGATATTCCATTTTAATTTATTTTACATGTTTTTCCTTACTTCCGTTTCGTTTTCGTACTTTTGTCAAGAATTCTTCTTAAAGTCCAAAGTACATTTTTTGTTTTTTCATTTTTTGTACTCAATCAGCCCAATTATGAATAAAAATTCCCCGGGAGTTGTCTCCCTTCTCCCATTTTTCCTATGGAAATTCAATTGTAAAAATGGGAAAAGGGAAAAAACTCCCGGGTAATTTTTATTCATAATTGGGCTGAATATATTAGAACCAGAAAAGTACTAAATCTATAAGAACCAAAAGTATTATAATTACATATTAGAAAAAAAATTCTCGCCAATTTTTTTTTTTTTTTTTAATTTAATTAGTCCCCTTTTAGACAGGCAAAGTTTACTTTGCAAAGTCTTGAGTTTATGGAAGGGAGGGGAAAAGAGAATAGCGGGGGAGTACGAACTTTGCTGTACTCGCAAATTCCTTTTGTTTTTCGTTCGTAGTTTATTTCTAAGCTGGGATGATAAAATTGGTAGTACAATTGTACTTTTTTTACTACTATTAGCAGTGCTAAAGTAATAAAGTACTCCAGTGCAAATTTAGTACAATTTAAAAATTGCAAACGCTTTTTCCTACCAAAATATGATAAAAACAAAGCAAAGAAATCGCCTTTATATAAATACTATATCGAATTTAATTCAAACAAATGATTGCTACAGTCTTATGAATCTTGTTGCTATAGTTTAAAATAAAAAAAATTAAATATGTATAGAAATATGTTACAAAACTAATTTCTTTCACTAATTATTTAGTAGCTTTCTTCTATATAACTACTATAATTACTTCTATAACTACTTATTTTTCAGATGTATGTAGGAAAAAAATAATGACTTACATAAAAATGCGTTCATTTTGGGACATCCCTTGTAAAATTCATTGGTTCTTTCAGTAGAATTGGAAGTAGGCGAAGTTTTTACTGGGTAGGTAAAACATTTTTTTAGCCTGTTCCACTTTCAAATCTAAAAAAACAAGCTTAAGATTCTTCGTCTAAATTCCTTATTATTAACTTAATTTTTCTTTTTGTTAATTGCCAAAGGTATATTTCAAATATAAATGTATAGCACAAGTGCATTTTAATGTAAATTCTTTGTTATGCAAATAATAAAACTTGTAAAAAATATTTTTTTGGCATTAAGTACAATTAGCGTAAAAAATGTAAATTTTTTTTCTGTATTAAGTACATTTAAAAAAATGCCATTTATCAACCCTGTATCTGAAGTTGGCTGCAACAACGAATAAACAAAAATTTGTCAAATTAAACTTTGTGTGTCTAAACACCAAACAAAGTTTAAAAGAGAACTACACAAGACTTTGCAAAGTAAACTTTGCCTGTCTAAAAGGGGACTTATTAATCGAAAATAAAATCAGTTCTTATTAAAATTTTATTTTGTGAATTAAACGTTTACTTCCCAGCAAAAACTGATGCTTTCTCGGAAGCAGTATTGCAAAGGATAATTCGGAGTTAAGCGCTTACACTTCTATGAAATACTACACGGTTTTTGTTTGGAATTCCTCGCGTAGAAGCTCTGCTGTAGAGATCTAAAGAACGCTTATTTCATGCTTTAAGAACTGACATGATTTATGTGTATAAAGTATGTGAAAAAATTATATATTAAAAAAATGGTTATTTCATATGGAATAACTAGATAACTCCATTTTTTGAAACACGAGAAAAACACATTTAAAGTTTTAAACATATTTCGCTAATTATTTCATATGAATTTATGTTATTATGCATGCGCATTAAACAAAACAATAGCGGTATTCACGCCGAACTTGTTAATTTGTTACTCGGTAGCTTGTTAATTTGTTAAAGTTACCAATTGTGCACGACCCCCTTTTTAAAACTTTGTTAGTCAGGTAACTTTAAAATAAAAAAAAATCATTTAATTAACATACTCACTTTCAATGTACACAAAAATTGCCAAACACACAAATATTTTTTTAGAAATGTATCACAAATGACTTTTTTATTATATTTATTTAGAAACTGCAACAGCTGATTGTGAGTTACCAACTAACAACTATTTGATCAGGGGTGCCGTGTCTTTAATTTGTTAAATGTTAATCCGGTAGCGCGTTAAATATACAAAAACAAAATGCGTGTAAAAAAGTAACGATTAACGACTAACAAACTAACAAGCACGGTGTGAATACCACTAATATTTTAGATTCAGTTAAAGATTTCTGGTACCATTGAACTGATTTTTGGACATTAAAACCGTAAATCAATGTCACTTATCTTGTTTTTTTTTTCCAAAAATGGAGTTATCTAGTTTTTCCGAAAAATTTTTTTTCCTTAAATTATAATAGTATTTTATGGAATTAAGGCAACTTAAGTAATAAAAGTAAAACAAACGAAAAACAAAAAGCTTTTATATCCATCACAATATAACTAAAAATCACAATATAACGCAAATTGTCCGCAAACACAAGAAAAAAAATACTTGCTTGCATAAAAAGGACTTTACGCAGATGCAAAAAAGGGTATTATCTCACACTCAGTTATAACTGCGGGTAATAAAAATGGAACAAATTTGCCATTTATTGTTGCAACATGTTAAGAAAGGAAAACGACAACTTCTCACATTTTTGCATATATTTTTAGAATGGAACAAAAACCCGCACAAATGGTAGCATGGAACATTATTGTCAGAAAAGAAAACACCATAAGATTCAAACCTTAGCTACACGTGCAGCCAAAGCGGGATTATAAATTAATATCAACAAAACCAAATCAATGCGCATAAATTGGTCATGCAACGAGAACTTTCAGCTTTCGGGCCAACCCATTGACGATGTTGAAATCTTTTGTTACCTGGGGAGTATAATTTCAAAAACAGGGGGCAGCAAAGACGATATACATAATAGACTGTGTAAGGCAAAGCAAGCGTATGGCACCCTTAACAAATTCTGGAGATCTCAAAATATCTCAACTCACACCAAAATCAAGGTTTTTAATAGCAATGTAAAGTCTGTGCTTCTGTATGGCTGTGAAACCTGGAATATTTCGAGCCGTGAAATGAGTTGCATGCAAGCTTTTGTAAACCGCTGCCTCAGCCGTATTGAAAGGATATTCTGGCCTGCCACGATGTCAAATCTGGAGTTGTGGAATTTAACCCATCAAATTCCTTTAAGAATGAATATCCCATTGCGTAAATTTAGTTGGCTAGGACACACAATGAGAAAACCAGCACATGATTTAACTCGACAGTCTGCAGAATATAACCCCCAAGGATCCAGGAGACCTGGCAGACCTGCGAATACTTGGAGACACCAAATTGAGAACTAGTTGCATGGGGATGGCGCACAGTGCTTTGTCCCCATATAACGAAGGGACATAAATAGAAGGAGTTGTCAGAAATTTTTGAAATTTCGTACACTAGCATAAAATAGCTTAATTAAGAAAAATATGAATTTTTGGAGAAATCGGTTCAAGGACACGCCTACCTCCCATGTGTACTGAAATGGATAAATGTAATTTTAGCTTCAATAATGCCCACAAAACTACAAAAAATGGACAGGCTAATACACACACAACTAGCAACGTGTGTGCAAATTTTCACTTAAATCTGAACAAGGATTCAAGGTCCTGCCATATATCCTTTTTCTTAAAAATGTTATAACACTTCCAAAAATTATCCGATCGTAATAAAATTTGGTATGAAAATTCATATTTGTTAGATATATATGTGTGCCAAATTTTGGAAGAATCGGATTATAAATGTGAAAAATACAAAAACATCATTTAATAAAAAATGAGTGAAAAACGCTAAAAATGCTCGTGCAAAAATAACAAGTAAGAAAGTATAATCGGTCAAGCCCGACCATGTGATATCATATAGCATAGTATTTAAAAACAAAGTTTCTAGATTGTAATCTATTTGGGACCCATGGGCATTCATGAACCGGCCAGAACAAAATTATGTTATGAGGTTAAGATTCGTTTAAAAGTTCTTTCTCCCGAATATTGTTTAGATATCTTAAGCTCCTAATATAAGTTTTTTGGATGAGGGTTTTTAATGGAACCTATAGTTTATTTTGGACCTATCTGGACAACACTTTGTCATGACTTAGTAGCTATCGTAAAGGTCATTGTCTCCAATTTGTATGTAAATACTAATATTTTTAAGGAAGCTGGCATTAAAAGATTTTTTGGGAGAATGATTTGTATGGGAGCTATGTTCAAAAATGGAAAGATTCCAATACAATTTGATAAGCTGATTTTGATTGCAATAAAATTAGTTTGGTTTCGACCAAATTTAATCTTGCCGATGTAATAAGATGGCTTTTGTAAAATTATTGACCGATACGTTCCATTTTTAATAGGCTTGGTCCTTGTACCAGTCAGAGCCTCTGGGACAAATTTCATCAAATTGTCTCCGAATTTGCGATCTGTATGCACAAGGTTGCATGGACCGCCAGCCGGCCGGACGGACATCGTTAGATCGACTCAGAAAGTGATTCTGAGCCGATCTAATGAATTATTGGGAATTATTTCTTATTATATTCCTAATTTATTTTCTTTAAACTAATTTATTTATTATTTACATATGTATGTTCATATTTTTTAATTACAATAAATCATCTTCAGTACTGAATTCTTCCAAAAAAATATTGCCGCTCAACGAAACATTTGTTTCGTCATCTTTAACTGGTACATTTTCTCTCAGTATATATTTCTCAACTTCTTCAAAAAATATATTTTCTTTAGTCTTTGGATTCCTGTTTGAAGATAACAACGGATCTGAGGAATGTATTAAATGAGTCATTAAATCTTTATGAGTGTCGTCGTGACGTTTTTCTCGTATGGGAAAGCCTGGTTTTTCTCACGATTTTGTGGTTGGCTTCCAATGCTTCTCCGGACAAGCACCCTGAAATTTATTTTAGTTATTAGTTACGTTTCATTATAATTACATAAAGCCACTTTTATACCTTAATATTTCTTATTATGTTCCTAGTTTATTTTTTTTAAACTAATTCAATCTATGAAAATTTGAGCGAAAATCACGAAAATAGCATTTTTTTAAAATACATTTTTTTTCAAGTTGTGGTAAAATTTTTTAAATTTTTTTTCTTGTAGTTATTAGAAAACAGTCTAAATATTCGAAATCAGAAAAAAACCCATAGACGGTATTTTTCTTTTTTTTTTAATTTTCCATCAAAGTTAGGAATTTTTAGAGCTTAAGTAAATAATAAACATTTTTCAAACCAATAAGAAAACACTTATGAGAAAATAATTCAATAAAATTTTTTTACAGTTAGTTCTAAATATAGTAAACTACTACAGAAAAAAATTTCGATCTCGTGCTTTAAAAAACAACAGTTTTACAACAGTTTTCCTAAAGCGTGTAAAACTCAAGTATGTAGTTGTTTGGCCATTTTTACTATAAATTCTCAAACTTTGGCGCCCTCTAGCGCCGCCGAAAAGAGTTAAATCTTAAAAATTCTTCAAAATTCATTTTAATTATTTTGTTATCTATCGATCTGTACATTTTTAAGTACAATAAAGACTTGTTTTTTTTTTTTGATTTATGTCTATGGGCCAAAGCACTGTGTGTCGTGTCCTGGAATGAGATGAAAACGATGTCTACTGATAGAATACAATGGAAAACATTTGTTGGAATTAAAGGATTACATATAAATGGTGAAATTATCGTAAAATATATTTCCATAAAGAAATGTGGTCACAAAATAATCAGCAGAATTTCGCCGATAAGTTAACGAAATAGTCATTTAAAATTTCGATATATCTACATATCGTCGGTAGATTATTTAATTATCGTATGTCGTATGCAATTTGTATTCACATACGACAATGAAAGAATCAATCGACGATATGTCTTCTCGGTCGAACTTATTATGATTTTAACAGGCAGACGAATTTTAAATTTGTCTAAGGATGCCAAATGGGGTCATCGATTTTTATTTGAACGTGTCAAACATGAAATTGACAAAACCTATCTTTTTTTGGTTCGGATAAAAAAAGTAAAGCCTATTAATGAAACTCCAATGTGATGTTCGTTGGAACCAACATGTTTTCAAGTGTCGAAAGAAGCATTCCAGTGTCTTCGTTTCATTAAACAGTGCAAGAATTACTTCACTCCTTCTGAATCTCCCCAGTATGTCTACCGCCTATATCCGACCGAAAATAAAATGCAACTCCCATATCTGGGCAGGTGCTTCAAGATCTATTTTGAAGCTTCTGGATCGGGTTGAAAGGAGTGCTTTGAAACTCATCAATGACAGTAGGGCATTCAGCTCTATTGGCTCCTTGGTTGTATGTCATTGTTCTATCGATATTAACACGGTAAGTGTTCAGCTGAGATGGGTGAACTCATCCCTGAGTCTCGGTTGCTTGCCAATAGTACTCCTCTTTCCAGTAGATAACAACCGTTCGTTGACGTCTGTCCAATGTATTGCACAACGCATTACAACCGTATGTGGAAAAGACTACCTGCAGAAGTCTTTTTTCCCAGTCGGCTACAATTTTGAAAAATTTAAATTAAATGTCCGCAAATAGTACTCCCTCTTTCGTTTTCCTCATAACCTATTTTCCTAAAACAAACTTAATGCATTGCATTATTAGAGAACATCCCCTGAGTGTTGGCTCAAAAAAATTACAAAACACGTTTATATTTTAGCAAATCGAATTTGTCTCTCTTTTAATACTTTCTGACTTATAAGTCATAATTATGAAAAGCATTTTGAAGATTTTTGTTGTTTCCATTCCTTTTTCAGCTTAAATTAAAATAATTTTGCTTTTAATTTTCTAAAGTGTTTTTTTCTTTATTGTTTTTTTTTTTTTTTCTTCTTTAAAATTCTATCACACTTTATTTAGCCAAAATATCCGTATACATTTTCGCCTTCAGCGGTACACAATATTTATTCATTTACTTGAAGTAATTAAAATAGTTAGTTTTGTTTTAACTGCTTTTTTTTTTTTTGTCTATTTTACATATTTAAATGCCAAAATAATTTCATATCCACAATATGAATGTCGTAAACTCTTTTGCAGCTCTTCTACAATTATATTTTTTCACCCACGGACAAGTTGGTGAGTGAGTGCAATTAAAGCTCGACTTGAACAAGCCAGTAGTAAATTAATGAGTTCATAAATGTTGCAGTTAGTCTTTTTTTCGTCTTTTATTAAGAGCAATATGCACAAAAATAAAAAAAAATATGAAGAAGAAAAAAACGGAAACAAAATATTTTAAACTATAACACTCGTAAAAAAAAGATATGAAAAAAGTTATTACAACACACTAATAGAATATTACACAAAACTCATACGAAATTGTGTTAAACTGAAATAAAAATTTCAACAATAAAAGTCAAAATGTACTAAAAATTGCAGAATATATCAGAGAGTATAATAACTTTTTTTTCTTATGCATATAAAAAAGAAAGAAAAAAAATACCGACAGACAGACAGACAGATAGACTAAATAACTGACAGTAACATGCAAACAACAGTGTGTTTCGGTAGAACACTCTCATTCACATTTGCAAACAATCTAGATGTAGATCCTGGAACTAAAGTTTATTTCATTTTGGTGATTCATTCATTTCACTTAGTTGCATGATTGTTTGCTTGTGGTTGTGTGTTGTGTATCTTTGTGTGTGTGTGTGTTTACTTGTGTGTATATTCGTTTATTGTTAAAGTTATTTTTCTAGTTACTATTGTAGTGGTATGGGTGTCTAACAAAATATTTGAATTGTGTTGAACAGCAAATAGACACACAAAAACTTCTACGAACATTGAAAAAATTTAGAAAAAAAACCCACAAATAGACACACAACTCGCGAACATATGGTCAAATAACTTTCGTGTGGCTTTCAACAGTTCGTTTTATTTTCTTCTTACATTTTTTGCTGTATTTGTATTTGTATTGGTTTTGTTGTTTTTAATAAGAAATTACACGATTGTGCAACCTTTTCAGAAAATAGTTAATTGTAAAAAATAGGTATTGCATTTAGAAATTTCTAAACGAACAATAATATTCTGCAGAAGCGTTCTACAAAACTTTTCAACACATTTAACTTAACTGTTCCGATTTTTTTAAAACTCTTCCCAGATAACAAGATGCTAAAAGCGATTATATAAAAAGGTCAGGCCATAAAATTTAAACATAAAATATTTTATTCACTTTCTACACCAAAAAAATTGTGTAAAGTTTTTTAACAATTTTAAAATGAACTGTTTTGAACTGTTGATTTTAATTGAAGTTGTTGATATTTATATTGGCCTAAAGTTCAATTAATGCCACGCCCTCTTCTCCAATCCAATCAACATTTTGTCGGATGTTGTGTTTTTATAACACTATGCTCGAAATTTATACTTTGTTTTAGAATCAAATGGTGCCCACCGTTTTTTTTAAGGTTAGCTCTTGTTTTCAAGATATACCGTTATTTCGAAAATGGAGGAGGATGCACAACATATATTCGCGTAACTCAAAAACTGTTCACACTTGGGTTTTTAAACGCGTTTAAGCAAAATGTTAATTAAGCTAATCAAAGCCGCTTACATTACATTTAAGATGTCAGATGATTAAAGGTGCATGTAGACGACATGTTTTTTACATCTGACTTGTCAACTTTTCAAGTCACATGTAATTGTGCATGTCTGTCCGTACATGTAATTTGCTTCTGGCATTGTCTCTGTTTTTCCCCCAAAGTTATTACAAAAACCAAAATAAAAATGCCGCCACGAAAATTTGTATTTACGCCGTTAAATAATTAAGCCATCTGAACATATTTTTCTTTTAATTCAAAGATACCATAGATTCTCGGCATAGATTTCTGATGTCAGATGGCTTGTCAGAAGAAAATTGAGCACGCTCTAATTGAAATTTTGTCAGATGACTTTGTTTCTGACTTTTACAGAAGCAAAGTTTAAAAGGTAACACACGACATGTATGTATTTTGCAGTGGGAAATTTGACGTGTCAGATGAAAAAAAACATGTCGTGTACGGTCGCCTTAAGAAAAAAACACAACAAATCAATTAATATTTCTTTAAAGTATTAAAAATGGATAAAAATTCTTTTATAAAGTTATCAGAAGATTATTTAAAACATATTTATGATGAAGTTTTTAAAAATTTATGAATTATTAAGGAAAAAATAAAAACATTTAGCAGAAATCGTGGCCGGTTGTACACGTTCATGTTCGCCGATTTTACATTATACTCAGTTTGAGGTACGTTCAGAGGATTCTATGTGATTTTGATGTGATTATAGCTTAATCAAGTTCGAAGTTCTAAAACGCGTTTAAGAACCCAAGTGTGAACATAGTATTATATGGTATTAATTTTTTGTTATTTTAGTTGTTATAACTTTATACATAACTAGCATATACCCGCTACTTCGTAAGCATCTCCTTTTTCTTCGTGGACACATTTTTATGCCAAAGTTTATTTTTCTAGGTTTAAACTTGTTAAAATTCTAGCATTTAACCCGCTACTTTAGTAGAACCAAAAACTAAAGAAAAATATCAATTTTCCCGTATATCCTTTTTTGGGTACTTTATTATCCCCCCATTAAAGTATCAAACATTTTGGTATTGTAGTGGCATCCCATAATTTAGTACGAATATGTCAATGAATGGAGGAAATTGTTTTGTAAATAAAAGTACCAAAAATAGTTACGATTTTCACCCCTTAAATGTTCGAATTTCGAAAAAGTACCAAATTCCTATACGTATTTTATAAGTTTCGGATGTGGTATTAACTTTGTTTCTATGTTAATGGTTCAAAAGATAGATGGGGTGGCAAAAAAGTACTAAGATTCAGATTTTACGCGCTCACTCCCTAATAGTGCCGAATTTCAAAAAATTACCAGACACCTGTCCGCTTATTTTTTTAAAGAACAACGATAAGTATTACAATAATTAGTATTGTGGTTATTTTGTTGAACTATTTATGGTTTTAAATCCAAATTTTTAATATTTTTAATTAGGCTTAAGTTCATCAAATTTAATTTTCATTAAATTATTTTTATGAAGAAAGGAATTTTACAACATGAAAATTAATTAAAATTTACTGATAATTTTTCATTCTTGACTCAATCTGGGCTCGAACCCAGGTGTTTTTACGGACAGGTTACCCTGACATGTTTCGATTGCAACCACTCAATCTCCTCAGAGGGCTTGCCGTTTAACACTCGCAGCCATCGACGACTGCTGACGTCATTAGTCAAACGTCAATCCTTAAACCAAATTGTATTTTACCTTTGGTAGATCGAAATTTGCTTTGAATGATTTTCTATTTTAATTTATTTTACATGTTCTTCCTTTACTTCTGTTTTTTCGTCCTTTTGTCAAGAATTCTTCTTGAAGTTCAAAGTACATATTTTTTTTGTTAAGTATTACATTTATTTTGCATCTCTTTTAGTTTCGGAGATATAAGGTTACCGAATTTTCCCGATTTTACCTTTTTTACCCCCTTAACATTCGAATTTCGAAAAATACCGTTTTAGTGGATCGATTTGGGGAGTGACCAATCGCGAGTCCAAATTTCAAGAGTCTAGGGTCAGCGCTTTGGGCTGGGCGATGATGAATGAGTCAGTAACTCACGCAACTCTTTTATATATGAGGGTATTAAAGCACAAGGGGTTTAAGTGCCTTTTTCTAAAATTGAGTTTACATATGGACTTATAGGTGAAGTTCGTAGAAGTTGTTCAGAGCACAAGAGGTGAATGTAGGATTCTCATCCGGACGCCAGATATAGTGAACAATTCAAGCACTTGACATTAAAATACCTGCTTCGCTTGGAGCACAAGGGAAACAACCGCTTATGTCTCATTATTTAACATAAGTCACTTGAACCCCTTGTGCTCTAAGCCCCTCATATAGAATATAGATTTATTTAACATAATTCTTCCCTATAATCAAGGACCGGATTTTACGAACGGAAAACACAAAATTTAACTAAAACTAAAAACAGAACTTGAAAATAAGTACACCACCGGTAGCTTTCGTTTATAATACCATACCATAACAAAAAACCAAAGGAACTTGACCAATAAATGGCTATTAGCAAGTCATTTTAAAAATTAAACACGTCATCAAATGAATATTCTTCTTCAGGTATTGATCAAGATATCATTATAATATAAGTTCTTATCGCATTTTTATATACGATCGCTCATTTTTTTAAAACTATCGCAACATTTTAAGCCACACCTAATATAAAGTAGCGAATTCATAGTCCTTAACTTCATTCTATTTCGAATTTTTGTTTTTAAGGGATTTATACCACCAAAAACCTATTTTAACTTCCGCGTTGCTAAATGGCAAAACCAAGAACTTCATTGCAAAAGAAGCTAATTCACTGAATGGATTTTAATTTAATGCATTTTTATATCCATATATGTACATTTATCCAGAAATCAACTGTTGAGTTCTTATGAATTCATATGAATTTAATTTCTGCCAATGATGTTCCAAAGTTGTAATTTCTTCTACAGTGAAATCAATAATTTCTTAGTATTAGTTTTAAAACAGTTTTCTACACAAAAATGTTAATATTTGTTAAATTATGAAAATTGTTTGGCATATTAATTGAGCTATAAAATCTCGGCATGTAATTCGTGTTTGTTTTTCTATTTTAAAAGTTATGGTATCTCTTTTCGATTCCAAAAATTTTTCAAAATCGTAATTGATTGAAAATATCATATATATAACATGAATTTAATTGATCAAACTGATCAAATTTTAAAACAATTTGATATGAAATGTATAAAAACGTCGATTACGTCTTGTAGTGGTCCGGACGAAACGCCAATACGTTTCCTGGAGTGTGGACTGTATATATGTAAGGGTGGATTTGGGCTACAGCTCTAGAATACCAGCCAAGGATCCAAGCACCTTGGTATATTCCCCGAGAAAACGCCGGGTTTATGGAGTGTATAGGGTGGCTTCGGGATTCAGCGCTAAAAATATCCACCTAGTATCCAATCAACTTGGTGATATTAAAAAGGCTGGAAAGAGAACTAGAAAAAGGCACAAATATTTAAACAAAAGAAAAGCATTTTTACCCATATAAAAACACTTTCCTGTTTTTTCCGACTTTGCGAAATACGGCTGTAGGAAAAATCGCCCAAAGAAAAATGACCCAAGAAAAAAAATTAAAAATCGCCCAAATGAAGAATCGCCCAAAAGAACATGAAAAATTACCCAAAAAGTTAAATTTGAAATTTTTGCCCAAAATAAGTGAATGAGGGCCCAAAAAAATAAATGAAAAATTACCCAAAAAGCAAAAACGAATTTTTTCCCCAAAAAAAAAAAAATTAAAAATTACCCAATTTGCAAAAAAGTGTTTATTATTCATATAAATTTAGTTACATACAAATGTAAGTTTTATGTAAAAAAGTGCATTGTATCTTCAACAGCTGCTCGGCAGTATGGAAAGTGATACTTATTTGAGCTCTCCGCCAAACTTTGGGCACTCTTCAATAGTTAAATATTTTTTATTTATTCCTAATGAAAAATCACCAAATTTAAAAAACGAAAAATCACCCAATAATAACGAAAAATAGCCCAAAAATTTTGGGTCACTTTTCATATGAATTCAGGCCCAAGTTTTTGGGCGATTTTTCATTTTATTTTTAGGGCCATTTCTTTGGGCGATTTTTCCTACAGCCGCGAAATATGGCCCCAGGAAGTATGGCCCCAAAAAAATAAATGAAAATTGACCCCAAATTTGGGGCTATTTTTCATAATGCAATATGGCCCCATTTTTTTAATGAGAAATTCCCCTAAAAAAATGAAAAATAACCCTAAAAATAAAATGAAATATGACCCTAAATTTGGGGTTATTCTTCATTATTAAAAATCACCTCAAAATTTATAATGAATTTGAACCCCAAAAAAGAACACAACGAAAGTTACATAAAACATTTTCGGTGGAGTTCATATGCCCGAAACTAAAAATCACAAATTTAGAATCCCGATTTCAAAATCCGGATAATTATACAGTTTTGGTTTTTAAAATCGTACGATTGATAGCATGGTTGGGCTTTCGGCCATGCGCAAGGATTTTTTTCTCTATGGTATAACGAACTCTGGCTTCGCTCAGTAAAGCTTCTCTTAATAGCCGGCCTTTGGCCGGGCTCAATGATTTTTTTTTTCTATGGTATAACAAACACCGGCTTCGCTAACTAAAGCATCTTTGCATAACCTGCAAGGATTTTCTCTACTTTGGTATAAGAATTCGGGTTTTTTATACTATCCCTAGAAACTTTTACATAGAATTTTATAAAATTTGTGTAAAAATGTTTGGGGTAATTTTTCATTTCTTATAATTTGCATTTTTATTAGTAGACGAAAAATAGCCGCAAAGTAAAAATTGGGATTTTATTTGGGGCCATTTTTCATTCCTTGATATTGTGGTCATTTTTTATTCCACTTAAAATGCAAAAACACCCTAACGAAAAAATGAAAAATAACCCCAAAAAAATAAAAAAATTGCGCCAAAACTGCGTGTTTTGCTTGAACAAAATTTTTTTTATTGTTGATGTATTTTGTTCAAGCTTTGATATTGTTACAAGTAAAACTGTTGCTATAAGTCTTATACGTTTAACAGTTTTATTTGGTTTAATATCTTTAGTTTGTCTAAAATCTTTATGGATGAAGTTTCCTGATGATCTGGCCTAAGCAACCAGTGAAATGCATAGGAATAGCTTATCCCATCAACAATAAATTTCAAGTGTTTTTATCAAGAATAAAAACTGGGAATTAAGCACAAATAACAAAATCTTTTGAAATCTAAACAATTTTTTATAGTGCACAAATTCAAAAAATCAGGTCATTTCTATTTTCCTTTAAATACCTTTTAGAACTATTTATAATAGCCATATAATCCTCCGGTCATATTGGCCTAATCTGAAGCTATAAAGAGCAGCAAAAAAAAAACACTTTTTTGAAATATCTGTTAGTATATTCAGCCTTATATTTTTCATAAACTTATGTTTACACATACATTTTACACATTCTACATACAAATGTAGTACAAAAATATCCTTGTTGATCTGTACGTACGTGTGTAAAAGTAAAGTTTATTTATGTTTACATATATTTGTGTGTATGTGGAAATGTGTGCAAACGTACATGTATGTTATATGTTTATTTGAAAAATTTTTCAATTTTATGGTTTCTGGATAATATGCGTTCAACTAGAAGTAAATACCCATAGAATAATATTGTACTAGACTAGGATTGCAATAACTAACCCAACTGCACCAACAGGAATATAAACATCAAGTATATTTTTGTGGCAACAGTAACAATAACAAAACACAGTGGTTGCCACACAGTTACATGTCATTGTGTTGCATTTAGTTGTTGTTCTTGTTGTTTTATTGTTTACCAGGCTACACGGGGTTTATTACTAAGGCAACCTCTTTCAACCAGCATTTGTTACCATAATTTTTTTTTTTTTTTTTATCCAATTATTTTTCACATACATATACACAAACATACCATACATTCATTTATAAAAGTGTTTGTGTGTTTTTGTTTACATATTACAGATTCCGTTTTAGATTTTGTTTTTGTTAATATTCCATAGTTTGTTTATTATGGGCATCACTGACCTGGACAAGATTAGCGTCCTTTTTACACCCTGCGCGACAGATGGAAAGGGTGTATATAGGCATGTCCATCCGTATGTTATTTCTACATTATAGATCAAAGATCCTATAAAGTATGTTTGAAAATATCGAGTCATAATCATAATTTTTTTAATAAATTACTTTATTGGCAACACTTGCAACATCTCCAAAAATATCATGGTCGCATAAGGTACCGTTACGATTTTATAGCAAAAACAATTTTATCTTAAGCGACAACCTTCATACAAAGTATATATGAATTTTATAAGATTTTGTTTGTCGTGCTTAATTCTTAATTTTTATTCTTCATATTTTTTAAAAATGTTATATTCTCAAAAATTACTTTGATAATAAACTGGCAAGTGCACGGCTTAAAAAAACTAAACTGGTAACATGCTTTATTATTTAAAGCAGGTTGTTTTTGTTTTTATTTAGTTTTTTCTTAACCTACTTACAACAAGTGCTGGGATACTATCGATATTTTCTACTATCGATGGTTCAGATTTCACTATCAATATATAGATATTACTATCGACTGAATTTTTTTAATTAAGTAGGAAAACTTTAACTAGTTTTTAATCAGGCTACAGTTCGTTGTTTTTATCACTTTATTGAAAGTAAGAGACGTATCTATGTACGCACGTTTTTTAGATGACATTTCTTAAAAATTGGGATGATGATAAGCTCCTTTCTGAAGGAACCAAAATAACAGGGACTATAAGATATTTTATTGAAACTAGATAATGTTCTAAATTGGATTTGATTCTCAACCCAAAAGGTACTCAATCTAGCGGACTTTTCCTCTAATGGTCGTTCATTGTTTTATTCTATGCTCGCAATTGCAATTGCATTTTTATTTAATTTTTGTTTACATCATAAAACTATCTGAGATTTCAGCCCCTATCTAAACATATAAAAAATTCGGCATAAAGGCCTTAAGTTAGCAGTAAAAAAGCACAGCTAAGCAATCCATACCACCTGCCATTCTTGTTGTTTGTATTCATTGCTGTCATTCTGCACGAAATAAGGGCATATGCCATTAAGTCTCAATATAATGGGACTTAACGCCATAGATTTTTTCCGTAAAATGAAACATAAAGCCATATTTTTGATAATGATTATATTTCACCCTATTTCATGTAGAAAATGCTTTGTTGTTTCATGTCGCCCTGTTTTATGTCAAAAATGGCGGTATGAACTAAGTCCCCAATGAATAAACTCCCCAAACCCAAAATGAACTAAGCCCCTAAAGTTGGGGACGTCGTTCATTTATGGAAAAAACCCGAAAAAGCTACGCTAACTAGAGCTTCTCTGCATAGCCGGCCTTCGGCCGGACGCAATGATTTTCTCCTCTATGGTATAACAAAGACGCTAACTAAAGCTTCTCTGCATAGCCGGCCTTCAGCCGGACGCAATGATTTTTTCCTCTATGGTATAACAAACACCAGCTTCGCTAACTAAAGGCTCAGTTAGGCGAACGTTGCTGTACCGTATCTGTACTGTATCCATCAGCTGTTCGCTTTTTGTTATATGAAAACCAATACAAAAGCTTACCGAAATGCAATGTACCGTAGTTGCAACGTACCAATCTGTATAAAATAGAATTTCATGCCGTTGTTACGTGACATTTGTAAGACAGTGATGGGCGGCTTGTATGTTACATTGAATGCGGGTAATTTTGCTCTTTTTTGTTGGTACTTTTTTCAGTATATCTATGGAATTGCGACAAAACAACTTACAATACAACATATTTCCAAATATACATATGTTTAGATGTTTAAAATAAACAAATGCATATACACACAATGAAAATGTGAAACATATAAAAGACTTTAAATGGTATCAAAACCTTGTTTGGTGTATGCACATTTACAATATATGTATGTTAAAAATAAATTATTAAAATTTTTTACATACACAAAATACTGTTTTAATACCATTTAAATCACGTGGTACCTTTTCTGCACAACGGTCACCATTTGAACATTTTTGATTCCCATCACTGTGTGTTTTGTTTTATGTATACTCGTGCTTTTTGTTTATGTATGGGAAAACATATGACACGTTTTTAAACGTTCTATAAGTGCACCAACGTGCTTACAGCACGGTGCGGTACATTACGGGTACAGCAACGTTCGCCTAACTGAGCCTTAAAGCTTCTCTGCGTAAACGGCCTTCGTTCGGAAACAAGACAGATTTTAGAAGCTTTACTTAGCGAAATCGGTACTTGTTATACCATAAAGGAGAAAATTCTTGCGTCCGCCAAAAGGCCGGCTATACAGAGAAGCTTTAGTAAGCGAAGCCGGTGTTTGTTATACCATAAAAGCATTTGTAACGCAACACATAAAAATGAGACATAACACCATAATGGCTTTATGTCCCATTCCACTAAAATTGATATGAGACTTAAGGTCATATCAAAATTATGGCTTTATGTCCGTTTGGATTGAGACATAAAGCCATTATGGCTTTATGTCCTATGGCTTTGTGACACCCCACCACGAATTAATAATAGCAAGTAAAAACTTGCGGCAAAAAACTGCGTGTGCATAGCTGCTGTAACATGTCTTCATAGCTGTATTTTAAATAATAATAATATCGATACTGAGATTTTTCCTATCGATATTTTTGATAGTTTACGATTGTACCATCTATAGTTTCCCAGCTGTACTTACAACTACAATTAATGTTGGAAGAATTCCAACCAATTTTAGTGGGGAATGTAAGAAAAGATAAACTCACTGTTTATTGTTGATGTTTTTGTTTAAAATATGATATTGTTACAAGTAGAACTGTTGCTTATAATTCTTATACGTTTAACAGATAAAGTTTTTCTAAAATATTTGGATGAAGTTTCCTGATGATCTGGCCTAAGCAACCAGTGAAATGCGCATAGGAATAGCTTATCCCATCGACAATAAATTTCAGTGTTTTTATCAAGAATAAAAATTGGGAATATAGCACGACAAACAAAATCTTGTAAATTTAAAATTTTTTATTCCCAAAAATGACTTTAATAATTTTTATGAAATAATATAAAAAAAACCCTTCTCCTGTAAAATTTTGTTTTTGTCGTTTAAGCTTTTTTTTGCGGCAATTACTCGATATATTTTGAATAACTATGAGTAGAGGAATTTATTTAACGATGTTTGTCTGTCAGTATTATTGTTAAAATGGGTTTTCCGAAGACCCCAGGTAAGCTGGTGATTTTATATATATTCTATCACAAATAGTTCAAAGAATCTTGCAGTTGATATTTGGAAAGATCGGTTCATTAACAGCTGTGAAATTATAAAAATAACACAAAGTTTACCATTTCAAGTCCCTATTAAATGTATAAACTTCATTGTTCCACTTAATATAAAATAATAAGTGAAATATTTTGAATAACTAAAAGCTATATGATTTAAAAATTACCGAGTTTTAGAGAAGTCATTCCCTTATTGAAACTAAGGATTTGGTGCAATTTCTTCCACAAAATTAAAGTGCGATTTTTATTTGATAAATCCACTTTAAGAAGCTTTTTTATAAACCACCAAAATTAACAAATTTGGATTAAACTTGAGCTAATAAGCTTAAATTGTTTCGTAAAAATCTAATTTTTGATGCTAAGAAACCAACTATGCCTTATATCGAGCCCTTACTGCAAAAATAGCATAATAACATTAATGTGTTGAATTCAAGTACGAATAGCACTAAAACGTACTTAACACAGTCTTAAATGGGATTACTTTCGAAAATCAATCCAGGAATTTCTTAAAATAAGTGCACAATTCTTAAACCAAGAAAAAAAATTAAGCTTTTCGTTGGTAGTGCCACTCTGAGAGTAAAATAACAAAGTGAGTATTTTAATCTCATTTAACTTATCCAAATTTGCTGCATTCAAAACAACAACACCACCTAAAGAGTTAAAAAACGATTTGCTTGTTTTGTGTTGAAACAACAAAAACAACAGAACAAGACGAAGACACATTATTTTAATGTTAAGTAATAAAATTGAGAACTTTTGCTTCTCATTTAGTTTATATTTTTAGTTATTTATGTACATTTAGTTTTTAAAGTAAAAACCATATCGGAAATGATGCTGGTATTTAAAAGTTAATCAATCATAATAAAAATCTCATTCAAATTTCACTTTTGGTTTATTTCGAATACGAATTCGAGATTAAACCAATTTTATAATTCTTGAATAAAGCGCATTTTAAGATTGTTTCAATATTAGTTTTACTTAAATCAATCTCATTTTCGGATTATTTCAAGTATGAATTTGGGATTGAAAATGAATAAGTTAAGTATTTCGTGATTGAAAATCAACACTTGAATCATTTTCTGTACTTTATTCAAGAAAATCCGTACACACCATACTAATTATACCGCTTCGGATTGATTTTTTTTTTTTTTTTTTGTGTACTTATGTAATTTCCAGTTTTTAATCTTGATATACACTGGAATTTATTGTTGGAGGATAAGCTGGTATCACTGCGCATTTCACTAGTTCCTTTGGCCAGATCATCAGGAAAAATTCTCCAAAAAAAATTTTAGAAAAGCCAAAGATATTTGCAAGCAAAACTGCAGAATGAATGAGAACTACAAACACTCAAAAAGTCCTATTTGCAACGATATCAAAGTTCAAACAAAATACCAACAATAAACAGTGAGTTTGTCTTTTCTAACATTCCCTACTACATTTGGTTGGAATTCTATAAAATCTTATTAAATGAAAGTTTTATATTCCCAAAAATTACTTTAATAATTCGATTTCATTTTTAAAAATATTTTTTTATCATATCGTTGGCGGATAATTTAATTGTCGTATGTGGATTCCGATAGTTTCGAGTGAATTGAGTTTGAAATTTGAATTCTTATAAATTTTTTTTCAGCAAAGCGATTTTCTTTAAATTTTAGGAGAGGAAACAACTAATATTTGACTTGTTAATTTATAAGTTTGATGCGTATAACTCATTTGGGGTAGAAAATATTTTGATTTTTGTTCAGAATTAAATTGTCGGATGTGGCAAAGTGGAACATTTTTGTCATTTAAATAGCTACATACGACATTTTGCTTCCGAAATGTTTACATACCATATTAAAACACTAAATTTTAAAAACAAAAAAAATTTAAAAATCGTATGTGCCATGAAAAAATACATACATACGACACTTAAACATTAAATCGATTTTTTGGTCGTTATATGGAAATTTTTCGTATGTGGCGTTTAGCAGTTACATACGACATTTAATTTGAAAATTGCTTTAGCAAATATCACACACGACAAACTCAACACTCCATATCTCGAAAACCGTATGAGGTATTGAAAAACTGATTACGCCAAATGAAAGATCAGGTCGGAAAACTTAAGGAATCGATCTTAACTCAAAACCGCAAAAAATCATCATACGACATTTAAATTATCAACCGACGATATGTTTTCCATATTAGACAATTGCCCAGCGGTAACTAGATTGAAAAAAGAGGCCTAATTTAAGGCCTTAGTTAGCAGTCACAAGCCCTTCTCGCCGCATTCCATACTTATTTATTTTTTACACAGGTTGTCATTGGGTGCAAGCCCTTCCACACTGCCTTTAATATCAAGTTCGATCCCTCCCCAAAGAAGGGAGTAACGAAGGTCACAAAAAGTAAATAGAACTGAGATAATGTGTACTGAATATATTAGAAGGTCTTTTAAAAAGAAAACCTTCTATATGGCATACTTCTGAAGGCTGGATATCCTGCGAAGCGAATCTTTTAGAAAGGAGTATAGAACAATTCAAAAAGGCCATGCACTTGAGTTCCTTTCAATATTTACCGCTGAATAACTAGATATCTATTTATGTATGTATATACAAAAATAATGAATTGCTCCCTCTTAATCATGCTAACTTAGAAAGTCTCAACAGCTTTTTAAGAAAGTTTTGTAAGAATTTCATATTGCAATGACGATCACTTTCTTACACGTAATATACAATTACGAGTGATTTACGCTTGACAAGAAGGACAGGTGACGTGAAGTGGCGCTGGAATTGGAATCTCTATCGTCGAAAGCTGTAAACAGAAGAACATAGTCATTTATCAAGTAACGGATCGTTACCGTTATGAATAAATGCATGATATATCAGACCGAAATGCAATGCATTTAATCGTTGCATTGACTGAAGCTCAAAATAAATAGTTTGATCCGAATAACATGCAACGCTTTTATGCTTGGTATAGTTTCATTGTTTTTTTAATTTGGGTCAGTTTACGTGAACATTTTGTTGTCTCGTGAGTGGTATGATCTAGAGATATATTGGGGACACAAAAATAATTGGAGCGGATCATACATTTTACCACCCTATGGGTGCCCTAGAGGGAAGCGAACTGACACCAAAGTAGTCCCGTGATAGGTCTTTGGTGGTAGAGACCTATCACTTTTATATGGGGTTGTCATCAGGGTTTAAAAGCATCCATCAGCTGAATGCTTTTTATTTTTGCTTTTGCCACTGCTATTGAAATTTGTAATTTTTTTTTTCCAACAGCCAATGTTTTGTTTTTCGTTTGTGCAAAAAAGCAAATCTCCTATTTTGTATATTTTTATTTTCTGACAACTGCTTTTTTACCAGCCAGCGACAAAAATGGACAACCACATAAAAAGAAAAAGCTAAAAAAAATTATTTCGCCTTTTGCTTTTTTACTTTTTCCTGAAAGAAAAGCTAGTTAAAAAAGACAAACCAAAAAAAAATCTAAAATTCAAAGAACAAAAATTCTTCTCTGGCTGGTAATAACAAAAAGCCGATTCAATAAAATGAAAAGCAGCGGAAGTGTGTGCTAAAAGCAGTCTGAGCAGAGCTATTAGCTCTGCAAAAAGGCAGATTACAACGAAAAAATACTGATCAGTGTACAAGCAACATGGTTTTTTTATAATGATGAGGAAAAATAAATTTTTGCCTTTCTTCAGTAATGTTGTAGTAATGTTGTTGTTGCTCGCCAAACAAATAAAAAATTCTTGTTGTGTTTGTTTTGCATGAAAAATATCACTTGTCGTCGTCGAGTATTTTTTTTCGCAATCATGTGCCTTTGCAACCTTTTTTGCTGCTTTTATCTCCTATTTTGCGGCTATTAGCATGCATTGGTTTTTGATTTGGCGGCTGTTTGACAGAAGCTGTTTGTTTCATTCTTTTTCCTATCTATTTTTTCCTACAACATAAAAGTAATTGCCGTTGCTTTTTGAGTTCCATCAAATTGTTAAAAAAGCAAAAGCTGAAAAAAGCCAGTGCCAATTATTTTGTGTGTTTATTTTGCTGCTGCTTTTGAAAAGTGTGGGCTTTTTTAGCAGTGGAACTTGTCGGCTTTTTAATTTTGATTTTTTTTTTAATAGGAAAAAGTCAAAATTTGGCTGCTTTTGCTAATATGGCGATAGCATTTTAAACCCTGGTTGTCATTGGAAGGGGTCAATTGACATCATTTGACCAGTCACACATCTATTCTCAATAGACGTGCTTAGTAACAGTAACTACAATGTAAAAAAAAAAACAATTCATAGAATTAAATTCAAGAACCAAATTTAAGAAAGTCCCAAAAAATGTGTCACACCGGTGAAGACTGTACTGTAATTCATTACTTTTTCCTACCTTTTTGTTCCTCATAAACCAGTTACATGATTGGTTCTCCTCTCACTGGCCATGAATTCTTTCTTTTTGTACCTGTTCTATTTTTACAACTGCCAGGACCAGTCTGTGGGATCAGTTGACACAAATTTCCCGCAGGGTGGCTACGAGCTTTTTTCTATCCATTTTTCGCCAATTTCGTCCTCACGAACTTTAACCCTAGTGCGGCACGCCAATTTTTAACCGATCGAGCACAAATGTTGGACAATTTTTTTTTATTATCCTAACGTCATACAAGTTTCTTTTCGTTTGCAAACAAATGAGTTTTTAATTTCTTCCTACATTGAGGGTCCACCTTAGTGGATATGGCCTCTACAGCCACAATGTTAGAAATGCATAAACTTCAGCCGTCCGATAACCATATTGTAATCATATATATTTTTTCCACAATCCTATACACTTTTGCCGTAAAACTTGCCATGTGTAAGTGAAACCTCAAACGAAAATTTTGCAATAACCGCCATATCAATCAAAAATATTTACTTTATGGAGTCAAACTGTAAAAAGTTGCTTTTATTATATTATAAGTGTAGCGTATTTAAGACTTAGCAAAGCGGAAGGTAAAACTTTTACTTATGTGTGATTGTGTGTGAATGTATCAGTGAGTCTTTGTATATTTATTTAATCTGTGGATTTAAAAATATTTTTAAGTCTACTTTCTCAGCGAATCGCATAAAACATAAAAGTAGTGGTGGTTATGAAATATTTGTTATTTTAATTACGGGCTTTTGTTCAAATAGAATCCTAACTGGAAATATTTTTACAGTTGTTGTTCTCTTATTATTATTGTTGGACTAAAAAGGATGACTGTGTGTATGTGCGTGTGTGTGTGTACTTAGAATTTGAAAAGAAAATTATCTGATTCTTTTGAAACATAAGATTAAAATTAAATACGCTTTTATAATAACTTTGCAAAATTCATTCGCAAAAGATAAGATTACATTTTTTTAATGAATTCATTCAGCTTAAGGTGCTTTTAGAAAATGGTGGCAGGAATTAATACCTATTACATTCAATCAAAATTTCATTAAAATATGCAAGCAAACATGGTCATTTAATCTTAAATCGGAAGTGTTTTTAAATCAAAATTGTTCTTAAATAAAAAGCTTTAAGACTTTTTCACTTCTTTCAAAGAAACAGGATCTACTGCAAAAAACAACATAAAACAAATTGCTTCTTTTAATGCTAATTCTTCGCACAGACGGTGGTCAGATCTAACAATATTGTAGTAAAATCTGCTCAAAATATCTAGCAACCGTGTGAACTGGCAGTTTTTGTTTGCCAACGTTGTCAAAAAAAAGCATTTGTCCGTTGTAAAACACCAATTTTGTTAGATATCTAACAATCGTGTAAACACTCTTCCCCAGGAAAAACTTTTTGATTTTTAGTAATAGGTGGTAGTTATTTCATACATTACCTGGTAATTAGTTGTCATTACAATTGTTATTATTCTGAAAACTTCAATAAGTACTTACTAGTAATGACCTCAGCAACTACTTATTACTTCTGTTATTTTCACTACTGAATATTTGCTTACTGGTAACGTACTCAATAACTACTTATTAGGTCTATTAGCTAGTGATTTTTTGGCTTCTGGTAAGTTTATTGTAAGATCTTACAATTCAACTTACTAGTAGTTAAATAATAACTAGGTATTTTTTGACTTTTAGTAAGTGTATTTTGTAAGTACTGAGTTCTTTGGACACCTCGAACAAAAATAAGTAGTTATTCAGCCGAAAAATAACTAGTGTTTATTTTCTCCAACATTATTTGCTAACTTACCAGGTAAGTAAAGTTTTTGCTGGGTCGTTTTCATAATTGTCGGATGTGCGAAGTTTATGCATCTGACAATCGCATCATTGTGAGAGACCTTTTACTATTGCCAGCACTGCAAGTACATACCACAGAGCACACAGAATCGTCACGAGACAGAAAATATTGTGTTGTTTCTGTCTTTTTCTTCGATACTGCTCTAATTGCATTTTTTGTTTTGATCACGCAATTTGTGTTGATAGTAGCGGCCTGTTGTTACACATTGCCACTTCACTACCAAAAAACGTTTTCTTTCTCTTTCTTCGAAAGCTGCCCTCGCAAAAGATTCAGGCATAATTCATACGTCACTTTTTTCATCTTTGTATGCTTTGTGTTACATACGTAGCAGGGATGGAAAATGCGTTTTCGGATATTGCACCAACTTTAATAACAAAATGTAGTTTTGAGACTATGACAGCACCAATTTTATATTTGCAGGCTCTTTTCTGACAAACTGAACATTGTTGTTGGCAGATGAATTTATTGTCAGACAGTTGTCTGCCAATAAAATTGTTTGATTTTCTGACAATCTTCTGAACTGAGATTTTATTCTTGGTGGCAATTTCATTTTGGCAGTATATTGTCAGCACATTGCCAGACCTAAGATCATTGTTAGATCTGACCACCGTCTGTACGAATCTTAAGCAGTTTATGACTGAAATCAAGCGAAATCGATTCAAACTATGTATTGTTAAAAAATTGTATATGTCATAGCTCTATAAGATTAAAAATTATACCGCCAAATAAACATCGTAAACATCGGTTCATAGGTATGTCCGCAGTTTTATAAGACTAGAAACCACATTTTCAAATTTTGGGAAGATCGGACCATAAATTACCATAAACTTTAAATAAAGCCCACTCTGGGAAATCACTTAAATACGCCTAAAAGCCTAGCAAATATATAAAATGTAATAAAATTTGGTCCAATGTGGCCAGAAATAACACCACGCAATTTTGTGAAAATCTGTCCATACTTTATCATATGTCCCATATAAAGCAGTCTTCTTAACAGGTTTTAATACGAATAAAACGGTAAAAGGAATTTCCATTTGAAATTTGGCCCAATTAATGTTTTCTAAAACAAGAAATTACTCCACAGAATTACATTTGTAATGATTGATCACTAATTTAATACGAATTCTCCTCTTGAAAATCATTTTTGTACGGCTAAAACAATAATGAATCAAATTAGTTTAAATTTATATGATGGGAAATATGAGCATAAAACTTTCTGAAGGTCGGCTAATAATTTAACATAGCACAGGTATAACACCCAAGCAATCATAATACTGACGTCAAGTTTTATAAATGAGATACTAATTTATAGTTCCCACGTAGAGGCCGCTCCTGAAATATTTACCGGTGGATGATATCATAGAATCGACTCAACCGAACATAGCACTCTTACTTGTTTTCAATAAGTTTGAATATTACGGGATTTCCTTTTCTGACATAAAATGTAGCCAATATAATTTGTAGCTCACATTAAGGGTTTCTTAGATCTACTAAATGTGTTAAATTTTTAACGATCAGAGAAGATCAAAAATCATTGGCATTTTCGTTTTTTTTTTTCTTTCTTGTAAGATTTAAGCAATTCTTTTTAAATATTTTTTATCAGGCATTACAAAGAATCCAAACAAAATTCAAAAAAACCATTTCTAGGAATGCGATTTCCATGCGAATGCATATTTTTTTTTCGATAGTCTGAGATCGATGTCGACCAATTATCTTTCCGAATCATTAAATTTGCGTTAAAACGGCATCGATTTGTTTTTGCATATTGTTGCATATTTTGGTTAAAATGCATATTTTTTGCATTTTTTGGTCTTAAATGCATATTTTTGCATATTTAAACATTTTTATGTGATATATTTTTTTAATTAACATATTTAAAAAAAAAATTCTTCAAAAAATTTCTATGTAGCAAAAAATTATTCAAAAAAACTTTTTAAATCAATAAATATGTAAATTTTTTTGGAGCTCTGCCTAAAATACAAGATTTTAAAGATTTCGACAAAAGGGCTTCTATTTTTAACCAATGCAGCCCTTTATATGGCTAAGGCTGAGTAATAAGTTACAACGAGTTGCAGCGGAAATTAGAAACTTATTCAATAATATTGATTCATTGAGAAAGTAATATTAACAATGTGGAAGAAAGAATAGCCCAAAATATTAAAAAAAAACATCCAAAACGTTTTGTAAAAAATATATGTTTTCAAAAAATAAAACAAATTTCAACTATTTTAGATCTGGAATTAAATGTGGGATCTGATAAGAAAATATATATTCTCTAAATGAATTGGCAGCCTTCAAGTATGCTCCTATAACATTGACATTGAGAGATTATTTTCTATGTACAAACGTTTTTTGCGTCCGAGCAGGTAAACTTTTGATTTTTTAATTAAAATTAAAAAAACCGCTTTTTTATTGAAAATGTTCAAGTTTTTAGTGCATATATTTTATTCTCTTAATGCATATTTTGGAGTTTTTAGTGCATATTTTATGCGCATATTTCCGATTTTTTACCGCAGGAACACCTCATACCTAATCATTTCTTTTAAACAATAACAGAAGCACTTGTTTTAAGAATGCTCCATTCGAAACTTTCGAAACTATAATCTCTCAGATTGCACAAATTAACTTATGTCAGCAACTAAACCAAAACGTTGTGCAAATAATTACCGAAATAGGACCCTTAAAGTTTGAAAAATTTATTGAAATTTGCACTGCCAAAATAAATTTACTCAAAACTAACTGTGATATCCAAATGTTTAAAGTCATATTGCAACATTATAAAAATAAATATTATTCAAATTAAAATTTAGAACACATCATTTTATTTTCATCACAATGACTCATATTTAAGCCTACTACTTCCATGTTAACATTCAACAAGGTTACACAAAATGTAAATTATCAATAAAATGCAGTTTATATGCAAAATAATCATGTTTTGAAGAACATCTGCTACTTACACCTTAATATTATTAAAATGTAAATTTATAGAAAATTGAAGACAAAATGAAATTGAGTATAAAATAGACTCTTTACACAACAATATGCAAACATTTATACAACAAAACCCACTCAATGAAGTTCTATACAAGGACAAAATATAAAGAATGAGGACATCGTTTTATAATACAAATAGTTGTAATAAAAAATGTGCACATAAATATGAAAATGGTGATTATTATTATGACAAAATGTATGAAAATATAATAAAACTAAAAGAATATAAAGATATGTATTCGTATATTTTTATAACCACCATCATCACTACAAGTGGTGAATGAGGGTATACAAAGTTTGTTATTTCGTGTGTAACACCAAGATAAACACTTAGACACTTTCAAATCATAACGAATATCACTATTGATATGAAATTTGAGAGAAAAAAATCTATATATAAATACATATGCATACATATCGCACTGCCCAATAAAAATTGGAGGTTCCAACGAAGCAGGTTTGTAAGGGAGAAACATAAAAGTTTCGCTTACCATTGCGCTTACGGAAGACATGAATTTTATATGGCGAGTTCCCACTTTGAAGCAATACATTTTTGACACATAAAGCGCATTATTAAAATTGTTGCGTGTAACGATCATCTTAACACACTGAATGTTTTGATACAGTTATTTTTTAGTATTCTCCCTTACCAACCTGCTTCGGAGTAAGGGAATGCCGTAGCACTTGGAATGTTATTTTTTTTATTTATAAAAGTTCTTGAAAGTTCTTTCACTTTCTTTACTGCATTTCTGTATGTCTTATTGCGTAGCGCATAATTGTGCGCTTATTTTTTTAAATGTACCTTTAGTGCTTCGCAAAATGATAAAATTTTTTATTGGGTGGTTACTTGAAAGAAATTCCACAAAAAATTTACAAGTTCTCTATAGAGGCAAAAAGCTGTGTTTTTTTTTTTTTTTTTTTTGTAAATATTTACAATAAAAGTTGCAAACAATTATGGCATTGTAAAGAAATACGAGTAAGAAGTTAACAACGGTACTTGTTTTTGTACGTTTTTCAGGGATTATCATAAAAATATCGGGTTTTTTGAGTTGTTCCCCTTTATGTGAAATTTTTAAACTTTTATAGTGGTGTCATTTCATAAATATAGAACCAAAATTAAATAAAACAGCATAATAAACTTGCCGTTGTGACATAAACACTAGCACAACTTAGCATATTTTTCCCATGGGGGTGCTTTTAAACCATGTGAGATAAGGCCATGATGGCTTTATTGCTCAATTGAATTGGAGATAAAGTCATAATGGCCTTATTGCCCAATCATTGGGACATGGGACTTTCAGCATAGGTGCACGTAGTGCGGAAAGTTTTCTGACTGTCATTCACTTGGGAGTGACCCACTCACTACTTCCGGTCCTAGACCAAGTATTTCCCGGGCAATGGCTTTCCAGATTCCTCTGAAAGCTAGCTTAAGTGAGACGGCGCCCAGTCATGTAGCCTGAATGGTTAAAGTACATCTTAACGTCTCAGGCAAGTAGGTAAATAATCATGAATATTTACTGAAGCATGACTGCATCGTGGATGTGGTGATTTAACCCAAGCCCACTGTCTGCCTGGAGGCGATGCTGGCAGCCCCAGCTCCAGGATCGGATGCTTTAGCCCAATCAGCTACTCATCTTAAATTGGACAAATACAAGAAAACTGTGGACAACATAAAACCTGTATGAATACAAGAAAAGTCTGGATTACCATTGTGAACATTGTTCAGGGAATCTTTTTACCACTGTGGACCAACCAGAAAACCGGAAATGATGGACCGTAGCTCATTTTAAAGATAACAATCCCAACTAACTCGTTGTCAACTTTTTTTTATTAAAAAAAATATTTTTGTTGATTTTTTAGAGCATTTTTGGTAGATTTTTGAATGCACTTTTTTCAAATATGATGTTTAGGGGATCTTTTTACCACTGTGGACCAACCAGAAAACCGGGAATGATGGACCGTAGCTCATTTTAAAGATAACAATCCCAACTAACTCGTTGTCAACTTTTTTTTATTAAAAAAAATATGTTTGTTGATTTTTTAGAGCATTTTTGGCAGATTTTTGAATGCACTTTTTTCAAATATGATGTTTAGGGGATCTTTTTAACGCTGTGGACCAACCAGAAAACCGAGAATGATGGACCGTAGCTCATTTTAAAGATAACAATCCCAACTAACTCGTTGTCAACTTTTTTTTATTAAAAAAAATATTTTTGTTGATTTTTTAGAGCATTTTTGGTAGATTTTTGAATGCACTTTTTTCAAATATGAGGTTTAGGGGATCTTTTTACCACTGTGGACCAACCAGAAAACCGGGAATGATGGACCGTAGCTCATTTTAAAGATAACAATCCCAACTAACTCGTTGTCAACTTTTTTTTATTAAAAAAGATATTTTTGTTGATTTTTTAGATTAAATTATCTTAATTTTTTTCTTTATTGTTTAAATTAAATTGTTTTTTGATTACTTATATAAAAATTGTAGTTAGTTATTAAGTTATTAATTAATTAATGGCTTAAAGTTTAACATATTCTCAGTTCCATACTGCAAAATAAGACTCTTAGTCTTGTGTATGGAGCAATTCAATTAATAAATAAATAAATAAAATTTAATAAAAATATCTTTTCTCTTTCAGCACATTTTTATTCTGTGTTGATCGGATAAAAATTCACTGAGTTAGACCCTTAAGATTTGAACAAAAATTGCCTTAATGGAGAGACCAAAAATTTTCAATCTTGAAAAAACGTAAAGAATATTTTTTTTTTTTTTTTTTAATCTAAAGGCCTGTAACTCAGTGAATTTTTATCCGATCAATACAGTATAATTATGTGCTGAAAGAGCCAAAGCCATATTATGGTTGCCTCCGACCATGTTATGGCTTATATAAACATAAATAAATGTATGGGTAACAATAAGATTTTTCTCTTTTTTTAGAAGCAACATATTTAATAAAAAAAAAAACTATACCATTAAACATTATTTATTATTAGTCATATAATTATCGGAGACAAGCACAAGAAATTTGTGGCTTTTCCTCGAATAACTGATTTAACCATAAAATCATTGCCCATGAAATTATTAGGAATGATTGAAATATTCGTTAAAAATAGTTTTGTTGAAGGTGATTGTATTGAAAAATATGCTTTCTTTTGCCTGCATAAACAACCAATTCTCTTATGAAACGGTAACGTGCCAAAATTTAAGATTTATTACAGCCCATGTAATCCTCCAATTCTTGGTTTGCAATTTTTCTGATTTTCTAACCATTAAAATTCTTATGAGTTTTTACAAACTTATTTAGAATTCAACACCTTCGTTTTTAGTTCGACGCTTTGAATTTATGCATTCTTCAAGAAATATGCAAATTTGTATACCCAGAATTTGTTTCTTTAAAAGGTCGGTCCTTATAAGGGTTGCCCGAGCGTGGAATCATTTGCCTCATATACTAAGGGATTGTCGTTTGTCTCTTAATAGCTATCATAAAGCTTTAATTGAGTATTTCAATACCATTAAAATAAAATCCTTAACAATGTGATCTAATTCGACGTTATAGTTATTGATTATATTTGTTTTAAAAATTGTATAAGTTGCTGCCATATTATATTATATGTTGTATGTATCTATTCCCCTCGATACTATAAGGAGCATAGGGCCTCAACAAACTTCTTCCATTCAGATCTGTTCATCGCAATAGTTTTTATTGCACTCTTTTGTGCATTTTTCTAGCCTCGCTTTCAATTTGCCGACGCCATGTATGTGCTGGTCGGCCTCTTCTGCGACTTCCACTCAATAGCATTCGGGACAAGATCGGACAGTGGCTTACGGAGTGTGTGTCCAATCCAGTTCCACTTTATTTTCTGTATTTCTACACACAACGGTATTTGACGTGTTTCAGCCCACAGATTGTTGTTTGAGATGGTTCGTGGCCAGAAGATTCGTAAAACTCTTCGGAGACATTTATTTACGAAAACTTGCAAAGTGTTAATGTCTCGGGAGGCAGCGTTCTAAGTTTCCCATCCATATAATAAAGTTAACTTTATATTAGTGTTGAAAATGTTGATTTTAACATGGCGTGATAATAAGGATGATTTCCATACTTTGCTGAGCTGGCCGAAGGATTGTGTGGCCTTTTTTATGCGGCCTGCAATGTCTTTACTAGATCCACCAGTTCGATTTATAACAGCTCCGAGGTAACAGAATGTTTGAACTTCTTCCAATATATTGTTATTTATTAGAAAGGGATTCGTGTTTCCAGAGTTTATTCTCATAACTTTGGTCTTTTTAATATTGATTCTCAATCCAGCTTTTTCTGATATGTATGTAAGACGTCTTAGTTGTGCGGACAGTTTAGCTATGAGAGAGAAGGCATATATCGACTGCGTATTTGAGTTCTTCCAGCCTTTCGTTCAGCCCCCAAACGATCCCGCGGTTTCCCATCATTGCCTGGTGCATTACACTATCCAGCACTATATTTAACAGCAGCGGAGACATCACACACCCTTGACGAACGCCATATTATATTAATTAAAAAATATTTTTAGATTATTTGTATAGGGTTCCATATTAAACTCTAAAAATACTATATACCTATTGTAATATTATGGTTTGGCCATGAAGGATTTTTAAAATGTTTAAAATAAAAAAAAATAAAAAAAAAATATTTCTGTATAAATTCCTTAACATTTTCAAAATTTTGGTACGAAAAAAGCTTTTTTAATGAAGTTGTTATTATAATGTTAATGAAAAAAATTTATAATCTTAAAATTTGGTACAAAAAGTGTCTTTTTACTTTCTTACAGCATTATACTTTCTTCTCTCTGCGTCCTAGTTCATATTATGAAACATTTGCTGCAAAACATTTAAGTTTGATGGTGAAAGGCAAATGGAAAAGTGTACTTTTTCCCGTCTTTAAACCGTTTTTGTTTGCTTGTTTTTAAGAGGAAGTAGGAGTAAGAGATAACGCATACCAAATACCTTAATACTGCTTAAATTGTATGGACACGAGTGGAGTTTCAAAGACGAATTGTTTCCTAAAACTGACAAGGACTTGCTAAATATTATTCTAATAATCGGTGGAGGGTATTTAAAACTCAGCACAGCCGATTATAGCATTCTTACTTGTTTTACGACTAAGACTTAAAGTCTTAAAAATAACACTAAAACACCTGTATCTCTGTTTATCATCGTAGTCAGTTTACTGGGCAGAGCGCATTTGGAGGGGAAAGACACAAGGGCACACAATAATAAAATGATTTCATATACACTTAAGTCATAAATATCAAATAAAATCTGTTATATTTTTTTTTTTGCTTTAACATAATTTGCCAATAAAAATTCATTGAATTATATTTTGAAAGCATGGTGACATATTATCATCCATAGGCGATGTCATTTCACTCTACCGTTCAATATACATACAGTGAGTCTCATAATTATTTGCATTTAAGAAAAATAAGCATTTCAGAAGAAACTTGGTTACTTATTATTTTGAACAGGAATTTCCTTTTATTAACGTGTTAGGAGAAAGACAAAGAATTAAATTATAAAAAAAATTTTGAACATCTTAATTTTTATACTCTTTATACGAGATTTTAGAAGAATATAGTGCATTTTTAAGGTCACAAAAGTATTTTGCTTTTAAAAAATATCACATATTTTGACCGTATAATAATACTTTGTGGCATATCCGTTGTTTTAAGAAACTGCAGCTTATCGTCGTGGTATAGATTCCACCAATTTTTGTCACTTTTCTTGAGGTATTTTTCTACATACTTGTAGCAAAACTTTTTTCAACATAGTTTTCGAAGATATGTGGCGTTAACGAATCTTTTCCTCCAAATACGCCCATAAATTTTATATTGGGTTCAAGCCCGGGCTTTGAGGAGGCGTTGGCAAATATTTGGTGTTATAAAGAATCCACAGTTAAACTTCTAAGGCTGTTTGTTTGGGATCGTTGACCTGTTGGAAATAAAAACCTCTTGCTGGAAGTCCCATTTTATCAACACTAGCGTTAAGGTTTTCTATAAGAATTGACAGATACACATGTCTGTCCATAATTCCATCTTTAAAGATTAGATTTCCAACTCCAGAGGCCGACATACAGCCCCAAACCATAACAGAACCTCATCTATGTTTTACTGTCGGCTTGATATTTTTCATACCAAAAATATTATATTTGCTTTTATCACTAAATATTACAGATTTCCAAAAGTCAAAACCTTTGGTTATATGTTGATTAGCGAAGGACAATCGCGTATTTCTATTTTTTTCAGAGATTAGCGGTTTTTTCCCTGCTACTCGAGCATTAAAGTTGTTTGATCGTAGTACTCTACAAAGTGTTTTGTTGCTAACATTGTTGCATAGAGTTCCTCTCAGCTTATCATTCAGTTTTGGAGCAGATAAATGCGGTTTTTCGCGAATTTCTTTAAGTATTTTCCTTTCATTTCTGGCTGATAACAATTTTGGACGGCCATGTCGTTTTCAATATTTCCACGTTCTTTTGCACGCTTACCTATATCTTCTATTGTTTGACGATACCTCTTAAACATTTGCGATATAAAAAAAATGTTTTACCTTGGTCATGAAGGTGCATGATGATTTTCCTCACGGCAAAACTTAGTTTTTTTCCTTTCGGCATGTTAATTAGATAAATTATAGCCAACTACCTTAAAAATATTATCTTATTCGTACGAAAATATTATTGAAACTAGGGATTGCTGTTTGGTTTTAACCGAAACCGAAACCGCGGTTTTAAATGCCTAAAAACCGAAACCGAAAACCGACAAAAAAACATCGGTTTTAGCTTTTACTTTAACAATGTATTTATGCTTGAAGAAATTGCAAATTAAACATCATACTCGTACTTCATATACGAAAACTTTATAGATAACAGCCTTCAACAATGACAAGGTATTTCAAAATTCTTAAAATTCAAAATAAGTACTAAGAAGAACAAATGTTATCTATATAACTCTTAAGTACACACCTTATTTGTGAGGCATAAACTGCCACCTGGTCCACTTGGACTTTGTATAGAGTTTCTTGTGGCTATAGAAAAAACTCACACTAACGAGCCCCTGGGCAAGGCTGGGACTACTTTTATATGTATGGAGTTTTATGGCTATAGCAGTAACATTTTGTTGGGATATAAAATAATTTTTCGAAAAAACAGAAACGGAAGAATTCTAATGTGTTGTGTATGCTTTTTGAAATGTTTCATTTTGATTTTATTAACTGCAGTACATATTAGGGTATTCATTCGGTTAATCGTTAATCGGTTTACCGAATAATTACTACCCGATTAACTGAACCGTTAATTTAAAATTGGCTTTTTTCGATTAACGATTAAACCGGTTAATTTCAGTCGATTAACCGATTAACCGATGTAACAAAATTTTTGATTTTTTGTAGTATTAAACCATTTTTTTTTTTTGTGTTTTTAATTATGGGTGAGTTTCAAAACGGCAGTTGCAAAGCAACTCGCTTTTTTAAATGAATTCTACAATGCATTCATGTAGAATTTTACAATGTTATCTGTACCAAAGTTTACCAAAAAAGTTACTAAAGTGCACCACAAAAGTTTTGTTAAGAAATATTTGTTCATACAATATATTTCATTCACGAAATTCATTCCTAAAATACTGACAAAACCCGAAATTAAGGAATTCGGAAATTAACTTTTTCCATAATGCTCGCTTCTGAACTTTGCCAGGATAAGTTAGATGATGACACAACAACCAAATTAACCGAAACAATTAGAAGTGTTAAACATTTTAAAAAATTAAAACAAGACTCTAATGGCATAATGGAAGATTTTATACTTTTAGAGAAGTCCAGTAAAAGGACTGAGAAATTAGAAATTATGTATTATGGGTTGCTTTCGATTTGTCCAACATCAACGATAATTGAAAGAATTTTTTCCATGTCAAGTTTTATAAAAACTAAAGAAAAGTGCCAAATTAACCAATTGTTTTTCTACAAGATTATTTTATAAGATCTCCTTAAATTATTGAAATAAAATGATCATGCAGCTTATTTCTTAATAACATAGTTATGAACTATTTTTTTGTTTGCTCGATTTAGTTCAAGAATTATTATGTTATCGTTTTTTTTACTAATAAACTCCAAATAATATATATCTTTTCATTATTATTTATTGAAATTACTTAATTTATAAAAAAATTTTACTAATCGGTTAACCGATCAATAACAAAATTCACCGATTATTAACCGATTAAACCAAAACCTCGATTAAATAATCGAGCGATTAACTGATTAAAGCAAAAGCCCGATTAAATGAATACCCTAGTACATATATTATAGGGAAGGGCCTGACCAGGCCCAGGTGGATAAAATATGCACAAAATTTGGTCAATTGCGGTATTGAGGAATACATAAAGTTTCGTTCTAATATGCTTAATAATTATATAAAAAAAGACAAGAAAAAAGTCAAAAAATGCCTGGCCAGGCACCGGTATACACTTAGGGGCGAATAAAAGTACCTGAATTGAAACAAATAAAAAATTGTATTGCATGAAAAAAAAAATATATATGTTTATGTATGAAGTTTAACTTTGATATTTTCAAAACCGAAAACCGAACCGAAACCGTCCGGGTTAAATCATTTTAAACCCGAAACCGCGGTTTCACATTTTTACGGTTTTTAGCAAACTCTAATTGAAACGTATAAACGAAGCATGCCCATATAAAATGTAAAAATTTATAACAATATTTGCAAGGATAAGATGATTTTTTTTTTAAGCAAAATACTTTTGTGAGTATTAATTTAGTTTTATTAATAGTTTTAATGTCAGAAAAAGGCCATAAAATTACAAGTTTTTGTAGTTTTATTATCATATTTGCGTTGTAACACATATCACCTAATATCACCGTAATAAATGGACTATTTTCTCAAAAATTAAACAACTTGTACTTCATTTTGAGGAATTGTTTCAATCTTTATGGAGTAAAAAAATATGCAAAATATTTATGAGACTCACTGTATACACAACATGTTGTCGTTGACACCAATACTTGAAAAAGAGGAATAGAGCGTGGAAAGGGAAGATAAAGAGAGAAACAGCTTTGCCATTACTAGCAGTAGTCAACTACTCAATTACTATTGTCATAGTCAGGCAGTTCATTTGACTTAGTAAAGTCAGTCTGTTCAACAAACTAACTGACGGTCTTAGAAAAAAGGTCATCCAAGCGTATCTTAACTTATTGTGCTTTTTAACTAAATGGTACAAGCACAATGTCCTTCTGTATTTTTCTATACAAAAAAAAAAAAAAAATAAAAAAACCTGTGTCTCTCACTTGTCTGTCCATTCTAACCAATCAATTGTTATGCTTCATTGGTTTTTATAACAACAATACGAATAATAAAAAAATACATAAAGAAATATAAAAACGTTCAAAAAAAGGACATCAATTAAGTTGTAGTTGCTGTTCCAAGGAATACAGGTCAAAGTTTTTGCTGATTTTTTTTGCTCCATAAAGAATGGTAAAATAATCTCATAAAATTAATGTTGCGTATACGCAGTCATCATATCAATTCGTAACGTGCTGCCATTCTAAAATATTATTTGGAATTAAAGGTTCTAATATAATTTTTTTTTTTTTACTTGGAAACATGTTGTCTTTATTTATAATCAAAGTATTATTAAGAAATATTAGGTAGGAAATCAGGAAGCTTTGTGGGGTAAATAAAGCAACTAATAGCAAAAATTACTTAAAAAAAAAATAGGAAATTTACAAAACTTCAATAAATAGTAGTGTGGATGTAGATCTGTGTAAATGTTTATGCAGATTGCAGTTCGATGTAAGATTTGTTGTAAGTAACGAATTTGCACACGGTTTTACATAAGAAGGATTTCTATGTAAAATTCTATGTACTTTAATTAAGCCGAAGAGGTGTGAATAGTACAGCGAGTGCGGATCCTTATATCAAGTTTAGAATGCTTGATTAAAGTACGGTTAATTTAAGTTCCCCGTACTTAGAAGAATACCTAAAAGGGATTGACTTCAGTAAAAGTGAGATAAAAACATATCTCAATCTGCTCTTAATTCAGGAACTTCTTAAGTTGGTTTTAGTCCCGAAGTCGTACACAGAAAAAATTATTTTTCCAACTCAAACAAAAAATTTGTAGAATCAAACTATTTTTTGTCTGAAATCGGTCCGATAAACAAATTCGCATATTCAAACAATTTATTTGCATTTTGTTTATTGGAAAAAAACACTGATTTTTTCAAACAAATAATTTAACTCAATCAAACAAAAAGTTTAATGAAATTCATATACTAAATTTCAAAATCAAAAAAAAAAGGTTATTGCACAAGCAATGATGCGCACACAAGCAGGCACTGTATTAGAAGATGATGGCAGAGAGAGCAGAGCGGCCGGCTGGCTTTGAGACACATTTTTTTGTTGGAATAACTTTTGAACGAAGTCTTTTTTTATACACACAATGTTTTTCGTCATCACTCACTGTTGCTGTATCCTTTCCTTTGCTAATGAAGAAGAAATGTAACCCAAAAACGGCGACAGACCGACTCGATATGTTTTTCGTCATCATTATATTTTTGTATTTGATGTATTTAAGCAAACAGTTTGAAAAAATTAAATACGGGATTTTGTGTTTTTTTTTTTTTAACCAACCAAAAATTTATTTTGTTTCTTATAATGTTGTTGTTGTTTCTGTTGTTTAAAAAGAGTGAAACGTTTTTTTACCTGCTATTTTTTTGTTTTTTTTTTACTTCAAACCTCTTCATCTTTCTTACTGTTGTACTTTTTTAAAGTGTCCAAAAATAGACTGTATGTGTTTTTTGTTGTAGTTCTTATATTTCACATTAGGAAGTGTTGCTTACGATCAAAAAAAAAATGCAAAAAGACGACAGCATTAAAAAGCGTTTAATATTTCATACAAAATTATGAAAACTTGAAACCAATAACGCGTGTATTATATTTTTGAATGGTTGTCAACATTTTTGTTGGTTAAATAAAAATCAAACAAAAATTTTAATTGAATCAGTAAAAAAATTTGTAGAAATTAAAAAAAATTTCTAACAAGCGTTTGTTTGAAAATAATTCGGCAATAATTTTTTCTGTGTAGTTGAACTAATCCCAAAGTGAGATTTTAAGGCTCAACGAAAAGCCCCCCAATAAAATAACGCCCAAACGAGAAATGGTATATTCCCCAATTTGTTTTCATACATTTTTGGGTGTTATTTCATATGAAATAACTCCCAATTTTTTTGGGCCGTTTTTAATTTTTTTTTTTTGGGAATTATTTCATTCTTCATTTGGGGTTTTCAAATTATGAAATAATCTCTAATGAAATAACGGCTGTAGGAAATATCGCCCAAAGAAAAATGGCCCAAAAAAAAAAATGAAAAATCGCCCAAATGAAGAATCGCCCAAGCGAACATGAAAAATGACCCAAAAAGGTAAATATGAAATTTTGCCCAAAAAAAACGAAAAAGGGCCCAAAAAGAAAATGAAAAATGACCCAAAAAGCAAAAACGAATTTTTCCCAAAAAAAAAAAAAAAAAAAAAATACCTAATTTGCAAAAAAGTGTTTATTATTCATATAAATTTAGGTGACATGTCATAACGTCCAGTGTCGTAGTGTCCTTGGACACTTTTAAAGTGTCATAATGTCCTTCGAAGACGAGGACGAGGACGTTATTACACTTTGCAACGTCCGCAACTTAACTTATAATCAAAAATGTGTACATTTTTTTTTTAAATACCGTTAAAATTTCAAGTGATTTTTTTAAAGATACTTATTTAACCATAATATGGTTGTCGGTGACAATGATTTGGTTAAATTAAACATAATATGGATAAAATATTTTTATAGCTTTTACTCCGGGTGTATATATTAAATATATATATCCAAAATAAGGATTTTCTCCTCTATGGTATAACAAAGACCGGCTTCGCTAACTAAAGCTTCTCTGTATAGCCGGCCTTCGGCCGGGCGCAAGGATTTTCTCCTCTATGGTATAACAAAGACCGGCTTCGCTAACTAAAGCTTCTCTGTATAGCCGGCCTTCGGCCGGGCGCAAGGATTTTCTCCTTTATGGTCTAACAAAAACCGGTTTCGCTAAGTAAAGCTTCGAAAAACTGCCTTGTTTCCGAACAAGGCCGACTACGCAGAGAAGCTTTAGTTAGCGAAGCCGGTGTTTGTTATACCATAGAGGAGAAAATCCTTGCGCCCGGCCGAAGGCCGGCTATACAGAGAAGCTTTAGTTAGCGAAGCCGGTCTTTGTTATACCATAGAGGAGAAAATCCTTGCGCCCGGCCGAAGGCCGGCGATACAGAGAAGCTTTAGTTAGCGAAGCCAGTATTTGTTATACCATAGAAGAGAAAATCCTTATTTTCGATATATATATATTTAATATATACACCCAGAGAAACAGCTACAAAGCCATTTTTAAAAAAATTCTACCGATATTATGTTTAATTAACCCAAATCATTGTCGCCGACAACCATATAATGATTAAATTAGTTTCTTGAAAAATAGTTTTGTTGTTTGCAACCATAATAAAACATGGTTTTCTCTGCTATGTAAGATTATGGTAGAATTTTAAAAATAGCCCATTTTTTTGGGCCATTTTTCATACAACATTTTTGGGTGATTTTTCATTATGAAAAATCACCCAAATTTAAAAAACGAAAAATCACCCAACAATAACGATAAATAGCCCAAAAATTTTGGGCCATTTTTCATATGAAATCAGGCCCAATTTTACATGCAATTTTTTTGGGCGATTTTTCATTTATTTTTTTGGGCGATTTTTCTTTGGGCGATATTTCCTACAGCCTGAAATAACACCCAACAAATTTTTAAAATTCGGGGCTTGTTTCATAGCGTGTTTGATTTGGGTGTTATTTAATTTTTTATTCGGGGGTTATTTAATTTTTAAAGTTGTTTGTTTTTGGGGGTTATTTCATTTTATTTGGGGTTTATTTCATTTGCTTAGTTTGATCTTATTCCTTTTTTTTTTTTTTTTTGAGAATTCAAGTAACTATTTTTTGGAATAACAGTGTCAACATATGAGTACAATCTGCCTTGCATGTTGAGTTGTTGTAAAACATAAAATATTTTCAGTTGTGCATCGAAGTTCGGACGCTTTACATCATCTCGTGTTAATATTTAAAAAAATGGAATTCGGAATTGTTGGTGGAAAACGAAGAAATAGCAATTTGCTATATTCTTTAAGTGAAAAACAATTATATTTAAACAGTAGAGGTAGTTGTGTAAAGACCAAACGCAAAAGGCAAATTGTCTTCCGAACTGCAGCAATATTTTTGAACCGAATATATCCTTATTATGAAGAAGATGCCTGCGGGCCTCCACACGATTCATTTCAATACCTTTGCGAATTTGCTGTTGGTCCATATTGACTTCATGAAATCCTTGGTGAAACAAACTCTTTTATGAATTTTGGGCAAAATTTCATTTTTGTTGCTGATGGGGTTTATTTCATTGGAGGTTATTTCCCGGGCGTTATTTCATGGGGGCTTTTCGTGGAGCCGAAAAAATATAACTCCCCAAAAAATAATTAAATAACCCCCCAAAAGTTTGTACAGAGAGCAACAAAAACGATTTTCGCGGGGTTATTTCATTTTGTTTGGGCTGTTATATCATTTTTTTAATTGAGGTATTATTTCATATGAAATTATCAAATTATCATTATGAAATAAAGTCCAAATACATTTTTTGGGGGATTATTTCATTTTTAAATTTATAATGAAAATGTTTTTGGGCGCAAGGATTTATCCACTTTGGTATATAGAACACCGGCTTCGATAAATAAAGCTGCCTTGTATAGACGGCCTTCGGCCGGGCGCAATGGTTTTCTTCTTTATGGTATACCAAACAATGGCTTCGCTAACTAAAGCTTCTCTGCGTCGGTATTTTTGTACTATTGAGGAGAAAATCCTGGCGCTATGCAGAGAAGCGCTAGCTAGCGAAGCCGGTGCTTGTTATACCATAGCCGAAGGCCGGCTATGCAGAAAAGCCTTAGTTGGCGAAGCTTGTGTTTGGTATATCATACCATGATATCTATTGCGTGATTCTTTAAAGCAAAAGTGTATAATTAAATGTATTACATATATTGGGCCTTTATTTCATTTCCTAAATTGGGGTTTTATTTCATATGAAATAATTCCCTAAAAATTAGGGAATTATTTCATTTATGTTTGGGGCGTTATTTAATTTCGTTGGGGGCTAATTTCATTTTCAAAAATGGGGCTTTATTGCATATGAAATAAGGCTCCACGCATTTGGGGGTTATTTCATTATTTTTATGGGGTTATATTTTGGGGGGTTATTTCATGCCGCCTACCTAAACACTTGCCCCCAGAGAACCAGAGAAAGAAAGAGAGAGATAGAGTGAATATTATTATTAACTTACCCGTTTACAAATATCGCTCATTTTCTTCAATAGCGACTTAAAAATTAAATTTTGGAATTACAGATGCAGAATTTTTTACTATGTTTTTCTCTATATTGTGGATAAAATTCACCTTTATATCTTTTATAATTTCCCCGAGTGAAGAGAATGTGTAATTATTTTTTCTAAGTCAATCAAAATCTTTATTCCGAAATGGATTTGTTTGATTTATGCAACTATTGAAGTAAATTAGCGATATACTTGTGAGAAAAGGGGGAATAAGTTTATAACAGAAGAAGTCACAATTATAACCCCACACGCAGAGAAAAAACAAGTTTAAATATGGCCACCTTCAACAAAACAATTTTTAAAGAATATTATGTTTAATGTAACAATATTATTGGCACCTACCGCCATATTATGGTTGAATTAGTCCTCCATCAAGAAGTCACAACCATATTATGGTTGCCTCTAAACATGTCATGGTTAAATATGACAATAATTAGTTTTAAAATTAGCAATACTATTTTCCTCTTTTCGAAGAGCAACATGCTTTGGTTGAAAACCAACCATGCTGTTATAAGTGTTACACATGTTTTAGTTATTTTTAAACATAACATGTTCGGAGGCAAACATAATACAGTTGTGGTTTCTTTATGAAGGACTAATTCAACCATAATATGGTTGCCGGTGACAATTATATGCTTAAATGAAACATAATATGTTTAAAATTTTCTTTAAAAATAGTTTTGTTGGAGCTGACAATATTTAAACATGTTTTTTCTCTGGGTGCAGCAGCATGCCCGATTTAATTTTCGTTATTCTACTTTGAACATTTGATTTATTAAACTTCATAATTTTAACAAATAAAATTCGGGAATCTGTGCTTCTTGTTTTACTTTTTAAACATGCAAATAATGTTTGTTATTCCTCTTGTATTGCTGTTGTTGTTTCTACACAAGACTAGCGAATTGTTTTTTTTTTTACCTATTTGTGTAGAGTTGTTGTTGTTTGTATAACAACATTTTTCACAAACTCGCTAAAGGTTGGTCCAACTATAATACACGATGTTAATTGTGAGTCACACCTTGACGTCAAGTTTTTTGCTCAACTTAAATTGACTTTTCTTTGTTTCAGTGATTCACAAATTCAACCATAATAAGGTACACAATTGAGTCAATACGCCGAAAAGAAAATCATCTTCAGCAACGAGACACATTTTAACCTCAGTAGATTTGTTAACAAACAGAATTGCCGCAATTGGTCAAATCCACAAAGAGTGACTGTTTTTTGCGGTTTATGGGCTGGCGGCGTCATTGAGGCGTACTTCTTCGAAAATGAGGTTAGCCAAGCAGTAACCATGAATGGTGTCCGCTATCGTAAGATGACAACGGACTTCTTGTGGCCAGAAATTGAGGATATGGACCTCGACGATATGGGGTTCCAACAGGATACTTGCTCCACAGCCAACGAAACAATGGCTTTTTTGCGCCACGATCATGTGTTTTGACACCCTTGCGCTTCTTTTTTGGTGATATTCAAAAGAAAAAGTGTACATCAATAAGCCAAGAACAATTCAAGAGATTAGGGATGAGATAATTTGCGCACTAACGACATTAAACCTCAATTATCTCAGAGTCACTGAAAACATGGACCACCGGATAGAGGTTTGCCACCGAAGCCGTGGCGAACATTTGGCCGATATTTTGTTTCACATATAATTATCACAGATTCTTCTATCATAATAAAAAACCATAATTCTCTAAAAACTTTTTGTTTTATTTACAATAAAGATCGTGCGATAAGGTTGCACTACCCTTTAGAATGCAATGGATTTCGAAAGTACATAATCCGATTTGGAGTTGTTATTCGTACTTAAATTTTTAAGAACAACTCGTACTAAGTGCCCATTTCACCAATTGTATTTAAAAACCAATTTTTGTTTTTCATGTTTTCAAAACAAAATCAAAATTATGTATATGACAATCTATAGATTTAAATATGAATTGATATTTAAATACAGTTGGTGAAATTGGTCCTAAAGGTAAGTTGAAAAAACTTAAATTAAGAAGTTTTTCTTTCTGTGTTGAAAAAACTTAAATTAAGAAGTTTTTCTTTCTGTGTATAACAGAGCAAAACTTCTTTTAAATATAACATTTGAGAAAAACATCCTGCAAATTTTACTTTAGTTAACATTTTTTTTAAATAAATTTGTGCAAAATTTTCAATAAATATAAAACTTGCCCACATTTTTTTTATATTTACCAAATTTGCACAAAATCAGGTTTAAGCAAAAATTCCTAAGAATACCAGATTTGCGTTAAAGTTGTTACGGATATAAAATTTGCGCAAAATTTGTTTAAAATATCAAATTCGCTCAGGATTTCCTACTAATATTAAAGTTGGGCAAAAATTTCGCTAAGAAGCATATTCGCGAAAACTTTTCTTTAAGTAATAAATTTGCGGAAAATTTCTATAAATACATATAAAATTTGCGCAAAATAATTTTTTTTTAAATAAATATGCTTCGTATCTTTGCTTTTATATCGGCTTCGCATATAAAACTGAAAATATTCTATTCAAAGTTTTTCTTGGGATTCAAAAAAATTAATTAACAAGGTTTCGTTTAAATGTGCTAAATTCTCATCACATACTATTGATAAACTGAAATTTATTGTAGATGGGATAAGCTATTCTTATGCGCATTTCACTGGTTGTTTATACTAGGAATTTCTACAAAAAGTAATCTAGCTGTGAATAGAAATCTATGGTGTAAAAACTGCCATATTTTAAAAGAAAACCGAAGGTTAAAACACGTTGGTTGAAATAGGTAAATTAAACTGTTAGTTATGAACACGACCAGCTTTCTTTTTGTAGAAATTACGGGTATTAGGCCAGATCGTCAGGAAACTTCATCCAAAGATTTAAGAAAAATTAAAGATATTATACATATAAAACTGTTAAACGAATAAGAACTATAAACCCCAGTTTTACTTGTAACAATATTAAAGCTTAAACAAAAACAACAACAATAAACAGTGAGTTTATCTCTTCTTACCGTCCCGACTAAAATTGGTTGATTTTTTTGTCAACTGTAAATGTACAACTTATTCTATTATAAATGTGAAAGCGTTTATTTTCAACACTAAATTCCACGCTACAGAAAGTCCATTGCCAACACCTTGTGGTTAATTAATTCTTGTTTATTTTAATTAATCTTTTCATGAGAACTTGTATTTTATTTTCTTATATTTCTTATAGACTTTCTTTCCTACAAGTGCCTTAACCACATATACAATTATTCACCAAACTACGGGCTACTTAAGATTCAGTTAATGGTACTTTAAACACCTTTGCTAAAATATTCGTACCTCATAAAATCTTGACAAATTCTCTAAATTTTCTAGTTTAACACCCAACAAAATTCTAAATTACTTGCACCTTTTATAATATCAAACATACACACACTAGCCCACTTTCAATCTTTCATTCGTTTACATGGGGACAATTTCAAATTGTCCTTAAACATGTTGCTCAACCTAAATATACCACTAGCAACTTGAATTGACTCTAATGGCATACAACCATAGTACCCAGCGGTAATTACTGAAAGGACCGTAAGTGGCAGGGCTCTTTGAAGGCCTCTATACTCCTTTCTAAAAGATTCGTTTCTTATGATATCTAGACTTCAGAAATATGCCTTCTAGAAGGTACTTATATCTTTTGAGAAGACATTCCAAGATATTTATTACACATTCGCTACTCTCTTCTTTTATTGTTCAGCTCATTTTTTTTTTTGTGCTTAGGGGAATTCGTTACCCGTTTTTTTATATATGTTTTTAAATATGTTTTTTTCTGTTTTCTCTTACGAACGTATAAGTTGCGCAACAGTTGTGCTGTTTTCCTCACCAAGCTTATGTATAAGTAGGTGCTCTTACGTAAACGTCACGTCAACTTGATAATATTGAAGATTGTCTCCGTTTTTACGTATCAGCTGTGAAGGAATTTTATGTTTATTTATAAAGCGGACATTCCATGGAAGCTTTTTATATTTTCTAACAAAACAAACAAATAACAGAAGCTTAAATTTTTCAATTAAGATATAAATTTTTAAACTGTTCTGTTGTCGTTTTATCACTTTTAGAAAGGTTACGTATTTTAAGGTACCAGCAACCACTGAAATAGACCAGAAAGTTCTTTATACATATTCCCCCTTAAAAGTCCTTTATCTGAAAGTCTTTTATATTTTCTGTAAGAAGAACGGAGAGTTGCTCCCAATGACAACCCGTTTAAAAATCAATAAGTAATAAATTCGTCGTGGAGTGAATGTGTCATATAAGGCCTTCTATAAGGCCTATGGACTCAATATGTATACAGCTGGGCATACATATTCTGTGTTGTAGAAGCAGTAATACAAACACACATTTACTTTTGATATTGGTGTGTATTAGTAAATCCTTAGACGTATAAAACAATCTAATATATTCACTAACACACAAATGAAATTAGTTTAGTTAAGTCTAGGCATAATGCCATGGATGATTTAAGACTTAAATTTACTTTGTTATTTACATGTATTACGGGCAACTGAAAATAAAGGTAAAATGTAGACAGAATGAAGAAAAAAATATATTTATAAGGAAAATTAAGGAAACTGTTATAAAAAGGTAGGAAAAATGTAAATACAGTTGTATAAATGTTTGTTATTTATCAGCGAGGGGTGTGTAAATAGTTCTTTCGAAATGTTAAAGTAGTTCGAAAATTTTGGCGATTATTCTTTTATAAATTGTTTAAACTTTGAATATCATCTTATATTAAAATAATTTATTCCTATTTTACTCTTTCTTTCCTTCAAATCTGCTCTTCTCCACTCTAATTTTACCTTTACTCTATTCTAACTCTACTCTAACTTTACTATATTATAGGGTATTCATTTAATCGGCCTTTTGCTTTAATCGGTTACTAATCGGTTAATTTTTTTTTTGATCGGTTAACCGATTAATAATGTTTTTTGTAAATTAGGTAATTTCAATATATAAAAACGCATAAATTGTTTATTATTTGGAGTTTATTAGTAAAAAAAAACAATAACATACCAAATTCTTGAACTAAAAGGAGCAAAAAAAAAAAACAATTCATAAATCAAGTCATATCGCCATAATATCCCAAATAATATTTTACAATTGTTTAAATAAATATTGTTGTATTCAAAGCAAAATTTTAATGCTGTGTTCATTGATTTTTCATAATTGTACAGTAGAAATCTAAATAATAAGCAGTAGCCCACAACAGTTTTATCGTCGGCTTAATATCTTTCAGCACACTTAACAGGAGAGACGAAAAACTTCTTAGTTTTCCTATTTGCAGCTTGATGGAGAATTAAAAATACAGTTAGTTTAACACCCTTCAAGACTTAAATAGAATAAAAACCACATGCTGGTCGAAGAGGTGTACCTTTCTCTACCACACGGCATCAAAATCTCAATTTATATAAAAATTTAGCCGGTTTGCATATTAAGCCGACGATATATATTTTTTGTAATTATTTAAAGACATAAGACTTTATGACTATCTTGCATATCCCCCAAATATGTATTCATAAAAAAATAAACTGAGATAATTTCAGTAGTTATAGGAGATCTTTTAAAATAATCTTTTAAAAAAAATTTTTTTTGCCAAAACTTGACTTGGAAAAAATTCTTTCACTTATCGTAGATGAATATCTAACTTCTCAGTCCTTTTCCAGGACTTCTCTTAACATATAAAATACTCCATTATGCCTTTAGAGTTTTTTTTAATTTTTAACACTTCTAATTGGTTCGGTTAATTCTGTTAAAAGACTGATATGAGAAGATATAAGAAGAAACAAATACATAACTAAACACATACATAAAACAGAAAAAACGTGTTGGTAATCAAAAATTTAACCCATTTTTCGCCACATTCCTATTGATCGATGATAAAGATAAAAAACATTGTAATTTTAGTCACCAGTCGGCGGAAAACGTGTTAAATTGAAGATCACTGAACACCTTATTTATTTTTATGAAAAAATATTTTCTAAAATCACAAAAAATATGTTATAATACTATAAAATATTGAAAATTTTATCACATCGGTTAATCGACTGAAATTAACCGGTTTAATCGTTAATCGAAAAAAGCCAATTTGAAATTAACCGATCAGTTAATCGGGTAGTAATTAATCGGTTAACCGAATGACGATTAACCGAATGAATACCCTACTTTATTATAACTTTTCTTTTACTCTTCTCTAACTATACTCTAACTCTACTCTTACTCTACTCTACTCCAAATCTACTCTAACTCTACTCTAACGACAATCTAATTCTACTCCAACTCTACTCTAACTCTACTCTAACTCTACTCTAACTCTACTCTAACTCTACTCTAACTCTACTCTAACTCTACTCTAACTCTACTCTAACTCTACTCTAACTCTACTCTAACTCTACTCTAACTCTACTCTAACTCTACTCTAACTCTACTCTAACTCTACTCTAACTCTACTCTAACTCTACTCTAACTCTACTCTAACTCTACTCTAACTCTACTCTAACTCTACTCTAACTCTACTCTAACTCTACTCTAACTCTACTCTAACTCTACTCTAACTCTACTCTAACTCTACTCTAACTCTACTCTAACTCTACTCTAACTCTACTCTAACTCTACTCTAACTCTACTCTAACTCTACTCTAACTCTACTCTAACTCTACTCTAACTCTACTCTAACTCTATTCCAATTCTACTCTAACTCTACTCTAACTCTACTCTAACTCTACTCTAACTCTACTCTAACTCTACTCTAACTCTACTCTAACTCTACTCTAACTCTACTCTAACTCTACTCTAACTCTACTCTAACTCTATTCCAACTCTACTCTAACTCTACTCTAACTCTACTCTAACTCTACTCTAACTCTACTCTAACTCTACTCTAACTCTACTCTAACTCTACTCTAACTCTACTCTAACTCTACTCTAACTCTACTCTAACTCTACTCTAACTCTACTCTAACTCTACTCTAACTCTACTCTAACTCTACTCTAACTCTACTCTAACTCTACTCTAACTCTACTCTAACTCTACTCTAACTCTACTCTAACTCTACTCTAACTCTGCTCTAACTCTACTCTAACTCTACTCTAACTCTACTCTAACTCTACTCTAACTCTACTCTACTCTACTCTAACTCTACTCTAACTCTAACTCTAACTCTACTCTAACTCTACTCTAACTCTACTCTAACTCTACTCTAACTCTACTCTAACTCTACTTTAACTCTACTCTAACTCTACTCTAACTCTACTCTAACTCTACTCTAACTCTACTCTAACTCTACTCTAACTCTACTCTAACTCTACTCTAACTCTACTCTAACTCTATTCTAACTCTACTCTAACTCTACTCTACTCTAACTCTACTCTAACTCTAGTCTAACTCTACTCTAACTCTACTCCAACTATACTCTAACTCTACTCTAGCTCTACTCTAACTGGACTCTTACTCGACTCCAACACTACTTTTATCTAACTATACTCTAAATACACTTAAATCCCACTCTACACTAGAACTCTATATTTTATCATGCCATTGTATTAAACTTTTTATAAAACAACAGTATTTGTTATTACTTTCTAAGGACCCTTCAACCTGCCCCCGTATTATGTATAGGCTTAAGGTAGTTTTGTCTTAAACTGTGGCATGTAAATGTATATGTGTTTTATTTACGAAATGGTGTTGATATTATAATTTAAATAATTTATTTGTAAAGTGTTTAATAAAGAGGAAGTAGGAGCAACGAAAAAAAGTATAAGTGAATTGTTTTTATCAAATAAAAGGTAAGAAGTATTCAAAATATGTTTGGAATATTAAGAAGATTTTAGAGAGAAAAAAATATGAAAATGAGTGTAACGGAAGGACTCAGTTTAAGCAAATTGATGTGTTTATAGAATTTATGTAAATTATAGTTTAATATTGTTTGAGATTCAATATTATATGTTTTAGGAAAGTGAGATAAATACAATCGTTATAAATAATTGAAAATACAAAGTTATACGAAATTTATGATGTATAACTTTTTGGAATTTTAATTGAAAAAATAAAACTGAAGTTTGGCTGAATTAAGATATTTATTTGTAGGGAGCAAGGACCTAAATTTTTTATTTTGAACCAATCATTAAGTTGTTTTTTATATAAATTTTTTATATTCTTATGATTGGAATTTAGCGAATTCCGGAGCTCTAAATTTTAATCACGCCTTTAAGAATTTAGTCCGCTTATTAACAATAGTTTACACAATGTTATATTTACTATCGTCCAATGTTACAAATAACCGATATGGTTAATTGTGAATATTTTAATAGCAAGGATAAAGGAGAAAGAAAAGATAGAATTCAAGAGGAAAAAGGTGAAATCTCTACTAGTTTTGTTTTAACCTTAAAAAAAAAATAATTTTCGGCCATTTAATGATATGACTTAAATGGATAGGGAATACGACGACTCTTTCGAAAAATATTGTGTTTGGCAACAAAAGTATGCTTGAATGATCTCAACTAGAGCATGCTCATGAGGGAAAACAAATGGCCCTATCACGTATAAAAATAGTGAGGGAAACTTTTCTCTTTCCCTATACAAATAAAAATTACGCATGAAATTTCGCACTTTTTCGCAAAAAAAAACTACCTTGCTAAACAGAAGGGGGTTTATAAAAATAAACTGAAGGTAGGGATGCTCAAAACAAGCTCAACTACATAGGGACACCAACTAATTGTGTATCGAGTGAAAAAATGATCAACCAAAAAGGTAAATACGGCAAAAGGTTGCGCAAAACAAAACAAAAAATATCCACAGGCGGCATAAATTCATAGGTCGAGGTTTTGTCGTTAAAGCCCGTTTTACTTTAACTTGCTGCAAAGGCACAACAAAACAAAATTCAATTTTATTAAGAAGAGCAACTTCGGTGATACGACCTTTTCATTGTTTTGCTCCCGATGAATTTATAGTTGAAAATTTTTTATCTCGAGAGAAGTATTTTCCGTGAGAAAAAAATCCTTGGGAATATTCGTGATTGGTTTAAATATAATTACTCACGCCAATGCCCACGCAGAAGGAATTTTGACATTGTATGTATTAAAATAACAAGTGCCAAAAATATTAGCTTAGAATCGGTGGTGGAATGTGAATAGTATCAGGAAATGTGACATCAATTCGCTTTAATACCTAGAAGTAATTTTACAAATTGTTTGTACTTTAACAAAAGTAAGTTGTATAATATTGTTAGCTTTGCATGTGTTAACGTATTTAACATAAATCTTCGGTTATGGTTTAAGAAGGAAACGAGTTGACATTGTTTTGCATGCTAAGCACTTTACGAGCAGCACGATAAAAGCTGTATATTTTGAAGAAGAATTTGGTGTTGCACTGCAAGGCGCGTTGGGTTGAAAGGCGTGGTGAATATTTCAATTTCAAGGAAACGTCTTGGTCAAAATACGCTTTACACAAACCTTAAATTTATTATATTCTTCTGGTGCTTTTCGTAAGCATTTACATGTTTTTTTATTTTTTGCAACATTATGGATACTTTTTGATGTTTAATCGGTGTGCCATAAATTTAATTGTTCTTGAATATTGAAAATATATCAAATAATGGTAGGAACACAACAGACACAAACGACGAATTGTTCGCAACGAATATTTAACAAAATCTACGTAGTTGTAGTACAAATTAGTAATATGAAAAGAATGCTGATGAAAGCCGTAGCGGTCTAGAAAATTAATTAAATACAATTTACTTAAATGTTTGCATATAAAAGTAGAACGTAGCATGCTCTAACAGGGACATAAAAAACAAACTAAAATTAATATTGCTGGGTGATTTGCAACAGGAATAAATCAAAAATGAAATTGAATTGATAACAAGTCAAAACGAACAATAAAAATGGCTGAATTACAAATTTTAATTTAATGAGATTATGTCATTGAACAAATTAAAAATTTCATTGAAAAAACATTTCATTTTTGTAATTTCTTGCATTAAGTTAATCCTCGATTTTCGAAATATTTTATTAACTGGGGGCTGATGAAACATTTTTCATTACTGCACTGAAGCGTTAAAAAGGTTGAATTTTAATATTATTTTTCTTTGTATGGAGTATCCCAGTAAAAAAAATTTGGGTTTTTTGAAGCACTTAAGAGAAAAAGCGCATAATCGAGCGCTTCAATAAAAGAGCTTTTATAAAGCAGTAAATGATATCGAGCCCTAACAGCGAAAATAACGTAAGCGACATGATTTTCAATTTTCGTTTTTTTTAATAAATGACTTTATTGGCAACACTTGCATCATCTCCTAAAATATCATGGTAACATAATGTACCGTTACGATTTTATTGCAAAAACAATTTTAGTGTAAGCGACAAATTTCATACAAAATTAATATGAAATAAAACAAAAAAGCTCTCTTCTGTAAAATTTGATTTTTGGCGCTTACATTATTTTCGCTGTTAGGGGTCGATATAGAAAAAAAAACTGCTATTTTAATGCTGACTACACGCAATAAAAAAACATGGTTGTGGTAAACATATTCTAAGAGCATTCATAGCTGTCATAAAAATACAAAATAAATTAAAATATTTTTGCATCGATTTTTTATTTTGTGGCTTTTTACAATTTTTCTTAATGTTAATCAAATAGTGGAGTTCAATATAAGGCTTGCAAAAGAGCAAATGAAAAATCTGTGGTTTTCATGGGCACCGCGTGTGTCCATTTTTTCGATTTTACGATGTTGATGAAATATCGTAGCACTTTTATAAAATATAACGAAATCTCTGTGTGTTTTGTTGTTGGACTTTACAAAAAAACTATGATATCTTGCATTTGCACTATTACATCACTAATACTTGAATGAACTCCGCTAATATTTTAATTTCTTTAAACTTATTTTTTTATGGTATTTTATCTTTTAATTGTTTAACCGCTCACAAATAAAAAAACCAAACAACTGCTTCAAAATTATTTTACAAATGGCGCTAGCATAATATAATTAGAGTAAAAATAGTTTGATTGCATCTTTAACATAATATGATAAATGTATAGAAAGTTATCATGTTATGGCTATTAATATCATGATATGGTTGTGAGAAATATAATATGTTTAGAAAGTTATCATAATTAAGTTGTTGGAAAAATAATTATTTTTCGGTCAACAATACTCAAATTCATAATTGCGATAAACATTGATATGTTTACAGTAACTATAATATTGTTGATATTAAATAAAAATAACAATTATTTGTGTACGACAACAATATATTGTTACATTAAACATAGTGTTGTTGCCGTAACCATGCCCAACCATATTTTTTCTCTGCGTGTACGAAGAAGGTTGCAAACCGAAAAAAAAATGTGTGAAAATGATTGGAAAAAGGCATTTAAACAAAAGTAAAAGCAAAACATTAATGAATATGTTAATATAGAAAGCCCCTTAGGAGTGCTTTTTTTGCATGTTAAAAGAAGCGCTTATTGTCAGCAGAAAATAGTCCTCCAAACCGGGAACACCCAATACAAAAAAAAGTCATCCCATCAGCAGGTTTGAAGCGATTTGTGGTATGAATTCATACACAAAACCTGCTCCTTTTGGAGCACATTTTTTACTGGGATGCTGTTACATGGTTTTAATAGAACTAACCTTATTTACAAAATAAAACTTGTGCATAATAAAAAAAGTGCGTAATAAAATTATTATACAATCAAAAGTCATAGAAAGTTGCACCATAAAGTATGTGGGTTATGGATGCCACAATTAGAGAAATATCAAAATCATTTGTATCTGTAAATTAATTTCTTTCAGTGTATTCAAATTGGTTTAAATTATTACCAATGAATGTAAACAAATATCTGTTGGTTATAACATAACATAACGTTGTTCATTACTCATAACTAGGGCGTGAAATTTTATGCAAATGCATGTTTTTCCTCGAAGTTTTAAATATTAAGTGAATAAATCATTTATCCAAATCACAAGTTTTGCTAGGAGAATCTTTTTTCGATTTAATTTTGTTTAACTTAAAAAGTGGATTTAGCAGGTTTACACTCTAAGCCGACGATATGAGCATTCCCGTCAAAAGGTCCACCATGACCGTAAATTTAAAAGTTATTAAAAGCTGATTATTCTACGATATTGTTATAGAGAAATACTTAGATTTTACCAAGTTTATAAATTTACCCATAAATTTGTTTACTTAGATGAACAATCAGAATGCGAAGTTGTGCAAACGTAATTTCTTATTTGTGCGAATGTTTTATTGTATGTTTTCTTTAAAATGATCTTCCTTAAAAGATGTGATATTTGATAAAATTTATTCCAAAAAAAAAATCTTACATGGTCTGTTATCTTAGGAAGAGTTCAAGGAGAAATATGTTATTCGGATTAACGGTAAATTTTTATTTTATTTTACGGCAAAAATTTCACGTTCGAAATGTCACGTATCGACCCAGATTTTGGCTTAAAAACAGAAAATACAGAAGATTTTGAAATCAAACCAAAGACATTTTAATGGTACTAAAGAATTGTATCAGGTTTCGCTGAATTACGCCTTTTTATACATGGCCACAAAAACTACTTCTATTTTTTTCACATTCGAACCGATACTTCTTTTGCCATTATCTTTGACCTAGAATAGCGCCCTCCATAATCTTTAGCATGGATAACAGTGCTTTCTTAGTGATATAATTTAAGGGTTAAGAGAACGTTAAAATATTTGCTGTTTAAAATGTTATTCCATTTTTGATGCGTACGACTGCCACGTTCAACACTTTGGATTTACCCATATGGGCAAATCCTGTGACGAACGCTACATTCGCACGCGTTTTCTGATTGAAATATAAACATTTTATGGTCTTTCAAAAAAGATAGTATCAACTTATATATAGTATTTAGTGACATTAATATGTACTATCGAATGGCATATATCATAATTTATAAGCCAGTATTTGTTGCGAAATAATTGATCACAAAGTTTTGTGACGCACGCTACAAAAAGTGGAAGTAACTTAAAAGGTTGAAGTGCGTTTTCCTGACTTTTAGCGAATTTGGCAAGATAAGGTATACAAAATCTAATTCCTAAAAGAAAGATGACGTTAAGAGAATTCTAAACGCACTTATTCGCAGCCAAAAAATTTTGTGATTTTTTGACAAAAGCCGTGAACCCTTTGTGACGCACGCTACATAATGCACGCTACAGTTTTTCCAGTAGTATTTTATTATTATATTTTGTTTATTTTAACAAAACAAATTATATTTTTATGAATTGCATTTCTTAAACTAATTTCTTAACTTATGAATATCAACTTTTTTTTAACGAAATTTATATTTTGATAAGTGTGCTTGCTGTAAGTGCTATTTTAAGCACAAAAATCACCTAAAATAATGCTAAAATCACGTATTACATTGAGAAATCAGCAGTGGGGTAGGATTTGGTAAAAATTATTGCATTAATGATCATTGAAATACATATTTTTTAATATAAAAATGAAATTATACATCTAGTCTTATATTCCATAAAAAAAAAAATTAATTTGAAAAATTTTTGGTTGGTGGACTGTTTCTGGGTTTGCCCATATAGTAAGTACACTGTCAGTTTTTTTTTTAACTAATAAATGCATATTTTATTTACACTATTATACTTTGTATTAATACACGTCAAAAACTCAAGTAATATGACAAAGTCTGATAGTGTGAATGTCATGTGTCACGGAAATGACAAGTATTATGAAAAAAGTTTGACATCCCATACGACTTCATCGCTTTTTTGAAAAATTTCTAAATAATAATTCTTTTCATTGGATCAGGGCTGCATTTTATTTCATGTGTGAGTGTTTATACTTTGTGTGATGGTGTGAACACAATCTGTCATGTTAAATTAGATTTTTTGACAGTCGCAACCAAATTCATTAGATTTCTATTTCACAAAATAATTTGGAATACTTAAGACTTGTGAGATAGTGTAATCTAGCCTTAATTTTAAAAACATAGTTGAAATTTTTTAAAGCATATTTTATGCGCATATTTTTCAATTACAAATGCCCTACTTACAACACTATTATAATCTACAAATATGTTTTTTTTTTCTCCTATTTCCATAACTATTATTAAAGATTTGTATTGTTATTAATTACGATAATAATTTCTTGTTTTAATATTTTCTTGATATTAACAGTTTTTTTTTTTTTTTTTTTTTGTACACTTTAGAAAAAAGAATTTTTTAAAAAAAACTGCCCATTTTGTGGGGGATAATGTGATATATTATTAACTTATTTTAAGTGTGGGCCACAAATGAATGGATTAAAATAAAATCTATTTTATCATATGTTTATGGTAATATTATATTGATTTAGGTGTAAACAAATTAAATTGACTATAAAAACTATAACAAAGTCATTGAATTCCCAAAACACAATTTGTTTAGGTTTTGTTTTAATATAAACTTTTCAGCTATAAAAACATATTTTTTAAAAAGCAATTTGCAAAACTAATTTTAATTACATAAAATGAGTTATAACTGTTTTATTATCATACTGTTATACAATAAAAAAAAAAAAGATAGAAAGTACATCTATCGATTAGTATTATTTATTATTCCTGAATTATCATAAATTTTTAATAATAAAAAACTTGGAAATAATAATTTCGCTTAAGAAATATAAAAGGAATCAATTTATAATATTTATTTGCAAATCTTATCAAATTCATTGAAACAATTAATCAATCCATTCGTACTTCAATCAAGCCGAAGCGGTGTCAATGGTAGGGTATTAATACGATTTCCGTATGACGTGCTAAACAATAATCTAAGTTATAAAACGAATTGGCAATATTTGGGACGTCTTTTTCTGTGTTGTTTTAATTGCTGGGCCATTTTTATGTGCCTTTTACAAATATTTAAACTACTGTTCTGTAGTTCGGCTTAAAGAATATGGTCACCGTACCCATAGGACGAAAAAGAGACACTTTAATACGCCGAAGCCTTAAGGAATGCTAGTTCTTCAATACCAACTCTTTTAAAGGATGGCCGATCATTTACGGACCCGGTTGATAAGGTTAATTGTTTTGCCGAATTATTTGCTAATAATTCTCACCTACCAGCTAGCAATCAACCACTACCCGGACTCGAAAGGGTATCCGTAACTATGCCTATAATATTTTTCGGGCTCGAGTTCGAGCTTAGCAAATCTTTTCAGCAATTAAAACCGTGCCGCGGAATTTCCAGTCTGCTGGAAAGTTGCTAACGTAACCCCAATTCCTAAAAAAGGAATGACTAATAACCCTGAAAAATACCGCCCAATTGCAATTTGTTCGGCACTTTCCAAAGTTATGGAGAGTATGGTAAATTACCATCTTGTCAAATATTTAGAGTCAAACTACCCACTAAGCGACCGCCAGTATGGCTTTCGTAGAGGTCGCTCTACTAGAGACTTACTAGCTTGTTATCGGAAAAATGGTGCCGTTTCATTCAGCATTTTGGCGAAAGTAAGGTAATTGCTTTAAATATTTCCAAGGACTTTGACAGAGTCTGGCATGGTGCACTCTTGTCAAAACTTGCTGCATTTGGTGTCGGTGATAATTTCTCTCGATTAATATCGAGTTTTCTCAGAGATCGCACTATACGAGTTGCCATAGATAGGGTTTCGTCAAACGAGTTCAAGATTCGTCCTGGGGTGCCGCAAGGCTCCGTTCTTTCTCCTACTCTATGCCTTATCTTTCTAAATGACCTCCTTTGTCAAACTTCCAACCCTATCTACTCTTTTGCAGATGACAGCAACCTTTGCCACTCATTTCAATGCAGACCAAGCGTATCCGATGTCGGTGCTATGATGCAGAATATGAATGATACGCCGAGACCTTGACATAGTCTCGGAATGGGGTCGTGCGAATAGGGTCGATTTTAATGTCCGAAAAACCCAATGCTGCGTGCTTGCGCATAAACGCGCGACAAATCAAGGTGCCTCATCTGTATATATGGGTCTTATAATTATTGAGGAATTAAAATCTCTTGATGTTCTGGGCATGAGGATACAATGTGATGTCCGATAGACAGAACATATATTAAAGGTGTCGAAAGTGCCTCGGTTTTCTGAGACAGTGTAAGATAAACTTCACTCCATCCGATCTCCTTACTATTTATACCACCTTTATCCGACCGCGTATGGAATACAACTCTCATGTGTGGGCCGGTGCTTCAAAGTCTATTTTGGAGCTTCTCGACCGCGTTCAGGAGAGGGCGAAAGTTCTCATTGGTGACAGTAGGGTATCCAATTCTTTTGACTCCCTTGAGCACCGTCGCATTGTGGGTTGTTTTTCCTGTTTTATCGTTACTACAATGGGATGTGTTTTGACGAAATTAGGAATCTGCTTCCCGAAACCCTTAAGTTTGTTCGTTATACACGTTTTTCTTCAAAAGCCCATCCTTATGTGGTCGATTGGCAAGTGAATCGTACAACGCATTTCAGAGAGAATTCGTTTTTTCCCGGACTGTTCGTATGTCGAATAACCTTCCTGCAGAAGTCTTCCCTGTCACTTACAACATGATTAAGCTCAAATCAAATGTTCACAAACACTACTCCCTCTATCCGCCTTCCCACAACCTATTTTCCTAGTTCCAACACAATGCAATTCATTAGTAGGAGTCATTCCCTGATAAAAAGCCCTCTCCAGAACAGAAAAATATTTAATTTTTAATGGAGAGTACAAATTTTCGACACAGGCAATTATCGCAGTACCGATCACAAAAATTATGATACAGTTTTCGAAATCCAGCAATGTACAACCTACTTGTGCAATGAGGACTTAATTTCGGCAAAGATTTTGTTTCTCTAACAAATTTAATTTAAAATCTTTTGTTAAAGTTTTGGACACGTTCAACTTTAAAATTCGAGTTTGAATATATCCTCGGAAGCTAATAAGTTCTTCCATAACAGACAAACAAGTATTGTATACAAATAAAATACTGAAATAAAAAAAATCGAAAAGTAAACCGAAATACATAAACTACACTAAGAATAACATTGACTGTAACATTATTTTCACATCATTTAATTTAATGAGTGGGTATTTACTAACAAACATTTATTTGTTTTTGCAGATGTTTTTTATACTTTTTGCTTGTTTGTTTGTTTGTTAGCAGCTAATAAACGACAATGAAATCCCCCCAAAAAAATACTAGTTCAGCTCAACAGTCTCACGCTTTTACGGCAAAAATATATTTCAACTCAATCTGAAATACAAATGCTATATTAGCTATATAGCAGAATAAAAAGATGTGTGTGTATGTGTGTGCTAATGCTACCAATATTCCTGCTCTACCGCACTCTGTATTGTAGCTGTATTTTGTTGCTGTAGTACTACGTGTAAAACATGTTAAAATGTAAATGTAGAAAATATAAACGATTTTTTGTGGTTTTCAAAATTTATTACAATAAAATTACGACAAAATACAAAAAGAACCCTGCAAACATTATTAATAGCAGCAGCAGCAACAACATAAATAAGTTCCAACAACATTATAGCATGATTGTTTATGGGTTTAATGTCGTCTGGATTTATGTTGCCTCTCTCTATTAACACAAAAACAAACTTTAACAGACACTTAAATATTTTCCCACACACACACACACAATTACAAAGCACCACTATATAATTATAAACATTTTAAGGATTTTTTTTTTTTTGTTAAAATAGCACCAACCTTCACTATTTGTGTAATAAATATTATTTTATTGTTTTAAACATTTAAACAGTAGGACTAAAAACAAAACAAATCTTCAAAAATAAAAAGAGAAAAATTGCATTGAATAAAGCCCGAGTCCCATAGAATTGGAAGAGTGGCATACAATGAATACCTTGATGAGAGATATTTTATCAAGACCGATAAAATTTTATTTATTTATTTTTGTTTTCTATTTTATTTTTGCTGATACTCAACAGCAAAAATTTAATTAAAACAAATGAAAAAACAAACTGATACAATTCAATAACTCAACGTTCGCTAAAGTTGTCCAACTTTAGTATATATATGTAATCCTTTAATTCCCTGTGGAGCATAGGGCCGCTATTCGGTTATATGATCCGGGGACACCCAAGAAACTTTGTGGATATTCTTGTACCGCCCAAAACCAAGTTAAAATTATCGCATAGTTCAACCAGCCATGCTTACCCATCACGCTCTCTATGCTTGTGTTGTCACAACCAACCTGCGCGTTGATGACGCATTAGCATTTTGATATCACCATGAGTGATACTGTTAATCACGTTTGTCAGCATACTATAAAAGCTATCTTTTTCTTCATTTCCATCGCCTTCCGTTGGAGCATAGCATTGAATGCAGCTTAAGTTTCTTGCACGTGTTCTAAACCTAGCTACAATAATTCTGTCTGTGTGCGGTTGCCATTCAATTTTTTTTTGCCTCTTTAAAGAAAAGAAAACCAACACCACTTGATCTAGGTTGACCGGCTGCTTTGCCGGAATAAACTAATGTTAAACCACTAGAAGTTATATGTTCACCGCTATCTGGCCAACGTTTCTCCCTTAATCCCATAATAAGCATGTTGTAGTTGTTGAACCCATTTTCGATTTGCGGGAGCTTAGTTGTTTCTAGCATACTACGAACGTTCCAAAATCCAAACCTTGTACTTTTTCGAATTATTATTATTATTATATACTTTTCATGGGTTTCAGTAATCATTTTAACTTCGGGGAGAATAAGTGATTGGCCTACAGCTCTCCTAGGCTGGCTCTGTGGATACCAGCTAAGACACCAGCCTGGCTTGGTGAAAGTCAATTGCAAACTTAGCAAATATGCCAACTTTGGTACTTTGAGTTAACGGAGATGTAGGATATGAGACAAAGCTCATAAGAAAAACTTAGTTATCGTTTGAAAAAAACGACGTTTAAGGTACAAATAATTCTATATGGCTCGACCTCGACTTTTACACGTTTGAAAAGTGTTTTTTTTTTTTGAAGATCTGAAAACGCTGCAGGATATAACCCTGACACATCAATGGAAATAGTATAAACAAGTTAAATCTGATTACGTGAAATCTTACAAAAAGTAAGATAAGCACATTTTGAAGGAGTAGGAAAAAACTTTTTATATTTCGTATTTGCAGCTTGAGAGAAAAATATAGTTGGTTTTACACACTTCAAGAATCACACATCATCAAAATCTCAATTTACTTAAGATGCGGATTTACAGGTTTGCACATTAAGCCGACGATATATGAATTTTTTTGTTCAAAAATAATTGTTTTCTATATCTTCAAAACAAAAGGGTTTTTTTAAACACTGAATAATTTTAAAAAAATTCTCAATGCTTCTGAAGTGAATTGAATGTGAAATGCGTTATAAGGTTTGTGTGTCGTTCTGTTTAGTTTAGTTCGAATTAAAAATGAGTTTAAAACAATTCCAGATTTTTTGTGTTAAGGACAAGTCATGCCTCTGGACGATGTGATGTCGTAATTGGTGGCCAGAATTTGATTTTGGATTAAAAGGCCACCACAGGCAAAAATGTAGCCATTGACAAGCTATAGATAAAGATAAAGATAGAATGTGCTATGATCGGTCTAAAAATGACGATGCAGTGTAAACAAAACTTAAAGGGCGGTAGCCAGAGGCAAAGCAAAAAAGTAAAAAATATATTTCTGAAATTATTTACAACTTATCATTAATCTTAGGTCAACTTTTTTTTGGATGGAACGGAACCTCTTTAATGTACGCTTAGCCTGCTTTAATCACGAGGGATATATGTAAAGCCTGCAGATTGCCAGAGGCTTGAAATTAAAAGATCAGTAAAAGACCGTGACTAGTTTAGAATCCAGCACACCATTAATTAGTAGATGAGATGTTTCTGATAATTTTAATGTATCCATATGCATTTACATTATTTACAGGCTTTACAAGCTTTTGTGATTTCATGGTAAAATGACTTATGTGCTGTTTTCACAACACAAGTAATTGAACGTGTGGTAAAATTGATATGAAAAGCACTCAGTTTTTTGAGTGCTTTTCATATAAATTTTACTTCAAGTTTAATCACTTGTGATATGAAAACCGCACATTAGTCTGTGTTTATACTGCTCATGTTTTATTGACATGATTGCTACTTTATTGGCGAGCGGGACGAGGGAAAAAGAAACGAGTACACAGATACATGTACTGTCTTTACGTTTTGCTTTTTCATTCGTTGTTTAATTTAAAAAAGCACACATGTCGTTAACATGACATGAATCATTTGAACGCCAATTCATGTTCAAAGAAGAAAAAGGAAGAGTCTTGTCAATAAGACCTGAGCCGTATGAACTCAGACTTATCACTAAATTGAGCACAAATAAAAAACAGAGTTGCCAGTGCTACGACTGTTTGACGTATTGTTTCCGTCAAGTGAATCGAACGTATGATCAAGTGAATTAAACGTTTAATTTATACTATTAATATCACGAATTTTTGAATTGAAATAAATTTTTATGTTTGTCTGTTTATTTAAAGCCGGATCACACATCGGACGTAACGCTAAAGCCGACTAACTACGGCGCTAAAATAATGCCCTGTATTTAGTGAGCCGCTGAAGTCAGGCCAGACAGTTACAGGAAAATCGCAATTAATTTGTTTACAGCGATCATTGGCAAAATGGCCGTAATATGTAACCAGATACAAAGCCGAAATATATCATCATGCTAACGCTCGACTACATTACACGGGGTCAATTAAGCTCTGTTTGACTTACGAGTATTGCCTTACCCGCCTTAATGTCCAGACCTTGTTCGTGTGAGGAACATTTGTTGTTATCGATGAAAAACGCGCACACTTAAATACGTTTTACTTCTGAACAGGGTCCCAAAATTGAGTTGATTCGTCCTAGGCCTGCTGATCAGTTCTTTTAGCGTGGAATACATATGGTGTTAGAAAGATTGGAAGAGGACTTATTAACGCTATCCAATGCTTACATTAAATGCTTAAACTGTACCCAAAAATTCCCCTAATTTTTAGGCTATAAACACCAAAACTTTTAAACCAT